>OZ010680.1:23573459-24309344 GCA_963932265.1 Thymelicus lineola
GCTTTAACATACTTCTTAACGAAGCGGTTCATTTTAGGGAACCAATAATCAGATGCAATCTTTTCAACCGTTTTCTCAATTGAAAAATGACCCGCTTCGTCATGGTTAAGTTGACAAATTCTCCACCGCGCTGAATTAGGTACCACCCATTTCAGTTTTGATCCTACACGCCTATATATTTTACCATCACGTAAGACATAGTTGTTGGTTATGTCTTTTATATCCTCCTCGCTAGTTTCTAAGATTGTCTTAATATGTTTTATTCGTGGATCTGTCATCTGTACCGTATGAAGCCAGTCATGAGTCGTGATATTTAAGATCTCTACTTCTTCTGGGGTGTTTGGTGGAGAGACCGGGTTCCGGCTCAAGGCGTCCACATGTTGCATATTGTGGCCTGGCCGATACTCTATAGTGAAGTTATATTCCTGAAGCATCAGCCACCATCTTGCTATCTTTGGTATCAAATCCCGCTTTACCAAAGTAGTTCGTAGTGCATTACAGTCGGTAATAACTTTAAATTCCAGACCGATCAAATAAACCCTAAATTTCTTTAGCGTAAGTACCACTGCCATTGTTTCCAGCTCATAAGAGTGCCAAAATGCTTCCTCGCGCGTTGTTTGGCGACTAAAATAAGCAACGGGTCTAAAAGGGGTATCATCACTAGGTCTTTGTAGTAAGATTCCACCAATCCCCAATTTACTGGCATCACAATGGACCTCAGTGGTGTAGTCTGGGTTGTACAAGGCTAGTACGGGTCTTGCTACTAGTTTTGATTTAATGTTCATAAATGCATTGTCTTGCTCATCACCCCAATGCCAAGGGACTTCGGCTTTAGTAAGAGTAGTGAGTGGTCTCACTATAGAAGCAAAGTTAAAGACAAAACGCCGGAAGTAACTGGCCAAACCTATAAATTGCCGAACTTGATGGACATTTGTCGGTTTTGGAAATTCGGAAACAGCATTTATTTTCTTGCTACCCGGCTTGAGACCCTCTTCGGAAATCTCATATCCTAGATAGTCAATGTCCGATTGGAAAAAGAAGCATTTTTTGAGATTCAAAGTAAGATTGGCAGTACGTAAAAGTTTTAAAATAGCCTCCAATTTGTCGAATGCCTCCTTAAATGTGCTTCCCGTTGATAACAGATCGTCTAAGTATGGGATGGCCAGCTCGAATCGCTGAGGTCCCAGTGCTTTATTGATCATGCTTTGGAACACTGCTGGAGCATTCACAAGTCCAAATGGCATCCTCAGATATTCGTAGTGGCCATCAGGAGTCACGAAAGCTGTCACGTGACGTGACTCCTCAGCCACAGGAATCTGATGATAGCCAGATGCCAAATCTAAGCTTGTAAAGTAAGATTTGCCGCTGAGACGGTCGAGTTGGTCATCGATAACTGGCATTGGATAACTGTCCTTTATGGTCTTTTTATTCAATGCCCGGTAATCGACGCAAAGTCTATATTCATTATTCTTCTTGCGAACTAACACTATTGGGCTCGCATAAGCCGATTGAGACTCTCTTATAATATTGTTAGCCAGCAACTCACCTATCATTTCCCGTACCTTTGCACGCTCACTAAAAGGGAGTCTATAAGGTCTATACGTAACAGGTGTATCATCATTAAGGCGTAGTGTCATTTCTGTAATATGAGTCAGGCCAAGCTCTTGCATATTAAAAGCAAAGCAGTCTCTAAAATTATTTAAGAGGTGTAACAAATCATTTCTTTCAGCTTCAGTTACTTTAGGGCCAATATTTAAAATATCTAAAGTAATAGGTTCCTTTGTCATATTAGATTTATCGCAAATACTAGTATCTGAAGATTGGTTGCTAAGATCGATAGAAGCAACGCCCACTGATTCAAATGTTGATGTGAATGGCACTTGACTATTTAATTTTATAGCTCGTGATAATAATTTGGAGTTAGTTATAGAAATTGGGTCTCCTGCCAGCCCTACAACCATACAACGACTATGTCCATTATGGAATTGGTAAATACCAGGCAATAACATGTATTCATTGCCAGGTTTCAGACATGCATTACCCGGTACAAATAAGAGTCCTGAAAAGTTATTTTGAGTATGCACCCCTATGTCTTGTAACCCTTTGATAGATATATCATTAGAATTGTAAACATCCATTTTTTCTATATCGGAATCATCACAATAAAGAACTAGCTCATTACTGGTCTTATGGACGGTGACAGTAGGTAGCTCTGTCAAAGACTGCCCGATAAGCACATCTGTCTTAAGTAAATGATCCGGTACAATAAAAGCTTCTATATCCGCCTGAACAGCATCTACGATGACGGTTACGAATATTCTAGCAATTGGTACTATACTTCCAAAAGCAAAACCCTTTATAATAGGTAGTCCCATTTTATTCGAAGTTACTTCGAGATTTTTAGAAAAGCTTTCTCGGATCAGCGTGCATTGACTTCCGAAGTCAATATACGCTGAAGCCGATATGCCATTCACAACAATTGATTTAAAATACTTACTATTGGCCTGTTCGTTTGTTGTTATTTGTAAAACACTCTGTGTAGAATTGTTATTAGTCGTGTTTTCTTGTGTTTGCTCAGGTTTTGGTCGAGAACCCGTCAGCTCGCAATTTTGTGTCATATGTCCTAGCCGTGAACATTTCTCACATCTCCTTAATGGTTTAGTACAGTTACGAGCAGTGTGTCCCATATCGCCGCAATTGTAACATTGAAAATTATTTCTGGGCTTTCCCCGACCAATTGCGGGTACAGGTTTATTCAATGTACTGCTGCGGTTATTCTCAGAATTCTTTGGGTTTTGCGATTCATTTCTGGGTAAGAACACGTCTCTCCTAGATACAAGGTTTCCTCGTTTTGATATTCGGCGTAAATATTTTAGTAAATCTGATATCCTCTTGAAACTAGCACCTTGCGCGTTTAATCTTATACCATTGTCAAAAATACCACTTATTATGCAATCAACGGCGTTTCTCCCTCCAATTCCGCACATCTTCACTAACCTTGCTTTTTCGTGAAAATATTCCTCTAATGATTCTTCTCTCCTACTTCTTCTGCTCAGCATTTCTGTTAAACGGTCTGCATAATTGCGGTCGTCTGGGAATGTTTTTATAATCTTTCTTTGCCACTGTTTCCAGGTTAGATTAATGGTGCTCCTACCCTGGTACCATTTCTTTGCTTGGCCAGATAACTTAGGAATTGCATAATATATAATCTGTCGTTCCGTCCATCCATATATTTTTGCTGTCTCATTCACCTTACGAATCCAATCCATTGCTGTTTGTGAATGTGCGTCTGGGTCAAATTCTGGGATCACATTATGAGATCCTTCAAAGTTATTACCCTTAATCATTCTAGAAAATCTCTTCAGAAAGTGCTTGTCACGATAACTAATGGATCTTCTTCTTCTCCGAAAGGTACGATTTCTTGAACGGGATCGTCTACGATTTTCAGATAACTCGTCGGATAAATCAGACGAATACCGTCCCCTCTTATGCCGGTTTTTGACCGTAGTGTCTGTGCTACTAGTATCATCACTATTCCCCGACGAATAATTACGCCTACTTCGCTTATTCCTGCGAGCAGAGTGACTCTTGTGCCTATGTCGTGCTCGTGTGTGATGATCAGAATAGTAACTCACTGAAGTTGCACTACTATTTCTGCGGCGCCGAAACGAGGGTGAGGACAAGGATGAAGATACCTGGCTACGACGAGATCTGCTACGGTAAGTATCACGATTCCGTTTCCTGTTATGAGATCTTGTCGGAGATCGTCTATGACTTCTACGCTTCTGAGTACGTTTGGGATCTCTTGATGCTCTTATAAATCTGTCCGGTTCTAAAGGTGGAGTATAATTCGACCCTTCACGGGAAGCCATCTTGCTGAACTATTTGTTGGTGGAGACTATGATTGTATATAATTATACGAATGAAAATATTTATTTATATATTATATGTATATAATATATGAGTGTATACAAAAGATATCACAATAAAATGGATTCATATTGGGTACAGGTTAATATTGGAAAATTGATGTTAGTAGGAAGACATCAAACAAGAAAACAAAACAATTAGCATCTTAAACAATGTTTTAGGTATCTTAACTTATACGCGTTGTTAGGCAGGTCATGGCGTAACCTTAATTTTCAGTATATTTATCACAAAAAAAATGTAATTTATTTCGTAGTATTATTTATTCATAGATTCATCAACACAAAAAATATACGAAAATTCATGTGAATAAATTATTATTCAATCATACTCGTATTCACAATATAATTATGATAATTAGTACTGCACACATAAAATAACTCAACATGTGTACCACAAAAGAAGAAACATTAATCCGCAAGACAAACATCTTACCCGGGGGTCGAACCCGGCACCCCTCGCTTTTTTTTTACCCAATAGTAATAAGTAACAATAATAATAATAACGAATTTATCAATTAAGTATAGTTTTATTAATACTAATAAATTGTGTCTATAATCGTACCCACGCCACGCAATTCAGATAATGCAAATTAAATAACAGAATCCATATACCATTACCTTGGTAAGTTAGTCATCACTTTGGTGGTTATATGAATCTCAGTCCACCATCATAATTGATGTTATAACGCTTTGAAAATGTAAAATTACTGTATGACGTTCAATACCTATTTTTAACAAAATAAGTAACATACCTGAGAGTTTTCTCCAACACTTTTAGTTCTTACCACTTCTGACTGTTAGAGTGTCAGGTTAAATGATACCCAGTCTTCTAAATATTAATATACTTTAATCTGTTGAATGTTTACAATATTTTTAAATCACGTTAGACCTAACGTTCCAGTGCATAATGGTCGCCGGTTCTGCTCTCTGAATTCATCTGTCAAAAGTAATCGCATTCAATAGTGGGCAGACTTGCAAAATATCCTTATAATGTGGGTAAAAGTACCTTCATTTAAATGATTAATAATTTTATTGTAGTTATCGCTAACACTATATCATGAGGATTTGTGAGGGAGTATTGAACTCACAATGTCATAATACATATATTATGTGAGCGTGAATAGTAAAACGTGGGTGTACCGATTGTCCCGAGGGACAGTAATAATGCGCAATCGATGTATAGAATAGACTGTCTTAAAATTCTATGAAACCTTTTTGTATTAACGCAGGTTTATCAGCTGGACTGATAACATATAAAAAACCATTAATATCGTCCACTTCTTCGCAGTCGTTGTGTTTATGCAATACTAGGCGTACCCGTGATTACGTCCGCGTATTACTTGGGAAAGGAAACCATAATAAAAAAACTTTTGGAAATTTTAGAAAACTGAAAGAAATAAAATTGTTAAAAAATCTCTCAGCTTTACATGTAGGTACATATAGAAAAAGGGATATTCTACGGTATTGGTTATTCAATAATATTCCTTTTACTTTGCTCCATGACCTTATATTTCCAGTTCTCCTAACGTTCAAATCGATCATAATCTGTTCTTCATTATTGACATATTCCTTATTGTAAAATAACATAGTTTATCTTCATGACATTTCTTACATGACAGCTTCTGCATCGGCCGAGTCTTGAGAATGAATAAGTCCGTCCCTGGACCTTCACTAAATATTCATGGCCTCGCCGACATATACGTAACTGTAATTTTATTATGTATGTAATTTTTCCATTGTAAAGTTGTACTACATGCGTAATTCGGCAAACTGAACATCACCATCTAGTTCTGTGACAAAATAGAGGAATTATTTCATAACTTCACCAATTTACATTGAAATCCGATAACGGGTGCTAACGTGTAACACGGACAGACAAATACACAGACAGTATGTCCAAAAATATTTTTGAGTTACAACTCGTTACTGGAAAAATGTATCCAAAATAAGTTTTTGAAAACTGTAAAAATTGAAACTAATTTATTTTATTTCTTACTTCTAGTAAAATATTGAAAAACTGGAAAACACATATTTTATTAATTTAAACAAGGACAGTTTGTCCTTCAGGGTCTTCCTTTGGATTTCTGAGGCAGAAATATCATTGTTCTATCATTTTTTATTTTTAAGTGGCCATCCGTGATGATCCGTGGCCTTCCTTCGAGACACAGTCAATATCTAAATGTCTGTGTCTCGAGTATTGTAGTATTCAAAAGCGTATCCACTTCATCATTGTTCCTTATTACTAAGTGAACATATATTTATTCAATTATTTCATTATTTTAAATACGTCTCTATTAACTTTTTATCATTTATAATTATGATTGTTCAGGCGTTATGCGTAAACCACTGAACCGCGTTTGAAGCGAGTCCTGCAATTAGGTAGCTTTTCGCCCTAGCGAATTATGCAATTTGGTCGAATAGTTATGAAGTTCGTACCTGGTATCATTGCGTCGCATTGTGGAATTAAAATGGAACGTCAATTTATTAATTAATGTAACTATTTCGGCGTGAAATATTCTAGGCACTGCAGTGAAATGTGCAGCATGTGTTAGTGGTATGCGGTATTCTGGTTAATTTCGATTATCAGCAGTATAAGGGTGAGGCCAAACGAGCGGATTTTTTATCCGACGCGTCTTCAAAAAAAGGAGTCTCAATTCGACTGTACTTTTTTATGTTTGTTACCTCAGAACTTTCGACTGAGCGAACCGATTTTGATGATTCTTTTTTTATTAGAATTTCCTTGTCATGTGGTAAATTTGAGCGAGATCTGACAATGACATACATGAGAAAACTAACTCAATATCACGCCAACCGATTTCGATGACTTTTTTATTGTTATTGGAAAGGATGTACTTCAATTGAAGTTAGTTTTTTTTTTAAATTTTAGATTATTGGAGCTGTCAGTCGCGTAAAATGAGTCACGTGCATTCGGTTTCATACTAAAGTCCAAACTCACAAGTAAACTTTGACATTTGTAATATTAAGCTGAACGCACATATATCCGCATCGTCCGCGCCGGACGCTCCGTATGCGGATACCCTCGCACATATGTCCGGATTCGCCGTACGGATTTTTTAGTATTGCCAACAATTTTAGCAGTTTTTTCCAACCTCTAGTGAAAAACGGTGCGATGTCATTCGTTTATTCCCACTCGTCTAAGTGAGTAGTCCTGTTGACAATACTAGTAGGAAAAAATCCCACTAGTTCTGTGTCAATTTATTTCCGTGTATAGGTATAGTTTAGGTATGGTGTACTAAGATACAGGCCAAGGCTTAGTTTAGACATCAGATCTCCCACAGATTACTTAGCACTTATATTATCTTTTCCTTTTATTCATATTTTAAAATGTTACCTACCTGAATGTAATTTGAGGATGAGATGAAATAAAGATTTTTGTATTGTATTGTATAGTTTGCTATCAATCGTCAAGTATTGGCCATTAAATGTATATTATTTCATAGTTATCATAAACTTCAAAATAATATTTTCCTTTATTCAACTGACAGTTGTCAGACTCAGATTGATAGATTGCAAAAGCAAAATATTAAGACTGATGCAGCTATGGAAAAAACTGTTATAATAGCGTGCACATTGAAAGAGGAAGAAGAAAATGAAATTCGAAAACAAGAAGATTCTGGGCTCATGACATCAATTTGAAAAGGCATTTAGTTGAACGGCAAATACTATACGTTATTTCCCGGCTTTGTGGATGATGATCAATGAACCTAGATAATTGAAAACTTTAATTTGTAACTTTAATTTGAGGGAAATTAAAACACAGTACTCATTATTTCTTTTTAGTTTTCGACTTTGTCTCATATTTCAATAGCGTAGTTAGTTATTGCAGTTTGAGGAACACCATTCGGAATCTCGAATGTCAAAAAACAATTACGACAACAGGCATAAACGAAGGCGACATCTCCTCACAGGATTCGTTTACTATGAAACGTTTCTCCTAATGCATTGTCAAAAGCTTCGTGGCATGGCAACACTATCGGTATTTCGGTACCTTCCGTATTTTCAGAAATGCGTGCGGACGGTGCGGATGACATATACCGACGCATCTGTCATCCGCATCGTCCGCATCGCATTTTTGAAAATGCGGAAGGTATCCAAAATGCGGATGACGTCATACGTAGGGCGTGTGCTGGTACTCAGTGTTGCCATGCCACGATGCTTTTAACAATGCATTAGGAGAAACGTTTCATAGTAAAGGAATCCTGTGAGGAGATCTCGCCTTCGTGTTTATACCTATACATCATTGTTTTTGGACATTCGAGATTCCGAATGGTGTTCCTCAAACTGCGATAACTAACTACGTTATTGAAATATGAGACAAAGTCGAAAACTAATAATTTATTTATTTATTTAATCTTTATTGACCACAATACAGGATTAAGGTACAAATGGCGAGCTTAATGCTTTATGCATTCTCTGCCAGCTTATAATAAATAATAAGTATCGTGTGTGTGTGTCTGTGTGTGTGTGTGTGTGGAAATTAAATTTCCCTCAAATTCAAGTTACAAATTAAAGTTTTCAATTAACTAGGTTTATTGACCATCATCCACCAAGCCGGGAAATAACGTATAGAATTTGCCATTCAACTAACTGCCTTTTCAAATTGATATTATGAACCTAAAATCTTCTTTTTTTTCGAATTTGACTTTCTTCGGCCAATATGCAGGCTACTACAACAATTTTTCCATAGCTGAATCAATCTTAACCGTCTTCGCCGTTTTTCACTAGAGGTTGGAAGAAACTGCAAAAATTGTTGGCAATACTAAAAAATCCGTATGGCGAATCCGTACATATGTGCGAGAGTATCCGCATACGGAGCGTCCGGGGCGGACGATGCGGATATATGTGCGTTCAACGTTAGACTCTTATGTATTCTGTGATATTAGTATTATTTGTATTGTATTTGTAATGTAGTGTATTTGTATGTAAACAACCTTAGTTTGTGTTTTTCCACCATAAACGTATTCACGTGTTTTCTTTTTCAGACGACAGAATTATTTATTTTACTCGTAGGATTCAGTTGTTACAAGTTTGGTGGAATGAATTAATTAACGCGATGGCAAAATTTTAATTAGTTATTTATAGAAATTTTAATTGGCCGCTTGTAACTCGACTCCGTTATTAATGGTCTGAAATTATTACTGGAGTTAAGATTTGTTGCTTAAAGCTATTAAACATTCATTGTAACTGTTTTAAATTTAATTATAAATTTACCATTCTTGTGCCAGGAAATCAAGTACTTTTTCTCGCTTATGTTGCGAAAATAAAGAGAATAAGAAAATCTTGTGATATCATGGGGCTATCAATAGGGCTTCTGGGTGAATTTCCCAAGTGCATTTTTGAGACGGCGAGGTTGAAAATTAATGTTTGGAGGTAAACTACAATTATGCATAATTTTATATAGGTAGTTTAAGTAGTGATCTACATGATAGTGAAGTATTCAGAGGTATTTAATACATAGATTCTTAATAAAAAAATATCTAAGGTCAACTCGTCGAAGACCGGCATACTTCATTAAAAATTTGATTCATTAGGCAAATTTTGCCATTTCTATAACATTTTAGGCAAATTTTATTGAATTAGGTAATCAAATATTTAGTTGACCATTAAAAAAAACTCTAAAAATTACTTTAAGGTTATCGATTAATGAAATAAAAATTAATTTTGAAAAAATGGTGAAATAGACGGACTTTACTACCACGTCAGGTAAGACCGTCTTGTGGAAAAAAAACCTACAAATAGTCGGTTTACGTGAATATAGACATTGTATACGCGTATGTATTTCAACGCCATTTAAATGTGTGCTATCGTTTTTCATATTAAACGCTCTTATCGTCATAAATCGCAAAAAAATACGTATGTCGGGTAAGTCCGGTATAGATCGAAACTCAGGGGTAAAAAACAATTAAATCAAATTAAAAAATCGTTTTTTTTTTTTGTATATCAGTTTTATTAAAAGGAATCGCCTTCTTTAGGTCTACCATTTAAGAGATCAAAAACCAACTTACTTAATCGAAGTAGGTACTAAAATACACCTTCTTCTATATTCATATTATAATTGTTTTTTTTTCAGCGCTAGTGCTAATAAATTCGTCGAAAGTATAAAATAGAATATTATAATAGCATAAATGTATGAGTCAAAGACAAATAATAAAATAACACGGCAATTGAAATGAAATATTGTTTATCGATTTTAAGAGTAGACCTTAAGAGGTTTTAAGAGAGACTCACTACGCAGGAAGCTTAAATATACGAATCATATGTATAAGGATTAATTTTATAAAATTTGCTTAGGCGTAAAAGGTTTATTACATCTGGAAACGACGAAGACCGGCACATGCCGATCTTTCCCTCCAAGAACTAGACGGACTTCTCCACTATTGCAATTTGAGGATTGGTTTTTTTCACTAGATGTAACTTCGTAAAAAATATGTTTTATTCTATTCTAATATAATATTTAGATAATGATATTGATAATTAATTAAATTAGCTACACAAATCTTGATAAATATGATGAAAAACCATTTAAAATATTTTTTTGCCAACGTGTTGCTAGGTCGTGTTGCAAGTTGATAGCCCGACAAAATTTTATACGTATTTTTTTCTCTTTGTGTTATAAATAGCGCCATCTATGTCAATTTATTGAAACTAAAACAGTTTAAAGTGTTTGTACGCTGGGTTGTATTTGCTGTAGTTATTCAGAATTCGTTGTATTTCTTACTGTACGGTCCTACCCTCCAGACGGTCTTCGCCGAGTTGACCTTAAGACCTAAAATCTAATTCCGGTGTACTGTCCAAACTGCGTTTATTTACATATTTTATTAATTTAATTTTTTTTGGTAAATAAATTTCATTGAAAGGGAATGTTTTTTAGAAATACATTAAATAACACAACTAATATATATTTATGGAGTAATTCAAGATTAAACAACAGCTCTTAAAACATCTTTTAAAAATGTCCTACAAAAAAAAGCAATACCGGTGGCGCATTTTGTATACTTCATTACTTGTTACTTCACGATTTGGAAGACACCTTACTGGCTCTCCCCGTACCGTTCAGTTGTGCTCTTGCAAACTGCGTGTTAGGATGACCGACTGGTTGCGTAAATTTCCTGCCAAACACGTAAGTACTAACTGCGGTGGCGCAGGAATACAAAATCATCCAATTCCGATGTCATGTATATTAGTAAAAGTACAAAGCAGATTATCTAGAAATTTTATGGAGTGTTCCATTAACGGTTTTCAGCTACAACTGTGAAATAAAAGTTAACCTGTGACTAAAAGTTTTCTTTAAAATTCAAGTTTTGTGTCTGATTCTAAGTCCGGTGGCGCAATCTCGGTGGCTCCGGTGGCAAATCAAAGCGTATAGGGAAGTATAGGCCATAGAAATACAAGCGTGTCTCCATCTATCCATCAGCCCTTGGAGGTCCACTGTTGGACATAGGCTTCCCCTAACTTATACCACTCTGACCGTTCCTGAGCCTTCTGAATCCAGCGGATGCCCGCTGTCTTCTTCAGGTCGTCAGTCCACCTGGTCGGGGGCGTCCTATCATCCTATGCTCCTTTTTCCGAGACGTGGGCGCCATTCGAGGACCTTTCTTACCCAACGGTTATTGGTCCTTCGCACTATGTGGCCCGCCCATTGCCACTTCAGCCGGCTAATTCTTCGAGCTATGTCGGTTACCCTTGTTCGTCTACGGATCTCCTCATTTCTGATGCGATCATGTAGAGAAATACCAAGCATAGCCTTTTCCATAGCCCGCTGCGCTTCTCTGAGGTTGTGGATTAGGCCAATATTAAAGCACCACGTCTCGGATTCGTATGTGATCACCGGAAACACAAACTGCTCGAACACCTTAAACTTCAGGCACTGAGGTAGTGTTTTGGACGACAATATATGACGGAGTTTCCCGAACGCAGCTCATCCGAGTTGGATTCTACAAGTGACTTCTTTCTCGAAGTTGGACTTACCCATCTGGATCACTTGTCCAGCAGCGCCGTCAACAACAACCGATACGGGTGTGACATGGACATTCGACATGATTTAAGACCCACCCGTTGTGAGGCGCTGTTCAAGTCCCCCGAGCATTGTTCCAAGTTCTTCCAGGGAACCCGCCAGGATGACTATATCATCGGCATATCGTAGGTGTGTGATGTATTCGCCACTGATGTTAATGCCTTGTTGTTTCCACTCCATCAGCTTGAACACGTCTACCAACACAGCGGTGAACAGTTTTGGGGATATGACATCCTTGTCTGACACTTCTCTGCAGTTGGATGGGGTTCGTTGCTGCGTCGTGTACTCTGACGGACATGATGGCGGATGAGTTCAAACACTTCAAAACCTCGATATACCGGTCGTCGATCCGCCCCCGCTGGAGAGAATCTAGTACCACCCAGATCTCGATAGAATCAAAGGCCTTCTCATAGTCCACATAGGCTATACATAATGGCAATTATAGTCCTCGGTCTTTTGTGTAATCTGCCGCAATGTGTGTATATGGTCTATGGTGCTGTAGCCTTTTCGGAATCCTGCTTGTTCGTGAGGCTGGAAGTCGTCAAGCCTGCGTGCAATGCGATTTGTGAGGACCCTCGAAAACAGCTTATAAACGTGGCTCAGAAGTGCAATGGGCCTGTCTAATTACCGCTAAAAGGAGTCCGTTCATCTAGACTCCTATTCTTCAAAATGTACATAATATCTTTAAAGTATTAAATGATCCTGCCTTTATGATTTCTCATGGGCATAAATCAATTCCGGTGGATCAAATTCTAATTCCAGTGGTCCTAATTTCGGTGGCATTTGATAGTGTAATTTGATAATATCTCCGGAACAAATATATTTTTTTTCAATCTCTACTATATGACTAATTATCACTACTATTTACATATTATTTATGCCAAATAAAGTGTATTAGAAACATCGAGTTTAAATTTAATCAATTTCGGTGGCTTGAATTTTAATTCCGGTGGTCCTTTAATAATTTCGGTGGCATTTGATAATTTCAAATGGAAATATCTCATGAACTAATCATTTTTTTTCGATCTCTAGTATATGATTAATTAGTACTATTCTTTATCTATTATTTAGGCCAAAAAAATTTATCAGAAACAGCAAATTTAAATTCGCCACTGTAATTAGGCAAAATTCGAGTTTGTTGAAATTCACCCTTCTATATTAACTAGTACATTACAACCCGATCGCGTCTCGCCAACGTCGCGTCACCACACCGTCCCGCCTGCTGTGCCTAGACCATGAAATCTTTTAATATCACGTCATAGTTTTCTCGCCGGGGAGCAAAACTGAACAGAGTGATGATGCCATTCGATTTAATCGTTAATTAATTGAGCATCAGTTGCGTGCCATGCCATTACGTTATACTAGCACCGTAATTAATGCACGTGGTGCGGTCGACCGATATCGATTCTAAACGTTTGGGCGTATTGTATCACGCGTTAATGTGCCTCAATCAATCGGCATTATGTTTATCGCACACGAGGTGTAGGTACTAATTCACTATAATTGGATCGCGTAGTGTGAATAGTTTATTAAATTTTGATGTCACGTCGGTTTCATTAAGGAAATTCTATGGTTCATTGGCTTCAACCCATTAATGGCCCACTACTGGGCACGGGCCTATATTATCTCCTCTTGAGAAGGCCTAGAGCATACTCCACCACGCTGCTCCAGTGCGGATTGGTGGAGGGGTTAGTGGCCAACCCGAGTGTCGGAAGTTTTCAAACCGCCCGAGGGCCTCCGACATGGCTTAACGACTGTTATCATATGATAACAACCGAGACCGACGGCTTTACGTGCCCTCCGAAGCACGGAAACGCTCAAGAATTTTTAGCCACTATTCGGAGACAATTAGTCGAGACTGACGGAACAAGAGACGCGAGCGATGTTTTATAAATTCGTTTTTCGTGTACACGGAATCACAATTGGACAAGTGCCGTACAATTGTCCAATAGTCAAAGCACATAATTCGAAACATTCTCAAAAATAACAAAAATAACTCTCGAAAACATAAAAAATACGTATCATATTTTTTGTCACAGATAATCAAATTAAAATCGTTCTCGAAAATGTACCGAAAATTTTAATTGTTCAAACGCAATCAACTAAGCGACGGAAATGTCAATCAGACTCGTAATGAAAAGGGTAAGTCACTCAATCGAATGATTTAATTAGCAACAATAAATGTACACGTTGGTTATGTTTCGTGTCAGACGAAGTGTTGAATAATAAAGTTGAAACTCGTCTTTTACTACAGATGTCTAGCCACTGAGAAGTAGTCAATAAGAGCAGAAATCCGATAGACCGTTACTATGCGATATCAAAGCCGCGTAGTCGATGCACTTGAACCGAAAAGCTCTTGAACTTGAAGTATAGGTAAATGCCGGGTCGCGAGAGAGCGCTTCCTGTTTTGAACTGGCTTTATAGATACGTAAGTACATACATAGGTATGATGTATGATGAACATCTACACAGTCATGTACTGTTATTAAAAGTACATAGTAAATTTGTAACTGCTTTTGTTAAAAAATCTTTATTCGTTTTCGTAGCTGTATTCCCTCTCAAATCGACAGGACTTAAATATAAATTCACGATTTTTCCGACTTACATAGTTGAATACACATGATAATATCTCTAAATATTAGGCTTTGTCTGACGAGTATATTCATAGTTTCGAAGTCATAAAATTCCCTCTTTCTTTTTATTATGTTAGTGAATAGTTACATAAGGATTTGTACGTTAGCGGCACAGTCATGTTTACTATCTATGTCCGTGGTTAGTGGTACCGAGTACCATTGCCAATATCTTCAATCAAGGATACATTTGATCGTTTGCCTTCTATCGTACTTAATTAGTTAGGTCGAAGTCTTGACAATTTGTTTTTACCATTCTGCTTACAGATAAAACTACATACGAATAATTGCAATAATAAACTCTTCCTCAGCAGCTGAAGTTATGAAAAAAGTTGTTCAAGATACACTTGCATCTACACGAGAGCACTTTGTGTAACTTTCTTGCGTTTGTAGCGATTGCCGACCTTCCGCCGTGGGAGCAGGGTCTAAAATAGGTGTCGTGGACCATCTTTCCGAGTGACATCCCTGATGTTAGGTGCCTTGGTGGCTGAACAACACTGGTGCATATTTTTAACACAAGTATCGATCCATTCCCCTATGCGTCAGCTTGCGTGCGTTTTGTCTTGAAGCGGTTTTTAACACGAAGCTTTGATTTTGATTAAATATTCACGCAGGATTAAGATATTTTAATTATTATAATCTATAGGTACACGTATTTTGAGTCAGTATGATGATGAAGAAAATTGTGTTAATTTTAATTAAACACTTTAAAGTCTTGAAAATACAGAATAAAACTGTGACCGAAGGATATAGTAGTATATAGTAGTAGTATAGTCATATAGTGGCTATTGGTTTGGTATTAACGCAGTAGATGTTATAACAATAAATTTTACAATTAGTGGAATTTCTGCTTGTCACGGAAATACCCTAATCGATTTGGATGGGGTTTTTTTATTCGTGTGGGTAATTGACGCATAATTACCCTGATGCGATCGTAGGGCGATTGTAATCGTATTTTTATGATCATGGTAGCATGGTTAAATTATAGTTGTCTATAAAACTGAATATTTTCATGTATGGGCATTGAAGTATAATGTCATAGAACAAACATCTCGAACAAAATGTGTGTCCCGCCCGGGAGGTTCCATTTTCAAAATTGAGCCCCCGCTCTTCTTTCAAAATCGAACGAATCCATTGAAGATTGAAGCCACGTGGCGCCAATGCATTGGGACATACATGGTGTTCGGGGTGTCGGTTCTATATGCTAGTAATAATACTTCAACGTGTATGGGTATGTTTTTTACGCGTTTTGGTGGTATATAGTGTGCGATGATTGCTGAATGGAAGCGACTATCGTTGCTGAAGGGGCAATTGTTAGGTCCTAATGGTTGCAGTCCTGATTGCGTCTGCGGGGAAAGGGGTCCAGAAAAATAGTCCTTTTGTCGTTCTTTTTAGGTTTTCTTTTCCTTTGAAGTAGTAGAACCCAGTTGACATGCGTAGGAACTCAGATTAGATCTCTATAATCTGAGCGTAGGTCTATGTGTCTGTGAAACCGGATTTTATTGCAATCTGGAGTTTGATTAAACATTAACCTGGCTAGGTGTCTAATATTATTTATCTATAAAATATTTATAAAACACAAAAATGTTTGTACGAATGGCCTTTATAGACTCTAAACCGTCCAACCGATATGCCTCAAAATGGTTTCATTTGAAAGACAATAATCCGAAGATGGTTCGAGACCAATAAATTAGGCACATTCAGTCCATTGATTAAGTCAATTTTCCACTTTCCCATACCACAATTAGAAAATAAAATCAAACTGTCAACACAAACACTGATCAATTGTCAGAAATTTTTCTAGCGTGGTAGAACACCCCGGGTAATCCGGGTATACTAGTCATCAATAAATATACTTACTTCAGCCTGCATTAATAAACTGATCTTAAGATCTCTGCGATCTCAAGATTCCCTTTGAAACGCTGAAATAAGTCAAATCTACACTTATAATTACTATCAAAATGAAAGATTTGTATTTTTGTATCTTTGTAACGAATCTTTCAAAAACTACTGGACTGATGTAAAAAAATCTTCCACCAATGGAAAACTACATTATTCCTGAGGGGCCGATAGGCTATAGGCTATATTTGATTGTGTTTATTAATATTTTTTACTTTATCACAAGTAAAAATGTTTGATGTCCAGTGAAGTGTATATGGTTCAGCTAGTCGTATATAAAAATGACCTTTGTAGCTTTGTGCTCTTGTTGAACCGAGAACGATTTATTAATACGGGCGTTCTTTTTTTGCCATTTTTATAAGTGTTTTTATGCATCGTAACACTCTCCGTTCCAGAAACAGAAAATTAATTAAAAAGGTGTTTCTGCTTCCTTTAATTTGTGAATATTGACTGTTTTAAGTTGATATAATAAAAAAAATCAAAGTGGTACGGATAATGAAGAAACTTACATCCATAATTTTAGCAAAACTTCCATGCCTGATTTTTGAACAAGTGATGCAAAGTATGTCAATTTAATATTAGCATTACTTTTTTGCTTTTCGTATTTTTGGATAATTATTTATTATTCAATAAATATAATAGTACCCCGGCTTCGCTCGGTTTAGTTTTGCTTAACAACGCCATTTACTGATATGCTTTAGTATTGCTACTTACCAATAGATGTCAGGAAGAGCATATTGTAGAAGTTTATCATTGCCTGAAAACACCGATAAAACGACATTTTCTAAAAATGAATCCTAGCTAGATCGATTTATCGCCCCCGAAACCCCCTATATACTAAATTTTATGAAAATCGTTGGAGCCGATTCCGAGATTCCAATTATATATATTTAGCAGAAGGAGGTATTCTATGGTGTGAACTATGATCATCTCTACAAATCATGCATCAAAGACCACTGCAGTACTATGAACATAGATCTCTCTCAGTGGGCGTACTTAAGTGTCAGGATTACCAGGATACTAAATAAAACCCATAATTCGACAGGCACAAGGATACTATCCGTTTATTGCCTGATAACACCCAATTTTATCAATTCAACGTTATTTAGTTGTTTACTTTGATTCGCGATACTCTCAATCTGTCTGTCTTCTTGACAGTTCCCTTTTTCTTAATTTCAAAGATTATTACGAACTTATTTTAGACTGCACCGATACGGCCATACTGACAAGACACACGTCCTCGTGTGTGAATCGTACTAAATCGCGTCATACTTAACAAACGTTACATAAACAAGGATCTCCAAGAGCAATTACGAATTTGGAATAATTATCCTGAGCCACGTACCATAGTCGTTAACTTCAATTATCAAAAGCAATAACAAACATTTTCAATGATCTCGAGTAAGTCCTTCAATCTCCACGGCTTTCAAAGCCAACCAGCAATCTCCGTTGCTACCATACACATATCATACCAGAGCAAAACACGCATCGCACTTCGATCGTAATTGCCACTGGCGCTACAAAGTTACTGACTCGAGTCTTCTTTATCTTATCTTATTCACCAGCAAAATCATTATTAATATCAACATCGACTGGTACATGACCTACAGGCATTCTCATAAACTTTCCTTTACTTTACTGCCAAAGGTTACAACAAAGCTCTTTGTTGCCCGAAATCCCGCAAAAATAGCATCAGTTCATTTTTTAGCATTACTACTGCTTCGCAATGTGTTCTCGTTATGGAGAAGAAGCAGCGCAAGAAACTCCATAACAACACTTTCTTTTGTCACGGAACTACTAAATTATTATTTGCACGGTTTTACTCTTTACGTCGCGCGTTGATCATTTGGTACGTCGCAATCTCGTCCATTCCTCGCACTGATGCGGCCATCGCTGACGACTCACACGTCCTCGTGTGATCATTCTGTAAAGACAAAATCAGCACAGTATTTCGTTCGGCTATTCTGACTTCATGAAGTGAGGGAAGTGTATGTGTGTGTATGTTTTGTGTGTGCTCGTAATCCCCGATAAAATTTCACAACTCCCTTATCAACTATATTCAATAAACTCAATCATTCCTCAATAAATTTACGGAAGGGCGTTTAACCCTCTCGTCTCCGTATATACTGCTCAACTTTCGTTTTAAAGATAAGCCACAATTAACATAACGTCAAATTATAACATCAAAATCACCTTCAAGATATTTTAAATCGCTCTTATTAACAGAATTAAGATACTTTTTGTTATTGTCTAACCAGTATTTACACAATTTAAGCAATATCCAACCTAGATTTGTACACTTAATGTCACAGTGCAACATACAGAAAAATGGCTGAAGGTTGATCATCATCATCTAATTATTTTTTAAATCAACAAATTAATCACTTTGCTTGGTACACTTATATCACTGATCTCTCTTAAATCCACATACGCCTCACTCGAGCGTGCTCACACGGGACACGCCTTTTTTTTTGCGTTCCCAACCCAGTGTCACTAAGCATTGTGTTGGCCCAACTGCCTCAACACCATCATGCGAAATACTGCATTGGTCTCTATTTTAACAGTTTGACCTTCAGACAATTTAAACAGTCACGGCTGTTACAGATAAAGAGCACTTATTAAGCCAAGCTTAATACAAAGTCAACTAAGCATACTGGTTAAACAATTTATCTCATAACATAACAAGTTAGAACCCTACATAATGTCTGATTAGTCCGCAGCGTGGTTTATTAATTCATCGTTAAATTTCAATTCAATCAACAAATAATCATCAGCACCACATCAATTAATCAATTTACTTTTGCATTAATAAAAAGAAAGATGTAAAGCTTGACGTCGTATCAACAACTCATCTCGTCATCATACCAACAAATCCTGTTTCAACATTTTGCCTTTTTAGAATTTAAGAAACGGCACCGATCATTAGCGAGAAAGTAAGAAACACAATGATTTGAAATGGATTTTTGAATTTAGGATCCAACCTGATTTTACTGCATTCATTATATCTTATCACATTTATTCTAATGCTAATTTGATAATATCCCAATTTTATTTGTAGTAGTTACGAATCTAATATAATATTCAAATTCAACTCTCTTGAAATGAGTAAGTCTGTAGAAGAGTGGTCTGTAGTCAACACGACAGGAGAATGACATTTCATTTATTTTTCATCATAATTGTGGTCAGTTGTCACTTCGACAGATTTTAATACTTACGTCAAAACATGTGACATATCAAATCATAGGGATGGCAATTTTATAATAATCCCAATCTCTATCAAAATATTGTCACAAAACATGAAATGAAATAATGTTACTATTTAAATATGCAGTTACTGTTACTCATGAATATTAAGTTATCATTCAGCTTTACTTTGCTATACTTTGCAACAATCTGCAATCATACACGCGATCATTGAAGTTCGCAGTAAAAGCGCTAAAGGGTTTCAACTACGTAGGAAACGCCAATGTTATATTCAAAGATTTTACATGCCCATCTTAACACGTATGAAAAACAGAATGTAGTAAAGGACAAGTTTCATGCTAGAGTGACCATGACCATTTAGTCTCTTGTGAATATCTCTTAATACGTAGCAGCACGGGTAGGTTGATCTTTCTGTTGCGCAGGTTGCACTACATTTAATGGTGTTGTGAACCAGAAGAATATGTTACAATTGTATCTTTCACCAACCCTAACAAAGTTCTCTTTACTTAATTAATGAGTATTCGGTACTGAAATAAATAAAATATTAACGACTGAAAGCTTTATGCCAATCCTGTAGGGGCTCGACCATGCATGTCAGTAATCAGCGCGAGACAGCGCTCACAACAGCGCCGGCAGGAGCATCAACAACCCGTTGCAATTTGAAAGAAACCAGCCTCGCTCCACACTTGCAGCAAAGATTCAAATCTCGCCGTTTTTCCTTAGCTGAAACATTTAAGATAGGTTACTCTTAGTTTCATGATATCAAGCATCATATTCACTGCGACTACTTATCTTGCATTCCTTTTGTGAAAAACCTGAAACCAAACGCTCATTTCCATTTATTTCTCGGATTTTAGTCCTAAGTACCAATGTGCCAACATGTTTTTTAGATAAAGCCAAACTTTGTAATCACACTCCATGATCTCATCATCTCCTTTATGTTTGATTGATTTTATATCGTTTCTTTATGTAAAATTTTCCTTCAAGCTTATTTCAAATGTCATACAAACTGTATTGTTCTTCATTTATTTTCCAATTTGTGGGCAGGTTTGTTCCATCACTTCTGATTTAGCAGAAGGAGGTATTCTATGGTGTGAACTATGATCATCTCTACAAATCATGCATCAAAGACCACTGCAGTACTATGAACATAGATCTCTCTCAGTGGGCGTACTTAAGTGTCAGGATTACCAGGATACTAAATAAAACCCATAATTCGACAGGCACAAGGATACTATCCGTTTATTGCCTGATAACACCCAATTTTATCAATTCAACGTTATTTAGTTGTTTACTTTGATTCGCGATACTCTCAATCTGTCTGTCTTCTTGACAGTTCCCTTTTTCTTAATTTCAAAGATTATTACGAACTTATTTTAGACTGCACCGATATATATATATATATATATACAAGAATTGCTCGTTTAATAAATATAATTTAACGATTCGTGCTCATTTCCTCAAGCAATATCGATGTAAAAGGAACTACGTAACATGAATGTGTGCTTTGTCTCTATTGTTGCGTAGAATAGAAAAGCTTGCATTTTTCTTAGTTGTTGATTAATCTCTATTTAGAAGGGTTGAAACGGCTACGAGGGGAATCTTGGGTTTTATATTAAAAACACGTGTAAGCAACATACTCGTATTACGAGAGGTGCAAATAAGAATAAAATGCCTGCGTAACGATTTTTATATGCTCTTTTTCTCGTATTTTAATTACTTTTTGTACACGCAAGAGTATTAGGTATACCGTAAATGGGCGCGGTCGATAAAAATATATTTTGAAGTACAAGTAGGTAAATTGGAGGAAATATTATATATTTTTCATTAATTAATAGACAGCTAGTAGACAACGCTTAGCAACGTCTTTACAAAGTATTATAAAGGTTCAGTGGTTTAGGCTGTGCGTAGACTGCGTAGGTTATGCAGTGGAAGCATGAGTTTTCATTTGACACTAAATAATCTAACATTTTAACAAAAAAATTACCGACTTCAAATGAAGTACATCCAATAAAAAAAGAATAATCGAAATCGGCATTGTCAGATCTCGCTCTTTATGTGGGACCACACGACAAGCACCAGCTTTCGATTAAAAAAAGAATCATCCAAATCAACCGATTTGATTCGATCGAAACCCAGTCCAAAGTTCTGAGGTAACAAACATAAAAAAATACAGTCGACTTGAGAACCTTCTCCTTTTTTTGAAGTCGGTTAGAAATGAAATATTAGCGTAAGTGTGGCTAAATTCCCTAAAGAACAATGCCCAAAAAATATTTTATATTTTTGTTAGCATCTTAAAACGTCAGTTATACCGAAGCAATTCAATTATTTTTTTACGTATTTTAAAATTAATACCTGTACCCGTATTACCCAGCGTAAAATAATTTTATTAATAAGTGATGAATTGACTATAATAACAATGATGTCAACAATGTCCATTTTCATTCGGACACTCACTTCGATACATAGCTTGTATCAAGCAAGATATAGGGAGACTTCTGGCCAATATTACAGACAGAATTTCGTTATAAATGTTGGTATGACAAATGTAATGATGTCAAATTTCCATTTCCGGTTGTCAATCAAAAAAAAAGTCAGAATAAAATAATGGTAAAAATTACAGGCAGCCAAGTAAGTCTCCCCTACTCTATGACTCAATGGTTATAAGAATTCAATCTCAAAATACTTTGGTTCTGGGGTGTGTCTGCTGAAAATTCTTATATATCTAAGCTCAGAAATTAAAGCGGCGATTTTTGGATTTTTTATTTTATTTTAAGACGCTAAAGTTGAAAATGAAATAAAACGATGTATGGCAGTTAGGCATTGTTCTTTTAAATTAAGATCATATGTAGAAAATAATTAAAGATATGTAGGTAGCTGCTGTTATCTTATTTTTCTGAGTTATGTGACGTATTACCCGCATACGGTATGAACCCTCGCGACCCAAACGGTAACGAGAGGGTCTGGGTCGGGTTATCTAGTTACGCTTGACAGTGACAAAGCTTAGATCAACGATATCTTATAAAAGGAAAAGGTTAAAGTTACAAAAACATGGGTAGTATTTTATAGCTCTTATGCAATCATTTCTCTGATACCTTTAAATTCTAGTATTACAAATTTAATACCGCAATAACCTCCTAAAATATGCAAAATAAGTTTCTTTATTATTAAATTAATAGAATATGTATAATTTCCCAATTCTTCAATACTTTTGAAGAAAAAGGAAGAAACCTAAATTATTGTGCGTAGGTACTTACTTTAAATTTTTTAACCGCTTGAAGCGAGGGCGGTATTGTATTAACTATTATAAATTAATCTGTAATCCAATCTCCTTATAACATTGCTACTCATGTTTAATTGTCGGTTCCAATTTAGAAGCATCGCGCTAACTTCACCCTACCGAAACACTCCGAGATGTTAATTCTCTAAATACATAATTATGAACACCTGCTCGAACTTAGTGGCATACAATGTTTCTCGTGTTGCCAAGTTAGCCACTTTTTGGCTAGATCTGGCTACATATTTAGCCACAATTTTAGCAACTCCTGACTTGACAAGCTAATAATTACTTGTTATTAGCTAATAATTACTTGTTATTAGCTTGTCAAGTCATGAGTTGCTAAAATTGTGGCTAAATATGTAGCCAGATCTAGCCAAAAAGTGGCTAACTTGGCAACACTGTTTCTCCCGACGTAGCTAAAGTACCTACGTCATAAGTAATCAAAGTTCTAGTTATATGCATCTACTCGGATGTAGTCATTATTATTACTACCAATAAATGTTCCAGTAGAGATATTTTTATAGCGGCAAATTATAACATTGTAATAACTTGCAAAGGGCAATATTTAGGAATCATTTTATATTAAACTAGCTGCGCCCCGCGGTTTCACCCGCGTTAATTTGTGGAAATAACTAACTACTAAAATATATGGTGTTATAGCCTTCCTCGATAAATGGACTATCAAACACAAAAATATTTTTTAATTCGAACCAGTATTTCCTGAGATTAGCGCGTTCAACCAAACAAACTCTTCAGCTTTATAATATTAGTATTAAAAAAATATTTCCATTTCAATATTGTAATAGTAATATTAAGTGCGGGTACAATCATTTTTAAACTCGACGATCTCTACAGTGCTCGAGGTGTTAATAACCGATATGCAGCAGTATCGGTTAAAAATCATCAAAGTAACAAAATGTATCTAAATATTTTACATCCTCGAATACATGCAATTAAAATAAAAGTTAGTATGGAACTTCTATTTGCTATTTATTGCTATATAAATTAAAGTTTTAGTTCAAACAACTGGAAATAATAAGCTAAACATGATGATTGAAAAATTATTAACAGTAATAAGAAAAAGAAATCTTACTGTAAGTACAGTTTCTACATTTGGTACGTTCAGTTCTCATAAGTAGACTTTATTTTTAAGCTGTAGGTATGTATTTTAATTTACACCTATGACTTACATTCAATTTCACCTCGTTTAGCACTTCCTTTTACACATGAAAGGAAGTTTTAAATAAGGGTAAGGGTAAGATTTTCTTTGAATTTAGATGAGTGCTTGCAGAGTGTACCCATAATTTTAATTAAGCCGACACAAAATCTTAAGAGTAAGGTAAAACCATACCCTTATATTGATCTAAGGCGAAGGGATTATAAATCAAGATGGAATTTTAAAAAATCATTCTAAATTTTTTTTTAATTAAATATTACTTTTCAAGTTTACCTTTACCTACATTTACTCCAAGAAGTAGTGTTTAATTAAAAAAATTCGGGTGTCATTATTTCGTTGCTTTTGCTATGCATTTCCGTAGTACATACGAGTATACTTATGTTCGTGTAATTTAGGTACTTTACAACCAATAATTTTCAACGAATAGTTGGAGTTTTATTAAGGATCCCTATTTTTTTTGAAAATATAATATAGTCTATGTTACTCGGGGATAGTGTAGCTTTCCAACAGTGTAAGAATTTTTCAAATCGGTTCAGTAGTTTCGGAGCCTATTCAATGCAAACAATCAAATCTTTCCTCTTTATTATTAGTATAGATTTATTTAATGTCTAAAATCAAAATGATTGCAAACTCATAACGATATTTTATTAAAAAGTTATTCGTATGTATTTAGTACCATAGCTACACTGCCCTCGTTATGATAAACAACGTATCTGCATTTCAGCAAGTTCCGAGAAAAACGGGCCTAAAGTTTTTTTTCTTATTTTTGTTGTCACGACTACACTAATTGAGATATTTTCAAAATTGTTAAAATTAATTGTTACTATATGTGTGTATTTTATGATTCATTACATTTTTCTGTTTTCTAAATGTTTCCTGAGTTAATAGAACCCAAAAAGTGTAAATTTTTAAGCAGTTGCGTTGCTTATAGCTAGGAAAATTATTCAGTTACGTTCATTATCACTAGGAAAGTGCTCTTAAGATGTTTATGCTTTGTATTTAAAAATATATAAAAAATGATTTACTTAAGATAAGCAACAACATGCATTGAAAATGATTAGTACAAGGTACTAAATATTAATGAGCTTTGCAATTTACTTGCAATTTTATTGTATTTCTAATTAATTATTGATAGTAGATACTGGTTGTAAATAGATTTTTTTTTTAATCGCTTAGTAAAATAATAAAGATCAAATAAAATAAACAAACAGATATATTTATTAATTATGTTAACTTACAAGTAAATTAACTTACTTTTCGTTTGAGATCAAGTGTTAAACTTAAGAAGATACAAAAACTATTTATTAAAACAACGTCGCAAATCTTACTACCTAGTAATCAGTTCTTCATAAAACATAATAGAAATTATCTAAGTTGAGATTGTTATTAAAGAAGTAAGTATCTATATTTACGAAAAATAACGAATTGGTATTTCACCTATTTAAAATTATAAATAGTCAAAATTAAAATTAGGATATTATCTGAGTCTTTTAGATACAAGTATCTGTTACAGGTAACTTTGAAATAGGTAAGTTAAACCAAAAATCTCGTCTATTTGACGCAATGAACTAATATACTTACGTACATTTCATTAATTTGATTAATTAATGGCACAAGGAGCCAATGCGATTATTATTTATAGGATTTTGTTAAACTATACGAAAGAAATACAAGGCATAAACATCGTAAGTGGCTCAATTATAATCTTTATGCTTTGTAGTTGAGCGAGTTGTGAAAAGGTACTACCAATCATAAACATCGTAAGTGTTTGTGCGATACTTATGACTAGGAAATTGAATAAAAACTCTAAACGCAAGGGACAATACGTTGTTCTTCATAAGGAAGACAATGAAAATTTTGCACTTACGTTGTTTATGCTTACATTTATTTTTATTTCTATAATACATACGAAAAAATAGATAATAGATCTAGATAGATCTCAATTCGCTGATTACGAATATGCTAATAACTCGTTTTCGCCAAAAATGTCAGATACGTTGTTTATCATAACGAGGGCAGTACAGCGCTGGTAACGGAGCGGCAACATTTGGAACTATTTAGTTGCACCCGTTGCACAACTCCATCTCTCATGGCATTGGTTTACCAATGGTGGTTAGATTTATCTAAGACATGTAGAGGTAAGGGATAAAGGAATATGTTGTGCCAAAGTGTCCGTCAAACTGTGTTAATTTTATGGCGCCACGGTAGCAACAGGGCAAAGAACAATGCCAAAAAATATTTTTTTATTTTCTGTAGCGTCTTAAAACGTCAGTTATACTGAAGGTAATAGATCATCATCAAGTCATAATAATTTTGTTGATTGATAATAATTCTGTATTCAACGGCGCCACTAGCTATGCGGCAAAAGCTGGAACTATCTGGTGCATCCGTTGCACAACTCCCTCTATCGAGGAAATGATAAACCGTTTGAGGAAATAAAACCTTCTGTGATATCGAATGTAGAAGTTCCGGCTTCTGCGAAGGTGTGGAGCTAGTATCACTATGTCGTAACACGAGGCAGAGTTATTGATTTTTTAATTCCCCTTTTATTCACTTGGCGCTGGAAATCTTATTTAAATATGCAAATAATTATCCATTACGAATCAACCGATATAACTTTGGGTGTCGGTATTCAATTAGTATAGAAAAAACATATCACAATTTTTGAAGTAAACAGATACAGAATACACGTCAATATGACATGAATCACTATACACCTCAAGTAGGTAGGTACGCGAAATAATTACAATAATCTCGTTTTGGTAATTTGCATTAGTCGGTAAAATCGCCAGATTTCAACCGTTCTAGACTTCTTTTAGGTTCTTATTGGAGTTTCTTGAAGTCACGAGTGTATGTCAACAAGTGCCCGGATTTTTGAAGCCCTCAAAGAGAATATCGTCGTAAATGCGGGAACTTAACGCCGAAAGTTCTGGCAAGAGTAATGGAAAATGCTATTAATCGGGCCCGTATGTTCATCAATTTTGGCGGCGGCCACTTGGCTGATATAATTTTTTCTACTTTATGAAAAAAATTAAGTCATCAAATAAACAAAATCCAATAGTAAAACTAATGATTTACATTTATTAAAAAAAATATTAATAAAACAGTCAAAGAACATCGGGTGATGAATTTTGCGCCACCCTAACACCTAGGACCTAGGATGTTCCTAGGTATATAAGCAATTTCTCAGAAATTCATTTTTAAAAGTGAATTCACTGGTAGGTGGTCAGCGGGCTTACCATGACATCTTAAAACAGGCCAATATTAGCCAATAATTGAGCTGTCCTGCTATATCGTACCATGACCTACCTAAAGCACAGGTTTGCCAGTGATCACGTGACCGTAACAGGACAGCGGTCACGTGACTTCGATAATCTTCTTCTGCCCTGCTATTTGTGTACCATGAAGCGATTGTTGACGTATTGATGTCGGAAAGCGGCCTATGTCAACGTCAAAATATTACAGCCTACCGAAAGTAACTTTAATTGTCCTGTTTTGGCTGTTTCGTTTATAATTTCTTTATACCGTAAGTTATATAAAACAGTTTGAATATTATGATATTGAAGAACATTAGGTATTTGATAAATATTAGCTATCGACCAATCTGCCTTGCCTACAATCTAATCTCTACAAGCTGTTTCCAGCTGTTGTTTGTTGTTGTTGTCTCGAGAAACGCCTTGCTAAATACACCGAAGAGCATCGTCCAATAGAGCAAGCAGGATTTATAAGTACGTATTCAACTATAGACCACATTCAAAAAGATTACATCATAGAAGGCAGTTATAGGCAAGAGAACCAGAGGCAGAACGGCCGGGCGGCCGTGGCGGAGAGATGGCTCGATGAAATTTTATAAGCAGCGGGAAAAGAATGGATTGATAAAGCGAGTGACAGAATTATGTGGAGAAAAATGGAGGAGCCTTTACTCTACAAAGAGAGTATAATATAAAAAAGGAATATAAACAAAGAAATATATAACTAATAATGATTATTGAATTAAATTTAGTCAAGAATTAAGATAAAGGAAAGGATTATCGAACCCTAAAGAATTTAAGTTGAAGACTTTTTATTTATTTAAATCATTTATTTCGAAATCACAGATAGATTCTTCAGTTTTATTATTTGTATAGAATATAGATTGCATTGCATGATTTTTAGTCGTTATGAAATTGTAAATTGAATTTTCTATTTAAGAAATAAAAAGGTCTAATTATTATTTTTATTACTATAGTATATTTTTATTTTTTATAAACATATACCATATATTTTATATATGTGGAAGAAAAGGTATTATATGATAATGGTTATTCAATAATATTCCGTTTGCTTTGCACCAAAATAAGTATATTTTCAGTTATCCTAACGTTCACATCGATAACAATCTCTACTACTCCGTGATCAATGATATAATTAGAATATCCTACGTATTAGGTATAACTAATGTTCTAAATAAAGTGACATATTCCATATTCTAAATATTTTGTTTTTCTTCATAACTCTTCTCGTATGACACCATCAGCATCTGTATCAATCAATCGTTGTAGAACCAAAGAGGTCGCTCGCCGGCACGGCTATCCTGACGTGCGCTTGTCCTCGAGCGCCTCCGCCCTCATGTCTCCAGTGGACTACTTTGATGTTACACTAACACGGCTTCAACAACTTTCTTATTCAAGTTCCCATCTCCAACCCAATTCAACATAAATTACATATTATCACAGTAGGTAAATATCTGCCTCGACTTGTACACGACCTACAGGCATTCATGAAAATGAAAATGCACCACCATCACAAAATAAATATCTTTCATTTCGCTCCTAAATCACACATTTTATTAGACATTTGGACATGTCACTGTGTCAAGTGTCAAGTGTTGTAAGATTACGTTCAAAAATGAAGGCATCACATAGCGATTATTTTTTTGGTAATCTTAGAGAACGAACGGTTTTTAAGCTTAATAAATAACGACCCTTAAGTTTCTATAACAAATCTCAAAATCTTCGATTAAGATTGTTATTTTAAATTTTTAAAAACATCAATATTACGCATTGATTTGAAAACCGGTAAACCGATAAAACGCTCTATTTCCGAACTTAAGTAAAACAAATTTTGTACCGTGCACAGAGTACTTAAACACTACGTTGTACCACGCAGGTCATAGACTAAGATGCCGGACAGAAGTAGAGGCATTGCAGGCCATCAAGTGAACGTTCATGGTACGAAATACACTCCTGTCAGGTTTTAGCTACAAGCTGACCTGTCCTGTACATGACACATTTTATTAGAGTTCATGGTAAGGCACCAGATTTTCAAGTACATACTAAAAGAGTAAATAACTGTTTGCCGGACAGGAAAATATGTAAATCTGAAATGCGAACCCCAGAGACAATTTTTACGGCCAGTTTTCAGCTAGGTATAGTAATTAGTTCCTGCATTTTCCAACAGATGTCGCTTAGTTATATTTCGATGACGTTTGATTTTGTTAACAATTCAATCACTTTTTATAATAATTACATTCTATTTTTATTAAATGTATACTAGCGATCGATAGCGATTTTTAGAGAACATATCCGAATTTATTAATATTTACCTATATAGGTATATAGGCAGAATTTCACAAAATCAAAAAAGATGGAATGAAGTCCGTGACAGATAACATGCAAAATCCTCAGATTAAAGAAATAAAAGGCAGATATAACTTTCCCAAAGAAATGCAACGAATGACGTGAAGCCGCTTTTTCTCTATGTGTGCATGACAACCATATTGACAGCTAGCAGTGGCATCGTAGAGACACATACTTCTTTGTGTGTGTAAGTTGCCAGACATTGAAAACAAAAAGTCGCGATCTCCCGCAATTTAGTAAATATTTTTTGCCATATTTTCAACTTGAAATATTATGCACAATTAAATTGGCAAATTATTTATTATTATATCACTAGTTATCAAAAAGTATAGATATTAAATATGTCAAATGTTCTTTTAATATACAGTACTTCATATGTTGAATTATTTTAATTTATGGTTTTTTTTCTCTTATGGGTAGTTATTTTTAATTGAAAAATATAAAAATTTTAATACATTTATTAAAATTAAAATACATGAAATATATAATATACGTCATCTTCGTTAAAATGCAATGAATAAACAAAGCAAAATTTGGATGGCCAATCATTATCTTGCCTACTTTGACGAATAATAAAAACCCATTTAACTCGTATAATAGCATTTGTCGGCAATCTGCAAATAAAATAATTTATTGAGTAGGCTAAACAGGAATTACTAAAATAGAATATAATATTTTCTTTCAATCGTGCATTTTATCGTCGGCAAATGTGATATTTTCAATCAACCAGGTTTACCTATATTAAAATCCTAATTTTATCCCTTTAATCCTTTGTACAATCTATCTTATGTTTATAATAACCCAGCGACAGGTATTTATGCATTGGCTGCATTTACTGATTTTTAGATTTAAATAAATACAACTATTTACTTTTAAAATATTTGTTTTTGATATAAATTTATAATCGATCAGTGTTCAAATAACAAATGCATATTTCCCTTAATTTAGGGTAATCGATCTTCATAATAAAGCTGGTATTAAATTGAATAATTGTCGAGGTTTTGTGTTCCGAGCGCACCGCAAAAATATTATTATAAATAAATAATAAAAAAATGAACAGTTACCTGTGAAAAGATATCTAATATTCTTTACCTTGATTTTGAGAACAACTTTAGCAGTGTTTAAAATTGCAAGAAGGCATTTTATCAGAGAAAATTATTTAATAAATTTTGACAATTGTGACATACAAGCTATTTGACGCTTTCTTTAGTACTGACTCGGGTTTGTATTTGCTTTTTTAGTTTGTATTTGCTTTGGTAGCTTCACATTGTAGTTGGATGAATACATCTGCCTTTTATTTCTTTAATCTGAGGCAAAATCCAATGCGATACCGATACTTAAATATTTTTGGGAGTTTAACATTACTTTAGAATCGATTAACATTTTTAAGCCCGGGGTATAAAAAGTTTATGAGGAAAATCAAACTTACATACTTACGTTATGCGTTATATTTTTTTAAATACAAACAGAGGCAATAACACGTCTTGAAGTAACTTAAATACATTTACTTACTTACCAAATTTTATTTTTATTTCAATACATTTTTTAACTTCGATGAACTTACACTAGGTAATCAAATAAAAACCGGACAATAACAATAAACAATAAGAATGTTATTGGTGAGATAAATGATTTTTGCTTCCATAATTACTGTATGTTTTGTTGACGACTGAATAATAATTATACGGTATCCCATAAGTAGTAAAACAAACAAAAACCGGAGATAGCTCAGAGAATGACCTACCAGATGTCAAAAAATGAAGCTAAAGTGACACTTTTCAAGATTTTGACCTTTGTTTAACTTTCCTGAAATTCATCTCCTTCGTCCTAATTTTTATTACAGAATCCACAAATGAAAAACAAAATATTCACTTTCAATATTCAATTTCACTATATTGTTTTCAACAGGAACCTCTTGCAACCAAGAACACCGTCAAAGACTGGTAAAACAATCCTTTTGAAATAATTAATTTATACGCAATAAAAGGATAATTCCCTAGAAACCGCTAGATAAAACACACTAACTGGAATTGATTAACATAATGGTACATATCTAATAAAGTGTAAATAAATAGTGCAATAAATAAAAACTTAAGTGACATAAACGACGAAACAAGTGCAATAATTAACGAAACATAAGTGTTAAAGTAAGTTGTATAAGTCATGATCGGACAGTCGTCGAGATGGTGATATTGTGGGTGGCGTCAGTGTATAGAAAGGTGAAGTGCTATTAAAAATGTCAGTGTGCAGACATAATTATAAGAAGGTAGTGGAGTCCTAGCTAAAATGTGGTCAGTTACATCGAAAAGTTAAAAGTGTTAAAAATTAAACATGTTAAGTCGTTGGAAGAGTAAGGACAAATCGGAAAAATCGAGCAAATCAAGCTCGGGCGGAAAGAAGAAAAGAAAAGGACGAGACAATGGTGAGTTGTTAACATAATCGTTGTTGATTGTTAGTTAGAAATCGTAGTGTTTTTTTTATTTTGTTAATATTTTTGTTTGTATTTTCTACTATGTTTATTTTATGTTCATAATAAATTATGGTTTTTAATTTATATATTTTTTTATTTTATTTTCACATAACGAATTCCCGATTAGGTTTTAAATTAGGATTACATGACACTTAAAAAAGCGGGTTTTAAATAGTTTTTTGGACTACAATATCGTAGGATTGTTCTGGTGGTGTGTGTATCCCCTCCATTTGTTATTGTATTTCTATAATAATATTATTAGACAATAAATTGCATAATTATGTAGTAACATGGTACTTATCATAGTCACTGCATTATTACTCTATTCGACAACTTGGCTAAAAAGGATCAAATGCACGGATACGACAAACTTAAGGAAATACATTTTTAACAAAAATATTAAAAAAGCAGTTTCTTAAAATTAATTTTCCTTATTTTTTCCGTATGTCATTAGTTTTCAAAATTTGATCCTTGTTAGTAGCAATATCGAAAGGCGTAATAACACAGGTTGAGATTTTTTTCAAAATCAATGGGTTCCATTCCTGGCCAGGAATACTATTTTTTCAAAAATATAATGATGCAGTTTTAGTTTTAATTAAAATCGGCCCTGAGATTCCTTTGACCATTTTTCGCTATTCCTCATAGTTTAGAGTTTGGCCATCCACGCACACTTGAAAAATTCACCCTGTATACATAGATGTATACCTCCTCCTTTCTTAAAATTTCTTAAATACCTATTGATATTTTTTTAATTATTATCCAAAACCTAAATGCCTTTATTTGTTCAATCTTTATGTGTTAATAACTATTGCATTTGTTTATGTGCTATAAAATCATTCCGATACATTTTACTACTCTTCATGCCGAATCCAATGAGATATCATATTCATAATTTTAGAACTACGTTCTCGCAATTTTTATCAAAGAACTTGTTGACTAGACTATTAATAGGGATGTTGGCACTAATTGTAAATTAATATAAATGTATGTAAACTATTAGTGGTAACATTTGACCTAAAATATCGTTCTTTTATCGAAATCTATCACAATAAATAAAAAATCATTAAGTTAAAATGATAAAAATAGTACTCACTGTCAGGTGACCGCAAACGCCATTTTGATAATAAGACGTCATTGTTCGTATTTCAAAAGCAAAAGCAAATTCAAAACCTTCATTATACAGCTAGTATTGAATATCGGTTAGTAATTTCATCTGACTTTTTGCTGGGAAAGATATTGATTTCTGTTTATCAATTTTTGTTTTTAAATGGAATATTATTAATTTTATAATATTTTTACGTAAACATGAAGGTTTCATCTATAAAATAAAATTGAATTCTAAAATCCCTATTGTATAAACTAACTAGTAATACTCGTAGTCGAGGCTATTTGCAACAAGACTTGTGTATTGGTAGGTCGTAGAAAATTTATTATTCATTTTATCGAATTATTCATTTTTATCCTTATCCTCCTGCACGCACACACGAGATACCTAGTCGAGAGCGGTGGCGTAGAGGAGGCTTCATGGCATGGCATGGTCATGGGTCATGCCATTTGTCCTCATGGCATACAAATTCGTTTTACTGCCAAGGCGTGCCTATAGTCTCACATCAAAAAGTGTTTGAATATTAGTATCGTGTGAATAACTAGAGAAAACACAGTTATTTCTAAATCACAAACAGACACAGACATTAACAATTAACATTATACGTACAGATTAAGGTATGTTGTTGTATCATTTACACACTGTACGTAAAACGGTTCATTCTTAAGTCTTAACCCTAAGTTTTACAACCGGAACAGGGGGTCGAGAAACATTGTTCTCTGTAGGTACTCGTATCTGCAAAACTAAATTACGAATGATAAATCATAAATGTATAAAGCCATGCCATGCCACACCAAGCCGCTCCAGAAAAGGTATCGTGTGACTCGGTTTTCAATTTATTTTATACCCGTAATTGGTAATTCAATACGCTGGCAGGTGACTATTGGTGTTTTATTCTTTATTTACTGTAACTGATGTCAATTGTAATAGTTGGTAAAAAGGGGGAAAATTATCATATTTAAACAGTGAAACCGTATACTGGGATCTGAAGGGACCGAGAATTCACTCATAGAGGCTTTTCAATTACCCATTTTCCTAAATAGAATGCAGGTTAACATAGCTATGTCTTATTTAGAGAGGGTCTCACTAAGAGAAGTCGAAACGTACCATTTATTTACTACCATGTCACAAAAAAATGTTTCTGGCTATGTTCGTTAAGGACATTCATTTGAAAGCCAATAACGCTAAGATTGTTTGAGACCACTAAAACAATGCATTAGGCATATTCGCTCTATTCATGAAGACGATTTTCGACTATTCTCATACAAAAAAAAAATCCAAATTCATGTAGCTATTTCTTTTTTTAGCAATGTAACACACTCCGAGTAACATACTCGTAAATACCTGACGCTTCTGCCACCCGAAGTTGCTGCGTAAATAAATATGTAGCAGACGTATCGGACTGACGCGTCTGCTATCTATAATACAAGACCCCGAAGTTCCTTGTAAACAGGCTAATGCGTTAGTTATCAATTATTAACATAATAATGGACTTCCTGCTCTCCCTTTCCCTCTCTCCCTCCCTCTCACTTGACTGACAGTTATAAAATAAAAAAAGTTATGTTGCTATTGGATTCATTTTTAGGATTCCGAACATTGAAGTATTATTACTAGCGTATAGAACCGACACCCCGAACACCATGTATGTCATAATGCATTGCCGCCACTTGGCTTCAATCTTCAATGGATTCGTTTTATTTTGAAATGAGAACGGGGGCGCAATTTTGAAAATGGAACCTCCCGGCGGGACACACATTTTGTTCGAGATGTCTGTTCTATGACATTATACTTCAATGATTCCGAACGAAAAAAATGAAAAACGGAATGCATATAGGATCACTCGTGTGTCTGGGCGACCACCTTTCACAGAAAATTTTCTTCAAATTACTGGACCAAATGAGTTAAAATTTGATACTCATGTGTCTGTATCTTCGTAACTACTGAAAAATACAGAAAGTAGTTTTTTACTTATACATTACAGGAAAACCTGTAAGAAGTTTATAGTCTAAAAAACGGCAAAAAATTAGAAAAATAGCGGTAAATACATAAAAAGCGAGTTTAGCTCTCACTTGACCTGTTTTTATTTTTATTATGCTAGGTGTAACTGCCGTGATATTTTGATTTTTCTGGCCTTAAAGGTCCCATAGATGTGATTTTAATGGTAATACCATTTATTCATTTCCAAATAGATTGAATAAACTTCCAAGTTACTAATGTCATTTAAAAATTCTGATCTTCAATATTGTTTTTTTTTCGGTTTTTCTCACATACTTACCTACTGATTTTTGTTTACTGTCTTTTTTTAGTTTTTCTCAAATACCTTCTTCAAAAATTAGCCCATTATTTCTAGTTAGTTGCTGGACACATTGTATAGATGTGATGATGATAATAATAATGATGAGCTTTCCGTGTAGACTGCCTGGCTAGTTGGCTGGATAACCATCCTCTTGGGCTTTTGTTTACGTGGCAGGCAACGCATCGGTGACCTCTGAGGGTACGGAGACCACTTACCGTCAGTTTTTTTGCAATAAATATCATGGAATAGTTAGATAAAAGCAAAAGATAAAAAGCAAAATCAGTTAGAAGACTTCATATTCATATTACAAATATAAAACGTTTCACAGTAATATTTAATTTAAACTACCTTTGCATAGCGGTGTAACAATAATGTAATAACCATGAAAATTGTTTGTTCCAGAAGAAGATTGGCAGGACGGATCGAGAGGAGACGGTAAGTCAATTGACATAACTTTCTTAATTATTACTGCTCCTATTATTAATTTTTTTACTTTATTGACCACAATATAAAATTACGGTATAATTGGCAAACTTAATCGGATGTATAATGTAAGAATTCCGATCTTTTTTGCGTTTATTAGGCTTGCTTTTGTTTTCACCCGTGACTTCGTCTCCGTGGACTTCAGAAATTTAGTAAGAAAGTTTAGTGAGATTTAGCTGCCTTTCATTTGTACCGTTAATTTTCTATTGTGTTCAGTAAGGGTTTTAATAAATAAATAAAATAAGTATATAACATAACATAAGTTTTTGTAAGAATTATTGAATGCCAATGTAAATCAATTTTTAGATTAACTGATGCTTAATATTTTTTCTGTATTGTGTGTATTACATTGAACTGTAATATTATTACTAGCATAGAACCGACACTGCGAATCCGATGTTTGCACAATGAACTGTAGCCAATTGGCTACAGTTCTCAGTGTATTCCGTCAATTTTGAAATGAGAACGGGGGCACGATTTTGATAATAAAACCTCCCAGTACTACACAACGTTTGTTTGCGATGTCTTTTCTGGTACTTGTACTTACATACAATATCAGCTAAAAAAACACCACCTCGTGGTTCCATCACCAAGTCCTTAAAAATATCGTTGTTATATTGTCACGCTAAATCAATTTATGTAAAAAGTGAATCAAGTCTCGACAACATTTTCTGCCGCTTATCGTCAAAGAACAGTAGTAGGTATTATAAAAAATAAAAAAAATTATAGTGAGAATTGACTTTATACTTCAATCTACTGCATTGTCATCAGAACTAAAGCAATATGTAAAATTTCAACTCTTTAGGATAGGTGGAAGTAGATCTAATTAGTTTTGCAAGAATTGACCCAAAAAATAAATAAATAAACATGGCAAGCTAAACAAAACCGTCTAAAAGTAACCGAATCGGTCGAATGCTGAAAAGTTGTCGGTTATTTGTGGCATCTATACTGAGCCTTGTCGAAGGTATTTTACGTAATCTGAGTTGGTATTATACTATACTTACTGTTCTGCTTTTATCATCTTTAATTTAACCTCCTTAGTTAAGAGAGGAGATAATATTTTGTATAATAATAGTAATAGCTATTATTATTATTTAAATTGCCTTAAAAAATATAATAATTTACCTGATATTTTATATAAATATATATATTTAACATCTATGATTTACTATAGACTTCGCTTTGCGAATATGCATTAAAACTTTTGTGATGATATGCAAATTGCCTTTTCATGTAGTATTAATTCATAGCATAGCGAAATAAAACTCAATATTCGAATTATTTGGTTTTAATAAGACTTATTTTTGGACTGTTTGCATAATTGTTATTAATAATTAAGTGATTCATCCTAAAACTTCCAATTTTCATCTTATTCATTCACGTGGGATCACGGAATTTCTTAGAAATTTCTTTTGAATTCAATTCCACCCTGTATAAGTACCTTACAATCTATGTGAACATGAGTGGGAGCCATGGGGTAATCTATGGTGGGAGCACACGGAAGTACCGGCCCATACAAGTACCTTACTATCTATGACAACATATCGCTTAATAACATCGGATAAAGCGAAATATCGTTTTAATCAATCCAAATGTCTAACTTGTAAAACTGATCTTATTTAACATTTGTTAGAAAGCTACAAGTATCACATAAAAGGACAGTCGGCCACATCGACCCTACCTATAGGTTACCCTACCTTAACTTTTAACGAAAGAAACGGCTTTATTCATAAACGCTTAATGAACCTATTTTAGCTATTGCACTAAATGCATTGCGGACGGCGCGGACGATGCCGATAAATGTGTGTTCACCATTATACAACCGTCGACAAGTGAAGGATATGTCACCGGAAAATAATAAGAACCGTAAGTTTATAAATTTCCTAGGAAATTTATAAAATTTCCTAGGAAATTTATAAACTTTCGTAGGATTCTACACGAGACATAAATTGTATTATTTTACGGCCACATTTTCGGAAATTTATCAATCTGCGACGTCTCGTGGTAAATTTATAAACTAACGGATTGCCCATTCGTAAAATTCTAAACGGCTCGACCAATCACAGAAGAGCTTTTAATTTTACGCTTCTTTAAAATACGGAAAATAACACACTGCACTCTGATTGGTCGATGTTGACAGTGGCAATGCTTGTGTCCATAGACTTAGGTACAATCAGACTTGCCAAACTATAAACTAAATCTATCAGTTTCGATTACCTACCTAACAGTATTTTTTACTTTAAATCTATTTAGGTACCTATAATACAGGTTTACTTTTTTACATAATATGCTAATAATCTCTACTTAAGGCGAAGCACCTCGCCATGAAAAAACAACTGAACTCAAATCAAAAGAAGGATAGGTTAGGTTATGGTTGTCTGATTTTATTTAAGAAAAAATAGGAACCCCGCGAAGCGGGGTTCCGTCGACCTCTATGGCGTAGCCCCTCACCATGAAAAAACAACTGAAATCGAAAGAATCTGATTCGCCAACTTCGATTTCGTGTGCAATCATGTCAATGTTTTGGTCATGACCACTTAAAACTTTCGTAGCTCTATGGTAAATTTCACTTCGTCAACAAAGGAGAAGGAACACGTAACTTATTCAACCAATCAGAGCGCATATGGCGTTTGCTTATTGGTCACTTATTATTTTACGAGTGAGCTCGGTAAGTTTATCAATTTCCGAAAATGTGGCCGTAAAATAATACAATTTATGTCTCGTTTAGAATCCTACGAAAGTTCTTATTATATTCCGGTGACAGATACATCCTTCCGTGATCGTTTTACCACAAGAACAAAAGCTCCTAAGGCACGGAGTAGCGGCAAGTGGATGGAAATGGTCAAGTCATATCGTTTAGGCAGGCACTAGGCAGGGAGAATCTAGAAAGATTTTTTGAGATAATATACACTACATGGAAAAGGGCACATAATTATAGCAGTGCAATTTTAAACCATTTGGAACGAATCTTTCGCATATTTAATGCATCCAGTATTGACTGTTCCGGACTATATACATTCACTGGATTTAAAATAATCGAATTAGATGCACGGTCGAGTTCTGAACTTGTGGGACTGAAAAGTTCTATTTTAGTGGCTTTAACCATTTTCACCTTTCTTGGCTGTCTCGGCTGTCTACAATTCCGGAAACTTTGAAATAGCTTCTATTGATACTATTATATGTCTGAAGGCAACAGTTACAGAGGTAGACTAGAAATATTTAGCTTGAGATGATAAGCTTAGTAGACTGAATCGATATTTGACATCGGTGGAGGTGCCTAGATTTGAAACTTAAAAGATATCATTAAATATTTGGACTCTGATTGATTCTGTGATACATACTTGCTCCAAACTGGTTTCATTTGAAAGCAATAATGCGAAGACACTTTGACACCACTAAACAGTGCATTATTGCATGGCATATTCGGTCTTATCTTTTCCCATTCAAACATTGTATAACAGAAAATCATAAACAGTGAATAAATTTTTCACCTTAAGCTCATTAAGTAACGGCAGCGAAACGGCCAATCCACATATTTTAGTAAAAATTCCAGGTTTCAGAATTTTTGCTGTTTGTGTACAAATAATAGCTCACATACCAATTTCCAGCTTTCTAGGACTTCAGGAAGTACGAATTAATTGTGATGATCAATAAGTGAAGACATCGGTTTTGTTTTAGATATAAATTTTTTTAAGGTCCACGAACGCAGGATACACTATTCTTTCACCCAAGCTAACATATTTCTAAAATCGTGTTCCCGCAAATATAGGTGAACACAACATGCATACAATTAGATATCAAAAAGTCGAAAGTATAAGAGCTATGGAATTGAAACTTAACATCTATACTAATATAAAGAGGAAAGATTTGATTGTTTGTTTGCATTGAATAGGCTCCCAAACTACCGAACCGCTTTGAAAAATTATTTTACTGTTGGGAAGCTACACTATCCCCGGGTGACATAGGCTATATTATATATTTGTTACTACTCGTATTTTTCCCGAAGCGAAGCGAAGGCGATTTCCTAGTATTTAATAAGTCCACTATTGACATCATATCCCGCAAATTTTGTTTATCTGGTATGATTAAAAATCAAGTTATGAGGGTTCGAAAATGTTATGAAGCGTATCGAGAAAAGGTAGGTAGTATCCTCGTCTCGGCGGAGGCACTATCGTGCTCCCAGATAATAACTTATTAATAACTTTAATTTGTTCTGTATCTTCCCAGCATAATTAAGCGCAACATATTTAATTATCCTTGCGCCGGTGAAGTATAAACCAAATCATAAACTTGTAATTAAGTTGGTATTCTCCATGTCCCAGTATGTTGGTAATAAAATACAAGCTCATACATTTTATAAAGACAATTTATTGCATACGAAGCTTTTAAAAATATAGTGCACTACCTATCTAATTTCATTATGTGTTAAATAAAATTTTATTAAATGTACCTTTTGGCACAGCGAACTTTATTATATTATTTTTGTTCTATGCTTTTAAACGACTACGAGTATATTATTGGATTATTGACGTTAAGTGAAGCACTTATAGCCCGGCGGTTTGTGTTGACGTCGAGTTGGCCAAAAAACCTTACCCCAGTCGGCACTGAAGCAGCGTGGTGGAGTAACTTTAGCCTTTTCAGTCATGATTTGAAGTCATTAACGTATTTATTATAAAATCGCTTATGCGCAGGGTTCTTGAATGATCTTGGCTATAATAAAACGCTTTTATCGCTTTGTGCGTCGTCAATTCAAATAATTCAAATAATGTCGCAGCAATTTGTAGCGCAATTTCGTGCCATCGTATCACAGTACTCCGTATGAGTATAGCACAACAATAAAATTATAATAACGTAAAATATTACATTTTCTCAACCGCTTGAAGCTCACGCTTGCAGCACAGAGCGAATTCGCTTTAAGCGTTCCGTTTGGGTGAAAAAGGTTACACTTATACAGGAACAGGAAAAGACACTTACACAGTCAAAAAATAATAAGCAGATTATCTTCACCCACACATTTTTACATTGTGACAAGTTATTTTTAACCGACTTCAAAAATAGGACCAGGATAAATTCGTCGCATATAATATGTATATAGGTATACACATGATGTACGAGTACATATTTTTTGTATGCTCAGCGATTACTTGAAGACGATTCGACTGATTGAATAAGAGATTGCTTAAACTCCTCAACGGTTAGTAGTAATTTTGAATCGTGTTTACAGATATTTGATGTTCGTACATTTATATTGCACAGTCAATTTCTCTTTGACCATCTTTGGTCATCTCATTTGACTTCAAGAAAAATATGTAACTCCTCAATGGATTGAAATAACTGTATTACGTTAAAATATATTTGTTGTTGGTAATATTAAGATACCAAAACCAGTACATCATTGACCATTCAAAGGTCTGCTGATGTGCCTTGAAGACAAAATGTGTAACTCTTGAACAGATAGGAATTTGAACTGTGGTAAGAAATTTGTTGCCACTAAAATTATTGTTCTAAAAACAGTATATCATTGACTATCTCCTCCTATCTGTTCCGGCTGGGGGCTTGAGAGCCAGTTCTTTCTTTCTTTCTCTCTCCTTCTAGGTCACCAACGCATTGCTAAAACTCTTGGTGTTGCTGATGTCCAATCCGATGGTGGACCCTTCTGAAGATGTGACTTGGAAACAAAATGTGTAACTCCTCAACATATTGGAATAACTAAACCATGTTTTAAGCACAAACTTAAAAAAAGAACCAGACTGATTATCAGCAACAAATTCAGTGAGGCACCCTCAGTAATATCAATTCCTCTATTCGTACCAGTATCACACGCACACCTGGAAGCAGTAGAATTATTATTACGAGGAAACTTAAGACTACTAGGACTAACAATTCCTATAAATTTCTAAAATTACTCACGTCATTTACGGCTCTCGCATCAATATGTTATACTAGGAAACCGCCCTCGCTTCGCTTCGGGAAAAATAGTGAAAAAAGAAATATAATATAGCCTATATCACCCAGGGATAGTGTAGCTTCCCAACAGTGAAAGAATTTTTCAAATTGGTTCGGTAGTTTCGGAGCCTATTCAATGCAAACAAACGATCAAATCTTTTATCTTTGTAATATTAGTATAGATAACATCATATTTATATTTATACTAGGAAATCGCCCTCGCTTCGCTTCGGCAAAATAGTAAAAAAAAATATAATATAGCCTATGTCACCCGAGGATAGTGTAGCTTCCCAACAGTGATAGAATTTTTCAAATCGGTTCGGTAGTTTCGGAGCCTATTCAATGCAAACAATCAAATCTTTCCTCTTTATATATTAGTATAGATAACAAAATACTTCGTTTCTGTGTTTCGCTCCGAAACACGTTTTTGTGCTGGTATATATGTTGTTATATACTTTTAATTATTGTAGTGCATGTTTTCTTTGTGGGGGGAGGGAGGTACCACGCATGTCTTAATGTATATACCATCATATATGTTAAAAAGTATATACCATCATACCATCATCATAATATGTTAACCCCGAATTGTTGCAAAGTAGACTAATACTAACTTAATGACAATGGACTTCTGCGAAGAAAAGCCTGATACTATTAACTATGTTTCTGTATCTGATATTTTTGTACCTACTGTTTTCTGTTATGATATTTAAATAATTTCCGCCGCTTTTAAAATCTGTGTGAATTTAATTAAATTTCTTGCTTTCATACTTTTTAGTCAATTTCATTGTCATCTTATTCTAAATTACAAATTTTATTCGTAATCACTTAAAAATAAGAAAATAATAATTTAAAAACTATGACTAGGTAATGAAAAATATATTAACTTACGAGCGTCCGGATACGTCGTAAGAATCAGCTCAGATCATATTGTTGTCGAACAAACACAAATATTCCGAATTTTCACTTCAATCCGTTAAGTTTAAGCTGACGTGAAAACTACTTGTCCTGTTCCGGCTGAGAGCTTGGGAGCCAGTTCTTTCTTTCTTTCTCTCTCCTTCTAGGTTACCAAGGCATTGCTAAAAATTCTGGTGTTGCTGATGTCCAATCCGATGGTGGATCGTCAGCTCTATGGATAATCAGGTGATCTATCAGGTGGATTGTCGCCTAATTGCATAATTGATAGTTCAAAATTCACTTACACTTGCGCTTCAACTCACACACACTAATATAAAACGTTAAATAAAAGTTTGGAAATAGTTGAAAGTATTTAAAATAAGCGCGGAAAACCTCCACTGCAAAATTCAGCTAATAGCGGGTCGGCGTGTGGGAAGTTTATCGTAGGGATGTTGATTTTATCGAAAATATATCGATAAAAATGGTAGCTTTAATAATTTTCATATACTGAAAATCTCTTCATTAAATGACTTGTTATATAATAGGTAGTAGACTTCCACGGCTTCGTCTAGGTTGAACAATTATCTCCTAACCACCTTCATCCTGGAACCGCATCGTTAATCGCTATAAATATTTTTGTCTTGCGAAAAAAATATTTAGACATAATTCCAAGCATATAAATGTTATGACATATTTTATATAATATTTCATATTAAAAATTCAATAAAATGTTCTTATTCATTTTTAAAGATTAAAAAGCTTAGAATATTCGTAGTTATTTTTGTTACAACTTTAGACATAAAAATGGATACTGTAAGTTACTTCCTTCCAGAAGCGGATTTATATGATATTTAAAATTTAAAACTTCGTAAGGAGCAATTCAGCCATACGTATTTTCTAGTAAACTATTCACGCAGAGCACCCCGTGACACTTTGTAAGTGTTGTGACATGCATAATCACCTAATTAGAAACAGACATAATTTAGTGACGTCATATTTTCGCCTAAGTAAGGTTCAACGTTCTTATATAGTGCTCGGTGTACGTTTTTTCAATAAATTACCTAAGTCAATACGTGATTTGCCTATCCAAGTGTTTAAAAATATGTTAAATCTCAGGTAGAAGGCAAGGGATACTATGGTATTAATGAATATATTAATGACAAAGACGCCTGGAAATAAGTGCTGCATCCAGTTCCGCGTAGGTAAGACCATTATGTAACTTTTCATTATTTTAAAAGATGTGCTGAGGAGTTTCTTTAGGCTTTTCTTATCCTTCACGACAAAGCACCTTTACGAAAAGCCAAAAAATGACGTGCATAAGTGTATCAGTGATACCTATAAGAATAAATTATTTTGAATTTGAATTTGACATCCACGAAATTTGATACCATGGCTCATTTTCCTGTAACCAAAGTAAACATATTTGTAAGTGGTGAGTGGTGAAACACAAGTCATTAATCTTTGCAACCATGAAGTCTATGTAAGATCCATAGTTGAGACTATTAGAAGTAGACTAGACTGGTTTACTAAGAGAAATCCAAAGAGATAAGTGATTAAAGTTGAAAGACGCTCACTACATAAACGAAACTACGAAAAACACAGAGATGGATTTGCGAGAATTGTGGAGATGCGATATTTCACCACATTGATTGAACATGATAACAAAGCCTAAAGTGAAATATTATTTATTATAGCGGAAGGCAAACCACCAACTGTAGATTCAAGTTTTTATAGCTATAGAAATATAATGTAAAAAAGAAAATGTGTGCAATTCACACGTGGTAGAATTTTGGTTTGAAGATAATGAGACGAATGTAAAATTTCGGGAAGATGATAATGGTAGGTTTAAGTAATGATCATAGTGATGCAAAGTTTAATAATTATTTTACATTTTATTCGTATATATTACATAGATTTATTCAGACTCAGAGCTTACATTTTCGATAAATGATACAAGAGGCTTATGGTAACAAAAGTATGAAATAAATACTTTGGTCTTAATATGGTCAATCGAGACAATATGCTGCATTCGTTTTCGGCATATTTGAAGAATTTTATTATAAAAAGAAAACAGTGGTATCTAACACCATCTCTTAACATTCATTTATTTCTGTATTACTTAATATGTTGCTTTACCATTTTATAGCACTTTTCTTGGCTGAAAGTAAATTTTGTTGTCTATAGTTATTCTTTGGATTACATAATTTTTCTAGTTTTGGTCATTATTCCAAATTCTATGTTGATATGCTACAATTATTGTATTATTCACTTCTAGGATTACTGTAAATATTACCTTTTATTATTTAGAATTATCTGTATGTCTGTGGTGTATTATATAATGATAATTCCTTATTCCTTAAAGTGTTAATATTTTGCTTAATGTATTTTATAGTTTGATTTGTTATGATACCTAGTCAGTGTAACTTTATGTGTTAATTTTTTCTTCATAATTCTTCTAATTTTATATGTGACCTTATTCTCGATTGGCAAAGTGACGTTACTGTCGCTTTTTCGTTTCATCCACAGAGTACTTCATCACTACGTTGTTTCATTGACTTTCAAATCACAACGATACTAAAGAAGTTTTCACTTCAAAAAGTATATTGACGAATCTGATTCCTTCTAAATAAATAAAATGAGATGTTAATGTTTCGTAGATTGACTGCGAACTAAACTTATTCACAACTTCATGATTAGTTATCATAAAATCAAATAGAGATGAATATGAAGGAGAGTATGAAAGAGAAACTTATACCCTGCAATTGGGCTGAAGTGAAGTCGATTGATTGGACATATCCAGCAATATTTAGTTAACAATGTAATCTGTTTAGGTACTATAGGCTGGCATTGTAGCAAGTTTAGCGCCGACTGAAATCACGTAGCACGTACTACCAGGGAACAATGAAGAATTGACTATAGCCTTGTGAAGATCATGTTTAGGACCGAACTCATTGTTTATAAACAAAAATTTAAAAGTCTGAGCCCAAGTGCCATGAACAAGGATGCACTTGTTTTCTGGAACATCCAACTCTCTCCGTTAAGGTGACTCCCTGTCACTGACAGGTTCTCGTCTAATTATATTGGATTGGAGTTGCAGGGCTCTCTACCGCCTTTAATACCGATGACCGTGGGGCATTTCTTATTACTTATACTTATAGTGCCTGGTGACCGATTTTTGTCTGGATCAATTTTTGAAAAAAAAAAAAAACTATTGTAAAGCTAAAAATTAACAAGCTCACACTCTTTGCAACCATTTTATTCCACGACGTTTTTGACAACTCCCAATATTTTCTCTCTTATCTCTCCTTTTTCAAAAACCAATTTATTTTTCTACGCCAACAAGCCAACCAGCTCTGCGTACTTTGCTTTCTGCTCTGCGTAGCAGTATGCACTCCTCTGCATACTGCTATGCCCACTGCTTAGCAGTACATACTCCTCTGTGCACTGCTCTGCTTATTGCTTATTGCTTACTGCTTACTGCTCTAACTATATTTAGAGCTCTGCCCACATTCACCCCACCATTCTGCTCCTCTGTCGCCTTTATTTGAAGTATAAAACACTGTACAGGTATAGGACGCAGTTATAAAAACAGTACGGTAAACTACTTATTTTCATTACTACTTACTTCACATTAAAATTAATGATTTTATTTTGATAATAAACGTATTTATAATAATTTTATTTATAACAATTTATTTCGGCACTATTTTATCATATATTTTTTTACTATTTATACTATTTTATTGTCTCTCTGATTAGGTGTAAGTTTTTTGTCATAAGATAAATAAATAAAATAAATTAAGTATCGGCACTTGTGCTTCGCGCAATTTTTTACTGTGCATTATCTCACATTTCTTCGTCCTATGCAGTGAAATTTTCTCTTCACGTATGATTGTGTTTATTCTAAACGTTACTTTATTGCTCTCTATGCCAATTTATGCATTTCATTCAATTTAAACAGAAGGTACAATACAATTGATACTACAAAGTAACTTCGACTATTATGCATTTTTAACTTCAGACTAATGACTGGATTGACTAATGACATACAGATCCGAGATCCTGGACGTGGTATTTCACTACTGGCCTCACAAACTCGCAGCGGACTATGCAGAGAGCAAGATTATCTACAGCACCTCTACCCCTAGTCCTACGAGCTAATTATGTAATGTGTGCTAATTATGAATAAGTAAGATCAGCTCAGAAAAAAGTCAGCTGAAGTGGCAATGAGCTGGTTACGTGCCCTTGTGAGTGTTGTCCATGGCACCCACCATGGGTGGCCCATATGATAATCATAGTGTGGAGCTATGAGTGTGAAGCGTTCTTTTTTTTAAAGTGTATGCATCCGCTCTGTCTTACGTTGTGGAATGTCTGCTGCTTCTTTAAAATTGCGTCAATTATTTTTTATTGAAACGTGTAGCATTGTTATATAAATATTGTCATCAATAATAAAAAAATATATATGCCTTGTACTTGACTTGTACGAACTTAAAAAAAATCTTTCTTCAAAATAAACTTTAAACTTTCACGTTAACGCCTATACGGAAAGATTGTTTCTGTTAAGTTAAAATATAAGTGGGAAATACAATTCGATACTGTTATCGTCCTTAAATGTTTATCGATATGTATGTATTCCCTTATCACAAATGAAAAGCAAGAGTACCGCGCAAGCGCGACGCTTCCCGCGCGAAGTTCCTTCCGTTCAGATAAATCACGGCGCATTCCACTTTGAGTCTTATTTCCATCGAATAACACTACCTATATCCTAACAGAGCAACAGTTGTTGCAATGCCTTAAAAAATAGTTTATAAACCTTAAATAACATCCTTATGTTAAACATTAGTTTTTTAATGCTTTTTAAGTTTCGTCAGTGATAAATCAGTGCATTGTTTACTGAAAATTTGTGTTATTTACCGGATTTCCTATGGATACATATTTGTGTGGGTGACCTAAGTACTTCAGGCAGTTAGTATCAGTTGGTAACCTGCGTCAGTTGCAGAAATTGTTATGGTCGTATAGACGTCTATAACATTCGGGTCCGAACTTCAGCGGTGGAAGGTGCAATTCATCTGAATTTCCAGGTAGGTCCAGATACATTATTGAAGTGAAAAAAAAAGTAAATGGGAAATTTTGCATAAAAGTTAACGATTTTTTTATATTCAAGATTGATTTTTCACATTTCAATAATTTTTAAAAATTTAATTATAAAAAAACTAAATACTTACAAAAGTTTGAATAAGTTTTGAAATAAATCTTTATCTTTCTATAATAGTTTCCAGTGTCAGTTTTCTAAGAAATCTAATTTTATTTGAGTCTCAACTGCTAGCGTTATGAGCATTCCTGGTCTGTGCTGCAGTGAATTTAAATTAATTTTAAAGGAGTCGTATTGTTTTGTTGTCTCTTATTTGTGCTACGGCGTTTGTCAGGGTTCCGGGGTCCAGCTGATTCCGTGCGCTACTGAAGCACGCTCATCGAGTCGGATCGTAAACCGTTACTTCGTGCTTCTTAACTGATGTGCTGGTTCTTCAAAGTAAGTTATAAAAAAAATATTAAAAAATTTTTTTTTCTTTGCAGTGCGCGGAGTGTTTTATTCAAGTTATATACATTATATTAAATTAAAAATCCTAAGGTAACGTTTTCAGAAACGGTTGTTTCTTCCCGTTTTAGTGTCTGAAGCAGCTGTTATGCTGCTGTGGCTTATGTAAGTGGACGCCAGATGATGAGATCTCCGAAGAATTTGAGATGGATTCCATGACTCTCCCCCCTCCAGTGGCCTGCCGTAGCTGGAACAGAGGCCCGCCTTCAGTTATAATGGACCACATGCCGCGAAGTCCATTTCATCTAACGACTAGCCAGAATGAGGATCTTCCGGACCACCACATTTTGTGTATGGTGCACTCTTTATGCTCCTATCAGTTGACCCGGGGATATTGTTGGGATCACACTCTACGTAAGTTTTTACGTGTTGTTCGTAAGTTTGTTGGTTGTAGTTTTTTGTTTGTAGTCGTAGGCCGTAGCGGCTGTGTGTTTCCTACCTGTTGAATGCGCGAACATATTTTTCTTTATTTTGTAACGCAATGTGGTATTATTAGGTATGTTATTAGTCATTGAAGTATAATGACATAGAGCAGACATCTCGAACAAAACGTGTGTCCCGCCCGGGAGGTTCGAATTTCAAAATTGAGCCCCCGTTCTCCTTTCAAAATCGAACGAGTCCATTGAAGATTGAAGCCACGTGGCGTCAATGCATTGGAACATACATGTTGTTCGGGGTGTCTGTTCTATACGCTAGTTACTTCAATGTTATTAGTTTTGTTTTTATTATTTTGTGTGCTGTGCGTTTACAGGTCCTTTGCGACGGGCACTTGCGGTTGGCGCTATTATGTTGACTTATTGTTTTATGCATGTAATTGTTATTGCTTAATGATATCGTTCTGATAGATCTTGCGGAGACGAATTTGAAACATGAATTTGTATTATTTCACAATTTTATTTGAATGCAGTGTGTTTAGCCGTGATATGTATATTTATAGTAGAATCTATGTTGTGAAGTGATCAGTTATTGATAATATTATTTTTTTCATTTTCATTGTGAACTTGTTAAACTAACCCACCCAATAACCAACAACATTATTTAAAAAAGTTATCCACTTAATGACGAGAATAAAAAATATCCCAACTGTAGGTACAGTCACCTGCAGAGAATAATTTTCTGTCTATTAAAACTGTTTAACAGATGGGTTACTTTTCTCTGCAGGGGACCGTACGTTAAGGGGATGTAACCCTTAAATACTAAAAGTCTGTGATCTCCACCGTGGTCGGAAGGACAGAAGCACTGACTGACTTAATGAAACTATAAGGGTTACATTTTGAGTAATGAACCCTAAAACTGTAAATCTAATTTTGTGATACTGTAATAACATAGACATATTATATATATATATATATATATATATATATTCTTCAGAATACATATTTAATTACTTACTTCTGTCAATTACGAATTACCTACGTACCTAATATCAGCTGAAGTCGTACAAGAAATTATTCATAAGTTCGTTCATCATTAAGTACCTTTTAATACATGCATATTACTTTCTAAGGGGATTCAGGACTCTTTAAATCGAAGCGTTTCCTTTCGCGAAAGAAAGTTATTACGAAAAAAATCATTTGGTTTCTCAGAATGACGGTACTTATGTAAAAATGTCTACAACAAAAATGATGACTATATATCTTATATAATATCTTAAGTAGGTACTTGTTTCCACATAACATCTGCGTGTGAAAATTTGTTCAATATTTTAAGAGTATTTTTTTAAATTATTTTCTACAAAATGAACTTCCGTTTACTTCACACTCGATACTATTTTATTATTTGTGTAAAACTCCCCCAAGTCAACGTGACTGAACGAGAAATATTATCAAATATAGCCTTAAACTTTAATAATTTGTAAGTTACGCTTATACGTAAGTTACAATTGGCATTCAATACTTCATACCTACGTGTGATTCTACCCGAAGACGTATAGAAAAACATGGAAGGTAAACTTGGTTACCCAAGTCAATTCATCACTTAGGCTTAAAATTTGTGGGAAAATATTTAAGGTGGAGTTCAATTACACATTATACAGCATTTGTTTTTGTTAACAGGTGGACTATCTGATGGCGAAACGGGTCGTGGATCAGGGTTCTCGCGGAGCCGCGGCTCGCGACGGGAGGACCCTCGCAGACACACCCTGGGTGGCGGCAACCAGCACCTGTACATCCCGCATCACCCACAACCGTCGGGGCCGCATGATATGGAGGTCGGTATCACAGGTCACATTATATACACAAATATATGTACATGCACACACATAAACTCACAAACACCTACGCACGTATCATACAAATGCAGTCACATGCACACGAACACACAACACCTGCGCACACTTTCACGCACACAATCACACTTTTACGGTAAGACGCCTAGTAAGTACAAGGTAAGTATACCTACCTATTTTCTCATGTATTTTTTTCAGCAAATTATCAGAAATTCTCAAGGTTTTATTTGTATCCGATTTTATCTCGGGTCAAAGCTTTCATCCATTACAAAGTTTTGTTTGCCATGGAATAAGCAAAGAGGCATGCAGTGGTCAATGTACTATCTTTCATAAAAATCAGTCAGTCAATCACAACCTATAATTGTCCCACTGCTGGGCTAGAGGTCTCACAATGTAAGGGTACAGGCCAATGTAGGCCAAGGCCAGTGGACATCGTCTACCACACTGGCTAAGTGTGGAACTCTCAGGTGTGCAGGTTCCCTTAAGATGTTTTCCTTCGTCATTAATATTAATATATTAATGACGAAGTGTTAATACACTGATTTACATCAAATACATTCTAGGAACCAATGACTACTTTTACTGTGATGATTCGGAAATCATGAAAATATGATGATTTAAATTATCTAGAACTAGGTTGTACCTACTGAATTTATTTAGTGTAAATAAGTATCAATAATGTTTTACATTTAACAAAAGGCCTTGGACATAGCCGTGTATTTGCGGCTCCAATCAATGGTCAACAACCGCGGAAATATCTACGGTAATTATTTATTTATCGTCTTTCTGTGTTCATGACAAAACAGGACAACTACGCTCATGCACTTAACTCAACCACATAAAATACATCCCTCGCTACGCATCTCTGGTGGAACGCACCCGGTTGATCCAAGTTAACGCTCACAGATCTTTTACATATAGTATTGTTATATGCAGTGAAATTCACGTGGGTCCCAAATAATAATTAAGAATTTAACAAAATATTACTGTGGTTTTGGAACACTTTTCAAAAATAGTATAAAAGGTTACTTATTTGGTAAACACATCGTAAGGAGTAATTTATGAACAAAAACAAAGAGTAGTCCTCTCTCTCTCTCTAGATCTCTCTAGTTTGTTGGCGTAACATATTTTAAAATTTTGTTGCAAATAAGTAAAATGTTACAAATAATAATAAAAATGTACATTTTTGTGGTAAATAATTATATTATGTCCATTACTTGTTAACGGTAAAATGTACCTACTGCTAGTACTTAAAAATGATTCCCTGCTATAGTACCACAATACATTATATTCCATAAAATACATTGTATACATACGGAAATCTTCTCATTTTTGTACATTACCCTAGACAAAATCATATAATGTGTAGCTGACATAGTACCATGCATGCAAAATAGACTAGCAACATTTTTAAACTATAATATGTTACCTTACCATATTTTTCTGCTAATTTTTTTATTTAATTTTATTATCGTTTTATACAAACATTCAGTATTCATTCTTGTTTTTAAAAGCCTTTATTTGGCTAGCCCTGTTTGTTTGTTTGTTCGGGTGAAATCTTGCAAGCTGAATTAGAACTACTTCCTTTCATCTGACGAACTTAAAATTTTTCATGTTTCTATGGTTCCGATTACATTTTTACGATAAGCATGGCCTGACAATCGTTTGAGGGTTGGCTCCAGACGAGAGAACCTTAACGATGAATAAAACCTTAACCTGAATGATGTAATATGTACATCATTTACGTATTAAATTATGATAGCTCGTTCCAAAATCTATCATAAGCTGACTACTAATGCCAGGGTTGAGTCCAGATAAAGGCACAATAGTGAACAGTTCAGTCATATTTTTTTTTACACTTACCATATAAACGGTTGTTTTTAGTTTTATAAACTATTAATTTATTTTGCCTCATTGTGGTTACTCTAGATTTGCCTCATCTATTCGTACAATTAAATATTTATAACAGATTATTAAAAGAAAATATTTTTTCTTTCTACAGAAAGTACCGTTTAACGACGCCATGGAAGACTCCGTATAAATTCTATCCTTATTTATAAAACATGTTATTATGTATCAAGTATTTTGAGTATAATTAATGTTGTAGAAATTAAATGTACGTAAAAAATTAAAATCACTTTAAATACTTTACAAAAACATAAATATTATGATTGATTGATAAAAGATTAATAAAGAATCCTGTATGTGATGTTTAGTTTTTTTCTTTTTCATAAAGCTGGGCAATTTTACATATTATGAAGTTGATATATGACGCCATAATATTGTCCATTGTGCAATGTATGCAACACATACCTAATGTACTGAATAGCAGTGGTATGAAGGCAATATGTATTAGTAGGAGGGGATGTTGGCTTGGATTCAGGATCGTTGGAGCCCTTTACAATACCTGCATAAAAAATACTCCTTCACACTATGAAGACCAGAAACCTTTTCAAACATGTTTTGTGGAGACATTTACAGGGTGTCCCGTAAGGAGCGGATCAACCATAGAGAGAAGATAGCTTAAGGGATGACTAACGCGATGAAAAAAAATACCTATGTAAATAAAAGTGTGTCACCGTTTTGAAGATTTTTGAGATTAGCATATCTTTTGATAATTATTTTTCTAAGAATATTCAGATAGTTATGTTACAAATATCAGTATCGCATTTTGTTCAAATTATCAGGAAACCCCGAGAAAATGGCGTCTATTTTTTATTATGCTTTTGATTGTAGTTGAAAAAAGACAAGTAATGTATAATACATTACTTTAAAAACTTTCCTAATATTTATAAAACATGACGCTTCCATAAATTTACGATTCAGGCTACTTTAATAGGAATATTTTCAAGATAAAGCCATTTAAGTGTCAAAGGGGTGAATTTGAATCAAAAGTAATTTTATTGTGCTGTTTTGGGCTGACCTTTTTAAAAGTTTTTTGTTTATAATATAATACAATTACGTTCCGTTAAATTCAACATTCATGTAATAAAATTTTTGAGTACAAACTTTTTAAAGAACTTTCAAATGTCTTCAGAACTACATGAAAAATAGTTTTAATTAAAAAAAAACTTAAGGTACTATTATTTATTGTTACACTAGTACTAAATGATTAGAAAGACTTGTACCTTAATTCTATAGAGCTTATTTTTGTATGATAATTCAACAAAAAAGAAAGATACAGGAAAACAATTAGGTAAAATTAATTTACGAAAAATACATAGCATTTTTCACACGAAACCAGGTTAAAAAAGTATGAAACTCCGGTTGAACATATTCAACGAATTGATAACCTCCTCCTTTTTTGAAGTCTATTAATAAAAACGGCTCTATGTCCCTTACGAATCACGCAAGCGCATAATACTTTCCCAATGGTAGTCACTCATTCGTTAGTTACCGTTGAGAAACTCCGTCCAAGCAGAAAAACTATGAACGCTTCTATAAATTCAATGAAATCTAGTATTTATTGTGTTCCAAACAACAATGGTCACTTCCCAGAATTTCAAATCTTGATAGTGTAAGTTTATGTATAGTTATAAGGTACAGCAGAAATACTACCTGTAAGTTTAGAAAATAATACCATATAGTAATTTTTACGGTTTAAACGCTACGAAGTTCAAAAAGAATATTATTGTTATTTTTTAAGTTAGGATTTTCCGTTACCAAATAAGTAAAAAAGAAATAATTGTGATAGTACAAAATATTAATCGCTCGAACTTTAGTCAAAAATAGGAATACCTACTTACCAAGCCAAGCTAGGCTATGGTCTAAAACATATTTTTTACTTTATGAATTCTATTCTATTCTAAGTAACGTTTAATATAATTTAAAATGTACTGTCTTTGTATATTTTTGGAAAATTCCAAATAATTGTCGTTTGGCCAAATATTAACGATAACGTTAGTGACAGAAACAAATTGCTGCAAAACCGACTCCACGTAGTCTTGTCTGCCCTACTCCTAGAGTGTGTAAACCCGCGTAGGAGCGAGCTGAGGAGCAGGTGGTTTTAACGCTCGCCGCGGTGGTAAGCGTTGATAGCATCTACGATCGCGTGGGGCCGCCAATGCCCCGAAGCGCCGGAGCCGTAACAGAAACCATGTCTGCTGCTTGTTTGCTGCATGTGGAATGCCTCGTGCTGAAGACCTTTTACGGATGTGTAATGTTTGAAAATTAGATTGTTTGAAAATTAGATTGAACGAAAATTAGGTCAAATGAACGCTAAATAAAAAGAGCATTATGGCTTCAACCCATTAATGGACCATTACTGGGCACGGGTCTCTCCTCTTGAGGAGGCCTAGAGCATACTCTACCACGCTGCTCCAGTGCGGATTAGTGGAGGGTTTAGTGACCAACCCGAGTGTCGGAAGTTTTCAAACCGCCCGAGGGCTTCCGACATGGCTTAACGACGGCTTTACGTGCCCAAAAAAAAAGAAAAAGAGCATTATACTATATAAAAATTGTATGAAGTAACGTTATACTAAAGGTTATTAAAGCATATTAATGAAATATACACAACATTATTTGAAATAAGTCACATGAAGGTAGGTTAGGTATTTGTCTTTATAGTATATGAAAATAATATTTTTATCCTTGATTTAGAATAAGCTTAAAGAAATATTAAAAAATCTTTTTTCTGCCTTTGTTTCTTTAACATTGTGATAAGTGTAATAAATATACAATTCAGTTAGCTGAATTTTAAGATTTATTTCATTTCTATATACTGTCAAGTGAAAAATAACCATTCTTCTTTAGCTCTATCAGTAATCGATAGTGGGTGAAAATGCCTGTTGGACAACTGTGAAAATAGTATAACAGAAATATGGTTTTCACGCTCAACTCTTGTTATTTTATCTAGGTCAAAAGTATAATATTTACGCAAGGGTTTATGGATATCGAATGGAATTTTACAAACGATTTACAGCCACTCACTGAGAATAAAAATAGGATTTTTCTGTAAAAATACGCCTTCGTTCATAAGCTGATTAAGAAAACAATTTGCTGGATTACAGATAAAATATAAATATGGATAAAAATAATTTGATTTTGATATAAATTCCTGGTAAATTCTTTGTTACCTAGTGTGTGCACAATAAAGAGTATTTTGTTTTGTTTTTGTAAAGTATACGCCGAAAGTTTTTGACGTCCTATGGTTACTGTCACTAACCACATGTAGATTTTATTTCAAATTTTTGCTTAAATTCGCTGAAAACCTTCAAAATTTCTGTACTCACTTACACGGCCAGAATACTGCGTCGTATAGAGAAACCTAAATATATTGGCCCTTCTTAATTGCTGATATTGTTGTTGTATACGTTGTGCATGTCTCTATTAGGGAGGTAAATTAAGGGTTTCAAGTCACAATTTACATTCAACTTGAAGCTCGCTCCGCGCTTCATACAAAGCTGTACCTACAGTAAAGTCAGAGTCAAAATAATTTATGCATATAGGTATCACTGATGCATTTGTCCTGTGCACGTAAGTTTTTTAAATCTACTAGCATAGTAGAAAATGTATTATCGTTATCTTCTACTGATATCACACTGTTAATATCGGATATACTCTCAATGGATGGTGACAGGTCATACGAGTAGTATAACATGCTGGCTGGGTACGTTCGATCGTAGATCTAACATAACTTCGAGAACGTTGTGGAAGTCAAGTAAACAGGTTTCGTAGAGGTAAAGGAGTGGAGATAAAGAAAACTCTTTAACAGAAGGAAATCATCACTGCTCTTGGATGTATTACTGATGCGTTGCCGACCACTTTCTATGACTGGATCTGCTAGCTGGCAGACAGCTAGGTAGTTAATAAACCCAATTACTCATTTGTACAAAGTCCTGAGACAGGAAAGATTCCAACAGGAAGAATCTGACAACATGGCCTCTTGCTCGGCAAGATGCACTTTTAGTATGAAGTGTGAATGGACCAAAGGATGGATGGAGCTGCTACTTAAATTACTGACTACTGGACACAGTAAGGACGCTAAGGGAAGTCGCCCAGCTATTTTGTAGCAGTAGGACGATTTGTGAACGCCCAACAGTACCTATCGATACTTTTGGCATCTTTTGGCAAACGGCCGCATTTGTGACACAAAACAGTACTGCTATAGCAGCTGCTGTTATTTAGGTGCATGTGCGACTGTATACAAAAAGTACGCTACAAAATGTAGTTGTGGGTGACCTCCCTTAATAATTTGAAGAAAACATTTATTTGCTTGACTAGCTAGCTACAAAACTTCTAAAATGTTCTATCGCGCTAATATTAAAAAAAAGTAAGTTCTTCTAGTTGTTTACGCTGTTCACCTGAAATAGACTGGCATTTCCTTCTGATATTTTGTAACTTGAATTAAGCTTTCCATCTCAACGACTGAACAGAGAGTCCGCTCGACTAGCGACTGGTATTACCGCAAAAAATATGTGATTGTGGGCTGTTAAATATTACTTTAATGTATATAAATAGAACAAAAAAGTATATTCAAAGATATTGAAGATAAAATAAACTAAAAATTTTGTTTGTTTGTTTATTTGAATGGGGTAATGTCAATGGCAGTCGGATTTAATTTAATAGCTTTTGTGTATGATAGCCACATTCAGAAAGGCTGTAGGCTATATGGCAAAGAGAAGTTTCTTCAGGGCTACAGGTATTAAAACTTAGGTACCCGAAAGGATTCAAGGACAGGTTACTAGTTATCTGATATTTAAATGAGTTCTTATATGAATACAGTGAAAAACTGCTACAACAGACTCTTCCTGACATCTATTGGCGAGTAGCAACACTAAAGCTACTTCAGTAGATGTAGTAGTTGTTAAGCAACACTAAACTGAGAAAAGCTCGATCATCCGAGTGCTTAGTAATTTATTTATTATTATAAGATAACTAGTATAAAGGAGAATGCCCATTTAGTATGGAGAAATGTGCTGACTTTAACATTTTTGTGTCTTGATAAAAATACCTTTATTTGATTATGTTATCTTAATAAATTACACATATACAGAAACTTGTAGTTCAGGTAACATTATATTATTTAGTTGTTTTTTTTATTTTTTTCCTTTTATTTTTTTTATTTTCCAAATCCTCAGCAATACGGGCCATCGCATCTACCAGTAGGCGGCCCAGGACGCGCGACAATGTCCAGATTCCACGATACGAGGCTGAATAATAGAATATTAGATTCTCGTATACAAAAGGTATTTGGCTTGTACGACAGAGCTTTGCCGGTTACTTAACATAGCGACTAAAAATGCTTCGCTACTAATATTATTTGGTTTGCCTGATCTGTGAAATTCGATTATTAACAGCATGCGGTTACTGAGAATTAATTTAACAAAAGGTGAAAAATATTTTAAAATTGTCATCATGGGTGGTAGGGCATGGAACGAAGAAGACGAAAAAACACATGGAAGAAAATTTTCGAAGAATGAATGAAAAAAATTTGTCAATTTTTTTCATTCATTCTTCGAAAATTTTCTTCCATGTGTTTTTTGTGCCTTTATCTGGACTCAACCCTGGCATTAGTAGTCAGCTTATGATAGATTTTGGAACGAGCTATCATAATTTAATACGTAAATGATGTACATATTACATCATTCAGGTTAAGGTTTTATTCATCGTTAAGGTTCTCTCGTCTGGAGCCAACCCTCAAACGATTGTCAGGCCATGCTTATCGTAAAAATGTAATCGGAAACATAGAAACATGAAAAATTTTAAGTTCGTCAGATGAAAGGAAGTAGTTCTAATTCAGCTTGCAAGATTTCACCCGAACAAACAAATAAACAAACAGGGCTAGTCAAATAAAGGCTTTTAAAAACAATAACGATGACTGACTGTTTGTATACAACGATAATAAAATTAAATAAAAAAATTAGCAGAAAAATATGATAAGGTAACTTAATATACTTTAAAAATGTTATTAGTCTATTTTGCATGCATGGTAGGTAAATAAAGGTAGGTAGGTAAAGTTATAAACCCTATTCCAATATTTGTTCAAGTTTATTTACCTGCTCCTCTGTGAGATAACCAATATCAACCAATATCTCTATTGAATTTTCATATAAAATAGAAACAATGACGTCATATTCTCAAAATGGCGTTTGAGGTCACGTGACAGTGAGTACAGTTTTTAACATTTTAAATTAATGATATTTAATTTATTGTGATTGATTTCGATAAAAGAATCATATTTTAGGCCTTTAAATAATACCACTAATACGAGTACTTTAAACATAAATTTATATTGATTTATAGTTAGTGTCAACATCCCTGTTACATATTCTTGTGACAAATTTTTTTGGATTTCTACACAGAACTTGGCACCCATTTAGTTCTCAGTTCTTTTTTTAACTTGACTCACTTCACATTGAAGTTTTTAATGAGATATAAAATTTACCCAACCGAAGCAGCTTGAGCAACAGTATTTTAATATATTTATTACCATTATTAAACAAAGAAAAGTCTTTATTACAATTTTAATACCCAGTCTATGAGCATGCTTTCACAGAACGTCATATATTTTATTCATTAAAAGGATGCTTTCAACTTGAAAGAAAAATTTAGATAATTTTCATAATGTCGGTACGGAGAAGTCTATAAAAAGGCTGAAGAAACATAATTAATATTCGCGGAATGTCTTACAAAGGCTCCTATGCGCTACGACGTAGTTACATTGTATCTGGTAATAATGATAACTAACTATAATATAATTTAAAAAATGTTTTCCAACAAATGTCATTTGTTATTAATTGATTCTAATTATCCTTAAAACGGGAATCCGGGTTTGTAAGCTACGAATGCTTTAATTTTTATTTGGTTATGTTTTTCGCACGTATCTTGTATTGTATGTATGTAGTATTTTTTTGTTACCTCATGTCTTCCAAACCGCTAGACCAATTCCAAGTCCGTTTAGCGGACGGCTATTCGGTTCGAATAAAATTATTTATTTATGGCAATAAACATCAATTTAAATTTAAAGCGTACAGGCAATGAACGCATGATATCAGAATATCTCCCAATAAATAATACCTTGTTTTACTTCTCCAAAGTGTAGTTTCTTAGGTGACGTAAGCGGAACGGACCCTGCATGCCAATTTGCAATAATAAATAACTAACACTACAGACATAAATTACATACAACACACAAAAACACACATCCATACAGAAATTAAAACTCATCATTTAAACCGCCTCACTCGACCCTCGCAGTCGTCATTTAACAAAAGCTGCAATAACAATCGTCTGCATTGTGTACATAACATATTAACGAATTAAGTGGACATTCGTTAATGAAATTGAAATATAATGAATATATTGAAATATGATGTAATTGTAATATAATATATTATTAGCGTATAGAACCGACACCGCCAACACGATGGTTGTCCCAATGACTTGGCGCCAATAGGCTTCAATTTCAATGGATTCCTTCGATTTTGGAAGGAAAACGGGTCTCAATTTTGAAAGGAGGACCTCCCGGCGCGACTAGAATTTTGTTCGCGATGTCTGTTCTAGTACTTAAGTACATACATTATACTTCAAAGGTTTATAGTTATATTTTCTTTCACAGCCGCCCTTCCAACGTGGATATCCACCGTCAAACAACGCTCTGCTCTTCGACGACGACCCTGGCGTCATGTCAGAGGTGGAGACGGCCTCTACGGGATTCCGTCGCGGAGGCAAGCAACGATCTTCCCTGCCCGTAGTACGAACACCTAGCAAGACTTTGGAAAGACCTTTAGGTAAGCTTTAATACTATCAGTATCGAATTTAAATTCCAAATCCTTGGTATAAGTAGGCACTAATACTATTCATGCAAACTATGTCTGAAAACTAAACGTTTTAGGTTTGATTTCTTAATTATAAATACTAATAACTCAAAAATCTATGAGAATTTGACCAAACCACCACCACCCACGAAAACAAAATTCGTAAAATACGAGCAGAACCTACTTTGATTGAGGTCCAAAAAAATTGTTGGTTCCTAATTTATTATTTTAACTTTTTGGAAAATTAAATTATTATACAGTGTGTCCATCGACGAACTAGCGATATTTTAAGGGCATGAAATATATCTAATTTTATCGACAAAAAAAATCCCATATATGTGGTTCTCTAACACTGTTCCTTTTGGAATGGCCGCCATTTTTTTATTATTATGTTAGATGACTCTGCCGAAAGACTTCTATTTATCTGGACTTAAAGGTCCTATATATGTGAAAAATCTATTAGTTAAAAGGTAATAATACCTTCTATTTATTACAAAAAAGAATGGATGAATTTTCAAATTACAAAGGTCATTGAAAAAATTATGATTCTCGGTCAAAATTTTATTTTTATTTTTCTAACATATTTCAAAAACTAGCACATTAACACACCTTTTCTATGTCATGCGTTGATTAACAAAGATATTATGCACAAAACGGCATGAAAATCATTGCTCTAAATTGCAAGACTTGTGACTTATTGCTGTTTGAATATGAGCGTTATGCAAGTTTTCATACTTCTTGCGTCCAGCTACGTGCTACATTGAAAAAAAAAAGATTGCTATTTACTCAGTGATACGAAAACAGAGTAAAGCAAAATCTACAAAATTTTAACAGAAGAAACATTAAATCTAAAAAAATTCATTAACTACAAAGTAAAGCCTATAATCCCTGAAGGTGGAAAACCAACTATCAGTTCCAGCTACACAAAAGCAATAATATTTATTAAAAACTATTTCAACAACTAGTGATAAAAAATAATAACAAATCACACGAGAGAAATGAAAGGCTTATTTATTTAATTTATTACTTTGCACATTAATATTTATCACATTACCACAGAGTCCAACATTTGTTTTTATTATGTCTTCTTTAACAGACATGGATTTGATGATACAGTTATTTCAAATTTTCTACTCAATTCTCAGAATAATCCGTAATAAGAAGAATTATTCTTGTAGACGACAAGTGGCGATTCCTTTCAACTGAATTTGTATGATTGCTTTGAAATGAATATTTAAGCATTGTTTCCTAGAAGCTTCATTAAGAGATTATCCTTGACCGTTTTAATTCCCTGCCTCTTTTGGAATAAGGGCTATCTTCAGCACATAAGAGGACTTATCTAGCTAGTGGTTTTAATTCAGCTTTCATTAGGAAACATTTTGACAATCATTGGATTTTAAACCTGAATCATATAATTGTACCATTATTTCTTCTGTGAATAAATACACCTTTAGGTTTTCGGAGTAATAGAGAACAATTTGTTTGTGGAATTTCATTATTTCTTGCTCAAATACATCTCATTTTCTACCGACTTCAAAAAAAGGAGGAGGTTCTGAATTGGACTGTATTTTTTGTGTGTTACCTCATATTAACTTTTTAATGGGTGTAGCGATTTTAGCGGTTCTTTTTTTATTCGAAAGCTGGTGCTTGTTATGTAGTCCCATTCTTGAAGCAAGATCTGACAAGTAATTTTTGTTATCCCTAATAATGTGTATTTAATTGACTTCGAGTACTGGCAACATTTTCATAGCGATGCATTTACCATGAAGTGGCCGAACATAATAAATGGAATAAATAAATAAAATGTGTGGAATTAAATATGCTAAAACATCATTTTATATCATCCATTTAATTCAGATTCTCGTATTACAGTTTCACATAAATGAACAATTTTATCGGTTTACAAATTCAAGTGGTAACGAACTGATTAATTAGTTCGTTTCAAAGCCTATAGTAATTAGTATAGTGGTATCAGAGGCTAATTTTAAATGTTTAAAAGCACTCGTTGCTACTGCAATTATACATACGCATATAGCTGTATATTGTGTATCTGGCTATAGCAAATGTAAGCCTATCTATGTAAAGGAATATGTAGCGACCCTACATTTGTACATTGTAGATGAGCAACCCTATTTTGATTACCATAGTACCTACATAGTGGTTTAAGTACTCTGTGCCATAGTACTCACAGAGTACTTAAACACTACGTTTAGTACTAAACTTGTAAATGTGCTTGTAAATAACACCACAGTCATTCATTGTCAAGCTAAAAAATAGCAAAATATTGTATTAATGGATATATTGAAAATATAAACTTGCAAAGAGTAGGAATAATATATAAGTGTATTTTTATTGTAAATAATCTGCGATGCCTGAGGCTACCCATGTAAAGTAAAGTAAGGTCATAGTCTACTAGTCCTTACCATTAACATTGGTAAACCTACCATGCAAATACCATGACTAAACCCAACTGGGTTTTAATGTTTTTTGTGATATTGAAAAACAGACTAATAAACTTATCTGACATAAAGTTACGCGATTAAGACGAAGCTAATTTTTTTACGACGAAGCTTAAACTTTAGATCAGCCTCTATGTATGCAGAACTTATACAGGGTAACTAATTATTGGTCAAGATGTCGTTAAGGTAGTTACTTTAAATCTATGAACGTGAAGCAGAAAACCACAGACATATATCAAGAAAACCTTAGAATTTCAAACAAGGATTCCGACTTAGTTTTCCAATTCCAATGTATCTATTGTTACAGGGCTCGTGTTCTTGCAATACCGAAACGAGACCAAGCGAGCTCTGCTTCCGAACGAGATCACGTCCATCGACACCGTGAAGGCTCTCTTCGTCAGGAGCTTCTCCCAGCAGCTAACCATGGCATACATGGACAGTCCAAGAGTCAAGATCTACATCCACGACTCCTCTAAAGACATGTTCTACGAGCTTGAAGACGCACGGTAAGTGTTCTTTTTACTATTATGTTCTAATGTTTTTAATGTCAGAATTTCAGAGTTTGAACATCAAGCGATGTAAGGAATACTACGATTTACTAATTACCGCTATCGTAATATCATAGCAACTATTAATAATCATCATTTATAACTCAATGCGAAGTGCTTGAAAGTTATTCTCTTGGAAATTTCGGAAAATACGTATTTTCAGGTCCATCCATTAGTTCCATTACCTTATTAATTTCGAAGGTACATACTATCCCATTCTTTTGGAGGCCAGTTTTTACTGTTTTATAAATTAGAAACATAATATTCTATTATAACAAAATCTAATTTCGCTCTATATTGATTACCAGGCCTATCTAAAATTTCCGTTTCAATGGTAATCGAACCCAGGACCCTTGTCAGGGGGTGTGGTAATCATTGCGCCACACGGGTCGTCACCTACTCAATACTTTATCGTTGTTAGATACATCGCCTTAGGTATTTAGCCTTAAAGGGCTCAGACTATAGAGTCAGTTAATTAATAAATTGGTGCGAATATTCTATGATCCGTTATTACCAAAACAGGGTTTGTTATTGTTGTCATCTCAATAGAAAATCAATCTGCTCGCATGACTGGCCATTTGTAGCGAGTTATGATAATGATCGTGCTAGAACAAAAGGGTAATAGCCATATTGGATACTACTCCACCCGCGGCTTCGACCGCGTTTACTGAGATAATAAGTACCGTACATCTTATTTCAGATTATGGTTTGCAAAATTTTATGCAATACCGTTTAGTAGTTTTTACCGAATGCATATTACAGAGATGAGAATGTTGAGATGGATGTGTGGAGTGACGAGAATGGATAAAGTGAGGAATGAGTATATTAGAGGAAGTGTGAAAGTGGCAAAAATGACAGAAAAGTTGAAAGGAAACCGATTGTCATGGTATGGGCATGTGATGAGGCGTGAGGAAACGCATGTGACGAGAAGAGTGATGGATATGAACGTGATGGATAGACGAAGGGGACGAGGAAGACCTAAGAAAAGATGGATGGATTGTGTTACAGATGATATGAAAGATAAGAGAGTTAGTGTTAAGATGACGGCTGATAGGGAAGTGTGACCCCAAATAAAATTGGGAAATGGGCAGGATGATGAGTTTTTACTCGCACGTGAAAAAGCAACAAATATACACTACACAAACTTTCACATAAATAATAATCGTATTATTAGTATAGTAGTACAGGATAGTAGGATAAAATCATACATGAATCGCTCTCACCAACAACGTTGATTGCATAACAATAACTTACAGCAATATCGGATGTAATGAACGTCCGTGGTCTGTGTGCTTTGCAACAAAATATTACAGTATATGTCTCCTCGTTATCCTGAGAGACACGGCAAAGCCCAGTCCAAACCCTTTGAGCTAAAATTTCGCACTCAGATTTCCTTTGACATGCAGAGTGTGCTAAGAGGAATAGGTGGTCATTTTAAAAGATTTTCAGGATATATTAATTCTCATGGCGATAAGCGATAGCGAATAAGACCGGCCAAGTGACAAGTTACGCGCAATGTACGTTCCGAAGATGTAAGTTTATCGAATATAATACTCACTAACTATATTCAACCTAATATAAACTCATTAACTATATTCATATTATTAACAACACCTAAAAGTAAAGTAAAAAAAATTTTGACCAGATTTGTGTTTCACATGAAGATACTAAACATTTACTTATTCAGAAAAGAAAACCTTTAGTTATCTCCTTTTCCGCGTTAACTCTTAAATTTTATTTCCACGGAAAGAAAATTCAATAATAAAGGTCGTAGCTGACTTATACGACACCGCTCCCATCCAACCGAAGTATGAGAATTCAAATATAAACTTTAAATCGTGCTCTGTAGGTGCACTTTACAGTAACAACAAAAATTAGCAGCCCGCGCGCGGGAAGCAAGCTGACCGCAACCTTGCCACTCAATAGTTGTACCTACAGAGCACGATTTTAAGTTTATATTTGAATTCTCATACTTCGGTTGGATGGGAGCGGTGTCGTATAAGTCAGCTACGACCTTAAGATAATTTTGTTTTGCCTTCATTCGTACATGCAAGAAGTGCATACTGTACAAATACTAAAATTTAGATATGAGGTAGCTAAATTTGCATCAAAAGCGTAGGTGGTATTCGTGTGATACAGACGTTGGTATGTGTTCACACAAATAATATACAAACGTAGCAACAATTTTGTAATGCAAGAGGAAGGTAATTAACAGAAATTCCCCAATATCACAATATAATTAGTTCCGCTATGTGTCGAAATACGTATTCACTGTAAGCAATTATTTGTTCGAGATGTGGTGCTGCTGTTTAGCTTGTGTTTTGGTGATGTGGTTACTTGCAATTGATATGCAGAATATCTGAATATATCTGAAATATTTCAGTATTCCATCAATTAAAGGAAGGAACGTTTGTTGCAAATTTGAGTTACTAAGGATACATTATATCTATACTAATATTATAAAGCTGAAGAGTTTGTTTGGTTGAACGCGCTAATCTCATTAACTACTGATTCGAATTGAAAAATTATTTTTGTGTTTCATAGTCCATTTATCGAGGAAGGCTATAGGCTATATAACATCATAAATTTTTGTAGTTAGTTTTTTCCACAAATTAATGCGGGTGAAACCCCGGAGCACAGTTATTTATAGAACTGCTTTTAAAGATACCGACTTTTTTTTTGTTTTGAGTTAACTGCCCACATGGAACTGCCAGTTTCCTTTATGTCACTGCCCAATAATGACCAATGACCCGCTTCTTGAAAGACCCCATATCATAGCTATTATGTATAGATTTTATGTTTTTTACACGCCTTTTGTTATGATAATATCAGCGGAAGCCGCGTCGCTCTGCTCTGCGTGATCAGCTCATTGAGCCGCCTGTGCTCTGTCATAGAGGATTGAGACTGCACACATAGTTTTCATATAACTTTCATAAGAAAACCCTGAGGGTTTGTTGTGAGACAGAATATGAGAGAACTGTAATTTAGTGTAGGGCTACTATGGGACATTCCGACGTTACGAGTAATGGTCGTAGCACACATATCAACTCGTAAACGGAACGTAAACGTATCAACTCTTGCATGTCAGTATTCTTTGTATGAAACTCCCTACTGTAAAGCACACTTATCGGATTCGTAACGTAATCGCCTCGCCTCGAGACAAGCTCACGAACCGCGGTACGGTGCGTGGACGACTTGCCGTACCCGCGCTTACGTCTCACCGTACGCTATCCTTCGACTTTCCGTTTCCTCGTGCGCGCGCCGCGCCGCGGCTACCGCTGCGTCGGCGAACTGCTGTCATTCATTCCGTCAACCAGCGGCCGGCGAGCCGTAAGCGCGGCGTCGCCTAGCCGTAGCCGAGTCGATTTGGAGCTGTTGGTCGGTTATAACGCGCTTACGTTAGGTTGACGGCGAGGCGATCCGGTGCCGATCCCTTTCCGAGTTGATATGTGCGCTACGACCATAAATGTCAAACTACTCAAAATAACCCACATCTTTTTGTCGCCGCTTCAGTTCAGTAGGTATTACTTTTAACAACATTCTTAACTACAGGGCTTGATTTTTCTTTTTAGTGTTTATTACGCACTCGGGTTCTTTGTTTTTTAAATATTATTTTTTGAGTTTATTCATTACAAACTAACTAAGAAATAAAACAATCAAAAATCAAAACTTTTCCTTTTGTAATATTAGCATAGATAACGCTACCCTAAACACTCAGTTCCACACAAGGATTCCCTGTGTCGTGGGTGCCATGGATAACTCCCAGACCGAGAACAGAAATTCATCATCAGTCTTTTCGCCTCGCTAGGAATACAGCGATAAGCTAGCCTCTGCGTCACACAAGTCGTCAATATTAACGCTAAGTTTTGGAGGAAAGGACGGTGCTACCGATGTCCATGTTTGACGAACGCCGTGGTGATCACACTGACAACTTACTATCAGATACCTCGTCAGCAGGTTTGTAGCTGTCTGTAATCATAACAAAAATTTACGTTGAGGTTTCATTTGTAACTTTGAGATAGATGGGAAACTGAGAAACATTATTAGCTTTTGAAGACTTCTTGTTCGTATTGCAATACCATCTTGTATTATATTTCGATATTCCAGTAACTATTGAAAGTTTTGTACTGCTTCAGTCCAATTAAAATGAAATGGGTATTTTGAAAACTCACAATAAATATAATGAGAAATAGAAATAAACATTAGTAGTAGAATAAGTTCAAGGAATTTTAAGCTTAATGCTAATGCCTAGCTTATACAATTCTAGTTTAATATAAATGAAAATGGTTGTATTTGAAAATGTTGCTAAATATCAACATAGCCTTTTATGGCCTGGCCATAGGACATTCGCCATAGCGAAAATTCGTGCGGTGCGAACGACGGAGCGTCTAGCGATGAAAACAAATGTATAGAAATGTACTGATCATGCCACGCGCAGCGGCGAATGGTAGATTGACCAGCGAAATATACTGAGTGAATCGCGTGGACGACTAGCAGCGTGGCGGGCGACTAAAACAAAAGCATGAACCAGTACAGCGCAAGCTACGGAGTCGAGCGGCAGACGCGGGGAATAGTGCAGAATCCAAACGAGTTTAGTTCTTTTCGCCGTGAAAAAGATGTACACTGAAACTTTTATTACCAAAATACTACCTAGACCAGCTATTTGGAAGTCTGGCCACCCACAGTATAAATATAAACATGCAGTGAAGAGATTGTGGAAAGAAATAAAATAATTTATATTCAAATAGCTTTATTCTCACTATTTCGATACATATATCCAAGCATCCTTGTCAAAATGTTTTATTTTGTAACATTTTCCTGTCATCATTCCAGGGTAGACAGTATAGATGACACGATGACCCCGCAGTCTACCTTTGAAAAGTTATTTTTGCAACACCAATAAGGAACGTGTAACGTAATATCAATGACAAGCATTGAACTGTAACATTTAAAATTTCACCTTTTTCGAAAGAGCTAGATTAAGTTACCAGTATCTTAAAATAACAATAGTTAAATCGTCGAACCAGTTAGATTTTTTCTCATTTGTTCGACCGTGGAACTAAATAATGAATTTAAAAATAATTCTACTCAAAAGGGTGGTGTGAATTGATCATCCTCTCATTTTCATATCATGTTCTCCACAATATTTTCCAAATATTGTCTTTAGCCTAAAAACTATGTGTGATGTTGTGAACCTAGCCTTATTGTTTATTCATAAATATTTGCTATGAAGGAGTTACCTGCTTTTATGAAACACTTTAATGAGAGCCGCTGGACTAGCCTGTGTTTATTTATAGAAGGGGATCCTAATAATCCTAGATTTGTTTATTATAAACTAAAATGACAAAGTTGAAACTGCTCTAGTTGAAGTCAAAAAGCTGAATATAAAGTTATTGCTTTTAATATAGTTGACCACAATATCACGTTTTCTGGGGTCACGGTAGTGCTCCCACCAAAAAGGAAACTATCGTCTTCTAGACTCCAAAGTCATTCAGGGCACTTTTGATCCAATTATAGAAATGAAGTTAACTATTAAAGTAAGTTACTTATTTGCAATTATTCTGCGAATATAATGTCATCCTTCGTTTAATGTTGTCATGTCATCAAAGTTAAAAGATACTAAGCTCTCTGGAGGAACTAGGTACAATGCTCGGGGACTTGAACAGCGCCTCACAACGGTTGGGTCTTAAGATGAACATGGACAAGACGAAAATCATGTCGAATGTCCATGTCACACCCGTACCGGTTGTTGTTGACGGCGCTGCTCTCGAAGTTGTAGACGAATACAATTACCTGGGACAAGTGATCCAGATGGGTAAGTCCAACTTCGAGAAAGAAGTCACTCGTAGAATCCAACTCGGATGAGCTGCGTTCGGGAAACTGCGTCATATCTTGTCGTCCAAAACACTACCTCAATGCCTGAAGTTGAAGGTGTTCGAGCAGTGTGTGTTGCCAGTGATGACATACGGATCCGAGACGTGGTGCTTCACTATTGGCCTAATCCACAAGCTCAGGATAGCACAGCGGGCTATGGAGAGGGCTATGCTCGGTATTTCTCTACGTAATCGTATCAGAAACGAGGAGATCCGTAGACGAACAATGGTGACCGACATAGCTCAGAGAATTAGCCGGCTGAAGTGGCAATGGGCTGGCCACATAGTGCGAAGGACCGATAACGATTGGGGAAGAAAGGCCCTCGAATGGCGTCCGCGTCTCGGAAAGCGAAGTACAGGACGCCCCCCGACAAGATGGACCGACGACCTGAAGAAGACAGCGGGCATCCGCTGGATTCAGAAGGCTCAGGACCGGTCAGAGTGGCGCAAGTTAGGGGAGGCCTATGTCCAGCAGTGGACCTCCAAGGGCTGATGGATGGATGGTGAAGCCCTCTAAACTTTATTGTTTTAACTTGCTTACATAATAATGTATCATTCGTATAAAGTATTTACTCATTATTTATGCACGTTAAGTAACTACTTGTAGTTTACACATAATTAGTTCTTTTATATTTAAAGAATTAAGTTGGTTCGTGGATTACAGTAAGATCATTTGGGGCTACGTGTCAGTAATTTATTATTATTATTTGGGATATCGGGCTTGGGACAACTGAAGTTTTTACTTCTTTCGGCACTCACAGAGTGCCTTTTCCCTTTTTTCTATTATGTTACATGTCTGCCGAAAATTTTCGAATCTTTAGACTTAAAGGTCATAGATCTAAAAAAAAAATTATATGAAAGGTAAAAATATCATCTATTAATTCCAAACAGGATTGAATCACTTTCAAGTTTTTTATTTTAGTTTTTCTGACATACTTCAGAAACTAGCCCATTTACATATTTTTAAGGTAATTTCATTGTTTAACAAGGATATTGTGTACAAAACCAAACCAATATCATTGCTCTAATTTACAAGACTCGAGAGTTTAACCATTGTAAAGTTTCAGATGAAGTGGTTACATGGTTTACGTGACAAATCGATGACCAGGTGGCGGCATTTAACTTTGCCTTCTTTCAATGATTTTGGCATTCTGATTATCCCACGCTCGTCTACAGGGAGGCAAAATCATACTGTACTGCCGTGCTCTATCAGAAAACACTTTAAGTGGCTTCGAATCATACTGAGCACAGGTCTCTCCTTTTGAGGAGGCCTAGAACAAACTTTACCACCCTGCTCCAGTGCGGATTGGCGGAGTAACACAATTGGTGAAACACATGTCATTAAAAATATGCTCAAATAGTTAGTAAATAAAATATGCTCACAACTTCTCATGACCCGGAAATAAACATTTTTATCTGTCACATAAATATCCTATCGTCGCAAATAGAAGTTAGTTGATGTTATGCACATTATTTAACCTTTGATGTATTCTTAGAATGCGCTTGCAAGCATTAACTGATTGAAAGACGCTGAAATATGTGCCTTTGTGAGTGCGTTGAATAATTTCTTTTCATCGGAGGCTTCTCCGTCAAAGCAAATGCGATATGAAAACGCATCTTTGAGTTGGATATTATAGAGTATGTACCTTCAGGTACACTGTCATGTTTTCTCACAACTTCTCGTAGAAGCAAGTGATAGTAACTATAAAACGTTTATTCCTGAACTCTAATAAAGTACGAACACTGAATTATTTTTGATCAATAATTAATAATCGCAATTAGGGTGTGATCGTATTTACGGTCCCGTAGTCAAAAAGGAACGCTGATAGCCTGACGGTTTGTGTCAATCCTAAGTGATTGACAAAGGCGGTCGGTAGTTGGATGGGTGACCGCTAGTGGCAAATATTTCTGAGCGCTTCCATGCTTCGGAGGGCACGTGAAGCCGTCGATCCTGGTTGTTATCATAAGATAACAGTCGTTAAGCCATGTCGGATTCCCTCGAGCGGGATGAAAACTTTCGACACTTGGGTTGGCCACTAGCTTTGTTCAAACTGAACTATATAGTGGGAATTTTTTTCTCTTATAGTTCGATCCTCAGGTTCGATCGTCGAACTAGTGGGATAATTTTTTCTCATTAGTTCAACTGTCAAAATAAATAATAAATTTTAAAATAAATCTATTCAAAAGGGTGGTGCGTCTCTTTTCCTTTCTAAGTGACATAAGGTATATTTAATTATGATTAGTATTTTGTATGTTATATAAATATAAAACATGTTGCAGGAAAATATTGGGCAGATCAACTTATAACCTAAGGGCGTGGTAACGTAATACGGATACATTGTTATCTATAATTAGTCTCGGGGAAGCAACTCCGGCTGTGTATTACTTGAGCAGTACAAGCGTTTGACCACAATTAACGGTTATTATGGATAATTGATCCTAATCAAATCAGTATAGATTGATTGATTATTAACGAAGTTCTGGTTGACAGCACGGATTAATTTAGTCTATGCTTTAATCAAGTCATTTAATGATAAAACAGTCTTATTATCGTCGAAACATATTAATCATTTTCGGTTAAAGCCTCTATGATATGTGAGGCTGAGTGTGACTAATAAATTACTGAGGTGAATAAATAAATAATTAATAACTTGTTATATTAGAGGTATATCTCGTCAATGACACTGATTATTTTAATGAGTAAATGATGCATATCTGTGGTAAATATTGTACAGCGTTAATATACTAACACAACCTATGAAATTCGAACATACCAAAACAACCTATGGAAATTCGAACACATATTCATAGACACTCTGAAAGAAGTTATAGGTAACCTACATAACTGGAAAGCACCAGGATCTGACTACATTCACAGCTACTGGTACAAGAAATTCACGTTCATCCTTAAATATTAAACTAATATTATAAAGAGGAAAGATTTGATTATTTGTTTGCATTGAATAGGCTCCGAAACTACCGAACCGATTTGAAAAATTCTTTCACTGTTGGGAAACTACACTATCCCCGGTTGACATAGGCTATATTATTATTTTTTTTTTTTACTATTTTTCCCTAAGCGAAGTGAGGGCAATTTCCTAGTAATACATAAATTCATTAACGATTTCATTCAAAACCCAGAATCAGTACCAGCTTACTTCAAAAATCCTTCACCGTGTTACTTAATTTAGTTGACAGTTAGAGCACACCATCTGAGAGGGTTGGGACGCTTATGTGTTTGTGTTTTAGTTTTGTGAAACCATGACTAAAAGTAGTAAATATGTGACGCTAAATATCCACCAATATATATATATACGAATTTATTTATTTAAACTTTGGAACCTAAAAACAATGTAAAAGGTACAAAGGCGGACTTAATGCTAAAATACGAATACGAATAATGATAGTTAATATCATATGCGTATAATTAAATGTAAAACTTTTTAACCCATATAAGACTTTGTAAGATCTAGCTTGAGGTGGTTTAATTATAAAAATTTCATGATCCCAGTGCACTCTGCAATTGTTTTCGAAGCAGCGAATTGAAAAGGCTTTACCTTGTAAAGAGGAGTGTGAGGCAATACCGAAACGGGGAATTTGTAGCCATCGGATAATGGAGATGCACTCTCGTTTCAATTCGCAAATTGACACTTTACAAATAAACGTCAACTTAATTGTTCTGCAGTAAATTACTGAATGCAAAAAGCGTTGAAGTTACTCGGAATTTAAAAAATTTAAATTTTCAAGATTTTTTTATGCATGAATTATAGGATCTTTTTTCCATAAAATTTTAAATATTTTTGAACTTAATTGCATTTTGGAATGTAGTAATTAGGGCAAAAGCTGCTTCTATTTCATCGGGTTCAGATATCGTTTGTAAACTAAAGTGATAGATCCCGAAACGTCTATTATTTTCTGTGATTTCTGGACTTACAGGTTGATCCTACTCGTACAAATACAAGCCACAACTAAAAAATGTGTTCAACATAATTATGTGTTACTGCATACAAAAACTCATTATGACGATTTTATTATTCTTTCCTTTACAATTTCAAATTAATTGGCGTATCACTTAATAACACTTTTTTGCAACATCTGTAGTAGCACACTGCACTACTGATGTTGTTAAAAATACTCTGCAAAATGCACAAATGCACTGCACCAAAGAAAATAAATACTTAATTAACATTAAAGTATAATGTCATAGAACAGACATCTCGAACAAAATGTGTGTCCAGCCCGGGAGGTTTGATTTTCAAAATTGAGCCCCCGTTCTCCTTTCAATGTCGAACGAATCCATTGAAGATTGAAGCCACGTGGCGCCAATGCATTGGAACATGCATGGTATTCGCGGTGTCGGTTCTATACGCTAGTAATAATACTTCAGTGTTAATTAATTGATTAATTGTTTCCTTAAATTATGTTATTGTCTTTTTGTTTAGTCCATGGCACGACACTAGGAATCCTATGACTGTTTAGTGTTAGTATTTCAAGTCAGTATACAATGAACTGTAGCAATAGTTATTGTAAATGTAGAAGAAATTCTGCGGAAAACTTCATGAATGAACTAAATCTTAAAATTGTCACGATAGCGTATTCCACTTCCAAATAAAAAGTGTACCTAATGAGACTGCCAAGTATGAAGTATTTTCTGTTATCCTGGATATTCCTCAAGTGTTGACTTAAAGGTCACAATGTTTTTAATTAGAAAGTATTCAAACCAAAGAAAAGGTTATCGGGTTTTAATTTGCTCTGTTTCATTTCCGTTTTCCGAGTTAATTTTCTATCCTTTTCCTTTTCAATACATCTAATATTTTTTCTCTCGTGATCCAGATAAAAATTGTTTCAAACAATGTTTATTCTTTTGCAGTAAATTGTAGCGTTTAGTAAGCGATTAAGTTTTTAATTAGCGTTGATATGATTCATTTTGGAAAAGCGAAAATGGGGTGGAACCGGGCGGGTCTGCGCGCTGGGCTCCGAGCGGGCGGATATAACAGTGTTCCTGCGAACGCTCACTTATTCATACCTACTCGTACGTACTAGAGCGCGCGGAACAAGTTTCGGTTCGCTTTCGGGACTCTTAGTACTCATGTACTCAAGTTAACCCATAAACGAGCGAACGCGGTTCGCGACAACATGTCTCGTGTTCATAATTTCGACGAAGACTCCTCCTCCTCCGATTCGGAGGATAGTTTTCATGAGAGAATAGTACTCCGTTAGTAAGTATTTGGAAACTATGTTTGTTTAATTTTTCTTTTTACGTATCCTCTTTCATTATTCTTTTAAATTGTTTGAAACAATTTTTATTAGTGTAGTATTTCTTTTATCAAGTTTAATTATGCTGCTTATTGAGTTTGCCTATAAAAATATTGCTGTTATAGTACATATTTGATTGCTGTTTTTATTTGAAGATTTTGTGTATTCCTATTTATATTTTATTTCTAAATCTTTCCAAACTTAAATGTTTATCATTTTATTTATTTACTATAAAATACATACAAACGTACGATTATACCATGTAAAACTACTAAACCGCGTAATATATCATGTAGTGCTACGTGGAGCATATACGTCTGCAAACATGCAACTTATTTATTTGAACGATTTTATTTTATACATTGAAATGACGGTAATTAAGGAAGCGCTCATAGACCGGTGCTTATGTCGATCCCTAGTAATTGAAGCAGCCGATTTAAGCAATTAGGTACACTCAGTTCAGTTCGAGGATGAGTGACCGCTAGAAAAAAAAAATTCCCTCTCCCTCTGCCTCTCCCCCTCCCCTTACACACCCCTACCCCTCCCTCTTCCCTCCCCTCCTCCCACTCTCCCATTCCACCTTCCTCTCCCCTCCCCCTCTCTCACCCTCTGCCCTCCCCTTCCCCCCTCTCTCACCCTCTCCCCTCACCCTTCCCCCTCTCTCACCCTCTCCCCCCTTCCCCCCTCTCTCACCCTCTTACTCTCTCCCTCTCTCTGCCTTTTCCCCTCCTCGTGTTTTAACTATTTTTTATTCCAACTATAAGCTTTCATATTAATTTTTGCCTTAACAGCTAATAATATACTTATTAACGCCTCATATCTGAAACAAAACTACTAGTTTGTATTTGTATACGATTTGAAAGAAGATGTTCAAAAAATATATGGGGGCTAGTACTAATGTACAAAAACAAAACTTGGATGTGGAGAAAGTGAAAATTATTCCGATTATGACAAGTTTATGAAAATAAAAAAAGATCCGCCCTTGTTTTTATTTGTCTTTGAATTTCCGTACATAGATAAAACGCTTGCCACACTGGGCACCTTTAACTTCTGTCAACTCTTACCAATATCCAACTAGGATCTATGTGGTTTCGTTTCTTCATGATTTTGGTTAAATATAATAGTTACGTATTTAAAACATAATAATATAATAGGTGGACCTCAGATATGTTCATATTTCGTGAAAAGGACGTATGTACCTACCTGCTAGAAAAAAAACATTACTTTCCATCGACCTTCTAATTATGACGAACATACTTAATCGATTTTCCAAAATATGGAGGATCAATAAAATATATGTCTTAAAAATTTCAAGTAGATTAGAAAATATGCTTTCAAATGATACTGTATATAAATTACGTCTGTACTTTCTTCGAAATAAAGTATCACTTTTGAACATCTACTTTAAAGCCAATCACAGTCTGTAACTGACAGGCAGTGAAGCTGCAAGTTTTGCTGAATAGATTTGTAGCTCACAGCGAAAATCCGAATGATAGAATTATGGGCATTAGGTATGCCCGTAATGTAGATATGAGAAATAACATGTTTGTGTCTGGCACAAGACGCATAATTGTTGTTGATAGAATTATTCAAACCAAGAAAGGCAATCAAATTCTGGGTATCGGACCATTGATATACGAATAAAATTTTTTATCGGGACTAGAGTTTGTGATAATGCTACAAAAGCCATCCATCATACCTGTTGTGAAGAAATGGAACTACATAGTGTAAATTTAAAAATTTTAAAAATAAAAATAAAACTGCCTGCTATCAAAAAGCTATCATGATTATACCTTTTTGAAATCCTAATGATGAGCTCTTTAATTTGATAACCACATTGTATTATTCACTATCTCACAGCCAACATATTGGAACGAAACGAAGTTCCTTATCGCGCGTTGTGAAAGGGGGCTAGACGAAAATTTTCGACACTTTTTGATTTTACGAATGACGACACTTTTTTTGAAGTGATTCAGTTAGTTTTACAGAGATGGCGCTGTACAACCTGCGTAACTATATAAGGTAAATGAAACTAAGTATCCAGAGCGAATTCAAAAATTTAATAGTTTCCTTGAACTTACGTATGTTACAAGTATAAGTTGATAGCGTGATTCAGAATTAATTTACTAACACCATCTATCCGCAACTAACCAAACTAAATATCTTAAGTCTGAACAGGCGCTGTACAACAATACAATACTTAAATCGAAAGAAACTACGTTCCATCCAGGTGTCCCTTGACACCTCTCATGTTTATTTTGTTTTTTTTTAATTTCAATTATTTAACAACACCTGGATTATCTAGAAAAATCCAACGAAATCTTAATTATATAAATCCGTTAGCGGCTTTGAAGATTATGAAGTAATAAAGAATATTACATGCATACATACATAAATATATACAAACATACATACATACAAGATAGGCGCGAATACCTGGCAGTCGGGTAAAAAGGGAGTAAAAAACGTCGCCGATGTATTTATTGTTACTTTTTATGCTCGCCTCGCACACCCTATACAATTGTTTTTTTGAAAAAAAAATTTTTTGTTATAAATGAAAAAACCTGTTAATAACTGTTAAATGCTGTATAATAAACACAACTATTTTTAGTTTTCCTATTATATATTGCCATAATTAAAAACCAATATCAAAATGAAATTACTTTTTTGAATCCAGTACGGAAAACACGCCGGCAATTTCCGAATAAACCCGAGCGCGTGTGACTTCATAATGTTAATTTGTACTTATTGTAGCACACGGCTCATACAGTGTTTTGGCATTTAACTGATTAATGCCCCAACTCAGAGTCACAAACGATTACCTAAATCGCTCCTTAGTATAAAATCACCACATAAATTCTGTACTGCGGAGCGATTTAAGTAACCGTTAGCACACTTGACTCTAAGTTGGGGCGTAATTCTTTAACATAATGATGTCGCAAACACGGCGAAAAGGATTCAAAAAGAATCACGTGACTACAAACGCACCACGATTGTTCTTTTTGATTTTTGACAATTTTAAATTGTTTATTATTAATTTAATTAATCATTTTTAAGAGTTTTTTGCATCGCCGATTAATATAATTTGTGTTAAAGTTATAAAACAATTTTTATTCAAAAACCCAATTGGGATTAGTGGGGGAGAAATTCAACAGTTTGCACTCAATGCAAACTTGCAAATGACATCAAGGATTGCATTTAGTACTTCTACTCGCCACGGGTGCCGTCACGAGCTAGTCCGCCTATAAGTTTAATCGACCTATTGTCAGTATCGGGGAGGATAGATCCTTAGCTGAAATTGTGTTTGGTATTAAGTACTAGTATGCAATGCCTGAATCTAAATCCTATAAATTCTGGACGAATAATGTTTTTTACTTGATAAAAACTTCACTTTTTTTTCTTGTGCGGTTTTATACACTACATTCTGCAACATTCGCTAAATATCTACATGGTTATCTAAATCTTGAGGATGCAACATCGAAGTATAATGTATGGTTGAAAGAACTTACCTGTAAGTGAATTTCAATCGGGATTATACGAGATGTTGCATCCGAAGAGATTTAAACTCCCGCCCACGCGGTGGTACACGCACTAGCGCTCAAAAGCACTACAGCTTGCCACCCCATGTATGGTTGTAGAATGACCAACTAGGACGAAACTCACGTTTTAGGGCTGGGTATATACAATAATAGTAATGTGATGGCAACAACACAGACTAAATAATTGACACTTATTGGAACGAAGTACCTTATCGCGCGTTGTGAAAGGGGGCTAGACGGAAAATTTTCTTACGACACTTTTTGATTCTTACGAATGACGACACTTTTTTTGAAGTGATTCAGAGTATTTTACAGAGATGGCGCTGTACAACTTTCTGAATCACGCTAGCACTTCAAAAAACAATACTTAAATCGAAAGGAACTTCGTTCCATCCGGGTGTCCCTTGACACCTCTCATGTTTTTTATTGTTTTATTTTCATATACTCAAAATGTGTGACGATGCAGTGTCTCAAAGGATGAATAAATAAATATGATGGGAAATTATCCGTTGCCACCTGGAAGACTCATATTTTGAGGGTTTATAATGGTTTGCAAGGAAAAAGATAGTTGGTGATCAGTGAAAAATTTAATACCAATACAACCAATGACAGAAGTTAAACAAGAAGAAGAAGAAGTAAAAAAGACTTAATAGAAGAATAAAAATAATCATGTAGGTATTATTAGGATGGCATTTTGCATAAACATGCCCCCTGGCCTAGCTTTGAACCAAATCGGTACCTGAAAGTGGACATATCTTGCTGAACGATCTGCGAAGCATACCTACTGATGTCTGGACGTCCGCGATTCTGACAATACCATTTGCTCCAGAATACACAGCAACGATCCGACCCATATAGCTATTTACTTCGTTTTAATAAATTTTTGGCTTTGGGTAATTTAATCTCCGATCCCTCACGTCTCTAAACCACACCCATCCAATAGGTACTATTATGTACTCAGTGCCCATACTACATAATAATGTACACTCAATATCTATATACTCGTATTAAGCATATAATAACTGATACAGGTTCAGTTTGCCTTACACTGCAGTTAATTAGTCCGCCTCGAGCATGACTAACATAAACAACACGATACCGAAATCATAAGAATAGTGTTTCCTGTACGGATTGGCCGACAAATATAGCTCTAAGCAAGACATCTCCGGAACAAAACATTTTATTTTTAGGGTTCCGTACGAAAAAATGAAAAATAGAACCCTTAAAAGATCACTTTTTGTGACCCAAAGACGAAAATATAAAATAACAAAAAAAAATTGAAAAAAATCTTTTTCTACTAACAGAAAAAAAATTTAACGGAATCAAAATTAAACAATAACTGTTTTGAAAACCTTATCGTATGGTATGTCAAATGAAAAGGCTTGTTGTAAGGATCTCAAATATATTTCTATTGTTCTACAATGGATAGTTTTACAACTATTCAAGAAAGAACTAAAATTAAAGCCAAAAATTGACCATTCCCTCCCTTATCTCCGAAACTACTGACGCTAGAATTTTGAAAAAAATACAGAGAATAGTTCTTTACTTAAATATTACACGAAAACCTATGAGAAGTCTATGGTCTTAAAAAAACAGCAAAAATAAATAAAATAGAAAAATAACGGTAAATAGGTACATAATCAACGTACGGAACCCTCTCCTTGCGAGTTTAACTCGCACTTGTCAAGTTTATTAACAAACGACCTGCTATTTTCTCACACTCACCTGTTGCATTCATAAACGTTTCTCCTCGACGTTTTTATGGAAACTTTACTGCCTTTGTTAAATTACGGTTCTACCATTTTCATGTCTTACTTCCTTGTATTTTCTGTTTCCTATGAACTCTTTCATAATTAGAGCGCTGGCTGCGGCTTTGGTCATGTTTTCCGATACTACCTGAATAATAAGGTATGATATTACAGATCATGACCCACATGATGGGGGTTTAATCGGTAGGTATTGAGGTTCCCCACTCCTGGGCCACCGTTGATCCACCACCCCTGGTACACCCTGTAGTTATATTATTATATTTATCCATATCAAAATCCGTTGTTGGAGAATTATTTTCTCGGCGCTTCTTGTTAATACATTCACATTTCGATCCACCAACTTATAACTGCGGAACCCTGTTCAGCGCGTGGGGCGACATGCCCTTGTACGGGTTTTCAGTATTTAAATTGCTACCTTTAATACTAAACAGTTTTCAGATTTAAACAAATATAAATACTGTTTCCTACTTTATTCGATCTTAGTAATTTCTTCCTCAAGGATAAATCCGCGAATAATGTTCGGGATTTGCCATTATCTCTGGATTTGACGGGATTTTCCCGATATAGCGTAATCATGGCTCAGATGTAATGTCGACAATGTCGTCCATACATTTACTATTACTGTAATCGACTCGGGACGAGATCAAAGAATCAAAGAAAAGTGTAAGAGCCCCTTCACACTGGCGTTTCTCCAGCGTAGGCGTTCCATGAACGTATGTGCAGCACAGACGCCGCGACAACGCGGCGCGTTCTAGGCGTTAACGCGGCGTTTCCTCTGCAATCAGTTGAACGTTGCATTAGCGTAGGATCTTTATTAGAATCCTACTTCTTCGTTATTTGTTACTGTGTATGCGTGGCAGAGCGCTAGTGTTTTACCTTGAGTAGCGAAGCACAAAGATGAACTGTGTCTGTAAACGCACAAAATTACAATTAGTTAAAATTAATAATGTTGAGAGCAGATGAAAAGGAAGCACTTTATAATTTTTTATTCTTATTTCTCTGGCTTCAACCCATTAATGGCCCACTACTGGGCACAGGTCTCGCTCTTTAGAGCATACTCCACCACGCTGCTCCAGTACGGATTGGTGGAGGGGTTAGTGGGCAACCCGAATGTCGGAAGTTTTCAAACCGCCCGAAAACCTCCGACATGGCTTAACGACTGTTATCTAATGATAACAAGCGGGGCCGACGGCTTTACGTGCCCTCCGAATCATGGAAGTGCTCAAGAAATTTTTCCCACTAGCGGTCACCCGTCCAACTACCGACCGCGCCCGCTGTTGCTTAACTTGGTCGATCACTTAGGATCGACGCAAGCCGCCGGACTATGTATAATATTCTTATTTATCTATATGGCAAATAATATTGAGACCGCTTTACCTTACGTTATGAGGATATCTACCCACACGGAAATAAAAATATTTACCTACGAAGATTTCCTTTAAATACTGCTGGTATAATTTCATTTCCAAATGGAAATTTTTCCTCCTTGTACCTGTGATAAAAATATACCATTCTCCCAAACTGTTGACGTTGGTTTCACATCACAAGAGCGTAAATCTAAAATATATATTGAATGATTCATATTTAATGTTAAGATTTACGGGGTAATGATATTTTCGGTAAAACTTAATAAGTACACAGCTTTGGTTCCCACTAGTACTAGTAGTAGAGAAAAAATCCCAGTATTTCTATCATAGGACTAACGAGTCGAACTAGCGAATAAACCTATTTTGAACCTTTCCGAGAAAATAGCTCGCACAAGAACACTACGACGATACAATATTATAAGTAGTAAATAGTTATTGCAAAAGATAGGATTGCGACTTGACATGATAAATCAAAGGCACCTTTGGGCTTCTTAGCTACGAGATATCATCGATTTCCTTAGAGCACATCAATCGGAAGCGCTACAAGGTTGTGCTCCATCGAGTATCATAGTCCTGTCTATACTTTAATTAATTTAGCGAATACCAGATATTATTATATTATTATATTAGTATAATATACGAATTTTTATGGGACACGAAACTCTGTTATGGATTCTACAGACATACATTTCCACGACATACAGTGGACTTACTGCGAGTCATCTATGCTATTGGCTACCGATGCATTTCTTTTAAATTCTTTTCACTGCCGCCAAATCGGTAGCCAATAGCATAGCTGACTTTCCTTTACGTTAGCGAGCCCGTTATGTCACGTAAAACTCGCACTAAGCCCACTGTTGCTTCAAAGATTTAACGAAAACATAGGTGATTTATGTTTATCTGATTAAAAAACACTGATCACTTTAATTTTAAGACAGGTTTTATTACACTTACCAGGGGAGCACCAAATCCATGTTATGCATAGTCCATTACTAAATAAGACTCGTGTAAATTTTATGCAAAAATTGTATGATATAAAAATTGATTTTACCTTGTTCAAAGTTTTTGGAAATTATTTATAACTTTAAGACCAACATTTTACTGAGTACTGTTAAACCTGACTCAATCAAAATAACTAAGCAGATCTTCCGGATAATCCTTCGTAAACAACTTACGATTCTAAAGACGATTTAATTCAATCTATTCCTAATGCCAGCTGCATAGTGTTCAATTGATCAGGTCTGCGAGAATCTGTAATTTAATTTGTATCTAATTTTAATTAATAATTTAATTTAATTGTAGTCAAGTATTAACTTATAAGATATAAAAAAAATTGATTACAATAGAGCCTGGGTAAGATAAAAGGCGGTTTCGGATTGACGATGAACACAGTTAAACTATGGAGAACCCGATAGAATTTGACAAAGGCCCATCTGAGCTTAACCGTATGGTTCAAACTCCTTCCAATATACTAACAGTTAGAAGTTTAACAAAGTCGTAGAAAGTTTGCCAACGAATTAAGCCCTTTTAAATGCAACAGTTTATCGGATTTTATATTAGTTCTCGTGTTGAATGTCGACTCCTTCCAACATTCCTACTAACATTTAGAAGGTTAACAAACACTTGAAATTATTGCTAAGGAATTATAAGTTTGTAAATGCAACAGTTTATCGGATTTCATATTGGTTCTCGTGTTGGATCTCGAATTTCTTAGAATGAATTTACTTCAAATAAATGCTACAATAGAAACTACTTAGAACATGAAGCAAAAAGGTATACCAGCTTTTTCATATATTATCATACTTAACAATGATGTACACTGAGTTAATCGCAAAAATGTCTCACATTTACAGTACACAATTGAAAATTAACTGTTGGATAAATAATAAACTTTAGCAAATTAAAGTAAAAGGCTTCCGTGCTGAAATCAAACCGTTATTGTTAATAACGATAGTTTTAATAAAAATATATTGAAACATGATATTGCTTAAATGAGTGAAAGGAGTAATAATCGCTTTATCCAATAAAAATCAATAGATTTTTATTGGATAAAGCGATTATCTGTTCAATAGAACAGATTCCTGTAATTTTAAACAAAACTGCTGAGAGAATCTTCTGAAGATTTGATCAACTTAATTGTTTTGCAATCAAAGACTGACTTTGACTTTTTTATAATTCTGAGGATTTTCTTGCCTACTTAATTATTCATTGTTGAGATAAACTTAATGGGGTCCGACATAATAAATCGTCGTAAACAACTGACTTTGTTACTAGCTCTTTGATAAAAACACTACTTTGAGGCTTCCATTTTCACTAAAAAATGTATCGCTGGGAAACTACAAGCGAATAAAGCTACAGCCGTTCGAGCAGTCCACTTTAAAGGATAAAAGGTGAGAGACTTTATCTAAGCGTTAATAATATTCTATTCGGTTGTATCGTCGTTACATTTGTTCCATTATGGGTTAAATATATATTCCATTTTCAAGCTCTCCTTGAAAAAACATTATTTTTAATTTTTCACGTTTAATTGGCAAAACATTGATTTCACATAAAAATGTTTAGGATAAAAGTTGCAGCCCATAAGGATACTGAAATTTTATGTCAAATATATTTTTTTGATGAGCCAGTTGGTTTGGGAGAAAAATGCGAATTTCGTTCCGCGTAATTACTCGGTACTATTTAACTTGACATATTATTATGAAGATGGCAAATTTTTATTTGGAATTTTTATTAGGCTTATTACCATTTGTAAACCATTACAATAGCATTTAAAGTAACTTAAAGTCCTAAAAAGTCAAAATGTTGTACATTTGCATTGGGAGATTTCACTATTATTAGATTGGGAGAGGTCACTCAAAGTTTGGACATACATGCAACATACTCTGTACGATGTTTGTAAACTATTGATAACTTATATTACAAGATCCCTCGGTTCGGTTCGCGGTTTGCACAGAACACATAGTTAAAGGTTCTACTTAGAGGAGGGCAGAAGGCAACTGAAACGCATGAGCATCTTATTTGGAAACGGAGAATATTAGATATACACTATTCGTTGTTACGCCCAATTCACTCTTTAGCGTGGAGGAACCTTCCACTATGTGAGTCTTAATGGCTTCCTCCCACAAAGATGGAACTCCAGATAGTGCTTAGGCTTCTGGTATCATTTTTGCAATGGCACATAATATATTATTAGTGCGTGTTTAATCCTACAATAGTTATGAATTGTGAAGGAAAGGGAAGGACTACTTACTCATTCAGGATATATGCCGTCCTTGGCAACTCATATAACTCGTACTCGTACTTTGTATAATAAACCGCTGGACTTTGAAGGTTTTTAACCAACTTAAAAAATAAAACTATTTCAAAAATTATTTCATAACCTTCATCACTTACCAATGTATAACCGAATCTACTTTGTTTCAGCACACATCTGCATGAGATTCGAGATCGTTCCGTGTTGCGGGTGTTGGAGGCGGGCGACATGGGGGGCGGACCGCTGCCCGGGGTCGTCGCTGTGGGCGCAGTGGCCATGCCTCCCGGTGCTGAACCATGCCCTGGGCCCAGTAACTGGGATCAGGTAAGACTTTACTACATTACCATTCATAAAGGGACCCATCTCAGATAAATGAAAAAGGTAGATAAAACATTCCTAATAAAATCGGGTAACCTAATTTGAAGTATGTGTGCTTAGATGAGGCATTCGCGTTGCCAAGTTAGGTCCCACTAAAATGTTGTGAATAGTTTAGTTTTAGACTAACTCGATTTTGTATTGTTTTTGTACCACTTAACAACACAGGACCGCATTTCTTCGTGTAAGTTGCAGCACAACATTCTGGGAATAACTAGCAGATTTTACGTATGTGTGCTTGATTGCGTACACAAATAAACAAAAGTAGCGTAGTTTTGGTGGCTTCAGTCAAATTCAAGCCAATGAGTTATCTACCTTTTTAACCGACTTCAAAAAAAGGAGGAGGTTCTCAATTCGACTGTATTTTTTTAATGTTTGTTACCTCAGAACTTTGGACTGGGTGAACCGATTTAGATGATTCTTTTTTAATTGAAAGCTGGTGCTTGTCGCGTAGTCTCACATAAATTTGAGCGAGATCTGACAATGTTATCCATGTCAAAAGTACAATGTACTTCATTTGAAGTCGGTTAATTTTTTGTTAAAATGTTAGATTATTTATTTATCTGAGGGACCGATAAGCTTTTACGTATCGTATTGATTGATAGATTCCAATAAAAACTTAAGCCTTGTACAATATTTTTATAAAATGGTCTGAATACAGAAAACATACTGTAATCCCAGATATTGAAAGGATTTTATTAATTGATACTTTCATATGGAAAATGGAACCGATAAAAGCCTTTTGAAAAAAGCTTAATCTGCATACTAAAGCCGATAAGTTTTTATTTTTTCTTTGTTTGAAAGCACTAATCCCTGGAACTCTTCAGTCCTCTGATAGCCACATTCAGGCTATATTATTATAATTTCTTACAAAATATATAAATATCCAAATAATTTCATTGAAATTCTGCAACGTTACCTTGTTCTTAAGTAAATGGAGGGGAAACAATATTATTTATTATTTTAAAGCCAGAACTGTACAATTGCTGATTTTTTTCCAGAAAATAATTTTACGTGGATAAACTATTTAGACCCTATTAAGTAAGAAATGCTTAGTTTACTTAATAATACTGCACTATCCATGCGAAGTGAAGCTATGATATGACTGGTAAAACCACGGTGTAAAACAATATGTCGTTTAAAAGAGATCGTTCAAAATTGTTCATGTTCATTCTGCATTTACGTACTTTTCTAGTATTCACTATCAATAAAAACTACTTTTCCGCCATAACCGCATAAAGGAATAGTGATGCATTTAAATGGATTCAACGAGTAATTTAACAAACCGTAGTAGTTGAGTTGAATATCATTTTTCCTTGAAATAAAAGTCGTCCGCGTCGGAATGAAAAAACTTTGTCCTGATTTTCCTAGTTATGCAACTGAGCTCTGACGGTTCTAATAAAATACGACCTAATAATGGAACAATATCTTTTTTTATTATCATCCCAATATTATTTGCTACGAGATTCTGTGGTAGATCTTCCTAAATCAACCTAATGCATAAAATTAATAAACAAAACTCGTATCGAGGACGTAAGTGTTACACATGCGAGTATTGAGCTATGTATAATTAGGGTCTCAAGATCCGAACTAGGAGTGACTTGCATCCAGGTGTTTAATCGATACATCGCGAGTGGGTTGGCTAAAAAATTCCTGGCCAGACTATAATTAATAATAATCTAAAATTTTAACAAAAAAAAGCCGACTTCAAATAAAGTACATTCTTACCAACAACAATAAAAAAGAATCATTGAAATCGGCTGGCGTGATATTGAGTTATTCGTCCATTTGTCGCGCACATACTTAATGAAAATTTGAGACTTATGTTGTTTTCTCATGGATGCCATTATCAGATCACGATAAAATTTAAGTGAGACCACACGACAAACACCATCTTTCGATTAAAAAAATAATCACCAAATTAGGTTCCCCCAGTCGAAAGTTCTGAGGTAACAAACATAAAAAATACAGACGAATTGAGAACCTCCTCCTTTGAAGTCGGTTAAAAAAATTAACGCCCAACGCTTTAAATTATTAATTATATTACTATAAAGATGTGATGGTGCACAAGTAGGTTGGGATTCAGTCCAACTAAGGCCGTTATGATATTATTGTTTGTTGTGCGTGCGTTTCTCATCTGACAATGAGAGTGAGAAAATTTTAGGATCTATAAGCCTCACTGAACTTTGTTCAAACAGCAGTCAAATGTATTAGGTAACAAAGAATTTGCATTAAAAAGTCATTTAAAACGGCCAACGTTAAGGTTGATAAAGGACCATTATTTTTGTTCGGATAATTTTTCCTTCTTTCCAACAAACTTTTCCAACAAATTTCATCAACAAATCTTTGTTGGATAATGAAACTGCGCTGGCGAAATAAAACTGAAAACTAATAGAACAACATATTTACTATACTCGTATTCTATACGTACTTTTATTTAATTTTTTTTTTGTTAATTTTATGATTAATTCCGCCCAGTTAACTCTGGCGTCCTCTGTCCTCAAAACGTATATTAAAACGCTAAACTTCAAGGTACAGACTAAACTTTAGTCATTGCTATGAACTAAACATCAACAAACCACAAGCAAAATTTAGCGCGTGGGCGCAAAGCGGTTGATAACTTAAATCGCTATGGAAGCTTGTGTGACAAGTTTCAATGTTTTTGAAGTGACATAGGTACACTGCACTTAGGTAAACTTTATTAGCTTTTGCTCGCGGCATATTTTCCACAATTTCTGCGTGACGTAAGAAAGCAAAAAAAAACAGTTAAGTAGTTACCTTAGCATTCTCTAGCGCGAATAATTTATTTTTTATTTTATTGGCAATATGTATACAAGAATAACGAATACCTACCAATACCTACCTTATCTACCAATTTTCAAGCTGAAGCAGCAATGATCTATGAATCTATGTAACCTGATGGAGGGATCACGCTTTGATCAAAGACTGCTACTGAGCAGAGAGCAGAGCAGAGATTAATGCCTCCATTGATTCGTCCGAAACTACCACCCTCGTTCGACGACCTAGATAAGTCCGAATTCCTGGCCGACAGTCTTGACAGCCAATGCACTCCCAGCACAGTCCACAAACTCATCCCACATCGTCCTAGTTGAATGCGAGGTAGAGGCTAGGCTCGCCAGACCGCACGCCAGTGACCCACAAAAACCCATTATCATTGACAAAATGCGCGTCATGTCCATGTATCCCAAAAAAGCACCGGGCCCCGATCGTATCACCAATAAGGTTGTACAACGCCTTCCTCCATCCCTGTTAGCCCTGCTCTTAGCAATTTTTAACGCTCTCCTATCCACCTGCATATTGCACAAGCCCGGTAAACCTTAAAACCAGCCTTCGAGCTATCAGATTCAGTTTACTAAATACGTTAGGTAAAATCTACGAAAAAATACTGCTCGGCCGCCTCAAGGTGGTCGCATATTCCAAAAATCTCATAATAGATGAGCAATTCTGCTTCAGAGCCAAACACTCCTGTATTCAACATGTGCACCGTATAACGAAGCACATCCTTGAGGGCTTAACTCGCAAAAAGGCCCAGAAAAATGGGTGCCATCAGTGTCTGGCACAGCGGCTTTATTTACAAGCTTTACCAAATGGGAGTACAAGACAGTCTCGTTCACATCATGCGAGATTTTTTGACGGATTGCTGGTTCCGCTACAGAGTGGAGGGCACACGCTCCTTCTATCTATCTCTTACAAGCCGGAGTCCCACAAGGCTTGGAGCTCTCCCCGTTTCTCTATACGCTGTACACCAGCGAGATGCCCAGGCACCCACTGGTGCAACTTTCCCTATTCGCGGACGACACCGCTTTATATACCACGCACCCAGTGCCAGCCCGCATCACCAAAACTCTCCAAACTGTGACCACCATCCTAGGCAAATGGTTTAATGGTTAAGCTTCTCAGTATAACTCATTACATGAAGTGGCTCTCCACGAAGTCCGCTCAAGTCCTCTGAAGCCCATACAAATCACTTGGTTGTTCAAGCGGGGACCTTTGTGCCCAACAAGAATGCTTCGTCCTTGTTTAGGCGTCCTCGAAATGTGCTAGAAGATCCTGATGACGAGTTCACGATCGCAAACGTCCTCTCTGAACAAAACCCCCTCTCATAAAAACACAACACAGACACACTACACGCACAGCGTCGTCGGTCCCGTTTTCTATACGGCCGCCACACGGCATTCCCGCGTGAGCAGCCATCCTGCCCCGATGTTCTCCATTATGCGACGTCCTAAGCCGAATTTCGAACTTCACAGGGGGTGCCCTTAGGACGTCGCATGCCCCTCCTTCTCGAGATGTGGAAGCATCACTCTCACCTCGCATATACGTCTTCTCGACTGAGCTTCTCCAGGCTCGCCCACCTGTCCGCGTGAAGCTGTAAAAGCCACTAGAGCCAACAGCAACTATCTATTCGAAAAAAAAAAGATTAGACCTTACAACCTTTATCAATTCATCATCCTTGGTCGTCAGTATTCTGATTATATCAACTTATTCGCTGCATGTTATTTCGTTCAATTTATATTTAATGCCCTTGTGAATATATATTTATACATGGTACCACTAAAATTCAAGTAATATAAATAGTTAACGTGACATTATAATAAAATTTTATGTTGAAAATAGCAACATTGCTATTTATCTATTTACCCATAAACTATCTCTTTTTGCGTCGGGGGTTAAAAATACAATTATATACATAACAACAAGTCCAAGCATTTCTAAGAAATTTCTTGTGTCTAAGTAACTTATAACTTTCTACTTTAGAAGTAGGTATTAACAAAGTTTTTTTTTATAGGATCAAAGTTACTTCAGTGAACCCGAGATCGACTCTGAGTATCACCACCAACACGTTCACAAGACCAAGGTAAGTTTAGCTTCAACCTATTAATGGCCCACTACGGAGCACTGGAGCACGGTCTCTTCTCTTGAGGAGATCTAGAGCATATTCCACCACGCTACTCCAGTGCAAATTATTAGATGGGATAGTGGCCAACCCAAAAAGTCTGAAGTTTTTATGTCGCCCGATGGCCTCCGACATGCTTAACGACTGTTATCTTAGGATATCAACCGAGACCGCCGGCTTTAGATTTACTCCAAAGTAGGGCATGTGATATCGGAACTATTCTCAATACCGGATTTGGTTTTCGATATTAATCTCTGATTCCGGAATTCCGGTATTCTTTTTGATATTGGTTGTATAAAAAATTGTTGAAGACGAATTAAAAGATTTGAAAGTATGTTTCATGAACTATTATTATTATACACACACTACAGAATAACATATGTATAATTAGGATACTTTGCTAAGTATTAAATAATATAAATGTAATAAAATACGAACCATAAATAACCGAGCCGGTACCATGGTTCCATCGAAACCCGAAGCTATGAGAGAAACTGAGAGATTCTACGGATGGACGGTTGTGTATCTCCTCTCAAGCTTCAGCTCCCAGCGAGGAGAGCGACAAGAGAGCTAAACCGACCCGTCACTACACAGAAGATATAGAAACAATTAAATAACATGTTTTACATATTACAAAACAATCCGTAGAAAAATATGCCGTGGGCAATTATTAAGGTTTCTTTGATTGTTACTCGTATTTGTACTTCTGATGAGAATGACAGATCAGTGTTTTTGGCGTTAGCGTTGATGCGCCATCTTTACATATCGCACTGCTTGTACAATAGTGTATTAAGTCAAAAAACCACTTTTTTCAGTATAAGCGAAAAACTCATTCCCAATAGAGAAATGTTAGAAATTAAGTACTACGTAACATTTGTTACTGAAACAGAAGGTATTTTATATCAAACAGATGTACTTTAAACCCACAGAAAAGAAATTATTCGAAATTTTTGAGTTAAAACGGTATTCTACGACGTGTGGTTCGTAAAAATTTGTATTATTTGTAGTTTAGTACTTATTGTCGAAATAATTTGTGTTACAACAGGTTTTAGGTGATTGACTACCTATAAATTTTAAGATATTTTTTGAGTTACTACAAACGATTTCAATTTCAAAATTACAGTACAACACTTTTATTTTATGACTGATGAATTTTTACGATTGTTTTAAAGCTCTATAAGGGAATACCGACGGTTCAATGAACATATCTCAGAGTGAAGGCGACGCGATTTGCAGAAACACAATACAAATCGTGTAAAGAACACAATAGAGTGGAATCAGTGCTCCAAAGTATTCGCCAGGGATCTGTCTATTGGGCAAAGTCAGCTTACGAGGTTGTAGACCCAGTCCGGCACCATAGTTTCGTCAAAACCCGAAGTTCTGAGAGAAACTGAGAGACACTAGGGACGGTAGTATGCCTCCTTTCAAGTTCCACCTCCTCGCGAGGAGAGCGACAATCGAGCTCAACTGACCCGACACTATTACGAGGATAGACGTCAGTCTGTATGAGATTAGAGAGGCTCTCAAACAGCTTAAAAACAACAAGGCACCGGGAGATGACGGAATCACCGAGCTACTGAGATCTGGATGGAAGCCCCTTCTAGTGGCTCTCCAAAAACTGTTTCATTCCGTCATCAATACTGGAACTATCCCAGAAGCGTGGGGCAGAAGTGTGGTGACGCTGTTCTTTAAGATTGGTGATAAAGCCCTTTTGAAAAACTACAGGCCCATTGCACTTCTGAGCCACGTTTATAAGCTGTCTTCGAGGGTGCCCACAAATCACATTGCACGCAGGAACTTGGTACAATGCTCGGGGATTTGAACGCCGCCTCACAACGGGCTTAAGATGAACATGGACAAGACGAAAATCATGTCGAATATCCATGTCACACTCGTACGGTTGTTGTTGATGACGCTGCTCTCGAAGTTGTAGACGAATACATACCTGAGACAAATTATCCAAATGGGTAAGTCCAACTTCGAGAAAGAATTCACTTGTAGAATCCAACTCGGATGGGCTGCGTTCGGGAAACTGCGTCATATCTTGTCATCCAAAACACTATATCAGTGTCTGAAGTCGAAGGTGTTTGAGCAGTGTGTGTTGCCAGTGATGACACATATGGCTCCGATACATGGTGTTTTACTATTGGCCTAATCCACAAACTCAAATTCACACAGCGGGCTATAGATAGGGCTATACTCGGTATTTATCTACGTGATCGAGTCAGAAATAATGAAACCCGTAGACGAACAAGGGTAACTGACATAGATCATTAAATAAGCCGGCTGAAGTGGCAATGGACGGGCCACATAATTCGAAGGATCGATAACCGTTGGGGAAGAAAGGTCCTCGAATGGACCAAGTGTCGGAAAAAGGAGCGCAAGACGCCCCCCGACTACCTGAAGAAGACAGTGGGAATCCGCTGGATTAAGAAGGCTCAGGACCTGTCAGAATGGCGCAAGTTAGGGGACCTCTAAGTGCTGATGGATGTATGGATGGAATTGCATATCACCTAGAGTGTAATAACTCAAAATTATTAAAATACAAATAGAAAGTGGGCTATCTTTGTTTTTATTTCAATTTATTCGCATTCATTGCTTGAATCAGTATGATTTACGAATAATTATTCATTCATATTTTCACAGATTCTCACAAAAAACGAAAATAAACAAGTTCATCAACAAGACCGTATTAAAACTAAAAATACAAACTTAGTCAATAATAATGCATTAATGCGAAATATTTTTTTTATTTGTCAGTACGTAAATCAATAATAATGTAGCAAGTCAAAATACATCAAACTTATTTCATTCTTCCAATCAACTATATCGTATGAACTCGAATTAACTGTTTAAAAATTACGTATGTGTGTCAATAATACTGTCGTAATTCGAAATATTGCGGTCTAAAATATACTGCAGCACGTCCTGATTTGACGAATTCCGATTGCAACTAAAAATGACGCAATGTTGGAGGTAGGTGTAGCTATGTCCGTCAATCGTCGACAGTGATTCATAGCGCCATATTTTGTACAGTTTTTACACTATGAATATGCTGTTTACATTGACGTGTAGAGAATTAAATTCTACGCTAGAATATTATATTAACTCGTTTTGATAAGATTTTGAGTTGCAACGGTATTGTACTAGCAGTGCGATATTATCTTAGAGTATAGGAATATTATTATCTTCAAATTGTTGTATGGTGAAAGTGGAAAATCGACGTTATCTATGGATCGAATGTGCCTAATACATTGTTTTAGTGGTCTTAAACGATTATAGCCTTTTAAATATTATTGCATTTTGAGGCATATCAGTTGAATTATTTCAGTTTATAAAGAACGTCTGTCTGTACAATTTTTTTTTGTGTTTTATATATATAGATCACTCTCAATTGGGGCTTACTTTTTTACAAATCTACATATTATACAGCAAAACTGAGTGGCATTCAAACAAAATTTGTAGATAAATATTACATTAAAAAAATAATAAACTATTCACACCTGCTGTATAATAATATTGAAACAACGTATTTATTTTATAGTTATTTATTTAAAAATGGTAACAAAATACGTACGATAATCTTAAACTTATTTTAAAACGCAATTCAATGCAATTATTCAATATTCTCTAAAAAATAAATAAAGTAGAATTATAATGGCAAGTGACGACGAATTGAATGAACGTTTTTAATTAATTATTTATTTTAATACTTGTATGTAGACTGACTATAACATTATAAAATATTTATTAGCTGTATATTTTTCATATAAGAAACTTCTGGTATCCAACATTTTATTAAGCCAAATGAAATAAGCACGATAATTACAAAATGCTCAATAATGAGCTCAATGTATAGACCGTCATCGATATGCATCGTCGAACATGGAATTTTTAACAGAAACTTGTACATTGAACTTTTAGCGTAACGAAATAATATGTTCATACGTCAAACCTACGAATTCAAAGCTCGTCATGAGCAACATCGCAAGTGCTAATGTAAAACAAGTCTTAGATAAAGGTAACATTATTTTAAACAATACGTATTATTAGATACCTCATCTAAATTGTGAGTTATTTTTAGTATGGTTTTGATATTATTTGTACATCGATAAACGAAGATGTAGGAGTTTCCTTGCTGTCGGAGGTATAAGTCTTAACCTACTTATGACTTAAAGTTTAAAAGGCTTTACAAATCGGAAGTCCCTTGTAGTAGTGCGCTCCGCTATAGAGTTTCTTTGGAGTGGACCTCCAGGAGAGGACCAGGGCCTTCTTGAAAGGCTCCGGCGTGCAACCGCTGCACACTTGCATCACTGCCTTCACTTCAGCCTCGGCTGGCTCCCTCTCGTCCACCTGAGAATAATTTTATGAAGCCATGAGAAACTCTCGTCACGGACTCTTGCTAACAAAAATAAGATTGTAATAGAATAGATTTCCTTTATGTCGTGGCTTTTTAGAAAATAAACAATACCATTTACAACAGATATGCGAATAATCCATCTGGTTCAAATTACAGTGGACCCCCGGTAATCCGACAAACGTTTTGCAGGGCAGTGTCGGACTAGCGAATTTGTCGGATTATAGAGTACTGCCTAAAACCCCCTATAATCCGGATTTTTTTACAAAAGAGTACCTTGTAATCCAACAAATTACAGATCCAATGATAAGATTATATATGTTATATATTATGTACTTTGAAGTACAAATCATACTTCATACATCAATCATACAAGCAATCAGAATCAAAACAATACCCTACGTGTCGAGCACAATAGTGGTGGTGCGTACAAGTTTGTTCAATCATGCATTAGCGAAGATTGTCAAAAAAATATTCAATAATAAATAATAGGCCATGTCGGATTACAGGGGGTGCCGGATTAGACAAGGGCCGGATTATCGGGGGTCCACTGTATTACTTTTTCTGACTGGACGGACATGGCACATAATATAGGTGATATTATGACATATAATATTGACTACGAACATATAATACAAATGTACATACATTATTTCGACGGTGTATCTATGTATATAAACATGCCTCGGTATTTCATTAATTAATGAAATGATTAGTATTTAATGATAATTAATTTACCTATTGTAATTCTATTATCTTACTACTTAACCGATTCGGCTGAAATTTAGAATAGAGATAACCTATAACCTATAACATGGATTAACACATACTTATTATCCCGGAAAAGTTCAGGGTTCCCGCGAGATTTTTAAAAATCGATATCTTCGCGCGCGAAGCCACGGGATACATAGGATAACATACATACATACATATCCTAATCCATTATTCTACTTATAGATGCACTTTATTTTATGTGGTTCTATAAATCTAAATGAATTAACTAAAGATTTCGTTTCGAACCACTCTACCGCGGGCGGCTGGACACGCTACCGCGTGTCTAGTTTAAGGTTTTTTTTTGATGTATTATGTTTGTTATTATTAAATAAATTTAAGAAAAGATGCGTATGTTACTATGACTAACTATTTATAATAAAGACCGCTAAAGTAAATGCGGATGTAAACTGTTGACAATTTTAGATATTGCTTTGCCGCCTACAGAAACAGAATTTATACGTTAAAAACTCTACAGAAAATAGGTAAAAGCAAAAGTTACATTGTGAGCATGAAATTCATTCATTTGCTTCACGGAAAAAAAGCTGCTGTGACTAGACACATCCCCGCTCGAATTTTTTCTAAAAGCCTAACACGTCACATAGTCCCTCAGTCGAGGCCTGCGGGCCTACGTTGCATACGATACTGATATATTGTGTTACACTATGGGAACTCGACACGGGCAAAAATCAAATATCTCTTCTGGCTTTACTGAAGCGTACCTCGAAAACTCCGTAGTGGATACAACGAATATTTCTCCAATATTTAGTTGAAAGTAGAATAGGTAATATTCGATACATATTCAAATTCTGTGCAGTGGTTTAAAGAGGTAGTTGGAATAGTTAGTGAATTATTTTCCAATATAGTGTACACGTTTAGTTTTGGGATTATTGACCAAGTATTCTCATGCGATAGTAGTTGCTCTATCGCAAACATTTTCATTAATGTTGCTTAACGTTTGAACTTTATTGAAAATGGATTTGAAATTTTGGAGAGGATTGTTTACCGTTTGTTTTTGCACATTCTGAACTGGAATGTTGCCGACCACTCCAGCCAGGCCATTCAGTAGAGACTGCTGAAACAACATGTCGTCTAATTGGCTATCTTCATTGAGATTTGGACTGAGCAGTGCTTCGTCTACTATTGATCCGTCAGATAACGCAACAAGTCCTCGTTTATCTTTCTTTCCTGAAAACATAAAAACTATGTGTTAATAATAAAATCAATTAGTTTTAGTTGGTCATATTATCACTAGCATTAGTAAATTTATTTATGGAAAATCTAATGCTATTGTACCTTTTATTTCTTCTATGAGTTCTTTTTCAGGATTGTCCCTTTTGTCACGCTTCTTAGAATCTCTTTTGTATAAGTTATGTGACGAGGTATCGTCGATAAACTGAACATTAGCGGGATTAAGCAAAGATCCAGACAAAACTACCGATGTCCCTTTAGATGGGCCGAGAGGTCTCGGTGAATATATTTGGTTTTGGGAAATCGACGGCGAAAACGCCAAACCGCCTAAAGGTGTCTGAGGTACAGGAACAGTGCCAGAATACTGATCAGATGGTATTTGCTGAACGCTGTTAAGAAGCTGTTCGGATACGACGCGATTGCCTAATTGGCCATTCACATATTCCTGATGCAATTGTAGGCCATTAGGCAGTTGAACTGGAATCATCTGCTGTTGAGCACCAGCTAAGTTTAGGTTGGTTGGTCTCTGCAATTGACCGGCAATGAGGAAGTTTCCGTTGCCCAATGGAGTCGCCTGTGGCGGTGGAGGTTCAGTTTCTGGTTCCGCTGAAGCTTCGATAGGAGTTCCGTCGTGTTTGAAGTGATGAGCGTGGTGGTGTTTGTGATCTTTGTGAGCCTTTCCAGCCGTCAGTGCTACGTGGTATAGTTGCAACATCGTAACTTCACCGATCAATCCAGGTTGCTCTGAAATTTATTTTTGATTAGTGACATCTCTCTTTTCTTATTGAAAGAGTAGTTAGTAAGTGATTAAGATATATATCTTATATTATTTGACTTTGAAATAAGAATGATAAGATTTTCCAAATTCGCGTGAAGTTCCGTTTATACCAGGAATATTTTCATCTCGTAAAGCACTACGAAATATGACTGAGTATATTTGTCACAATTAGGCTTGAGTTCTACGTATAAATTCATAATCCCATTATTTTCGCCACATACAATATGTACGTCCGTTACTGTTAGTCCGTCATTATTGTGTTAGCTAACTCTAACCGTGTAGAGAATTTCAACGAATCCAGAATTTAGGACGAAAGTGATCCTAATTCACAAGATTCTATTACATGTTACATCTATACATAGGCCGAATACTATAAATTCGAAATTTTGTGAAGTTTGGATGTTTGTTTAACCATCACGCACTAAACATTAAACTGATTTAGATTAAACTTACACAGAGAAACGATGTGTACTGGACTTAAATTAATATTTAATAATATAGATTTTATCCCAGTTATTTTACCGTAAGATGATTTGGTCGTTTATAATTATATTTGTGAAAACACTCTTCTGCTGGCGAAATACTTATATAGTAATGCTAATGATTACAGTAACTTACGTATATCAGGTTCCAAGCCATCCTTTTTAAATAACAATGACTGATCTTGGCCGGTTATAGCAGTACCACCTCCTTTTATTATGTGGCCAACAAGCTGAAAATATTAAGGGTATAATTAATAAAATTGTAGGCACAGAAAAACAGAACATTATTATAATAACTTTTTTCCATTATAAATGACAATATGAAAGTATGCAGGTCGTTTAAGTGATCAGTTACTGCTGAGTTTCCTATGTTGTTCTGTATGCTGCTTCCTCTACAAAGACGAACTTTCGAGGATAGAATTTTCATGCAAGTTTGGGCTGTAATTGAATAAGATAGAAGGAAATGGGCTTACCCTGTTGTTAAATCCTCTCCCTACTCTTTCAGCGTTCACCCAGATCTGCCATTCTCCGGTTTTCCCGTTCCACGACTGACATGAGTGGTACCATCTGTAAAACAAGTTAATTTCTGATTTAATCGTTCAATCGACAGTCAAAAGCCGATAGTCGGTGGGCAGTATCTCTTTTAAATGCGTGACGTTAAAAATATTCTTAGACTTTCCGTTTTGAAAAGATGTTTTCAATCACTCTGATAATGTTACAATTTAATTTTATACAAAATTGAAATTGTATTTAACTCGAATGTAAAACTAGCTATAGATGAGAAGCAGCATACCAAATATAATTTACTTTAAACATTTTAATTTATTCCTCAAATGTTCTATGTAGGTATCACAAATCTACCAGAAGCAAATAAATATCGAGGAGAGCTGATTACAGTATAACGAAGTTCTTTTCACAGTAGACGCAGACCTGTTAAATTATTATTATTATTATTATTATTATTATTATTATTACCTACTTCAATCATTAATATTCCATTCAAATACCTTAGGTCTACTGATATATGTTTTTTCGTAATTACCAATACCAGATTGAATCTTAATGTGCTTTCACGTTGAAAGAGGTCGTGTGTATTTCGGATGTGGAGCGACGTATTGCTCAAGTGTCGAACTCAAGGTAAGGTAGGCAGGTAAGACAGCCTTACCACAAGTCAATGTATGGCAGCTACTGTTTATTCGACAGTGACACGGTTTCAAAGTAATGTTATATATTATAGTTAATGCACCGTCTATATTTGCGGTAACGGGTAACGTTTGTTAACGGCTGCGCCCGAATGCGCCTTTGGTAGTGCGTTAAGCCGCAGATGTGGTCTACAGAATTAAAATAGCTTGAGATGTATACTCAAGTCAAATTCGGTTCAGACTTGATGTAAACATTGTGTTGCCTAGCAACCACAAACAAACAGGCGTATGAAACTTTTTGTTGTAATATCAGTAATTTATTATTATATATTAACAAATCAAGTGCCTTCTTAATGAAAAATGCATTAAAATAATTGCATAAATAGTGACTTCAATTGAAACCTAACCTTGATGTCCTAACCTCAAAATGTCCTACATTAGTACGTTTTACTGTGGCATTGTTCGCTATTACTTTAAAGTGAATTGAAGTATAGATGAAAGCGAATATTACGAAGAACTCTTACGTATAAAGGATTCCTCATTAAAGTCGTTTAATGCAGAAAGTAATTATTCAGTTAAATTTTATTATTTCATTTTCAAAGTATAATAATACATTAAAACACAAATTAAGTACATTATAAAAAGAATTATTTGAAGTTAAGTAAATTTTGTGAAAATGTACGCCTTGTTTTACCTATAGAATTAAATATAATAATAATAATAATGTCACATAAAGAACCGCGAAATATGTTCGATTATTCATTTCTGTTAAATCAAATTGATACATATTTGGTGCATTGTTCGAATATCAAACGATGTGCAAAAGCCAATTAGTGGCTTGCGTGCCGCAAATAATCGACTCTGGTACAAACAAGATAATAATTTTAAACTGACATTTCAGTTCAATTGACGACATTAAACCATTATTACGTGTCGCAATCATTGATTATCCCTAGAGACGAAACACAGTTGATGTAAGTAAAGACCTATAAACCACATTTAGTCTGGGACTTTGCTTAAAAAACAGTCAAATGTACTAGACATACGTACTAGATGACCTTTAGATGACTCTTTGTTAATATGAAAAAAAAAGTCATATAAAACCGTTAAAAAACGGCTATAAAACGGCGGAGTATAGGACACTCCAAGGGCTGATGGATGGATGGATGGATGATGAAACGGCTAATGTTAAAATTTAAAGTTGATTTAGTTCAATATTTTTGTTCAGATGATTTTAAGCAGATGATGTTCAGATGATGTGGACGAAAGCTAAGTAACGGTTTACCATTAGTATAAACTCACGCCTGTTATACCTAGACGCATAGACTGCATCGATCGAGCAGCTCTTTCGCTACAAGTACTTCAACTTTTATCAAAAGATTTGTGCACGCTTTACACCTCAGTTACGTCTAGTCCTAATGTAATCCTTTGATCTTATATTGTACCTATTTCTGATCTTGTTCGTGTTTTGTTTCTTATAAAAGTTTTGAAATAATTCAGAGTCGATCTTGGGTGTATTTAAACATGCAGTATTAAAAGTCTATATCTAATAGCTAGAAAGAAGGATTGCCAACATTTTAAATCTTTTTAAATGTCTTTCTTCTTAAATCATAAATGGCGATTGTTTACTTTCGAATTAGGCTAAGTTCATATGGCTGCGCGGCTCCACGGACTGCCGCGCGGTTGAGGTGTTCACATGTCAGCAGACGTACCGCGACAGTCTGGCATGAACCATAGAGTAAATTGCATGAACATTGATTAATAATTGACATGGAGGAGGCAATTTTCTTGTGGATTTTGTACCGAAAACTGAAACGTCGCAAACAAAGACAAAGACGCTGGGTACATCCTATTTTAAGTGAAAGACTTTCTTCAAGCCAGTTTGTCACTTTATATCCTGAACTGAGACTGCATGAAGAATTTTTTTTACTATTTCAGGATGTTGCATCCTTTGATTTTTTTATATGATTGTATTGAAAAGCATTGACGCCCAGACATGATGCTATAAAATATTGCATATCAACAAAAGAAAAACTTGTAGTCGGTACCAATTTTTCTTATCTATGCGTTTGTTCGTCTCAAACGTAGCGGATCAACTGAAGAGGTCGATACAATACAAGTGTGCAGAACTTGCACCACTCGGGACAAGATCTTGCATGCGAGGTACTACGACAGTATGGTACATATTATTTGGTTAGATCTTGTACCGCACGGTGAGTCGTGCGCGGTTCCGCGCGGTCATGTGAACCTAGCCTTAATTAACCATATTTTAAACTAAACATCAAAGGGCATATTAAATAATGCCTGAGGTCAAGTCTGTCCTTACACGATCCACTTAACTGGGTCGAAATATCGGTATAAAAACAACTCTATATTACTTGTTAGTAGTTGCCACATAGTTGCCACATGATTAAATTAGCCGTAGTATTGATGTTACTACAGTGAAACACGAGGTTGACATGTTGTGTCTATCCATTATTGTTGCGAAAAACGAATAACAAACACGTCAGTTACTCAAGTGATAGGCCGAGCAACGCCCACGCGAGCTATATTGATAAGTTTCACACGCATAAACGTTAAAATTTCAAACAAACACACTTCGAAATCAATAAAGACCAATGTGGCAATAGCCAATAGCTTCTTTCTAGATGCTTCTACAGATTTCAACTGCAAACGATCATCATCTCCTAATCAAATCTTCATTTTCCATAACTACTCGTATGGTTACCGCATATTCGGTTTATTACTGGCTTATTACTGTGTTACGATCTCCAGTTACAATGTGAGGTCTGACCGATTGGCAAATTTCATACACCCCTGAGAACATTATGGATAACTCAGGTTTTCTCATGATGTTTTCCTTCGTGCCGAAACAAGTGAAAATAAGACTCTAAAACGTATAACTGTTTGAGACATTAGAGCTCTGTACATGATTTTAACTTGAACGAATGGGTCGTTCAGAAGACCAACATTCAAACTACTTGCACTGGGCTATCACATTATAACCGAGTAGTCTGGAGCAACGCTAACCACGAGGCTCCACTGTGCAGTCACTTCTTCTAGTCTAGTTCCTACGAAGGCCGCCGACCGCCCAACTTCCGGCCCCGCCCGCCGTTGCTTCACTTAATTCACTTACATACTATTGACGCAAGCGAACGATAACTGCTACATGTGATGAAATTCATACATAAATGTCAGCACTGCCTTATCGTACGCTTATCAATAAAGTAGGGCGATGAAACTTAGAATAAAATTAAAATGTTATTAGGCTAGTTTTGTAGTCATTAAAAAGTTTTTCAACTTTTTGCGTAAGTAGCTGACAAAATAACCGTCCCATCTGGAAATAGTTTGTAGTTTATTGGTTGTTTTTTTTACATCATTATTAAGTAATAAGGTCAAACCGTAGTTGGAACGTTTTAAAAAATTTTGACTCATGTTTGAAAAAAATAACACACCATAAAAGTTATCATGAACTTTGTAAGTTTTCAACTCTCAGGATCGTTTTAAAATTTTAATAGGTATAGGTATTATCTTAAAAACATAACTATAGTATTTGTGTATTCATACGCCATTTATACCGAAAACGAAATTAAAACCGATGTAATGATCAGCCCAAGTGTTTTTACATGACTAGTTAAAAACATTTACAATACAGATATTATTTATTTATACACCAGAAATAAATACACAGTATCGCTAAAGCAGCGATCTATTTAAGGCAACCTTAAGAGGATAGAACGTTACAAAGGAAGAGAAAGGATAGCGGTGTACATAAAGCATTAAAGAAAAACGAAACGACGACAGCTGTAAGGTGTAAAAAAATTAATTTTCTTATGTAATTTTTTCTAGTCTTTTGTTAGGTGCTGACAGTAAATAGCGTCTCGGTATTGACTTGAAACCTGATGGACAATCTAATTAACATTTGATTTATAAATGAGATTACGGTAACGTGTAAGTTTTGTTAATAGAGTCTTAGAAAGTAGATTTTATGATTTTTTTCTTCATAGCTTGTTTGTTGAAATCATTAAGATTCGAAATTAGACACGAAAATTCGTCATGACAACTTACAATAACGACAGAGTAATAGTTACTACATAACGTTAATTCGATTTTCATCGTTATTATAACACACTATGATAAAAGATACACAGATTTATGATAGGTGTAACGAGAAGATCAATATTATTACAATATTTTTTATTGTAATATCGATACCTATATAAATATTTCCTTTTGTGGATATTATTTAAATGTAAAAGAACGAAAAATATATCGGTGCTCGTATCAGTCACAGCGTTTGAATAAATTATTGCGAATTTGAATTAACCAAAAAATCGACTGGAAAATATCCGTTCAATTTAAAAAAATACAATTAAAAATTAAAACTTACGTGTTTAGCTTCAGTGGATAGTTGAGCCTGAAGAAGTTTTGCCCATGGACAGCCATACTGAAGTAACTGGCGTCTCCCTTGTTCGATATCCATAGCGAGATTTCCTTTGGACTGTCCCCCACTGCAATATAATCATTACATCGTATAAAGCTGTTTAGAAATAATAAAGTCTGTTTGTTGAACATTCCACATTATATTGCAGTTTTTAGTAGCTTGCAGATAAAAACAAATATTTGTTTCGACTGCGTTTGTTATGTGCACGTATAATATTATGTGCATTATATTGACGAGAGAGATAAAAAACAATAAGACACATTGCCGGCAAGGCACGGTAAGGGATTTTTGTACGATGAAAATAAATAATTTAATAGAATAAAGTTATGTTTTAAATTTCAGTGATGCTCATCTCAGCAACAAAAACTAAGTTTACTGTGTGCTTAGGCAATTAGGCATGCCTTGACAGCATCTTTCAGCATGTCTCGGTTAGGCTCTGAAGTTTGTGACAGAATTAGCGTCACCTCGCATACTCTTCATGTAGGTATACAGTGGCAAGCATAAATAAAACTTTATAAGCATCTTGCAACCGCAAACAAGCTTATAAACTAAAAATCTATCGGTGCCATTGAAGTATTATTACTAGCGTATAGAACCGACACCGCGAACATCATGTATGTCCCAATGCATTGGCGCCGCGTGGCTTCAATCTTCAATGGATTAGTTCGATTTTGAAAGGAGAACGGAGGCTCAATTTTGAAAATCGAACCTCCCGGGCGGGACACACATTTTGTTCGAGATGTCTGTTCTATGACAATATTACTTCAATGATCGGTGCATGGTATAAATAATATTTTTTATTTATTTATAGACAACTCACAATTCATAACAAAATTACAAAATGTGGTTTACATGTAAATTGTGAGTTTGAATAATTGTTACACATGTTAATCGCAAAGCTTAAGTTTAAACCATTAGTTATTAACTAGATTCTGTGTTATACACTGACAGAAACGATTTGCACAAGTGATTACTGGTCACGATTTAAATCCTAACAAAATCAAGCATTAAATTGCCATAACGGTCTCGGTACATTTACCATGCAGTGTCGAGAGTTACGCGACTCTGTGTCTGTCATTATTCATGACTGTTCATATTGTTATGCAATTCAATTCGTTTATTCCTATCTCATCAAGAACATAAATGTGAAATGAGAGCCAAGTTCAAAAAAAGAAAAGATCTTAATGGGTGCCAAGTTCTGTGTAGAAAAGCGTAAAATTTTAGTCACAAGAAAATGTTATTCAAGCTCTACATTTTAGAATTTAATATCTAAATAACCGTTTGAAGTGTGTTTATGAAATTTGGAGCACATTATTTCGCAAGTTTCAATACATGAACCATGCTTGACAGGTTTATGTGGAATAGTTTTCTAGTCATGAGGGGTCAAAAGTGGCTCAAAATGGTTCGTGTAATATTACACACGGTGCTGTTCGCCAGTTCTGTTAGATTGAACATGGCTTGACACGCTGCCGCGTGTCTATTACTATAACTACCAATATGTTACTATTGTGTGAACCAGGGCTAATAGTCTTAGCTGAATGGTCTGCGTGTCGCAGGGAACTTAATTAATGTGTGGTTTGATCAAATCCCTTCACTTCCCTGCGATCCTCGCAATCCTTATTAATGATATTTAAATTATTTACACACACGCATTGTATTGACCTACACATGATTCATTCATCGAACTCGGTCCATATAACTTTCTCTACTTAAACAATAACCGCCCAAAATCAACTCGCTTGTACACTAATACATTATGCAACAAGTGTCTCAGTTCGTACGGTACGGTAACATTTTGTAACTTGCGTGTCAATAAGTAGGGTAATCCACGATACGATAATTCAGTAATTGCCCACTTGAATACATTTGTACATACATTTCTTCAATATCTTTCAACCGGCTTTGATTACATACATATATCACGTGAATACTTCATATAATTCGAGTAAGGAATAGAGCTAATGATGACTGGCGTTGAAAAAAATGACGTGTGTTTTTTGTCTAAATGTTATTAATATTTAATAAGTGATAAAAGCCAAGAGAAAATCCTTGTTACAAATTTTTTCCTAAAATAATACCTGACTTGAGAAAATGTTTATAATTTTTGTTTACTTTATTTATATTTCTGCGAAGGAATAGAACTAGTGGAGTACCCGCGTGGGCGTTCCTAACCTTCCTGTAATATAACTCCGTTGTTTTCGAGTTTCTCATAAGGTTTATCAGTTTTAATCTAATACCTTTAAACGAGCAATTCTTGTATATATATATATAATTGGAATCTCGGAATCGGCTCCAACGATTTTCATGAAATTTAATATATAGGGGTTTTCGGGGGCGATAAATCGATCTAGCTAGGATTCATTTTTAGAAAATGTCGTTTTATCGGTGTTTTCAGGCAATGATAAACTTCTACAATATACTCTTCCTGACATCTATTGGCAAGTAGCAATACTAAGTTAAGCAACACTAAACCGAGCAAAGCTCGGTCATCCGGGTACTGATGTTTTATAACCCAAGACTGCATTGACTATCACTTCGATTTTTAAAAATCATAATCTGTCTTTTACCGAATCTGTCAATTTGTGAATGTGACCATTTATGTCACACATAGATCACTTCCAATCTATGGCGTAACCTGACGAAATGCGTTTCTCACAATTTGTGAAGCTGTCGTTTTGCGTTTCTGACATTCTGCGCCCAAACAGTATTGTTAATAGTTATGCAATCTTCATAAAATTTTACGAAAATATCTACTATTATTACTAGCGCTTTACCCGCTTATTCTACTCGTAGTATAATAGGTAGGGACAAGTGGGGCTCTTTGTAACACGGGGTACAATGAAACGATTCAAATTTCAAATAAAATCTACAATTGTTCAGATTTCCGCGTTCTTACTCGACCAATCGCGTGCTTCCACAAGTTACGCTTGAAGTTAATTGCCTAGAGACATATGCCGTGTTTGATTTGCGAACGAAAAAATTGCTTTTGGGGGTCCAAAGCTGAAATAAAAATCGGAAAATCAATGTGATTTGCATAACAACTGTTGAAAATTGGTAAATGATAATGTTCTTTTTAATTAAACTACATATTTAAAGATTTGATTGAGATACTTTATAGCCATAATATCAAAGTAAAAATAATGATGGTTTGCCTCTGGAACCTGATTCTTTGGTTTCTATAATCGATACCTAACGAATTGGTATTGCCGTCAGCAAGCTTTCTGGAAAATCTAAAAGAGAGGCTCATATTTACACATTCCCTTCATGAATTTTGAATTTTTATCAATTTTGGCTACAATGTTCATTGTTATCATAATTAGAACTTAGTTAGTTTTATTTGCCTTGATATAATATTATATGAGTAGCTGACCCTGCATACGTTCTTCTGCAACATATAATATAAACTTTTATCGCCTATTTCACACCCTTGGGGGTTGAATTTTGAAAAAATCCTTCCTTAGTAGATGACGTCATAAGAGGAATACATGTGTGAAATTTTAAATTTCTAGCCCTAAGGATTTGGCCTGTGCGTTGATACATCAGTCAATCACTTTTGCCTTTTATACATACAGATAGTTACAACGCACGTTTCACTGCGCCTTGGGCGTCGTCCTAATTAGCAGCGATCGTACGAGCAAACGATGCGATTTAGTCGCACGACGAAATTAAACACACACACTAAATAAGTGTGTCCTAATTAAAGCTCGCAAGTCATCGCACGAGCATAAGAATAAATGTCATCGCACGACGATGAACGCATCGTTTGCTCGCACGATCGCTGCCAATTAGGACGACGCCTAAGGCGCAGTGAAACGTATACTGAATGAAATTAAGGATTAAATTAAATTCTCTGTCAAACACAGTAATATCCGGAGGAACCGTGTTACAATATTCAATTCACAACAATGTGGCAAGTTCTTTACTTTTCATTGCAATTTCAGTATTTTGTGTTATTTGTGTTATTTTTTCAGTTCACTTATTCCGCTGTTAATTAAAACTTGGTTTTGTGGATTTTTTGTATTGCTGCATATTGCACAGTTTATTTTAATTCCACTAGGTATAGGCGTCTATTTCGATGATTTGTAATTTCAAAGGTTACTCGTCATCTACATTAAAATTTGATACATAGGTATTTTTTGTAATTCTGAATTTCCGTTACGTAGGTGCCAAGTTCTGTGTAGAAAAGCCTAAAACTTTAGTCACAAGAACATGTCATTCAAGCTTTACATTTGACTTGGCTAGTTTTCATTAGTTAGCAACCAACGAACCAAATTTTAGAAAAGTAACATACATTCATACATTATATTATCAACCTAACAGACTTAACGAATATTATTATACAAATATAATATAGCCTACATAGGTGCGTGAAAACTTACCAAGTCAATTGTGGAGCTTGAATTACATGTTCTTGTGACTAAAATTTTAGGCTTTTCTACACAGAACTTGGCACCCATTTAGATCTCAATTTTTTTTTTTAGCATGGCCCTCATTTCACATTTATGTTTTTGATGAGATTGAATTGGTTGAAATGTAGTTACATCGCACCTGTTTAGACCACTATGGTTAATTAACCCCTCATCTAATCCTCACTGAAGCGGTGTGGTAGTGTCAGTCCTACGCACATGATCAATTTTAATATTCTAAATTGATAAAACGCGCTAAACATGAAATTTATGCAGCGCCTGAAATAAATGAGTAGCAATGTTTGGAGTGTGCCTTAGAAGCATTCTAATGTTAATAACAAACAGATCTAACGAAGCGCAGTGAGGAGCCAAATTTATGAAATTGTAGAATATTATATTATACAGAAATGTAGAATGATGCGGATTTCAGTGTAACTGAATTTACTACAAGTCTTCAAAGTCGAGCCAATTTCCAAATTGGGTTTCAATGCAGAAACTAACTTAATTAGTACATCCTAAATCAATAGCAAGGTATTCGAGACGAAGCGGCTACAGCTGATAAATTCAATTAATTGAATAGTTATTCTTCACCAACTATAATGATACATTGATCACGGTGAACACCAAATGATAATTACAATAAATAATATTATACTGATGCGTCACAAATCGAGATGCCAGTTGTCTGTTTGAGAGTTTAATATTAACCTCACCTTTCTGTATCATTTGTCTTGTAATTTATATTGATTAAATACAACTATGATCCATTAGCCGATAGTAAATTATTTACTTACAGGTTTCTAAAGAGTTGTAAATGAAATAAATAAAACTTACCGGCATAGGAAAATAGCGGGTGATCTAGAGAATGATTGTGGTACTTGCTCCACAGACATAGAGTAAATTCCTTGAGGTCTGGCAAATTCTTTTCGTATTCCAAATATTGGTATGGTATTTCTTGATTCATCGAAACTTTGTGTACACTACACGAGTCCGACGTGGGTGCAGGGGCGGTGTGGTAAAGACTCGTGATCTTCTCGACGTATTGGCTAGCGGGTGGCCTGTTGAGAATCTTGAGTTGTGATCTGGAACGATTAATACAAATAAGAACATTTTTAACTATATATAATATATGCAGTATTTGAAGTGAAACTTCTAAGTTGACGTTCAGGATAGTGTGGTTATGGGGTCAGAAAACCAATACGTTTTGGAAGTATTTTCCACAAAACATTGTTACTACACATTTTCACATTTATAACTTCATTTTCATAAAATTTTTCTTCCCCTAACTTAACTCTTTAGGGGATGACTTAAGTTCCATTCCATTTTCAAAATAATATGTTAAAGTTAACTTTTGCTTACAATCATGAACTAATAATATTATTATTATTATTAAATATATTATTAAATATTCATATTTCAGACTTCAAAAATAACCAAGTAGTTTTCTTAAGAAAAAGACTTTCAAACGCTATTTTTACACTTTAGGGGATGAATTTCCAAAATACCGTTCTTAGCCAACGTATTATCCGCATAAATCAGGGTTGTGTATCTTTTCCTATTTTTGGGTATAAATTATACATTGACAACACTACAATCCATGTAACCATACAATCCTAAGCGCCAAACGTGTTTCCGCGATTGATATCCGGCTGAGACAAGGTTTATAATGACAGATAAATGGTTATTTACGGGTCTTGCGATTGTGATGTGTTGTGTATTTCCATACACACACTTTCACAAGATTTTCTGTCTAAGTGGGGAAGTTTTCCTAGAACTTTTCATTCTATACGCAAAGTCACTTGCAACTAAGTAATCGAGTTGGTTTGTTCAAAATAATAACTGAATACTTAGTATATGTAAACAATATTCTTTAGTCTGGCTTCAACCTATTAATGGCCCACTACTGGGCACGGGTCTCTCCTCTTACTTACTTCTTTAGTCTGATAATCCCAAAATGTTGTACCTTTACATGGCTATTATGTGATTTATTAGAAAGTGATTCGCGGTCATAGTTATTTTATTGAAATACTAAATACGATATACTCCGTCTGCAGCTTTCCCGCGTTTTCGGGATAAAAAGTACCCTTTATCTAATTCCAGATCAAATTTCATGAAAATATTTTCTGTAGTTAGCAACAGCGTTAAACATCATCACAAATTTTCACATTTAGGTATAATACTAGTAACTTTTGGGGTTAAATCAGTGTCAATATCCAAAAATGTTACATTACAGAGCTTTAAAATATTTTCCAATTACTTCATAAAGAAGGTAAAGAAATACTCTCTTCAGTCATGCTACCAAAGAAATTAAGTAAACAAAATTATATAGCAATTACTATGTGCCAGTTTTCATGTGAACTAGATACTTTGAGGTAATAGGTTTCTTTCATGCAAAAATTGGCAAGTTTTCTGTCTTAAAAAGACTGATTAATTGTAAATGCAACATATAATAATTTGTATTTCACTTTTCGCGGCAATAATAAATAGTAGTATTCTGTCATAATATGGGTCTGGTACTCAAATTATTAACAAATTGTTTCAATATATTGAATATTTTTTTAATAAGTAAGTAGTACTTTTTAAATTATTTATATTTATATTTTCTATTTTTACAAAAGGGAGACTGGGACTTTTGGGCTACCGACCGAAACAAAAATCAGAGTTTAAATATTTTTAAATAATAAATACCAGGGTAATCCGCAATTTAGAAAAGGATAAATTCAAAAAACCGGACAAGTACTTGTCAGGCCACGCGCAATGTTGGGTTGCGAACTTCTGAAGTAGTAAGTTTACCGACTTATTAACTACTTATGCTAACATAGCCGTCATAGTTTTCCCTTCGAGCGAAAAGTACGTTTGTAGTCCATGGACAGACAATTGTAACTTCGAGAATCTCGGATGTTGTGATATAGGTAGGTACTCTAATATATATACGGTGGATACCATTTTAGAGCACTAAATGTAATGTTATATTAAATTTAATGTTTGACGACCCTATAGCCTTGTCGTTAGCGACCCTGCCGGCGAAACGAGGGGTCCCTGGTTCGATTCCCGGTCGGGGTAGATATTTATGTGATTGTGACAGATAAATATTTGTACTCGGGCCATGGGTATTATTGTGACGTGTTACATATCTTGTCTTCCATGCACCCGCGACACAGGTAAAAACCTCCTGTGAGGGTGTGAGTATGTAAGCGCTTATAATAATTATTTAATGTTAACTCACCCCGCGTCTAAGGACCGTTCTGGTTTGGCGTACGTGTGGTACACGAGAGAGGCTTCTGGTTGAATAGGCTGCCAGTCCTGCTCCCGCGCCACTACTCCCCACAGGAGGAGTATTGAAGTTAGGAGTATCCGCATATCCTGCGAAATAAACATTCATATCAATTTCAATACAACAATGGATGACACTTAGGGTTTCAATCGTACGATGTATAAACACGCCAATATTATATATTATACGATATAAATTTTTATGTATGTACTCATTAACAAAGTACATAAGTAGTGCATCTCAATTCGCATAGTCATATTTGTCATGTCTTTTGTAAGTATACATATAAAAATGCACACATATTTTGTGCCTATCGTAGGTACCTATTTGTACCTTAATTGATACCAACCCAAAGCATTAACTCGCATCAAGACCCTGTATGTAATAACTATACTAAAACACAACAGTAATAACTGTAAGTCCTTTTTGTTTTAAATACCAGACAGAACCACTTGGTCACCAGACCACCAAAGGTATTATTGCACCAGCATAGGTAGCACTGCGGGAATGCACGTGCTAAAATCGTAAACAAGCTTTTTTTTAACTTCGCTTCGGAACGTATTATTTGTGCATTGTTTTCGGTTCAAATTCCATTTTTAAATATTCTCGGCGTTGCAGCGTTGGTTAAATATAGCTAACAAAAGACCTAGGTCCTTTATTTACTATTTATACTTCATACTATATTTAACAAAATAAACAAAAGTCATAACAAAAGACCTTTTATAGCAGATAACCTACTAGTTGTTGACTAAATATTTATTTCAGTTTAATTTTATAAAAACATAGTCAGCGGGGTAATTAGTAACTATGCAAGGATTCAAAGTCAGATCTCCCTAATTTAATCCACTAGACGGTTAGTTATATTAAATACAATTATTGTTATAAATTATTGTTATAATATAATATTATTGTTATAATTATTGTTATAATTATAATTATTATATTGTTATAATAGCTAACCAGTCACGCATAATCATTACATGACGACTAGCTTTGATTTACAGCGAACGTTACCGCGAAGCGTTGTTTATTGTTTGTCTTGTCTCCTTTGAATAAATCCTAACCGATTTGATATATAAACTGTTTATTATCAGCCTCTTATAATACGGAGTTCATATAGTATTGCATGAGGATAGAGTAAACAACATAGTTCTGACTATGCTAAGTTATAACACATATATAGGACTACATAAGGGACATACATACAAATATTTGTAACTTCTTCATGCAAAAATTACACATTATCATCAAGATTAAGCTTAAGCTATTACTTATAAATATTTATATTATGTTACTTGGCAAAAGTATAACTGTAGTATCGAATAAGTCGGAAGTATTCATCCCGCCAGAAAGCTATCAGCGTGCGCTACGTAAACCGTTGAATTTATTCTAAACTAACGTACATTAAATTAATTCTTTGTCAGTTATACCATACATAAAATGAAATGAAAATTTTACTGAAGTATGAACATACTAATGGGGTAATAAGAGAAAAACCTGCGGTTGAAATGAATAGGCGGATAAGCATCGATATGGAGGTAAAAGCGGCAGTAGTCTAAGAAATGCATCCGCATAAGTTTCTAGTCGCCTCGCCTCACTGACCACGAATGATCCCGCTAACATTATGCAATATTAATGCCTAGCAGCCGCAGAAACCTACGCTTATTTGCATATTAATACGGTAATATACGCCGAATTATTAACACGTTTGTGGCTTAAAATGTTTGCTGGTTAACAAGCTAGTAGTTCAATTTTGAAATAGTTCAGGATCTGCGAAATACTAACGGGTTTTTGTTTAATCGCTTTAGTACTCCAAATCTCTGTTAAACTTCACTCGTTCGTCAAAAGGTTGCGTGTGTGGTGGGATAACTTCGTATTCAGTAGTTTCTGGAATAAGTCTTGAATACTTTGATTAGGGGAGGCCTATGTTTAGCAGTGGACGTCCAAGGGCTGATGGATGGATGATGATGAGGATACTTTGACTTTTCCTTAAGAAGCTAGTAACTTTGGGACAAAGACTTTTGGTTCTATAATATACCAGAAAATTATTACTACAGTGAAAAGAGGTTTAGTTTGTATAACAATACTTCCGGCGACAACGCCGCTTCCACTATATTAAATGCGTAAATAGCATGGTATAATAATACACGATCATCATCATCATCATCATCCTACCCATTTCCCAATTTTATTTGGGGTCGGCGCAATATGTTTTCCTCTTCCACATTATAATAATATACGATGTTTGTTCAAATATTCAATCAGACGACTATTAATTTCACTACCATTTTTTTACTTTTCGAAAGTTGAAGCTCAATATAACAAAAAAGAAAACCGGTAGCATGCTAATGACATTCAATGAAAATAAAAAAATCTTCAGCAATATTTTAATTAACAGAAGCAACCTTTCTGCATTGGAAGAAATTGTTAGCCGTCGAAGTGTAGTTAGTTGTCTTTGTAGTCGTCTTTATTATTACTATCCTCATACGCGTTGACAGCCACTTAACCATCAGATGGATGGTCAGCTCGTTTTTCGGCTGTTTGTATAAAAAAGGATGTTTCAGAAGCAATCTCTCAAACTTTAATGCATTCAAGTTATCACAAGCTTTTGATAGTTTTTATTCGCATTTTCTGTGTACACAGTTCAGCTCACACCAGGAAAATTAACAACGCATGGAGCGTGAAAATTTAAAGCTACATAAATGGTTCGCCTAGTATTTGACGACCCGTGTGGCGCGATAGTTACCATGCCGGATCGCCGCGCCAAGAGTCCTGTGTTCGATTCCCAGCGAGGTGGAAATTTGAATGATGAGTTTGAATTTTAGTCCGCTGCTTGGGACGAATATGTTAATGATGCCAAGTAAATAAAAACAATGGATTTTTTGTTTAAAACCTTGTATAAAAACATAAGATCCAGTTGTATCCTTCTTTTTCCAAAGTTGTCATTTTAAAATATTCTAGCCTCCTTTATAATGAATCGAGATTTTTCATACGTAGAAAAATTTGCGCTACACTCATTCTATCATATTATTATGCACCTCGTAGCTAGGTAGGGGATATACCTGGCTACAATACTCGTATATGTTAATTGAATTTTAGTCCGAAGTTGGTAGAGCGTTCAGAGTTGGGAGTTACAGTGTCCTCAAACTAAATAACATACGATCTTGTAATAATATTGTGAACAAAAGTTAGTCGCCCCATCTAGAAACAGGCGTTGGTAGTGGTCCACCTGCTTAGTTCACCTGGGTGGACCACCTAAATAGGCCATGGTCCACCTAAAAGAAATAACAAATGAAAGTCGAAAAAACAAATTAATAGTAAAAGAACCAAAAGAACTGTATCCAAATATTCATTTACTTATGTAAAACAAAAATATTACCTATTATATAATATGTACCTAGGTACTATTATTTCTCCTGTGATAATATTATACTTAGTTCAAATCCCAACTGGAGCAATAATGTGACAGAATAAGGTTTCGGGCCTTAGTCGTCATAATTTTTACAAAATCATGGAATGTAAAAACATGAAAAATAAAATTTTTGTGTAAAGGTATATAGAAAAACAGGTCTCTGTATAAACTGGTAATTATATTTTTTCCATCATCTCCAACAGAACAAAAGTCCTAAGAAACAAAATATTTTTGATGTAAAATAAAAGATGTAAGTAATATAAATTATTATTTTTAAAATACTTTAAAAGCAAGCTTTAAAAATTTTCCTAACAAACAAAGCAAGTTTATAAGAATTCCGAGAAAAATATAACCCTACGAGCAAAATGGGTTGCAAGTAACATTGTTATGTCGGTACAAACTGGTTTATACAGAAATGAAGTGGGCGGTTGTTGCACTTTACTCTTTTTAGCCGATGTTACAACATAATTAAATCAGGGAAATATTGATGGCCTTCTGTTTTCAATATGGTGGACATGGGCATTTACCTTCAATTACAAGCTTTTAACTTTTTAACTTTGTTAGTACGTATAGGTTCCGTGTATTGTATTTGTATATTTCCGAAGAGGAAAGAACCTCGCGGCGTTGCTACGGAACTCGCATAAACTTCACATCCGACTAGCATTTCTACACAATAGAGCACAATTCTCCGAACAGATACAAATAATTTAATTAATTATTTCTTGTGTTTCTTTTGATCTCAAATACCCTTTATTATTTAGTTCTCATTTCTATTAAGTCGAATATAATCTCTCTATCTGATCGTTTAGTGATTAAGTTGCCTTTTTATTCCCTTATACTTTATTGTTTCTATTATTGCGGAGTACAATAATAAAATATTATTGATTTCATCTGATACACGTGTTATCGAAAGAAAGTTACTGTGTGGGCATAAGCTGTTTCGATGCATGTGCGTTCATACCGATGAAGTTTTTCTGAACCGGTGCCAATACATCAACAATCGGTACCTATAGCGCAAATTCTGTCAATTTTTAGGTTAGATACAGATGGTTTCGACCCTCGTATCCCCGTTGGTAACATCAGTAACCTTGTCTGCAAAAAAGGGTCTCTGGCCTTTTCCGATGATCAAGGTGGCCTAACCTATAAATCTTCTAATGCGATATTTATGCCGTAGGTATAAACCTACTCGTGATTGGTCACTCCTGCTCTGTTGTTGAATGTCGTTCTAACAGTTACTAGGTAGCTGAACTAAGCGTATTGATACATGATGATATGATTTAATATTGAGGGCATAACAATGAGAAAAGAATATCTATTGTATTACCTTTATCGATAAACCACTTGCAAGTGCAATACTTGACAAGAATTCAATATTAAATTCTAGTGACTACACAATATCCAACTAATGCAGATATGCAATAATACAAATACGAAGGAATAATACAAATAAGAGTCACTTCAACCGGAACATACAATAAGAAGATAGATACGAGTAGGCTATTGGAGACTTGAGGATTGTGGAGACGACGCATTGTTGTCAATATTACTAAAGTACGGTGACAGTAAATGTTTTTATCTACAAAAGAAGTTACTCATGGTAATACTAGCCCAGTTAGTTTATGAACTAGAATTTTTTTGAACTTGTTTTCGTCCTCCTGTAAAATGTCGATTTTTCACTTGTATCACTTATCACATGAAGCACAGAATTATAAGCTTACAGTCGTATACCCCACTAGAATTTTCTAATCACAGACTTCAAAGACTTGAGAAGGAAGTTAATTTATTTTACTGTCACATAAATATCTACCTCCACCAAATTGAATTGAAGCCAAGAAAGTTAAAGGATCGTTTTATTAATATGAAGATTCTTTTACGATTCGACGTTATGAATTTAGGTACTAAATTCCTCAATCAAATTTATCACTGGCAGTGGTTGCGATTAAGTGAAACATCTCGACCAAAATAATTGACTGTCGAAGGGCCTTTGGAAATTGTTTAGGGTAACCAATCCAAATAATATGAACCAAATGGTTCATATACATGTACAACACACATAACACATCACAATAACACCCATGACCTAATAAATATTTATCTGTCACATAAATACCTACCTGCCCCGGCCGGGACTTGAACTCGGGACCCCTCGCTTCACAGGTAGGGTCGCTACCAACTAGGCTACAGGGTCGTCGCCATACTAAGCCAAACATTAAACAATACGGATCTTTCCCCTTCGTAATATTTAACTCATTACCACAGACTTAAAAAAAGATAAGACGTAATGTCAATAACAAATTCAGTGAGGCACCCATAGTAATACCAACTCCTCTATTCGTACAAGTATCACAATTCACACGCACACATTGACACCATGCTGTTATTAATCGGCCGCCATTACCGCGTCAGACCGCACTAAAAATTACGCACGCGTGGTAAGCGGGCGGCGTTACTCTCTTTAAGACAACGTGAATTCTGGGTTATATTCACGTCTGTGCTCATTACAGCACTAACGCTCTGCCCGCTGCTTACCTCGCGTTTTCCAGGATAATGAGCACCGTGTAACCTATTCCAGTTCATGGTATACCATGAAAATACTTTCAGTTATTTTTGCGGAGCAAGTACCAAAAATCCTCACAAACTTTCACATTTAATAAATTTGTAGGATTAGTATTAAATAAACATAAAAATATTTGAAACTTAGTACTTAGTCGTACAACCATTAACTTTCACTTAATACAATTATTGTATGATACTTTATTTCCTTCAAATAAAAAAGAAAATAATACAAAGACATTAATTTATGGAGACGTAGCTACTTGTGGGAGAAACACGGAAACATTGATACGTGGTAATTTACGCGGAAGAGAGCTAGCAACCGCCTCGCTATTCTCACTATAAATCAAGTACTTCTCATCATTCTAAAGTTTTTTATTAGAAGTACTAACTCATAATGGACTTCAATCCATTTATGGTCAACTACTGAGTACGTTATTTCCTCGTAAGTGAGGAGGCTTTAGGCATACTCCACCACGCTCCAGAGCGGATTCGTGGAGTGGTTAGAAGCCAACGCAAAGTCTTTACGGGGCTTCCGAACTTGTGTGAATTATGGATAATCATGAATCAAACTATACCGAAACAACACGCCACAGCTCACGTTTATAAATCTAGGATAAGCATAGATCGAAATCGGATGCATTTTTGCCTCTATAGTTATTTATGGGTGGGTAAATTACAGTGCTTAATCAGGCATGGGTCTGTGATCGCATGTCGGGGATGCGATTTCCACATCTTAAGAAAGATCAATTGAATGGCAACCGGGATAATATTTGTACTTAGTTGTGATTCAAAAAGCACCAACTAAATGATTAGCCACGCGAATCGTTATACTTTTATCTATGCCAATGCCAGACCATAATATGGCTCTACATCAAAAACTTATCAGATCTCATGTAGAGTCAAGCTTCAAGTCCTACTCTTCACGAACGCTACACGTTGATAGTCTATACAGTCGACAATATTCACCCCTATCTAGTGAAGTCAGGCCGAGGGGTTTGTGGTGTCGGAGCTTTAAGTTCTGGTTTCCCGTAAGGGTAGTGTGGGATCGAATCCCACACCTGACATTTTTACTTTTATAGTAAAACTAGTAACCGCGTAACCGCTCTCATTTGATTTTCTTTTCGTACAGATCCATATTCTTAAGTAAAATATAAACCATGTTATTTAAAAACAATAGAGCATCCTGTTGGTAAAAGAATTTATGAAATTAAAGAGATGCAATGAAAAGAGATATTAGTTGTTGTCTTTAAATTATCTCCATTTTATGTCAGTATACCAGTTTGTGGCGGGAATACAGAGATCCATTTGTATTTGACTTATGGCCTGACTTAAATTGTACTTGTATTCCACAATAAAGAAATTGATTGAGTCTTGTTTTTCAATTACGAATTACGGTAAAAAGGCACTTTTACCAAAAAGACTAAAAATTGGTGTATAATACATCAATTAAGATATTAGCGTTGGCTTACATATTCATTCATTCATTAATCTGATATTTGGTTGACTCCATCCTGACACAAGTAATGTTGTTCGACTCCTCTCATCAGGGACTTTAAACGGTTGGATGAAGCCAGTCGTCCGTAATCCCAGTCTCGTAATTACTACGTAACAGCACTTACACACCAGTTTCTCTGCGGTCTCACCAGTTCACCACATAACATCCTACTTTATGTTATAAACTAGCTGTGCCTCGCGGTTTCAACGGCGTTAATTTGTGCAAAAAACTAACTATTAAAATATATGATGCTACATAGCCTTTATATAGCCTTTCTCGTTAAATGGACTATCGAACACAAAAATAATTTTTCAATTCGAACCAGTAGTTTCTGAGATTAGCGCGTTCAACCAAACTCAGCTTTATAAAAGTATAGATGTAAAAATTTGTAAGGATAATTGTTACTCTTTTTAAATTTTAACAGACTTCAAAAAAGGAAGAGGTATTCAATTAGACTGTATTTTTTTATGTTTGTTATGTCAGAACTTTCGACTGGGTGAACCGATATTGATAATTCTTTTTTAATCGAAAGTTGGTGCTTGTCATGTGGTCCCATTTAAAGAGCGAGATCTCACGAGTAGTTTTGAAGTCGGTTATTTTTTTGTCAAGAATTATAGGCAAAGAACAGAACGGATTTTCATAAAATTTGGCTCACACGTCATTGTCTGAAATAAGACACAGGGTGCCTATTATACTGGAAAATCGCGGGCAAAGTTGCGTGCGGAGTACTATACAGTATATTTATGGTACCCACATCTCACGTAAGTATTGATACATTGTATGTCCTTGCTAGTCGAATGGTGCCTGGTATGAATTAGTTAAGAAAAACGTGATGGCGTGACACAAACGACAATATAAATTAGAGAGCGTAAAACCAAGGACTGGATGCGAAGATGCAATCACAGTTTCCTAGTTATGTAAAAAGCCGCTAAACTAGCAGATCAGCCAACTATCACATACCATACGTGGTCGTCGTCCCCCACGACCTATGGACATCGCCTTTGGCTTCCACTGGGCATAGAACGAAGGTTTGAGCATAATGTATAATAAAACTAGCTGACCGGGCGAACTACGTATCGCCTAAAAATTGATCACTTATCGAGTGGGAAGAAAAAATATTAAATTACTAAAATTACAAAAAAAATAGGGGTTGGTGATAGAAGGGTGAAAATTTAGGATTGTATCGTATGTATATTTTAATGCCACATTATAAAAGAATAAAAAATAAAAAAAATGTTAGGGTGGACAACCCTTATCACTTAGGGTTATGAAAAATAGATAGTAGCCGATTCTCAGACCTCCTGAATATGTATATAAAATTTCATAAAAATCAGTCAAGCCGTTCCGGAGGAGTATGGTAACTAACATTGTGACACGAGAATTTTATATATAAGATAGTATCCATCCGTTGGATACAAGATTTTTAACTAAACTCGTCGTGGACTGAACACATTTTACTGTAATACGGATACTCACCGTCACCACGATCCATAGATATTAGCTATAACTACATAAAAAGTATGTGTAAAAAATGGCATAATTTAGTTTCCTACCCAAGCCACTGCGACAATTGTTTCGCTTTGTTGCCAACTTGCCGTAGAGGTAACAACGGGGCACACGTAAAACAAGGACCAAGCCTCTATTCAGTCTTTTCAATTACAAACACTGAAAATTCAATTAGCTCCGACTGTTCGGTTGCCGTTTCCACATACCTACAGCACCGCGATTTTTATTTGGTATGCCGTGTTTCCAAATATTTTTTTCGTTTGCTTAACGTTTTGTTCACCTTTGATGATAGAAAGTTTAATACCTAAATATATTTTTATGTAAATAGCCCACAAAATTATTATGATCAGACACCTGATGCTAAGTGGTCATCGTGGCCCGTGAACAACAGTAACACTTTAGGCATCGTTCATCCGTTTTCGACTAGAATAGGAATTCAAAGAATAGAGAACAAAAAATACTATCTCTATAAGACGGAACTACCCATAATGCAATATTGAGCGTGTGACTGTTTATTAATGTCGTAAAGACATGAACCGCGTTCTAGCCACGTCGGTCTTCCCTTCACACTCTTCACGCTTCACACTCATAGCCTCACACTAGCATTCCCTATGTCGTGGAGACCATGGACAATACACAAGACACACCCGGACCGAGAACAGAAATTCAAACTCATCATTCAAATGTCCGCCTCGCTGGAAATCGAACCCAGGATCCTTGATGCGGCGATCCGGTATGGTATCCATTTCGCCACACTGGTCTAGTTAATTTTTAATATAGTACCTATAGATTTAATTAAAAACTCTTTTTTTCACGGAGGAGTTTTGCTCTCCTATTTTTAATAATAAAGCTGTGGCAAGCATTAACGCTCTTTGAGATTCTTTGTAAAATGTCTAGAGCAGTTAAGGGCATAATTTAGCTTTTTAATACACTAGCTTTCTTAGGAGTTAGATGAAGATCTATTTACTTAAAGTAAAATCTTTTAATTTATCGTAATATATAAGTAAATATCGGTAGCAGTGACATGAATTACGAGTATATGTCCGCGTGAAGCTGTAAAGGCTTCTTAGACCAACAGAAACTGTCCATTCGAAAAATGTCATGTTTCAATGGAAAGTAATCATAGTCTGTGATATATTGCTTCACGTATCTGATAGCGGTTCGATTTGGGCCTGCGTGCACCCACTGATAAAACGACATGCCTCGCCATTTCTCGTCATCAATGCATTCTAAGGGCTTCCCTATACGTCCTTAGGGACACCGACGCGGTATCGTGCTATTGCGTATTCCCGTTCCCAAGTCGTTTCACGTCCACCCGGCATGCCCAGTCCCTTGATTTCTTTCATCGTCATAACATTATGGTTTTATTCTTCGTTGCAAAACATGCCGTGCCGTTAATGGGTGGCGGGCTCATTTAAGGTATGCATAGGCAGGAACTCAAACAAATTTACGGAAACTGAGATCGTCCAATGCATATGGATCACTTTAAAACTGTTTGCTTAATTGAAGCAGTCGTCCTACCATCATCGAACCCAGTACAATTTCCAATCCAAGTTTACTTTAGGTTTTGGTGCTCTAACGGTTTCCCTTTTAACAATGTAAACAGGCTGAGCGTGCGAACGTTGTAACTTTCAGGTATTTGAAACATATCGTATTTCGATTCGGAATAAATTCATTGGGTATTTAATATGTGTGGGTTTATTGTAATATCTCTACATTGTCACTGATTGTTCGCCAACGTTTTAATGATTGTCCGATTTTGAGAATTGAAAATGGATTGATTCGGTAATTTTATAATAAATTGAAGTACCTTGACAGTGAATGAAACGTTACAATAAATTAATATTATTGGAAATACGTTAATTAATTAAGTACGTTTATTTTCAATACAATAACGTATACATCGAACAATTCAATATGGCACTGTTAGTGAGTGAGTAAATATGAAAATATGCAACCAATTCGACAGATATCCCGGTGGGAAGGACAAAATGTATGCCGTAATGTACTTATTTACGGCGTACAGTTCGATCATTCGGATCATTATTGGCTTTCATTATTCGGAGTGTCGGCAGATTAACTACGAATCAATGACGAATGGTATTCAATATTTTCGTGACACAATCGACAATCGACACAAAGTAAAACTAAATGGAGATAAAAAATATTTGCGTCACGATAGCATAAATTACACAGCGACTGTTTAAAACAATAAGAGTAAGTAAGAATTTACTCAGCGCAACTTAATTTACAACTCAGCGTTAAGTTAGAGGCGAAACATTTCAAAATATTAAAGAAGTTTATTATGCGATATTGACCTAATTAAAAAATAGAGTCGTCCTATTGCAAATTGTATTGCCTATTGCAAAAAGACTTGATGTCGACTTTTTGCTGCAAATAATGTTATAGCACAGAAGAAATAATAGTACATATACAAATATTAGTTATACACGGATTTGTTGAAAGTTTCGTTGTTGAAAGTTATCAAACTTATAACGTCACTATCATCATCATTTTACTAATTTTATTGCACTATTGATGTACTTACTGATCCAGACAAGTATAATTTTACTACTTTCTAATGGGAGTTATTTGTTAGATACAGACGATTTCACGACTGGTTTGTGTGAAAAAATATATATCTTGTCCATTTTGCATTATATGTTTTACTCACATCATATTATTTTCATTTTTATTGCAACGATTAAAACACTCTATTTAACGATTAAAATACTTGTATTCGTAGAACGATGTCAAACCATTGCTACTGGTTTTCAAAGTTTAAAATAATGACCGTTAACAAAGCCAGTGGCAAAACAGTCCTCATCACAGAAATATTGAGCTCGTGGGCAACAATAAAATCCATTAAGGTAATGAATTCCACCATGTCCATCGAAATAATTGATTTATTCACGACCCTGCTCTCCATCAGACTAGGTTTTACAGGATTCAGATAATACCATTGAAGTGGCTGTCACTGACGTTAAAAGTTTTGGTTAGAGCTTTTATCCGCTTCGCAAGCGAGCTTTCACAATTTTTTACGAAGTTCATTTTTTTAAAAGTAACGTATTCAGACTTAAAAATGCTCATCTCATCAGTCAACATTTTACCGTAAGTGTCAAAGGGTTACTTTTGGTTTTGTTGGTTATTACCACACCCAATGTCCCACCATCAAGTGCATTGTCAGCTCGTTGAAGTATAGTGACCACTACAATATATATTTAATTTTGTTGCGTAGATTCCTTTGATTACTAAACAACGCGACCATTTATAGACAACGTCCATTCCGGTACGCGGCCAGCTTCTTAGCCGTGTTCGTCTTATTATGAATTATTCAAGGGCAATGAAATTCTGTTGTTTAAAGAACAATGCCCAAAAATTATTTTTTATTTTTTGTAGCGTCTTAAAACGTCAGTTATACCGAAGCAATTTATTTATTTTTTTACGTATTTTAAAATTAATACCTGTGCCCGTATTACCCAGTGTAAAATAATTTTATTAATAAGTGATGAATTGACTATAATAACAATTATGTCAACAATGTCCATTTTCATTCGGGCACTCACTTCGATACATAGCTTGTATCAAGCAAGATTTAAGGAGACTTCTGGCCAATATTACACACAGAATTTCGTTATAAATGTTGGTAACAAATGTAATGATGTCAAATTTCCATTTCCGGTTGTCAATCAAAAAAAAGTCAGAATAAAAAATAATGGTAAAAATTACGTTCTCCGCTACTCTATGACTCAATGGTTATAAGAATTCAATCTCAAAATACTTTGGTTCTGGGGTGTGTCTGCTGAAAATTCTTATATATCTAAGCTCAGAAATTAAAGCGGCGATTTTTAGAATTTTTTTTATTTTAAGGCGCTAAAGTTGAAAATCAAATAAAACGATGTATGGCAGTTGGGCATTGTTCTTTATGTAAATAACGTTATCATAAATTTTTAGCGGTCAAATTGGCCAAAATATATTATGTCGGTATCATCATGCGCTCAACTATCTAATCATATGGTCATTGACCGCGCTCCGTGACGTCATTTTTCATTTGTTTTTATTACCATGACATCTTATTAAAGTATAAGTTTCACCAATTTTGCACTATGCAATAATTTTGTTAATTATATTACAGTGCTGAGAATAAAAGTTTTGTGGCAATATTAATTAAAAGTGAATTGGTACAAAAAGTATCCAGTATCGTAATAACATCAGTTATCTGATTGTTGAACCTTTTCTCTTTTATTCTATCTGTAATCGATGATCTGTATCAAAGTAAGATATTTTCGTCGGTTCATTATATTCTTTCTTGGATATTCGAAAACAGCTAAATATCAGTTACTAGGATATTGTTTATTACAACGCGTAAAAACACAAGGATAGAGCGAAAGAATTGAGAAAGAAATTTACTATTATATCTTGTTGATGATACAACAATATAGTTATGGATAGTTACTGTAATTTATATGCACATGTTATTATTTATAGTTTTTTTTATAACATTTATACGAACGGCTTTGGATCTAAAGATCAATAAATATCTCAACCATCTAAGCAGATTATACGACATAAAAGCAGATTATGCAAATAAGTTTAATTTTTTATGCTAAAGTGTGACTCGCGTTGAAAGAAAGGTGCTATACCATGGCGTCACATGAACGAATAAATTATTCGTATGCTGAATAACAATGTTTTTACTTGTTTACCGTTCGACGTCTGCTTATGTTAAAACCAAAATTTTAACTAACTCTATGGCTTTCGCTTCTTCTGTACAATATAAATAATTTTAAGCACAAAACAATCAATTCTCCGTAAATAGTAATGTTATATTTTATACAGATTTTTTAAATTAATCGGAAGTGTAGCACTGTGAAAGGATTTTGTAAAAATGGATGGAAAATGGTTTTTTTTTTGGTATTTAGAATTATGTGTAAAGTTTACACTGAGAATGAACGCATATAGCTCTAAAACTAAACGCCTATAACGTTTGTTACTAAAATATACCAATGTGAAATTTCCCTTACACAAAATGAATTACAGTCGAATTTCTACCGCAGAATGCGAGTATAGATATAATTGCACGGCTTGCGTGTTAAGAGTTCTCTCGCAATATTTTTTCTGATAAGTTTGTGGGCCTCGAACATTTTCAATTTTTACAGTGTTTTCACAAAAACGAAGAAGTCCTTGGCTTGGTTAGGTCCTTTTAAATATCTTTGAATACATATTGAATATCAACCAATTGAGGAAAGAGAGAGAATAACATAATTTGCCTAATAAAGTAGAATTAAAATTATGCTGATGTTATACTGTGGAACTTTGATATTATTTTACTTACTTTAGACAGCTTTAGACAAGTCACAAAGCTATTATTATACTATAATTATGTTTGTTCAAAATGGATTATCCAAAATGAATTACCACCGATACTGAGCACTGAGCCACATCAGGAAATACGAGTGTCCATGTTCTAATTATACCGTATGTAGGTATCGGATGTTGCAATGAGTCCCGTACAAATTCTAAGCTCGTAGGACGAAATATTCACGGAAGATTAAATCGCCGCTCACGTGAAGCGTAAGTGAATTATCCCTTGATTCAGTGATTTAACGATCTACTTCCTTCTATAAAGTGCAATATTGATGAAGTTTTCGTAAGTTTATTTTACTTACATTTTGTAAACTATCTTTTTTTTATTATTCATACAAACTACTTGTAAAGCAGCTATTTGAGAGTTCTTAGAAAAAAAATTAAGAATTTAGAATTACACTGTATTTGTTTTCTTTATTAATACGTAGTTTATTAAAAAGTGAATAAAAAGCTTTGTGTTATTCCTTTCTATGACAACTATGCGGACTGAGGAGTAAAATACAAGTTAAATACTGCTTAACTAATCGTGTATTAAAATCTGACCTTAGTAGCAATGTGTGATGTTATTTTACTATAAATAGTTAATTGTTGATACTAATCAGGATTCCAAAAGAAGGACATGTAAATCATACTTCGATTTAAATAACGTTTTGAGAAGGAATGTGAGTTGATTAATCCACAAATGTGCCTTTATGTCACATGTACTTAAAATACATGTAAATAAGAATCGAAATGTACTTTTTTATTTTATATTAATTGTTTTGTATGGTCAATTTAATTGGTCGAAAACAATTACGCTTTTGGCCTCTTTTAAACAAAACCAGCGGTATAAATGAAATTCAGGCAATGCTTCATTAACAGTGATGTTTTATCCTTTACCTACACCATTACAGAAGCGAAAAAATGAAAAATATCAGCAATTTTTTATGAGTGAATATTTCAAATCATTAAAATGATTAGTTATAATAATTATCTATAATTATCAAAAATCTAGATATATTTACCGAGAACATTATAAAATATTTCTTATTTTTTCTAATGAAATATGACTACTACATTGCATAGATATGAGTTTATCTACTATAGACTTCAAGAAATCCCTTTTTAGTATTTAAGTCGTCCTGTCTCCATTTATTCGAATCTTATCTCGTTGGAAAGTTGTGAATAGCTCGAAAGCAAAAATAAACGAACTTTACGTTGAGCCGGAGGATTCACAGCGAAGACACGTTTCATAATTTTAATTAAACTTAAGCAACCTGAGCGTTTGAATGTGAAACACTTTCTTCAATGGAATAAAAAATAGTGGATGAATACATAGATCGAAAAAATCAGAATATAGTTGTTATTTACACATCTGTATCATTTAACATACAGGAATCATAATTAACTATATAGGTTTTGATTTCATCCACAGTCCTCAACGTAGCAATATTACGCGAAATTAAAATATTTTTCCAAATCTGACTGACAATTCTAGAGAGCGCGTTGAAACATTAACTTTAACATACATAAAAGTATAAATATTGTAATTATGGTAGAAATAAAAAAACGTTAAAAACTTATAATGTAGAGAATTTGAGACAGTGTACGAAGAACGAGCGAGCTGTCGTTCCAATTATGAATTATTGCGTAAAGATAATTACAAACAGGTAAGTTACGAATCTTTACTTGTTTGGCACACGATACAATTTCACATGTTCTTAAAAAATACTGGTCGTACTACGAACACACATCGCATGCAGGCGCCTGTTAAAAACTAGATTTGCTAATGAGGTCCCAGTTTTTTTACTAAGTACCTAATACTTTTCAAGTTAAGTCCTAAATAGGTACACTGGATACGGTATAAAACCAACCTTTTATGGCAGAAATGTGTTTTAAACTAAAATGTAGCCTAAAAAGAGTGAATTAATGTTAGAGTTTGTAATTAAAAACCTAGGGGAGGTAACGTGAGAGTGAATTTTTATTCGTCGCGTACGGCGTACCCTGTAGTAAACCAATATAGGTATCCGCTTTTCCGAAAGTTCATCGAGAAAATATAATATATGACATTGCTCTAGGCCTCATACCGACTAGGTATGTCCCAGTTAAATATATGGGAACTAATTTTTGCTAAAAAGTTTATGCCGATCCTAACAATGTACCTACTAAATTTTAAGCCACAGAGCCGAATAAGTGACCCATAGTAGAAAGAATTTTCGAGCGCTTCTGTATAAAATTTAACTTGTATTAAAGTTTTAAGCGGTGCCAATTTAGTGCAAATTTTAGAATTGATGAAATTCACTGTCAATTAAAAAAAATTACTCTGTTAACATAGTGCAGGTAATTAGGTGTTTAATTCAAATCTAGAACAAACATAATTAAATTGTTTGGCCACGGTCGTGATGTGAAATTTTAATGAAGTGTCTAACTGCACTCGGTTTTTTATTTTTCATTAATTGTTCTAACTACACGGCTGCATTACGCATGTGTAATGTGTTGTCATGAATGATGAATCACTTTGCGACCGGTGAGTGAGCAAAGAGGACGACGCGAATAACAAGACTCGCAACCGGTATACCGGTAATAGTAACTATCCTGACTTTGCTTTGGTTTTCGTATAGATCCCTAATTTTTTAAATAAAATATAGCGCATGTTACTTAAGAAACAATAGAGCATCTTATTAGTGATAGATTTTTTTAAATCAATCCCGTAGTTTTTACTCGACTGCCAGGATGGGTTAGGCTTTTGCGCGTATCTTGTATGTAAATATATTTGTATGTTTGTTTGTTCATTGCCTCATATTTTCCAAACCGCTGAATGGATTTATATAATTAAGATATCATTGGATTCGATAACCCAAGTATTCGTAGGTAAATGAAATTAAAAAAAACATATACTTATTATGTTGGCTGTGAGATGCCATTGCTTGAAATATCAAAAAATAAAAATAAATCGAGTAATGCAATATGGGCATAAAATTAAAGAGCTCATCATAAGGATTTCAAAAAGGTATAATTATGATAAGTTTTTTGAAAGCAGGCGGGTTTTTTTCTAAATTTCAAACAAACAAAAAATCAAAACCTTACAACTTATTGTGTGGATCTAGCGTGATAACAGATGACACCCTGCAACGTTCTACCTTATTATAATTTCTCGACTGTATTCTTTGCGCAATATGTAATTAATATTTAAGGTGAAAATTACATAGCAACGCGAGGCGAACGCCGGGAGCGCCGCGAGTGAAAGTGTTTGTGACAAGGCGACTTGCTACCGCATACAAGATTATCTCCATGACAATGCTGCGTCCATATTACTGTGCTGTAATAAAACGTTGGATAACGTATCATGAATACATTTTTGTGCGTACTGAATTTAAGCCTTGTGATTTGAATTAAAAAATATTTTGCCTAGATTTTTCTAGAAACTAAAGTTTACGTTATAATCTTCATACACCATCATTAACTGTCTAATCTGCCTATTAGTGAATACTAATTTTTAAAGTCTCGAGCAAAGTCACACGGTAGGCCAGCCTTTTTCTATCATTATCCGCGTATGCTATAATTTTAGAGAAACCCTTTCGCCGATGTAATGGTGTAAGGCAAACAGATTATTTCAGTGTTAATATACCTTATGTACTTAAAATCTGAGATACGCTACTAAAGAAATTACTAGTGTTGTTTTTTGTTCCATTTATAACCGACTGTTTATAACAAAAACATGCTACCGTAATATTATGATCACTACACTACCTTTTATCTTTATTATTGGGTGTAAATGTTCTTTACGACTTATACTTTGCAAATTATTATGAAACAAAATCTGATATAACTTATTGGCTTCAGTTAACGCTGCTTAACCTGGCCTTTTGTTTATTGAAAGTTAATCAAGTGCTAGAAGATATTTTTTAAAGTTCTCAAGATATGTGACAGCTATCTAATATTACAACTAAGACCGGGATGAAAATGCAATGCGATGGAATGCTAGCAAACGAGCTGACGCTCAGTGGCCATCGTCTCACATGGACATCGGCGACAACAAATACATCTCTGATACTTTGCTAAAGTATTGTATAAACGATACTTTATGACATAAACGTACATCGACCCCAGGAACACATTAAAGAGCATAACGTTGGAAATTTGAAATGATTTATGAATTATGATACAATTTATTACGCGTATTAATGAATCGTAAATAGAGGATTTTATCAATTATTGATGGTTTACAGATCAACTCAAAGTTAGCATTCAATTTGTTAGAAAATCATTTAGTTAAATGATATTCAGTGAATAATAATGATAAACGTTTATACATACTGATACATATTGAGGATGACGGATACTATAAGGGAAACACGATTTGAATAAAATTGAGAACCACTTCTATACTAATATTATAAAGCTGAAGAGTCTGTTTGGTTTAACGCTAATCTCAGGAACTACTGGTTCGATTTGAAAAATTCTTTTTGTGTTTGATAGTCCATTTATTGAGGAAGGCTATAGGTTATATTATATTAGTGATAAAACCGTACATGGAATACTTTGTTTGGCAAACAGAATCTCAACTATTGTAGATACATTTTTAAAAAACTTCGTCACTCCCTCACGCCCACTTAACACCAAGCTCGTCTCATCAATGACAAAAAAGAAACAAAAAATTCGGCATATAATCTAAAACGCCACTCATAAAAATACCAATCCGTATTTTTTAAGCGAAAGAAAACAAATAATCATACTCAGCGCAAACAGTAGATACCTAATGTTTATTTTAAAACCAAACGAAGTAATTCGCTTTTTAAATATTGATAAAGAGATTTTTTATGTGAATGTGGACACGACACTTTCGTTTTTGTTATAATTGTCCGGTAAGGTCACGGATTTTGTACGGTCACGGAAAGTGGGCAAACCTTCATCGATGTCAATCGGCTATTACAAGCGGCACTTTTTCATCTTATATCGCAACGAGAATAAACGATCAAATGTCAATCGATCAGGACGTATTCTATCGGACGTAGTCTGATTCATTCGATTTCTATTAGTTAGTTACGCAGAATTGCTCTTACTTGCAGAAGTCAATCATCAATTCATAAGTTCACGAGACGTCATAATTGTATTGGACTCAAGTAAACGTCTTGAAATAAATGTAAGTTTATCAATGTAAGTAACCCTTCCTCTGGCAGTCGGGTAAATAAGATAAATAATTGCAATCATTAGAACTATTAGAACAGAAAGAATCAATAATAAGAAAAAGATGTGTAAGAAACCTGTGCTAAGAAAGCATTAGGCAAATGTTACTAAATAATTAATTAAGCTTCGTTAATAAACACTTAACTGTAAGAGAGTTTTAACTGAAAAACTAGTTTCAATTTATTTAACGTAAACAAGTGTATTTAACCTACGACAATATGTGAAATGAACTGTGATCTTGACAACAGATTCCATGAATATGACGTCGAGTGTGAATTCGTGACGTCACCTACTTCACGCATTCACAGTTAGTAAGGAGGTTCATCCATCTTGAGTCTGAGCCAAACGCTTTTCCAAACGGTGCAGAAATAATAAAAAAAAACGCTTACACACTCATACCCCGCACTAGGATTCCGTGACACAAATTACGCATCTGACATCAAGTCACTCTGACACCCATGACCCGAGTTAAAATATTAATCTGTCAAATAAATATTTGCCCCGGCCGGGAATCGAATCTGAGTCCCCTCGCTTCACAGGCAGGATCGCTACCAATTAGACTACAGGGCTGTCAATGTATTATATCAAATCATTCTTTTGCGAACAATCCAATGATACCTACGTCGCTACAGATGTATTTTGGTAAAGGTGAAAACTTACTGTGACTTTGTTGGTATCCTCAATTGTTGGTTATTTACATAAAAAAGACGCATTGGAGATTGTTTTGACAGCTGTTAATTATACTTACGAATGAAACGGATTTGATTAGGTAATAAAACTTAATGCAAATTTATTATTGTGAAATATTATTTCACATGATGAAATTGTAAAATAACCTGTAATTATTATACCTTAAAGATGTCTACTTTTATAAACGTCAGTTAAAATTATTTATTAATAATATTTTATATGGAGATTACCCAATATCCAGGTTTTACGTTAAACAAAAACGTTGTGTTTTTCCGTAATATTCAAACAATTTACTAAAAGTTCCTTAAGAGTTAGTAAATTAATAACTTTTTTACCAATATTTATTATTTTTGAATGTTAAAATGGAGAAAATTCCTGGTTGTTATAATTTTATTAAAATTTATGTGTATAATAATAAATGTAAATTGATGGATGTATATTTCAAACTACTTTTTAGTCGGAGAGATTAATGTAAATCCAAAATTAATAAAAATACATACAAACTTTCGTACTTCGAAGTCTACTGGATAACTGTGCATTGTCTGTCAGTCGGACAAAACGGTAACTGTTGCGTTGAGGTAGGTCATGTTTGTAATGAATATGAGATGCGTAAGAAAATTAGTACACGTGCATTGAGTTTAGAGAGCAACCTGATCATTTCTAGTTACATTGCATAATTTAACTATTCCTGACCCTCACAAATTCTAGTTACATTGCATAATTTCACTATTCCTGACCCTCAAAGGAAATTAATTGCACGCATATTTAAAGTAGATATTGTTCGCAATGCCAATAACAGTCGCGTTGCAAATTCGCGATCGATAAAAAAATGATAAAAGTTACCGTAAGCCGTAACGCGCAAACGGTATTAAAAGCACTCCATTTTCAACGGTGATACGAGCAGCGGCAGTGGCACTTAAAAAAACTTACGGTAGAGTGTGTGGTCTCGATATTGACTGTTGAGACGCGCGCACGCGATCACTGGCGAAGGAATCACTGACCGTCCTCGGTGGTGTGACCACCCCACCCAGGCGTGCAGCCGTGGAAGGCACTGTTTCAAGATCGACGATAAGCGACGGCTCTCGTGACACGAATGATACATTTGGTAATAGTTATTGCGTTACCCTGCTCTCGAACAATGCGCGCCTAATTTGCCTCTTGTTCAACGAAATCTAGGAACTGCGGTCGTGGTAACGGATAAACTGAACACATTAACTTAATTGCAAATTAGGAAAATGGCAGGTGATGTTGTTTTTGAAAGCAAAATGATATAATGCAGTTCTATGTGTATGATTACGTCTACGTGTATGGTCAAATTCGTTTGCGTTAGAATTGGCTTCTGAGGGTGACAACAACGCGAGGAAATCAGCATTTTTTAGTGTTCTAAACAAAGTACTTATTCAAATATTTGCAAGATTTGCAAACTCTCACAATTCCAACATTGTAGATAAATGACTTAACTCCTTTTTTTGTAGGATACTTGATCAGGAAAACTCTTCCTTATAATAGTAATCCTTGATTAACCTATAGATATGAAAATTTTAATGAGCTATCTCATGAGTTTTGATTGTCTTAAATAACTACTTTAGATATCTACTTTTATAATTAGTGGATGGCCACTAATTATGAGACCGATATGAATCAGTGATAGCTTTTGTATTGTTATTTTCGGTATGTTATATTTAGATGTAATTAAATTTTATCTAACCAATTAGCTTGTTGTCTTATCCCAGGGAAAAGATTCTTTCTCGGGTGAAAAGTTTCCTTGGTAACCCGTGATATAAGTTACAAATTACATATTATGTGTCTTCTAAATATTTAATTTGCAATCAAGTATGATTGCTTCTCTAAGCCAATTTAGGAATTACTGCAGATTGCTGCATTAAAATTCCCAAAAAAATATTTTTGGCCTCCTTACCGTTTTATTGATAGGTACGTATGTATATTCCATAATTTATACTTTCAATCTAGATACATTTGCGTATTGTTTCCACTCTGTATCTGTATGTGATTAGGTTATTAATTATATTACTAAGAGACTAGGGTAAACGGCCCAATATCCGTGAAATTTTGATATTCGCTGACTTTGCAGGTCTGTTATTTAAAAACTAATAATCTTATTAAAACGAGATATACATGACTTGGTAGGTAATTTATTCTAGTTTTCAGATTATTGTATCGTTTTATATTAAAACAAAGATTTATGCACAATAATTTCAAAAATACTAAAAATAGGTCATTTGTCCCAGTATCCGTTAGATTTGTACTAGTATTCGGTAAATTGTCCTGGAATCCGGTAAATTTTACCGCGAATTTAAACTCTATTGCTTGACATTAAAGTTCACAGAAATATTGCATTTTTGTCTTAAAACAGGTTTTATACCAATGAATACACGTTAATTTTAATAAAATATACAAAATATATTTAAGACAAATTATACATATATATGAATCACATTATTTTAAGTACTACTTACTGCAATTATTTGTGAAATTGTAAGTATTAGGTCTTTCCCTATGAAATTGGAGATTTATATGAATTTATATAAATAATTTTGCCATTTTGATGGCAGTTTGTTTATCCTTTTACTGTAGAAGTCTGCCGGACGGGACGCGATGAAGTCCGCGAAAGCGTTTTGAACTACCTCTCGGGTGTTGAACTTTTTCTCACTTAAAAAATTGACCAAATTTTGAAAAAAGTAGAAATCTGTTTTGGCAAGGTTCGGTGAGTACGGCAGGTGACGGAGAGCAAGAGCAGCTGTAACTCTTGTAGCTTTGCGATGGTCTGTTGTGAAGTGTGAGCTCGCGGTTTGTCGTGGAAAAGCAATGGTGAAGAACGATTGGCCAGTCTTGGTTCTTGAATTGCGAGATTCTCCATCTTTGTTTACAATTCGTGGCAATAGACATCTAACGTTACTATTGTGCCATTCGGTAAGAAGCTGTGATGTACAAGTCCGGCACTGGTAAACCAGACAGTTACCATCACCTTCCTAGGAGTAATGTTTTTTAGCGCACTGATTAGGTGCTGTACCCGGGTCCACCCACTGAGACGAAGACTTAGGGTTGTCGTACAAGATCCACTTTTCATCGCAGGTAACAGTTCCATTTAGAATTCCCTCGTTTCTATGATGATTTAATAGTGCTATGCATGCTTCGACGCGCAAGTCTCGCTGTTGGTCGCTTAATGCGTGTGGCACCCACTTATCTAGCTTATTTATCTTTCCGATTTGACGTAAGTGCTTCAATATTGTTTGACACTAACTCCAAAGCTCGCAACAAGCTTAGCCATGGATTGAGTTAGATCCACTATCGCCTTCAATTCGTCGTTGTCGACAATGGTTACAAGTCGACCGTGAGGCTCGTTCTTCAACTTAAAATTTCCAGATTTAAAACGATTGAATCAATAATGGACCATGTTTATGCAAGCAGTGTTAGGGACGGCATGTACGGGACATGTCATTAATGTTTCGTGTTGTTTGTGCAGCGGTACTTCCACGTAAGAACTCATATTCGAAAATTGTACGAATCTTCAATTTATCCATGGCGCCAAAAACTACCACAATTTCACAAAAAAAAAATCACTATCTAAAAACCAGATGACTGAATTTGAAATTAAAATAACACGGCTTTGAAATAAAATTTATTTGAATTTCGAATTGCTCACCAATACACAGATAAGTAAATCTGAAAATGCTGGTTATAAAATGTCCAATTTCATAGGTAAAAAAGACCTATTTTATCATAACTTTGGTAACAAATATCTATCTAACAGGCTCTTAAAGTCCATTGCTGGACATAGGCCTTTCCTAATTAACGCCACACCAACCGGTCCTGGGTCTTCTAAATCTAGCGGCTTCCCGCTGTCTTCTTTAGGTCATCTGTCCAATTTCATAGGTAAAAAAGACCTATTTTATTATAACTTTGGTAACAAATATCTATCTAACAGGCTCTTAAAGTCCACTGCTGGACATAGGTCTTTGCTAATTAACGCCACACCAACCGGTCCTGGGTCTTCTAAATCTAGCGGCTTCCCGCTGTCTTCTTTAGGTCATCTGGTCGACGTTTAGGTTGTCTGGACGACCAGTGATTTACCGAGACGTGGCTACAATTTGAGGACTTTGTGACCCCATCGGTTATCTGTCCTTCGAACGATGTGGCCTGCCAATTGCCACTTCAGTCGGCTAACACTGTGAGCTACGTCGGTAACTTTTGTTTGCCTACGGACTTCATCGTTACGAATCTTATCTCGTAGTGAAATACCTAACGTAGCTCGTTTCATAGCGGGCTGCGTGACTTAGAGCCTTTGAATGAGACCAACGCCAAAAGACCACGTCTTGGGTCCATAAGTTTACACTGGCAACATACATTGCTCAAACACTTTCGACTTCAGGCACTGAGGAATTTTGGATGAAAATATATGTCGTAATTTCCCGAACGCTGCCTAGCCGAGTTGGATACTTCGAGTTAGTCGTTCGTTCGAGTTGTTCGAATTCGATGTTGGACTTACCCATCTGGATCATTTGTCCCAGGTAAATGTACTCGTTGACAACTACGTGAGCAGTGCCGTCAACAACTATCGGTACGGGTGTGACATGGACATTAGACATGATTTTTGTCTTGTCCATGTTCATTTTAAGACTCACCCGTTGTGAGGTACTGTGAGGTCCCCTAGCATAGTCCTAACATAGGATTACTGTGTCAGCAAATCGAAGATGTGTGAGGTGTCCACCATTGATGTTAATGCGGAGCCCTTTACACTCCATTAGCATGAAAATGTCTTCCAAAGCAGCGGTGAACAGTTTCCGGGAAATAACGTCCCCTTGCCTGACACCCCTCTGCAATTGGATGGGGTTCGTGATTCTATTGTGTAATCGGACTGACATGGTGGCTGATTTGTATAAATATACATTTCAACACCTTGATATATCGATGTCTGGCACCGCTGAAGAGACTCCAGCACCGCCCAGGTCTCGATAGAATCGAAGGCTTTTTCGTAATCCACATAAGCTACACAGAGCGGCAGGTTATACTCTTCGGTCTTCTGTATCACCTGCCTGAGTGAATGTATGTGGACCATGGTGCTATAGCTTTTTCGGAATCCGGATTGTTCGGGAGGCTGGAAGTCGTTAAGTCTGCGTGCTATGCGATTAGAGAGTACCCTTGAAAACTGCTTGTAAACGTGGCTTAGAAGTGCAATGGGCCTATAGTTCTTCAAAACTACTGATAACGGAATCAAACAACTTCTGAAGCACTAGTAAGAGAGACTTTCCTCCAGCTTTTAACAGCTCAGTTATGTTTCCGTCATCGCCCGGTGGCTTGTTGTTCTTAAGCTGCTTCAGGGCCCTTCCAATTTCATACAGACTGACTTCCGGGGTATCTTCGGTATAGTGTCGGGTCAACTTAGCTCGCTTGTCGTTAGCCTATCCTGCGATCCTGCGAGATCTGCTTACTGAATCACCTGTACTCTGCCATAGAGGCTGGAGACTGCACACACAGTTCTCGTCTATCCCTCATAAGACCGAGTGTATGTTCTGAGAGAATCCGAGAACTACCACGGAGGCGGGTTTTATAGAACTTTAACCCTGCCTCGTGGACTGTTGCTACCATCCTGTTATTGTACTAGTCAACTGTATCACAATAATATAAGCACGCGAATCGATTCTGCAACTCCAACTGAAAGTTCTCGGAGCCTTGGATTTGGACAGCTGTTGGGCGGAGAGTTCATTTCATTAGGTGAGACCGCTTGAGCTTGACGTTGATATTTAATGTGCCTCGTACCATTTGGTGATTTCTCCCGGTTTTAAACCTACTAATCACTGAGATCATCATGTAATATGTGCCGTTTGTCGGCTGACAAAGATAGTTTTCATTCTGGCTACAATGAAATCTATTTCACTCTTTGTGGAACCGCCAGGGCTAATCCAAGTCCACTTGCGCTGAGGCTTCTTCTTGAAGAAGGAGTTCATCATATAGAGGTTTTCTTTTTCCAGAAATTTAGCCAGCAAGTGGCCTCGTTGGTTCCGACATCCAATGCCAAAAGGCCTCACCTTTTTTTCGTCGCCATTTCGCATGCCTATTCGAGCGTTGAAGTCCTCCATCACAACTGTGAAATGAGATTTAGAGGTATTCATGGCTCTACTATAATAATATCCTCACTTAACCTCCACCTCAGCGTCAGAATGTGTCGAAGTCGGATCGTAGTACGACCTTCAATGAATACCGTTTGGATATTGTGAGTGTAATACGCTACCCTGGTCGACACGCTCCGAACTTGTATTACGTTGTTGATGAGGGACTTGTGGATAAGAAACCCGACACCACCTTGGGACAGTTGTTCGCCCTCCCGGTGATAGAAAGGTTGCCGGATTCGAGTATTATCATGTCCTCCCCCTGTCTTCGGACTTCGGATAATACCAATATGCTCCAGTTCAACCTGTTCATCTTAGCTTCCAGCTCGTAGGTATATCTTATCATCGGTCTTCATTGTCCTGGTATTGAATGTTGCCAAGTGCAGAGGTCGTTGTTGCTTGTGGTGGTAACCCAATCTCTTCTGGCGAATCTTCGCATCCCCTGCCCCACCGTTACCGTGACCGCTACCGTAGTCAGGAATAGTGGGACTGCCGGAGACTGGGGGCCGTGGTTTTTCCGTGTATGCCATAGGTGATGACCGCAGGTAATATGACCGGTATTTGTTCATCTATTGGATTTTAATCCTATTAGTCGCCTTTTACAACATCCCAGGAAAAACGGGAGTGGTGCTATTCTACAAAGTGAACCCGGACACCACTTGGGTCATTAGTAACAAATATGTATACCACTAACCTTACATGAATCAGTATATCAGATAGAAAACGCTTAAATACCTATACAAAATAGAACATACAAAATAGAATTAATATACACAATAATATAATAGACACAATATACAAAATAGAAGAAATTGAACTTGCTATCTATCTAGTATTCAAAATAAGGTAACTATGCTTTAACTTATGGCTTCATATCAACTTATGGCTTCATTTTAACAAACTCTACATTTGAATACAATCAGGTTTACTGAAAGAACTAGATATAAACAACGTTGAACGTGGGATACCGTACTGCCTGGTAGCAGCTGAAATTAAGGCCCCTTTTTCGACTGCCTCCATGGCCTTTAATATGGCCTTCTGCTTCTCAGTAATGATTGGCTGGAATTTAAAAATTAAACATCTCTTGCAAGTTATGCCACATGCCTTAATATCCATCTTAATCTTCTAGCAATAATATAGAATTACTACAAAAAAACGAAAAAGCAACCAAAATAAACTTGGTTGGTACATATTATTAATTCCAAGGAATGTGAGACTTTAACTCAAGGCAATAAGGACCATGACAGGTTTAGGGGCAAGTGTTAATGCACGTACCAGTATCCGGCAGAAAAGTGTACAGTTTCAAGCTAAAATGAGACTTATGTGAAGGCAATAAGGTTCAATAACGATACTTTAACGGGTTATGGTACAAGTTTGATGCGCGAACCAATATCCGACAGAAAATGTACGATTTTGCCGGGTACTAGGTCCAGTAGGGATTTATGAGTACCAATAGATGTGAAACGTTAAAATATTAACATTCCAATTAAATTCATTTAAAGTTGCAGGTTATATCGCTAGATAATTTATTCAAATATTTAAATAATGTAATCCTCCTATCGTATTGTTATTCGCAGCAGCATGGAAAGCTCAACAGTATGACGCGGTGACGTCCTAGTTCAGTGACAGAACTTAGCACTTTTGTAATAAATTCCATTATGCCACTTTTAATGTTAAACAGTTTCGAGACCATTGCACTTTTTAGTCATTGTTGCATTAGCATTTGTGCAAAATATTACTAAGAATATGTTGCCGATAACAAACTTTAAGGTAATATTGGTAGAATGGTGTAATGATAGAAAAACTGACTAGTTACCGGTTACTCGGACCTTACCGGGAATACGTACTTCTACCCTACGTTACGTTTTATATCTAGTATACATATTAACAAGACGGCAGATTGCAAGTCTCTCGACTTTGAAGACATCGTCTAACTCAATTAATTTTACAATTTTCCCCGATGTACGCGAAACCGTTTACGTCTCGTCTCATCTTACACCATACGTTACTGGTGTAATACACCAGGAAATATCTTCGCATAAAGGGCAACAATAAACCATTTGTTATCTATGATCAATTATGATTTAAAGTCAGGCCAAAACCTTTCCTTGGCAAAATATTAGCACCAGACAGCACAATACCAGTATCTCCATGTAATTGAAATTCAAATTTCCTCATTTCATGGCGAGTTTCTTGCATCATTTTGCTTCCTTGCAAATTGGAGGAGAGGTTCGTAGCCAACCAGTAATCTCCGGTCGTTCTACAGCCCACATGCTTCAAACGTATCTTGCTTTAAAAGGATAACAACAATAACCGTGCCATAGGAACGACTCACTAATAAATCATTTAATGAAGAATCGATTTGCATACCTACTTTATAATTATACAATTGAATCAAAGTCGATTATTTGTAATGGAATCTATCGTGACCGTCACAGTGTGTAAAAATTATTGGATGAAAATTATTTTTGAAGTTCTTAGTGACCAGAATTTTAAAATATTACTCGCTCCGTGTAATACATAATTATATATGATCCCGGCGAACTTTGTACCGCCTAACAAATCAATGTCATGTTATTTTTAACTAAACGTTGTGCTTGCGTGTCTGCCTATCTAATTTAACCGAAATTGGCACTTTAAAGCAGAATATATAAAAAACCGGCCAATTGCGTATTAGGTCACGTGCAATGTAGGGTTCCAAAGTTGTAAGCTTATTGACTTAGTGTGCGTCCACATTGCCTCCTAGCTTGGTTGCGACGACAGGCATACGAAACCACCCCGTTTGCGTCCATAATGTAGTGACTAAGGCCCTTTTCACATGCATGCGGTAAAGGCACGGTCGCCGTGCCGAGTAACCTGAGCGAGATAGCTCGCATAGTTTTCAAACTTTCCTATCGGTGATACTCTACCATTCTACTCTAACCATTTGCACTTTAAAACCGAATATTTCGCAAACGGTAAATCGAAAAATAGTCTTAGAAGTCCCTTAATAGACATTTTTAAAGGACCTTTTTAACGATACCCTACAGGCATACACTATGAGGTACGCGACGACAAAAAAAATCATCCTCACGTTACCTATAGGGTAGGGGAGGAAACTGAAAAAAAAAATTTTCACAAATTTTATTCTACCATTTATAATTATTTATAATATTTAACAACCATCAACCAATATTAAGTAATTACAGCTTTCTAGCACTAACGGTCTCTGTGTTATGCTGCAGAAGGACGGACAGACGAAACTATAAGACTGAAAGTGCCTAATGCATTGTTTTAGTGGTTTTAAACTACCTTCGGATCATTGCCTTTCAAATGAAACTATTTCAAGCAGAGTCTAGGACATCCATAGAACATTTGTTGTGTTATTATTTAAATATGTATTACCTCAAAATAATTTTGAGCACCTTTCTTTTCTACTGTATAAAAAAAAACTGCAAACTTTCGGAAGCTTCCATGAATATTTTCTCTTTGTTCTTGCGATGCACTTTTAACGAACCGTTCATTGGATATACCCTATTTTTTACGTACAAAACTTGTTCCTTGTTGTACGAGCGATGAAATTTAAGTACGTCTGACTAGTCGATAAATTATTGAGGATACCAGATTATACCAGATTGATTCGGTGGAATGGAACTTACAGTAGGCTCGAAATGCTCCTTTTCCTGACTTTATTTACTGGTGGTAATTATTTTCTTTGTGGGTTACCATTTAGCACATAAATAAGATGATTATTTTATTATGTCTGTAAAAAACACACATATTTCATAATAGTTAAAAGTGTTTATTCGTAAAAATGTTCCCTGCAATATGACTTTCTCCTTTTTCATTGTCATTTTCATAGATCCTTTTAAAAAGAAAGTTTATTGGCGGGTCTTCTGATTGCGTCGGGAAGCGAGTTCTGAAAGCGAGCCGCATAAACGCTGAAAGAGTTTGAGATGAAACCAGATCGGTGCAGCGGGAAGAACAAAGAAACTGGAATGTAGATTTTAAAACCTGGAGACTGAGGATCGAATAAAAATACCTATGTTAATTAAAAATATATATATTTAGTACTCAGTATAATTTTCTGTTGACCTCAATTTTTTTAAGATTTTAAAACAAGGCATTTCGTATCTTTCGTTACTTTCACACTTTTTGCGAATTAAACATTTTGCGCCTAAGCCGTTTTAACATGCAAATAGATCGCATTAATTCAACTCGCGTGAATTCAATAGCAACAACCGTAGCAGCTAGAAAGTTGTCAATACCACGCAGCCGTGGCTATAATAAGGACCAGGAGGGATACCAGGGAAGAGATACGGTAATTAGGTCATTATATTATTGTTCTTTACGGGCGGGTATTAAAGTAACCTGCATGATTACCATAGTAAAGAATCAAGATCGTTCGGATTTATTTTTTAATAATTTCTGTCATAAAACATGTTTACAGTTTTATTATTGGTATATAAAAGAAAAAGTGATTGACTGACGTATCAACGCACAGGCCAAGCGCTTAGGGCTAGAAACTAAAATTTTCGCACACGTATTTATTTTATTACATAGGCATCGACTAAGGAAGGATTTTTTTCAAAATTCAACCCCAAAGGGGGTTAAGTAGGAAATATATAATTGTGATAAGAAATTCTGCGTGCAAAGCTGCGGACAACAGCTAGTTTTTTCATAACCAATTTATTTGTTATTGATTTTAAAAATTTCCCTGATAGGACGATTTTAAACCTTAAGATGAGAGAAAGTTATCTAATATTACATTTTTAGAAATATAATTTTTATGCCCGCTAAGCCACAGAAAATACATCTGGAAGGAAAAAAAGAACTTTTGATTAACATGTTTTTTCGCATTCCATATCAGTATGGTTACTGGGTAAGTGGGCCGAATGTTGTGAATTCATTAACTTACGTAACAAGCGTTTTAATGTAATCAAAACTTCTTTTTAACTTTTTTTCGTTCAGTGTTCCTAGATTGAACGGTTGTTACATAATCTACAAGTAACATAAGAAAGAGTCGCTATTTCTTTATGTCTGTTATTTACTTCTTTTATATTGCGCAATACATAATTATTTTAATGAAGTTTTTACTCTTTGGGCGTTATTTGTCCAACTTCCGCTCGCAGTTGGTCTAATTCACGGTTGATCCAAATTATATTAATCTTGTATCGATATAAGTAATACAGAGTATGGTGATGAAAATATAAAGGGGGAGTCTACCTGAACTCGACGGAATCCCGCTGCGCCTATGGCCAATTTTAACGCCCCCGGCGAAAAAAGACGAATGTTGTAAGTTTGACGTATGTTTGTATGTGTGTATCGGTGTATCTGTGGATCTGTGTGTGTCTATCATAGCTCTTTTACGCATGAACCAGTTTTGATTTTTTTTTTGTATGAAAAGTGACTTAATCGAGAATTTTCTCAAAATTTAAAACTGTCCGGGATTTTTTTTAATTTTAATTTATAGTTATAATTTAACTAACCAAAATTATTGTTTTCAAGTCCGCACACTAGTTATCATGGCTGGAATAAGCCCCCTTCCTCCCTGATTCAATCCACCGTAATCCTTATAGATCAATACCAGGTTGCACAACATTACTAATCTGTACTAATGGCGAATTGGGCTAACCGCGAATTAGATCAAATTGTAGTCGCACAGTAGCGCAACTGGGGATTAACGAATTGGGGCAAAAGCGTCTAAACGGTTTTACGATTGTTTGATTACAATTGCATTTTATTAAGAAAAGTCAGTATATGCCGGAACTTTTATTATTATTATTTATTTATTTAAAACAATAGATCGTCGACAAATATTCTTGTAACCCATTGGTATCAAGTTATAATTCTTGATACTAAGCTGTTAGTTAACTAATAATAGTACCTAACTATAGATCAAGTCCAAGCCAGACTAGCCATTAGAAACATTAAACTTGGATATTCATTATAGATTTGATTTTAAGAAAATAGGCAAAGACTTCATTTGATGTACGATTTTCTACTTAATACCTACATCATTTTAAGTTTCTTGACTGTGCTTCGAACGCGGACACTGATTAAAATGCTAAATCATTCTGTACAAGTTGACCTTTGATGTAAATCTACAAAACACCGTAGGCGGTACGCAACAATACATTCAATAAATATAATACACTAACCATTTATACATTACTAGGTGACCTTACAAACGTTGTTCTGCCATAAAATTATCTAGATATAGGGACACCCTAATCACCTAGCTAGAGGTATGAAACATACTTTACAACCTATTCTCATATCTACCAAATATACACAAAAATCCATAAAAATCTGATAATGCAGCCATTTCGAAGGAGTTGGATCATAAACACGGTGACATTTTTATACATTAGATATTTACTCAGAGGTTAATAAGCAGGCACCAGCAATGGCGTAGATTTATAATCAATTTAGTTTTCTATCCAATCAATTCTGCAATTCAATCAAGAAAATGCTTGTGTTTGCATTAAGTCCGCCTTTTCTACCTACTTTGTTTTGTTGAGTGCAATAAAGTATTTTTCAATTTCAATATAATCTATTGCCCGTCCACTAAAATTATCCATTTTGTTTATCTTAAACAATTTTTCCCAGCGGTATAAATTCGATTATAAGTATTGAAAATTGGATGAAACGATTATCAATCTAATGCTTCTATCTAAGAATACATAGTATTTTAACCCTTTACTAATCTGCTTATTATTAGCGGCTGTAGGTTCTTTCCCGTCAAAGTTACGGGTGTTAGAAATATTATTAGAAATATTTGAGGAGATAGTTGGCTAATTTGTAAAATTTTCACATAATCTTGAAGAAACTTTTAACAGTTTGAAAAATGTAGGTTTTGTGAACTATTTTGTGATTCGAGCCGTTTACACATGTCCGGAACCTGCGCACGTGAAGTTAAATAATATAGAATGAAATCACCCAAGTGACTTGTAGATTTTCAATGCCTGGAGTGCATGATATGATTCAGAAACAAAGCTTCTTGAAAATTACCCGATTTTAAATAAGGATGGCTAAGGAATTTATCCAAATATGTTAAAGCTAAAATAAGTACGTTTTTTGATAACGCTCGACCAATGTATTAAAAACAACTTCATAATTGTCTGCGATTATAGGAATTCCTTTCACTATAGACAAAGCAGAGCCTTGTAAACAAGACGTGAATTAATGAAATGTTTCTATTTCAGAAATCGAGTTGTTATCATGGATTATTTTTTTTATAAATAAAGTTATTTATAAAAAATTTAACCGTTTGATAGTTTTCAATTTTACCATCGAATTTAGGTAACTCAAGTTTAGATAACCGTACGTTACATTCAATCGCCCCAGTTGATAATGCTGTCACACGCACGGCCCGGCTGGCGACGCGAAGTCCTCGTTGTGTTGACTCGGCTCGCCCGACAAAATGGCGGATGCACTAATTACGGTGTTATAGAATGTTGTTTCAAAAGTTATGCAAAATGAAATTTATCACAGTCTATACACTTCTGCATACGTACAAACAGTACCGGCGCAAGAGCCACTGACGCCCCAGCCAAGAATACTGTGGCGCCCACATAAGAAAATCAAAATCGAGCTTTTTTTGCCCGAAACATTTTTCGCTGATCCAATGGGAATGTTTATTAAGAATTCTATTTTTCCTTTTTTTTTGCTCCTCACCCCAAATGTGGAGCCCCTCAAAATTTGGCGTCCTAGGCTGTCGCTCAACCTTGCGCTCCCCCCTCCCCTAACACCGCCCCTGCGTAAAAACCAACTATTAAAAATCTCTTGCCATTTATACTTTCGAACGGAAGCACAGGCATTGGTCCCAAGCAACTAATAATTTTTGACCTTTTAATTTATTTTTTATGAAAGGAAAGAGTCCAAAATCACAGCGCAAGGTCCAGGCTATAGGGAGGATGAGCCAACAGTGTGAGCCCCGATTGGATCAAAAACTCCTAAGTATGGCTTTGTCGATGTGCCGGCGCGTTTTCGTGATGACCATCAGGTGACGCGTCTGCTCGTTTACCTGTTCAAAGCATAAAAAAAGAGACTGAGTACAGCAATAAATTGTGTTCACGTTTGAACTTTAAGATGTACTATTTAGGTCTTCTTTGCTTTGAGTTAGTTATAGTTAAGTTAGTTAGTTTATACTTATTTATATAGTTAATGAAACAAGTAAAAATTTGCTAGGTCTCTCATATTGCAAGACCCTTGGAGCAACCATATAAATTGTCAAAGGAACTATTAACTTGTGGTTCACTTGGGTGTCGGGTTTTAACTTTTAATTCCAACGATTGTATTTCACTACACAACAAAACGACTTCTTCACGAATTGAATGTATCCGAGAATATCTCGTATATTAAATAAACCTTTGAACCTCGTATATTGAATAAACCTTTGAACGATCTTTGAATCATAGATAAGATAGATAGATAGTTGATAAGTCGTAAAGGATTTGCATATCACAAAAACATATTCGCGTTGAGAGCGAAGAATTTTATATATTGTTTCGCTTCGTTTTTACTACCTTCTTGTAAGATAAAAAAATTAATGTGTTTTAATCGATGTTCTAAAGAAAAGAAGTTCGATAATGACGTCGTTAGTAAGAAAGACCTAGGAGAGTTGTGACAATTTTTACGTTACTTGACATATCTCAGCCAAAAACAGCCCTACCTTCAAGAAACTTATACATTGAAATAGCTAGTTTCTTTAATTAATATAAATTAATTAAAAATACAATAAAAATAGAAAGGGAATATAGTAAATTGAAAAAATCTAAAACTATTCAAGTAATTCGCTAGATTCACGGCCTAGACTAAAGGATGTTAGACTTAGTAGAAAGGTACATTTACAGGATAATGGGAGACCACCAAACTACCTATATACTGCGTTAAGGTTATCTTCCTTGGATTAGAGTTTTCTTGACTTTCCCGCGCGGATGGAAGATTTTTCGTGCCGGCCGGCATAACGGTTGAGTTCGTACTTTTGAAATTTTCTTCTAAATTAAGTTTATTTCAACGTAACGCAACGCGGCATTTGACGTTTGATGTATGTCAATCACTGTCGTTGAGTTTTGACAGCTTTGAGAGGTGGCGAAATGATGACGTGTGGTTTGTGGAAGGGAGCAAGGAGAAGGAAATAATCTTAAAGCCTGTTCACTTACGAAATTTTTCGAATACGCTACATATTCGTCAGAAATACATGCAAAAAATCCACTGTGCTGTTACACTTTCTCTTTTTACGATCACACGCGATCAGATGTGTCTGGTTATAATCAATGTTACATTTTAAGGCAATGTGGGTGTTCGGTAGGTGACTGAAAGTTCTGTAATAGTATAACCAGTTGGTGTTATTACTTGCGGGGAATGAGATGTCATTCCTGCGCAGAATAAGATGCCGTTCTGTACAGTACCTACTTACAGGATATAATAGGAATTAGGACTTAGGAATGCTTCTGTTCTGCACAGTTTCTGAGTAAACTTAGAGAAGAAGAGAAGATCGGTCGTAGCCTTGGATGTTTATTGACAGAGACATGGCATTCTAAAACAAATACTGCTTAAAATTTAATAATAACTTGTAGAATATAATATTTGAATCTTGTACCCCATTTTCTATAGTCTTAGATAAAATAAGTAAAAGACTAAGATAAGTGGTTACTGCCGATCACAATTAAGCACCTAAGCCTAAGGCGCCCACTAATCACCGGCCCTCCGACACTGCAAGCAGACCAAAAATACAATTTAAGGTTGATTCTGTAAGGTTACGTACTAGCATCTCAAAAACTTTGGGGTTCTTTCATTAGCAATAGGACACTTGCTTTAGTAAGACGAGTAAATTGGGTTTATAATCGAATCAACATTATAAAACAAAGGGAATAGTACCCCATAGTAAAACAACAAATAAAGCAACCAACGCCATGTAGACGGCATCATTCCATATTCACGACCGAGTTAACAAACAAAAACGTTTTAGTACCAAAGATAGGTTATTAAATGTTACTTAATGCCCCAAGAATCGAATCCGACGCGTGAGACGGCCGGTTCTGGAGAACGACGTAAGTGAACGCAACTCGGTCGACCCAAATGTTCCGAACGGCTGGTTGTGCAACTCCCGGAAAAACTAAGGTTATTTGTATTGTATACCGATACATCGATATTTGTGAAAAAGACATTGATGATTTTTATAGGAATAGTCGAAGCGAGTAGACGAGCCACGCGATGGGACAACAGCCATGTCTCTCAGACACTAGCGCTATTCTGGAATGGCCATTATTGGAACCTTTCAGTAAACAGCTGGACACTTTTTCAACTTTCCCCTCATTATGAGATGGTCCTCCTTCTCTTCTATCCTCCATGACGAAAACTAATACACGCCACTACTAACGATTCTAAGCCGCCCTAATACGGCTAAAATGGTTATATTATCCTACGGTTTATTTATATCCGTATTTCACATCGATATTGTTTTAAGTTCTAGGATTTAATAGAAAATATTTCCTATTATATATGTTTCAGAGTATTATGTTAAGTAGAAAAGATTAAAAGCTTTACGGATTACTTGCACAAAGTGAAACTACTGTTTATTTGAAATGCTACGACTCGCTTCATAATGATAATACAGATGAGATTTTATCACTAGACCATTAGATGCCAACGGAGAAAATTTATTTTCTAAGAATGATCTTTAGTTGAGATCAGTGAGATAATGGTATCTACTTCAATTAGAATAATACCTTTATACTTATAATGAAATCCACCTGTTTGCCACTAGCAATAATTTGATAGGTGGTAGACCGTTCATGTGTCCAGCAATGACCTTTAAAAGGCTGTTAGATAGATAGACCATTCGTACTTATGCCTGAAGCTACCACACCTGCTAATGTTGTAACCAGGTTGTTTCAAGCCAATACCATTATCATACACACACACACACACAACACACACACATTCATAACCTAACACTAAGATACAAAATTCTCGCGAGATCAATGGATAAGCGTAAAAGCAAACAGCCAAATTACATGACGTGATGAATCGAATCTGAGACACTTCTCAGCTGGAAATCAATCAATCATTTATTTGTGTAAATTTACTGAAAATGTTGAAGTGTCAATTAATAATAAAGATAAAAACTGTTAAAAATCAGAAATGTTATTCATTCATAATAAATCATTTATATTTTATATCAAATATTTATTATGAAATATGGCGATATCATAAGTGAATGCTTGTGGTGTTGCATGGGAACTGTTTCCATGTAGGAGGTATACGTATGGAAGTCGGAATTTTATTGTGTGAATGACAGATCAAATTAGTGACAGCGTCCTACACTCGAAAATAATTAAGAGTGACTGCGTTAAATAGACCAGTTCCTCGTAAGTAGTACCAATATAGCCTACATTTTTTATGAAATCGAGTTATTTCTAACGTCAATCCATTTTTTTTGTTATGTAGTAAAACATTTGTGATTAGGTAACTTAAGTTCTGTTGACAATGCTAATAACAATAATAATGACGTAGGCTATGTAGGCTTCCGAAGTAGTAAGTTTATCGACTATTTCTCATTAACAACATATCCGTGATAGTTTTCCTTGTAAATTCATCATATAACTTATTTTTGCGAATTTTACTGGTTCAACTCTAATCTGGCAGGGGAAACACTTGACTGTAACAAAAATTAGCACTTTTTAAACCTAAAAATTGTCTTAGCAGACCCATAATATTTTTAAGGGACCTTTTCAACGATACCCCACACTTTGAGGTAGGTCCGCAAAGAAAAATCATCTCCACGTTACCTGTAGGGGTGATATCCTGAAAATAAAAACTTGAGAGGTGTCAAGGGACACCCGGATGGAACGAAGTTCCTTTCGATTTAAGTATTGTTTTTTGAAGTGATTCAGAAAGTTGTACAGAGATGGCGCTGTACAACTTTCTGAATCACGCTAGCGCCATCTCTGCAAAACTTTCTGAATCACTTCAATAGCAAAAAGTGTCGTCACGACATTTCGTAAGAATCAAAAAGTGTCGTAAGAATTTTTTCCGTCTAGCCCCCTTTCACAACGCGCGATAAGGAACTTCGTTCCAATATTTTTAAACAAGTTTTGATACATTGTATATTATGTATATCTATGCCAAATTACAGCTTTCTAGCATTAAGGGTCTAGGTGCTATGCTTCGGACAGACAGATGGACGGATGGACGGGCGGACGGACGGACATGACGAACCTAGGGTTTCGATTTTTCTTCAGAACCCTAAAAAGGGCTTAACAAAATGTAAGATAGACTAGTACTCCTTTATCTTAAAGACAACCTATTATAAACCGCCACCAAGTTTTCGTTGTAGTCTGATACCCAGGAGCGATTACAAAATTTATAGCAACTACCTCCTATTAAATGATTCAGGGCATCCGACTACGAAATGTGTTTCGCGTGACATATTGTGATATGTCACGCTCTTATATTCTAAACCGATCTGATAAAAAATCAAGTTGTGATCCTCTGATAAAGTTTACGTAAATTATTATTATAAGTAGGTTTATTGTCAATGATTTTCAAATATTTTCGTAATATTTTATGCTGTATGGTATGTTAAAATGTTTATTAAATCGCATTGATGTATGTAGTTATATAAAATTCCTATTTACGTTAGCGTCGGTGATGCTTTCGTATCAAGGCGCTGAAAAATTGCTTCTAGAAATATTTTAAAGTGGTTTTATGATTTTAACCGACGAAAAAAAAGCAGGAGATTCTCAATTCAACATGTATTTTTTTATATACGATCACGGAACAATAGGCACTTGGTGGTCCGATTTTTATTTTTTTAATGGATGGGGTGTGTCTTGAAGTTGGACCCATTTTGCTTTAAAATTTTTATTCCTACTCTAAAGGTACTAAAATAGGGGATGATTGATTGTTCACCCACGGAATGTTTACCCATTACCCCAATAACTTTGTACTGGATGATCCGATTTCGATGATTCTTTTTTTAATGGATAGTGAAGTTTTTCCTTGAAGGTTTTCTGATTAAAATTTTGAAACAAAATTTTACCCCTAAAGGTACGAAAACCGGGAATGATTGATATTTCACCTACTACATTTATTCCTGGTAACTGAGTCTACCGCACATAACTAACCCATACAGTCAGTTACGAGTTACTGTTAATCACCCTCAATATTTATAATAAACTAGCTGACCCAGCGAACTTTATATCGCCTAACAATTGATTAAATTACTAAAATGGCTATTAAAAAATAAGGGTTGATCGTAGAAGGGTGAAAATTGAGGATTGTATGTATTTTTGTATGTTGTATCATAAAAAAATAGAAATTAAAAATTTTGTCTAAAAAATAAAAAATAAAATTTAGGGGTGGACTACCCCTAACATTTAGGGGGATGAAAAATAGATGTTGCCCGATTCTCATAGATACCGGATAAGCACAAAAAATTTCATCAAAATCGGTCAAGCCGTTTCGGAGGAGTATGGCAACGAAAACTGTGACACGAGAATTTTATATATTAGATATTACTAATTTTTATAGCATCAAAAAATTTAAAAATTATTTCATTTTAACAAAAAATAAAACCAATGACAAAAACTGAAAATCCAAAAATAAAATAAACCATTTAGTATTATAAATTAAGATCCTGAATTAAGAGTAAATAAATAATTTTTAGGCAGTGCCAAACAGATGAAAAAGCAAACGGTGAAATAATGCTGCTGTCGTGTGCATCGCATGCCGCTGCCTTCATTTTACGCTTTTAGTAATTAATTTTGCTTGTTAGTTTGACGCCGTCTCAAAAGTGTTTATTTACAGTTAATTTATATAACACTAAATAAAATTAATTTCAAAGTTGTTAATTTCGAAGTGAATGAAAATGACAGCTTATGCACTAGTTCGTATTCGCGAAATAAATATGTAATTAGGAAATCAAAATATGACTTTCCTCTTAAACCAGGCCGAATGATTATTTTGGTATTGCGCCCTCCGGGAACTTTTGAATTATTTAAGTAAATTGTGTTTACTAAAATTTTATGTTATTTTAGAAAAAAAGTCTAGTTTGCGTTTAAATCAGTTTGAATCGGAGCACCATGAACATGGTTACTCAATAATTTCTTCCTATAGCAAATGGGTACCTATGTAGAAGTATCACACATTAACAGCCACCCATAGTTTGCATCAAGTTGCCCTCCAATAACTTGTAATGTAGAACCAAAACAAGAAGCAATAAAAATTAAATATGCGACTAAATTTAATTGATTCCAATAGATTAGAACTAATTTTCGTAAATCTAGACGACGTAATGAAGTAGCACGAAAGTAGCACGACTAAATCACAATTCCGTTTGCAATTGCACGACATAAGTGCCGAGAGCATTTCCACTACCTTTGAGGAAGGTTTCTTATTACATTTATGATTAGAAGGGATTGCAATCAAAGTGGAACCTCAAATGCCGTAGTATACAGTCTATTCTTACCCGTCTCCTCTTGTGAAACCTAATAAGCTCCATCGAGATACAGGTTCTCAGCTGAAATGTATGTCTGTATGTGTATCATGATAATATACATCCGTGCTCAGCCACTTACACGCAATGATGGAAGTTACGTAATTCTAAGTGCAGCGAAACGGAGATTATAACTTGTTTCACTCGAAGTTGTTAGCAAAGTCTAATTTGTAATAGTAAGAATTGACTAGACACTACATCATTCAATTATATGCATAGATAGTCTATTAGTCTAGTATATTAGAAAATAAATTAGCCGTTTATAACAGTTCGTCTCGACAAATGTTATCTATCTATATCTCTACAAATATTATCTATCGGCTTCAAGGCCGGCGTTGTATTGGCGATTGCTATTAAAAATTCAAAATCTTTTATTTTTATATTTAGCACTGGTACAATTATGCACGTAATTTTTTTAATCTACTCGTACCACCATTTCGCAAAGTTGCTTTGTCATAGAGAAGACATGGCAAAAGAAACTCCTTAGCACATCTTCGAAAATAATTTGAGTATTACCTTGTGTTGAAAAGAAAATGGCATCGGTCATTTTATTTCACTTAAATCAATCGTCGACACACGACATATTCTATTATGTTCCGTAATCTCGTCCTCATATTTTGTACTATGTAGTACGTGCTCTGTGCTACTTGCCGTCACAATGTTTAAAGATAAGCGCGTTCTTCATTCTCTGTGGTACGTCCCTAGCTCCATCCGTCCACCACTGGCAATGTCATTGTGCTTTTTTGTGCAAAACGTGCTGTCACGAAATTTTATTTTCATTTTATTTTCGAATTTTATAATCGTTTTTACAGTCCTTTTACAGTATTTTTTCAGTTATTATAGTACGCCCAATTTGAATTAAATATGGGAAAATATGAAAAGAGAAAATGAAAATAATTGAGTCAACGGATTCTAGAGTTGGAAAAACACATGAATAGGTCCCGTCTTAGAAACAGCGGTATGTTTTGATAACTTCTATTAGCTTAATTAAACGCAGTTTTGCCCCTGATGTTACTTCGACAAATTTTATTACACACACTAGTCTCTGGAGTTTTCACGAGAGGTTAACCATGAGAACGATGTTGTGTCTACCTTCGACAAATTTTATTACACACACTAGTCTCTGGAGTTTTCACGAGAGGTTAACCATGAGAACGATGTTGTGTCTACCTTCGACAAATTTTATTACACACACTAGTCTCTGGAGTTTTCACGAGAGGTTAACCATGAGAACGATGTTGTGTCTACCTATAACAAATAGGTAACTACCTTATTTCGGCTTTCACGAGGGGTTAGCTAATGGTGCCACATTTTACGCCCCAAGATATTGTTACCACCTATAACAAACAGGTACCACGCACATGCTTTCACGAGAGGTTAGCTAGTGGTGCCGCGTGTTCCGCGATAAGATATTGTGACCACCTATTACAAGTAGGTACCACGCACATGCTTTCACGAGAGGTTAGCTAGTGGTCCCGCATGTAACGCGACAGGATATTGTCACCACCTATAAAATAGGTACCACACCACGCATATGCTTTCACGAGAGGTTAGCTAGTGGTGCCGCATGTTACGCGGCGAGAAGGGATTCATGGAGCTTTTACGAGAGACGAGGATGGAACAGACTCTAGTCGCACAACCAGAAGCCGTTCGCCTCATGATCGGAGTCGATCAAGCCGATGCTCGAGAAATCATAGAAGCAGGCGCCGCTCCTTTCCTTCAATTCTAATATCCACAACCGATCATCGACGCTGACTTCCAAAACTGACAGAGACGCAGTCAGACAGAAAGAGAGGGGAGGGGGCAGACTACTACGGAAGAACAGGTACCTCGCCAATACAACAACACCAGGTAAAGAACGATAGCTATCTGCCTGCAGACGGCGAAGAGCTCCTAGGTCAGGATGGTAAGCAAACTACGTGTAATTCTATATACTTATATGAGAGCATAGCTACACGTTGGTCAGCTATTCTCACTGATGTAGATCATCAATGCAGACCTAAAAGCTACCATTTTGAAGAAACACGACCCTCTCTCGAACTTATGTCTTCTAGTACCACCCAATTTAAATAGGGAAGTTATGGCAGTGATGAATGACAGTGGTATCAAATGTGACAATAGAATCTGTGACCAGCAAGTGGTCCTATCTATAGCAATCTCTACAGTGTGGAGGCTTCAATGACATGATTCTGTCACCGAATAATAAACAGCACATTGAGGTATTGAGTGATTCAATAAGGCTGTTATTTGACTTATTCCATGATCGGTTACACATAGGACACTAATTCTTCCTGGTCTGAACACCTATGTGACTGAGGTATCATCATCAACGACATTGGGGTCAAGAGCGACCATGATTCAGACACAATGCGGTGGCTTATGATTATTTTATAACCAATGGTGTGAAAAGTGATATTACATCAAATCCAACCATTATTGGCAGTATAAGGGGTTATACAATGCTATTTAAAGGCAAGACCACGCGAACTGTTTTGTCCACAGTACAATATTTTTTCTAAAATAGAAAATAGTTTGTTTGCTCTCGAAGTAGGACAGCTATTGGAACTAGGTTCTATACAATCATGACAATCAGGGACAATTTTTGTCCTCATAATCCTGAGGCAAATTTGACATGAAGGTTGATACTTAACCTTAAGAAACTTATACAATTTGATGTCACCTTTATGATACTTTGTGTATTGCAGACTCCTATGATGATTGTGTGCAGAATACATTGACTACTGGGGAATCTAAGGTTTATTATTAACTCACAAAAAAGTTCTTTAAAACTCAGCCAGGTATAAACTCGACTCCAGACGACTAGTGTTGTAGAATAAAAGCACTGGGATATTTTCACTCATTTATTCTTTTGTGCTTAAATCGCCATTTCACAAAGGTGTCTCATTCAAGAGGAGAAGAAATGGCGAAAGAAACTCCTCGACACATCTTTTAAAATAAGGTATTTTACAATTAATTCTTGCTTAAACTATTTTTGACTTAAACTATTTCTACAATTTAGAATGATTACAAAACACCCGTATTACTCGTTTCCCAGTCTAAGATAGAATGCCCCCCTGGGCCGCAGGGCCGCTCTCCAGACCGACCAACATCAATCCCTTGTTCATTGTTCTTTCTCACAGTAATATTTCACCCGAAACCCGAAACCAGCCAACTAAGGTGTGTTGACTGATGCCGGCGCCATGGAGTTCGGCGAATTACAAAAATAATGGCGTCTTTGTTCCTAGTATTAATCAAATAGTTTATTGTTAATTCTAAACCCTAACAATCGACCATCCTGACAACGTATGCGTCCCCGCATACGACACCAGGTGGTAACCCTAACAATCGGCATGTTGGTCGGTAATACCTATTCATACAAGTATGTAACAACTACTTCAATACTACAACTTGTCAAAACAATTATACTTACAGCAAGATTTCAAAATCATTAATTCAGTCTTTTTTTTTACATTATGATACTTATTGCTTTTATGTATATATTCCAATACATTGTTTTTATATCGTCGTAACCAAACAAAAACAAAACATTATTATGTTCGAAATAGGTAGTCAAGCTAAATAAAGAATTTTGCAAATTGTTTACAATTCAGGTACAGTAAATAATTGAAAACCAATAGACAATTTGACTAGACACTTGACTTCATTGACTAACTAGGCAATTGTTTTTACTAGACAGTTAACAATATTTCGTAAGGAAGGTACTCAAATATAAATCTTTTATCACCACTGACCGACAGGCGGTGTGGAGCTTCCTAAGCAAACCTTCGCCACTAACCGACACAAACGGTGTGGAGCTTCTATGAAAAGTCTCTTCATCGAATTAGTACTTATATACATTTACTTCTTATCAATATGAAAAATTATTAAAATATAAAACTTAAATATTTGTGCCTATTGAAATTCTTTTTAACATAAAACATAAAATCAATGTAAATGTCAACATCAATAACAATATCCTTCATCTTTTACAATACAATACAATATTCTTTATTGTGCACACTAGAAGTACATAAAATATTACAATTTTAGTATTATTAGACACAATAGGCGGTCTTATCGCTTTTACTAATGATACTAAGGTATTAACTGTTGCATTATACTCGCCACGAACTAAGAAGCCATATTTGTCGTTTGTCATCGCAGTGACACTAGAGATGAACAAAAAAAATCGGTTCACGAAAGAACCAATTTTTGCAACAAATCGATTCAAAAATGTAAGACTTTCTAATCGATTCAATAATTAAATTGTAAATTCTAAAAACCGAAACATTTAGATATTCACAAGTAACTGGAATGATACTGCCTCCAGTGATCTAATTAGTTACTTACCATACCTATACGCTCAATAATTATGTATTTACGAATATAATAAAAAAAATTTCTAAAATCTCACTGCTAATTCGTCCGCGCCGCATCCAGCGTATAAAATTTGGGTTTCGGTTGAATAATGAATATTTTAACCCTATTCTAATTATTTCAAATCCCTGCAATTAGATATTATAGTAATAAACACTTTTGGTCATGTTCATAAAGAAGAGAAGAAATTAATTTGTTTAATTGTTAAACACAAAGAAAGAAATAAAATGAATTCATTTTTATTTTAAGTTTCGATTATAGTAATGTATCGATTATGATTGATTGACACATCACTTAACGTCAGTGTAGATTTTGGCATCTTCATATAACATTGATTCGACGCCTCATTGTTTTATTCAATTTTGCATAAATTATGATGTGATGGGATTTTTATTAGATGATTTATAAATAACGTCAATGAAAACGAATAGGGATTTTAAACAAATTTTGGCAAAATCTTTTGTTCGTAAGTATCCAACTGTTCATGTCAATTAAATGATTATTCCATTTTGCTCAAAGACGTCCGTACAAGGTTGGTTCATATTAATAAATGGCAGCTATCATTAATGGCTTCTTAGATAATTTTGAGTGTAGTTGTTGTATGATATTAGTTTAGCATTCCAGCTGTTATACATTAAAGTTCGAACGATCGAGTCGACATTCAATCAGCAAATCACTAACTTTAACAGAGCACACTACTGGCCGATGGTATGCAGTAGGGCTACGTTGCTGGGCTTTGATGTATCAGCATGGACCATAAGCACCAAGTTCAATCATCAATACACCAACTCAACGAGTTGATACCACTGGCCACCATAAGACGATCGATTACTTATGGCATACGGCACTGTGTCATCCGCACTAGCATCCGACGTATCAAGAAAAGCACCGATTGATTCGGTACAATGCGTGACCGACGAGATACTATTGCGAAACTTCGATTAATAATTTCCTTCACTGTCCAACATAAGACGATCGATTACTTATGTCGGAGCATTATCCACACTATCTGAACTGGCGCATCGATATATCGATTCGATGTACAATACTTGCTGATGGAAAAGAATGAAACATTAAGATTATACTAATATCATACAAATAAAAACTGAGTGACTACTGTTAAATATACTGAAGTAGGTTCTACTGTTGAATAAATTGTGTTCAATCATGTGTTTTCATCGATCTCATTAATTTAACAATAAATTATATAAGTTACATTAAATAAAATCGAAACTGTTTAATGAACATAAGAAGCAAACCAGTAACAATAATTTACCTCTAGATCTCATAGAATAATTATTATAGTATGTGAATTTTTCACATAAGTTCTCAAAGAATTAATCGCTATCACAGAAAACATGTTCATCAATCATCATCCTATTCTTACTATATGATATAAATGTGAAGGTTTGTACGGACTTTTGTTAATCTTTCATACAGAACTTACAGAACGGATGTACTTATTATCCTGGAAAATGCAGGCAAAGCCGCGTGCACAGCGCTAGTGTACTTCTAAAGCAATTACATACGTCGTACGCATCCATGGTCTCATTCGATCAAAACAAAACTGACTCGTAATCTGAAAATTAATCAGAAATATCTCTATAGTTACATGTTAACAGTGCATGACAGACAGGTATACAATGTGGTTACATCATGTTTATCTCAATTGACAAATAAGTATCTGGTTAAGTCGGTACACTTTCAAACTTTTCGAAGCGATTCTCTGAACACGATTTAATTGCTTTAACTATACAAAGTTATCAACCTTTTGCTTTGCCCATCGCTGGCTTAACTGATCAACATTATTTTAATTTATTTAATATCTCATTAAAAATGTTTGTTAATTATAAATCTGCTAGTCCCTCCACACAAATACGAGGGATTCTCTAAGATTAAAATTCTACTATTGTCCTGCTGTTAAAGTAGGCCTTAATTTAATATAAGCTTAACTCTTACTTGTGACTAACTCTAACTTGTAACTGTTATTTATTGTGTTGTTTAAAATGTTGATTGCACACACCAAAACAGAAATTTATATTTACACTATTAATCGATAATCACAATACAACGGGCAGCCTTGTCGCTTACCTAAATCTATACATTGCTTTTATTTTAAGTAAATGAAACTCTTCTGCGGTCAAAACTCGAGTTTAACTGTACGCGGTACGTGTCAAATTCAACTCGAATTGAGGCTGATAATCAACTGATAATGAATTTAACTGTGCCAAACTTCACACTTCTCCGTCCACGTAATTGGGATTGATTACGACAAAAGGATAATATTATAGGTTTTTGCATGTTTCCCTTAATACTTTTAAACATCAATTTAAATTAATTTTTAGTAAGTGTCAACATTTCTATTTAATTGTCGTAAAGGATTTCCGTTCACGTATTAATATTAAAACTATAACTGATCAGCATTAACCCTCTGTGACTGACCTGGTAGTCCAGAATGTGAAATACTTATTTGAATTATCAAACTATTTCTGGTGTATTTATCAGTTCAATAAAGTTCATAATAATTACCAAATTATTTTATGGTATACTTTTTTTTGTGTATATTTTGTAGATATCAAAATAGGTCGTAAAATATATTTCATACCACTAGGTAATCACGGTAGCTAAGAGTGACTTAAACTTACTTTTATTTCAGTTGGATCACAGTTTAAGAATCTCGTTTAAACATTATTTTCTGGTATAGATGCTGGCTTTCCCGAAACGAATGACGACGGATTTAAGTAGAGCAATAACTTAGTACGAAAATATTATTGTATTTGACCTTCAATCAAGCAGTAACATCGAATGGGTACGTTTCCGAGATTCATTATAATAATTAACAAAGAGTAATTTAACTCCTCTCTCAGAGTTGTCAATTTAGCCCTTTCGGGACTAGATCTAGCCCTTTTTACGATTTTTCAGCCCTTCAAATAAAAAAGGATAAATTCAGGTTTTCCACGAACCTTTTCATGCAATCGATCGAAAAAACCAATTTAGGTAGTGAAAGATATCGAAATAATGACCATAATCATACTTGTAGAGCGTCTTAAGACCTTTTTTTTTACGCTCACCTCTATTAATTAAACAATAGCCCCTATTTCCAATGTATTGGACGCATCTAGCCCTTTTTAAAACTCTGTTTAGCCCGAGAACTTGATACCGAGTTGGCAACTTTGCTCTCTATAAATCATCAAACAGAAAATAACCAATCGGTGCTTGATAGGTATATCATATAAATAGATGACCACTTACTGCAAGCTTGTACGATAGGATAATCGTGCACAATTTTGCCACCACCAGTACCAACGCTATCATGAAAATATTTCCTCATTCAACCATCAAACATCGAACTTTATCAGCTTTATTACAAATTCCTACTATAAAAAGAGCAAATGTTGCTGAATTATTTCTTTCTATTTACCTACGAGTATAAGTCAGTTTATTGAGTTATAAAGAATTTAAAATAATTGTTCACCTTCTTTTCTGTTCTAAAATTCGTAGGAAAAACATATATAACTCTTTTTTTTATTATTATTAAATTAACTAATTCACTAAGTACACGAGTCTCTCCGGAAAAAACTACTAGAGTTTATATTTTTGTGCAGTCGGTACATACGTTCATTAAAATAAGTCTAAGTTATTTATATCCACTTACAAGCTTACATGTCACATAAACAAAATAAATTATTGCCCTATTATGTTCGATTCGAAAGTTTTGAATTTTGCTCGCAGTCACGCATTCAAACCACTTGACAAATAAATGCAGTGTTTAGAATTTAAATGTTAAAGTGGGCTTTACTTACGTCTTTCTTGGTTCTTGCACTTCTGAGATATAAACTCGACTCCAGACGACTAGTGTTGTAGAATAAAAGCACTGGGATATTTTCACTCATTTATTCTTTTGTGCTTAAATCGCCATTTCACAAAGGTGTCTCATTCAAGAGGAGAAGAAATGGCGAAAGAAACTCCTCGACACATCTTTTAAAATAAGGTATTTTACAATTAATTCTTGCTTAAACTATTTTTGACTTAAACTATTTCTACAATTTAGAATGATTACAAAACACCCGTATTACTCGTTTCCCAGTCTAAGATAGAATGCCCCCCTGGGCCGCAGGGCCGCTCTCCAGACCGACCAACATCAATCCCTTGTTCATTGTTCTTTCTCACAGTAATATTTCACCCGAAACCCGAAACCAGCCAACTAAGGTGTGTTGACTGATGCCGGCGCCATGGAGTTCGGCGAATTACAAAAATAATGGCGTCTTTGTTCCTAGTATTAATCAAATAGTTTATTGTTAATTCTAAACCCTAACACAGGGTTGTCTTTATCTAGGATTTATGCTAGATTTTATTCCATGTTCCATATCTAATATCATCTTCCCTAGAAGAGGGACCATGTTATCGAATTTGTTAACAACTACTAAACGCCCTTGCTTCACTTCAGTAAACCTATTGGTAACCACACTTGAGTAAATAAATGTATGGACGGTACTTTTTAAATTGACATGACTTTTTTATTATTTATAAACCGATTGCAGTAAAACAGGCACTGAATGGTGATCAAAGCTTACTGCAATACAACTGGGAAAATTGCACCTAACTATAACGCGGTTCTTGAGATTGGTCGGAACAAACGCGCAGACAAGCAGACAAAAAGTACAGTTTTATTATAATATGTATATAATTAATGGATGATATGAAATAAAAATAAATAATAATAGTAATAATAATAATCAAAACATAGTTGTTATACTTTGGAATTTGCCCAATTACTTGGTCTTCTTGTAGTTGCTTGTAAATCCATAGAATATGGTATCTTCTATACGAAAACCCTGGAAAACTACAATACAGTGATTTTAAAAAATTATAATGCAACAATAATATTATCAAAAGGGATTCAATCAGATCTGAATGAATGGTGGACATCACACATCCATAGTAATAACAGGAAAATTATACAATTTAATTTTAGTTTACAGATTTCCTCAGATGCTTCGCAGATTGCGGACTTGTCTGTAATAACGTGAGGAGTCACGGACACAGGATAGAAGAAGAGAATCTTTTCAAATAAAATTAGGAACAGCTTTTAAATGTTTAAAAGCGTTTGCATCTAAAGTAATTACTGCGAGGTTTTGCTTTGGAAAGATAACACAATTGCTATAGCATACGTTAAGAAAATGGAAGCTACAAGGTTTCCACATATCAATAACTTAGCGAGAGAGCTATGGCAGTGGAATGAGAGAAGACACGTCATATGGGTGTATGCATTTTACATCAGCTCAAAAGAAAACTCCATCACAGAGAGTGAATCCAGACGTTCAAAATCTGAAATCGAATGCCAACTGAGTGACATTGATTATGAAAGTTGTATACGCCTTAGATGACAAATCACACTGGGTGGATCAATTGTAACAATTTACTTACAATTGTTATCAATGCATAGTGATAAGTCAGTGGTGTATCTAATAAAGATAAATAAATAAATAAAATAAAAGTATACTAAGCAGATTCGATGAACCGCAGATGGTCCTCTTTGCTGATAGGAATAACACCAAATGTAGGGATTACAATTATAACATGGTTCTCAGACCCAGAAGCATATTCTATAGATACATTCATCTTGAGATGGAATGACATGTTCTTTTATGCATTTCCACTATTCACGCTTATAAGAAGAGTGCTGAAGCAAATTATAGGAGACAAGACAAAAGTTGTGGTTTTTATGTGGCCCTCACAGCCCTGGTATCCACTTTGGAACTCCATAGCTATATCTGAAAAAATAAGATTTAAACCTCGATATAACTAATTTATTCTTATCTCCTTCTACAGACTTGCACGCGTTATACATATAAGAGCCTTACTCTGATTGCAGCCATATAGTCAGGAGAGCATTTTTAAGAAAAGTAATCCCTGCTCTCTCAATGGATATAATGTTAGCCTTATTATCAGGAAACAATACGGGTCTGCTCTTGGTGCATGAATTTCACACTGCCAGAGCTACAATGTAGATCCTTTTGGAAGGTTGTTTCATATAGTTCAATGAGTACCATCAGGTCAGCAATTTCCGTAACAAAATAAGGTCCTCAACTCGGCATAATACGATATGATATTACGAGTATATGGGATCCAAGTATAGTAGATTCTAGACTATTTCTAGACTCTTAGCTTAGAGGTACACTCCTTACTAACGCTGTCTTTTATCTGCATTAAGGATGTTGCTGTTAATTCGGATTATATAATATCAAAATTTTCAAATTTTCAAAATGAAAAACTTGTGGTTCTTATCAAATACTACATAATTTAACTTTACAGTTTTTCAAACAAAATACAGATATCTGCCCGGCTAACTATCCTACTATATTATTTACACTTACAAAAATATGTGAGACAAAATTGTAAATCATTAATTCTAACTGTTAAGAAACAGCACCAACCAACCTCACTGCAACTATCAGCCGATAGATTAAACAAGTTCGGGTTAATAGTGGATTAGACACTTCCATATTTACAGGCCAGAGACATGCTTTACTTCGAAAGCCTCGTATGCCGGCATTATTGTGGACTATTGAGGTTATAAGGAAAGCAGCCGGTTAGTTCACCTTTGCTTTATTTTATAAAAGACCAATGATTAGTGGTCTCAATCAATTAACTCAAAATGTATGCTCTTTGCATAAAGACACCTACACAGTATGAGACTGACAATTTAACAGTTATTATTATCATTTCTTTACATGTTTTTTAAAACTGTGGTATATATGATACAATAAAAAGAGGATGTTTCTTTACTTAATATAAATATTATTTGTTAATTGTATGTGATTATCATCACGAAATTATTAATGAATGAATTATTATCAACCCAACTTTCTTCTTTGAACATCTACATAGTACAAAATATGAGGACGAGATTACGGAACATAATTAAATAGATCGGACTAACTTACCAAGTGACGTCCGATCCTCAATTATGTGAAGTAATCTCGTCCTCATCCTAGACCCAACCCTTCCCAGGTAATATTCTTAAAAGAATATACCTACATACTGCTGATATCCTTTGAAGAATAATTTGTATTTCGCAAGTAACGTTCATAATGATCTGTATTGCCTACTCTAACCCCTTCTCTGAAAGTTGTGTTGTAGAGCTTTGAAACAATGACATTGCCAGTGGTGGACGGATGGAGCTAGGGACGTACCACAGAGAATGAAGAACGCGCTTATCTTTAAACATTGTGACGGCAAGTAGCACAGAGCACGTACTACATAGTACAAAATATGAGGACGAGATTACTTCACATAATTGAGGATCGGACGTCACTTGGTAAGTTAGTCCGATCTATTTAATTATATATTATTTCTCTTGTCTTTACTTGACAAAAATTTTCTTGGAAGCTCTCAAAAACTAAATGTATCCGAATAAATAAGAATTGAATGAACCGCTCGACGTTGAGAACCCAATTGGTTGTGATCGCTGGGGATCGATCGATTGGAACAACTGTTGGTAACGGATATGAAAAATTTAAGCCTTGTAGACTCAAAAGGGTTATAATCAATCGCGGTGCTATCGTTACGCGATGGCAATTAAATTGAAACGCCTTTGTCAATTGAGAAATTATTATTGGGTTGTTCCTGATAGATTCAGGTCACAGCTATTCACCTTGCCTACTTTTCTAATTGACTGAACTTTGAACAGGAAAAAAGTTAATTAAATTATTATGTCTGCGATATAGGTTAGGCGAAGGTTTATAAGTTTACTTGTAAAATATCTTATTAAACATCCCAGATATAAAACTAAACGTTAGATACATAGGAGTAGAAAAAATCATTACTTTTACTTGCTTGAAAGAAAACACCATGCAACCTATACTCATCAGAAGATTGTTTGAACATTAAATTAATTATCAATTGCTTTGATGAAGGAATACAGCGAACTTTGTGTTTGAAATTAATTATTAGTTAGGTGCATGCACGGTTCGCTGTACTTGTAAAAGTTACACATTACACAAGCACGTTATCTTCTGAAAGTTCTCAACTTGTATTGCTAGTGTAATGGACTGAAAAGTGAGAAATTCCATTCAATCAGCAATATTTCTTTTAATACAACAAATATGTGTAAAAACATCTAGTATTTGGATAGTGTTCTGATTGAAAAGTATTTTATGAATTCTTTTATTTCGGATTTGGTTGGGATGGGAACTTCTTTTGTTGCTGCGAAGTTATTGTTAACGTTGTCATCAGGAAGTGTGCCCGCCCTGGTGTAGGTATTTATTATTTAATACGTATTGTTATTTTTAGTTTTAGTAATTTAATACGAGTAAATATGTTATGTGTCTATAAATGTATTTCGTGGTGATAATAATGATACCACATTTACATAATGAGACCATATTTCTCCTCCTAAATATGTAACTATGCATTACTTCATAATTGTGGGAAACGAATATAATTTAATAATTTTCCGTGGGAAACCTACGCATCAGCATGCTCAATCAAAAATGTTTTGACGGGTTTCTTTAAATTGATTTTTATTACGCAATGAGACCCAATTGAAGTAGATATATATAAGTAGATATATTTATGTATCTCTACTCGTCTATTATATTTGAACCGATAATAGTTACCAGCGACACGTATCTGAGATGATACATATGTATATCTGACATGTTTATATTACTCACGCTCATCTTGCTTGTAAACAGGCGATACCGGCTCTGAAGGGAATGGAGCGTAGTTGACAGTTGATGCTGCAGGTACAGCATATTAATTTGTGCCTGTGATGACGTAAGATTATGGTGTAAACGGTAAATCGAAATTTCATGTTTTGTGCAATAATGGCAATAATGCACACCATTAAAAATAAGTATAAGTATGAATTTATCTGTATAAAACTTCTAAATTAACTTGATTTCGAATATCGTTATAGTGTGAAGTATCTTTTTTATGAGCTTATACAGTTCTATTACGTCGATATATGTAGGTAACTAATTTGTATGTCATTTATCAATAGATAAATAATTTATTGAAGGAAATTGTACAAAAATATGTAGCAAAAATATGTATTTGCATCAGAGAAAGTTGTTGTTGTTGTTTGTGAGCTAGCTACTAGTGAACTGTAGGTAAAGTTTTTGACGAAAATTAAAAACGTCGTAGTTTTAACAGGAGTTTATACAATTTTTTCATGTGTAACAAACGGTACAATATTTTCGTACAAATAAAATATTATAAATAGTTCAATTATAACACTTGGCATGATAGAGTCGTGATAAATTATTTATTTACAATATATAAAACTACTACTAGCCTACCTCGGATTTGCCTGCCATTTCAATACCACCGGCATCGCATAACCATACTCATCATCATATAAAATAAATACATGGCATCAATGATACCTAGATACTATCAATTTCATCGATATGATAAATAACACATATTTATTTATAAATATTAAAAATTATAATGAATACATTGAAATCACCAACTAATTCGGATGTCGGGTATATAAATAACTAATTATATTTGACTGACCAAATCTTGTCAAAATCTTACGTTATGCTATTACGGCCAAATTTTATAATCGCAACAGAAATAGTCTCTCTCGAGAGATTCAATAAGTATCGAAATATATCTAACTTTTGCAACTGATTGTGTTTGCGATAGTATTCATGTGTATCAAAAAAATCCACATAGGTCCGTCGTTTTCTTCGGATAGGCTCCACCAAATAATCTAACGGGAGTTTTATCCCAGTCTATGAGTAACAAAGGACTACTCTTTAAGGCGGAATTTTCCAATGAACATTTCTTATAATTTTGCATAATGAAGTCTATACCGATATTTTTCTCCCTCACTGGAGATAAAATGTGTGTTACGTCTATGCTCCCATCGGGTTGCACATAAAAAAGACGATCATACAATTCTACATTTTTGCAAATTCTCGGCCCAAGTGATGGAGGAACGTTTCCGAATTCACGATCTATATCAGATCTGTACCTGTGTACGTCTGGAATTGTTTCATCTCCACCTATAAAACTTTTTTTATTCTGTTTCTCGTTGTTGCCGATGACATTTTGTTCATTTAAAGCATTTCCTAATTTGACATGTTTATGAAAGTTGGTTTTACTCAGCTTATTATTAGACGTTGTGCTATCTTTCAAAACATGATCCACTTTATTTGATGACATCATTTTTGTATCATGGCTAGGCAAAAACCCGTGATTGTATTTAATTAATGAAACTGAATCTATATTATGATTAGATTGATTCGATACGTGTGATGCCAAATTTCGGCCTTGAATGATCCTCGAATCTTCGACAGTTTCAAGTTTCTGACTTTCAGGTTTATATTTCAAACGAATTGATGGAAGTTTTTTATTTGCTTCGGCAATTTTTTCTTGAATGTTACTTTGTAATGGTGATTCCATATTTATTTGTCGAGGAGTATAGTCATTACTGTAGGATTTGACATTATGCCATTTATTACCAGTTGACAGACTTTTTGAGTACACATCGTTTGATGTTATATTTTTTTCTTTATTATTCGCTTCCAGTTGATCTATGTAGTATTCTAATGTCTTTAAAAATGGAAGTATTGTTAAAATTTTATTGTTTTTAGTATGAGTACTGGAATGCTTATTGATTTTTAAGTTAGGAACCCTATTCAAAGGTTTTGGTTTTACCTCTTCACTACTACTAGAATCTTCACTCGATTGCTGGTTATCAATAGTGGCTCTATAAAATCTGTGTTCTTTATTTTTTGTTGATTGACCTCTATTAGTAACTTCCACATTCCTTGCTTGGATTTGAGAATGAGATTTTAGAATTTCATGTATTAACTCATCTTGTAATATTTGCACATTAATCTCTGGATATTTTACGTCACGTTTATGTTTATTTAAACGTCTATCTATAAAGTTCCTCCTTTGAAATTTAAAAGACGGATGAATTTTAGTCACTTTTATATCTGAAGCGTACGGAAAAGCATCTGATATCTTGAGAAGTGGTATTGTAGCGGGTACTTTTTTATGTTCTTTTTGATTGAAGTTAATGCTCTTAAGATAGTTTAAAACGCTACTAGCAAACTGCGAGCTTGTCCATTGTCCATATACTTTTGTGCTTGAACTTGGTGGTGGTGGTGTTTCAATGTCGGATATTCGCAACAGCTTGTTTGTATTCTGATTTAAATCGAGCATACTACTTAACTCATGATCATGAAACGAGACCGGATTTTTAAACAAAGGTTTTAAAGGGGGGGGAGTTTCATATTCTGATATCGTAGGAAGCGTTTGAGTTCCGGATATAGCAATCTCTGCGTTCATCTTATTTTTAAATTTCCCAATGTTACCAGCTTCATTTATTATTTTCCAAAAATTTACTCTATCGTTATTAGTTGTACGAAGTGTGTCTGTTGATGGAAAATCCAAAATTTCTTGTTCAATAGACGTATCGCCCGATTTTGTGTTTATGGAAGAAAAAGATTGTCCGACATCATGTTCAAAGAAGGTATATGGAGATTTAAACTTTATATAACTTTTGCTTTCCTTTGAATATGGTGATGACGAATTGTTTGGTTTAGCTCGTTTCTGAAAATTTTCTGTTTTCATGTCACCTAGAACTATATATTCGAGGTTGTTATTTCCAGCAACTTTGTTTTTATGAAATAACTTTTGTTGATATTGCGGATGGGATTTGGTATTATAATTTCTCTCTATTGTAGAAGTCAAAATCATATTAACGCCGAAAATTTCTCCATCCAAGCCGTTAGGAATTCCTGAAAATAAATATTACATTTCAATTATTGTCTATATAAATATTTCAAATTCAAATATCATAATAAATCAAACAAGAAAAACATAATTAGGACTTTCTATTTCGTTAAGGTCCTCCATATGACAAGGTTATAAAAATAAGATCCATATTCGATAAAATAATAATAATCTATGGTTTATCTTATTGAGTAGCTCGAAATACTTAGCCATTTTAGTTTGAATTTTGTTATTTACTAACCTAAACTTATATGTAACATAACTTCTGGAAAGTTTAGATAAATGTAATCCTAGTTTGATATCGTTTACTTACAACCGCAATTTTAGGAAAATCGCGGTTGCAAGTGAACGATATTACTTACATAATATTTACCTACATAATATAATTATCATAATTATTACCGTTATCGGCTATTCCATATCCAACAATCATGCTGCCTCCCCCAGGTAAAACACGGCCATGAAGCTGAAAAGTGAATAAAATAAAAACATTTTTTAGCTAATAAATAACTAAGTCTTCAATGGGTTTTGTTATGTTGTATCTAGACAATATTAGTGTAAAAGTCAATACCTATGTTTAGTAAATTCGCTTTGTAATGAAACTCTGATTCACTATTATAGCACTTCCGTAATTCAAAATAAATAACATAAAAAGTGAAGGTTGGCAATACAACAACGATCAGTTTTCTCAAACTTGTACTTGGTTTTCTTAATGCTTACAAATGATACGGTATAAAAAGAAATAAATGGCGTTCAGAAACTGCAATAGTAGGTACTTTGTTATAATTTATGTTGTGCATATTTTCGGTAATTATTTATGATGGTTTCTCAGGAAACGGCTATTTGATATGGCTACCTGGCGTTCTATTATGAACTCTTAATTCCAGCCAAGTTCCAGTGTAAACGTCAAATTCGTGTTACGAAAGCGGTCACGTGACACTTTTTAGCCAATCATACGTCGTTTAAAGCCCGAGAAATGAATTGCCTGGAACATGAATGGTTTTATAAAAGTTCATATTAGGCCCGCTGAACATAGATTTAATTTAACGCATTAACTCATGGTGCGTAGTGCAGGTCACACCTCACACCAAATCTGGGCCCGTCATAATACAGATGAATGAATCGATTAAGATTTCTGTGACCTCAAGATTTGGTTCAAGATGCTGATATCTATCAGATCATATGTGAATATGACAAAATCTCACTATGACAAGATCCGAGATCGCGCTTATAAGACGAAATCGGTTTATTGAAACAGGCCTTATTCGTTTCCAAATTGGTTTTTTGTCCCATACTGGGTGTATGGTCTGATATTACGAGTAACTCCAAAATATAATGTTGGTTGAATAAACTTGCTTCACGAAACCGATACTTGGTGCGGCAAGCCTTTCCCAATCTTCAAGGATTTAGCAAAAACTATGAATCCATGAAAATACGCACAATACAAATAACAATGTGCCCGCGAAGTTTTCATTTGTTTGTCTCTACCCGACGACGGCTTGTCTCGTTATAAGCGATTGACCAAATTATTAAGCTATTACGGATGCGGTCGATAATTGGAGATTTGACCTCTAGTGTCATGTAGTCATAATGTCATGAGTCCTTCCGTGCTTCGCAAGGCACGCTCAAATAAAGGTTCCGGGTGCTATTATTAATAGTTGTTCAGCTATTTCGGAGTCCTTGGGGCATCATAAAATATGTGACATTTGGATCGGCGTTGTAAAAGTACGCTCTATCCCTCCTTAATATTAAGACCCGTACTAGTGTGTTAGTGGAACGGTAATTGCTTGAAGCCTTGTACGAACGTGAGTGCAGTCTAATGAACTGTTTTTAGGGTTCCGAAGTAAAATAGGAACCCTTATAGTTTCGTCATCATATCTTTTTTTTTCAGGGTACCTCCCCTAAAGGTAATGTGAGGATGAATTGTTTATTCGTTGCATATCCTATTTTTGGAATTAGAGGTCCGTTTGCGAAATATTTGGCTTTAAAGTACCTACAAATTTTAGTTAGAGTCAAGTGTCCGCCCCGGCCCCCCTACCGGCTAAACGGTTGAGGTTGTACAAGTGAAAAAAATCTCAAAAACAGGTTATATGATGAATTTACAAGGAAAACTATCAAGGCTATGTTAGCATAAGTAGTGAAAGAGTAATAGTCGATAAACTTATTACTTCAGAACCCTACATTGCGCGTGACCTGACAGTTGACACTAGTAAACGACGTTAACTTAGTATATTAGTTCATTGGTTGACACGCACTTGCTCAGTTTTATATAACATCACGTCGAAACGTCTCAACTATTTAGTCGAGCTGGCGAACATACTAGTACGCGTAACTTAATTCATATAATACATATTAAGCATAGAGCAAGCAGCCTCGGGGATCATATTCATTTGATATGAGCTCTTGTCAAACTTGAGTTATTAACACATTTCGCAACGTTTATCTTTAACTAATTTAACTCGTGCAAGCGGTGACCTCAATTTTGAATTGAAATTATTAGATCATTTATCAAGTCAAGCGTTAGCACGAAGCTTTGCCTCAGTAAATGGCAGGACAACCCTTTGGATTGTGGTAAAAATAGGCAATTATTACATAAATATCATTACAAACTCACGCTTTGCGCAGCTTCGCAGGATGCCAGGCGCGAGTCGATGTACAGTGCCCATGCTCCGTGATCAGACTGGTAGGATAAGCAAATATGTCGCCATGTATCTTTCTCGAAGTCAACAGGAATGCTAGATAACACTCTTTCATCGATAGAAATTTTCGCCAATCGCCCTCCGGTATCCAGCCAAAGTCTTACGACACGGTTGTTGCCATTCGCTGCAAAAAATATAACGGCATACAAAACACACTCCTGTGAAAAGAAACTCAACAAGTAGATCGTGAATTCATTAATCGTATGCTCATAAATTATTTATACCGCCTCATTTACTTCAATCATGCGTAATGTATACGAAAAGGTTTCGAAACTGACTTTGATCTACACACGTAAGTACATTGATTTTTGTTTAATGTACAAATTAATAACGCATTTGAATAAAATAACTGCTTTACGTAATAGTAATTTTTGTAATATGGTATTAGGTATTCAACTTCTACTATTAGGATATAAGTCAAGAAAAAGAATAAATTATTTAATCTGACGAGACTTCATATTTGTTCGATTACCTAACCACACATACATAAGTGGCATACTAGCTCAAACATTTATAAAAAAAAATCTTAAACACTGTTTATAATTATGCTTCCTTTTCTGAATTATACAATTCGCTAACCACAATATACAAAGAAATGACGATTAATGACACAATCGAATTATGCAAAACTGAATGTCACCCTAATTAACTCATTATGGCATGAAAAGTGTTTACCGGTTAGCATGCTGTGGTTACCGGTTATAGTAAGTAACAGTTTGATAGATGTATAAGAAAAAAATGTTTAATAAATGTAAACACTGTATCTTATGTTGGTAATCCTAAATAAATAAATAAATAAGTAAGTAAGTAAATAAATAAAAAGCGGATCGGTTTAGGCACATCATAGTTCAGTGCTCTTCCGCTGGCAAAGCTGATCGATGTAAGGTCGCCAAGGTGACCGTTCATTGTATTTATTAGCGAACAACTAACAGCCCCACAGGTGCCATCGTTCATCGCATGGTTAAATATAGCTATTAACCAAATTAAGGAAATTAATTGCGTTGCCTATGGCCGCCTTACCTAAGGATATTACAAATTTTACCTTTTCAAACTTTAATCATTTTCGTTCTGTACATACTCACTTTCAAATATTTTTAATCGTATTGCTACTATTGGTAATTAGTGAATGTTGATCGAGTCGAATTTCAAATAGAAACTTCTAGTATTTTGACTTGCGTAACACCAAAATCAAAAAATGTCTGGTGGCCGCGTGTCCAATGGCTTTCACAAAATAGGGTCATATGCTATTGCGATATTTTATATAATTAACATAATAATAACGCAATGATATTTACTCAATGTTCCAGTAAGTAACTCTGGTTAGTGGCAGAGCGGTTTACTTTCTATTTGCACATGATATATGACGCCAGTTAAATCCAATATTTTCATACGAAAGTAAAACAAGTAGTTAATTCGTATACTTGTAAATCTATGAAGTGAAAATATTATTTTTAAAATTATAAAATAGTATACTTAGTAGTAGGTCTAATTCCTCAAAAGTAAAAACAAAGATTCATACACATATGATTTATACATAAATCTTAATATATATAAATTACGTGTCACGTTGTTTGTCCGCGATGGACTCCTAAACTACCTAACCGATTTTAATCTCTGCACACCGTGGGCAGTTTGATCCAACTTGAAAGATAGAATAGCTTACATCGGTATTTATAGTCACAATATTATTTATCATAGGCATAATTTCCGCGTGCGAAGCTGCGGGCAACAGCTAGTAATTTATAAATTACAATGTTACTGACAATAATTTTCACATTTAGTTCAATAATATAATTCAAAACTTCCATAATGAACCATAATCTTCAGTCACTCTACAAGAGATGGATAACCATGTCTACCTGTGTTTAAAGCTGGCCATACACGATCAAGTGTAATTGTCAAGTTTGCAGTTTGACTTGATGCGGTATCCAGTGTGCATGAGATAGCTATATGGCCAGATAGCTATACCGTGGCCATACACCGTCAAGTTTATTGAATGGCGCGTCATTCAAGACCGCTGTAAAGACAAGCAAACTTGATCGTGTATGGCCAGCTTAAGTCGTTATAATATTATGTAACAGTGATCCGCTGTATTGTACAAATACAAGTCCGTAATTCATAATATTGTCGAAGGATATTTTACATTGACGAAATTAAATACTTTATTTTCTTAAATCAACGTTTTGGAACACAATATTTATCTTCGTCTTCGTCTATAACCATACCAAATCTCAGACTCCCAACTTCTTTGTACGTGTATTATTCATATTCCTTCTTCATACTCCTTCTTGGGATGGAAAGTTTTTCTTTTCAACTTCATTATACAGTGTGTGGAATAGTAGGTACCTATTTTGTTATATTAGGTATATAGATACCGTTAAATAGGTACCGTGTCTAATTCATGGCGTTTGTTTTTATTGATTGACTTCTCACGAATTACCTACTATACCTAATAATCATTTTGCGACCAGCCGTAGCGAATATCCGAATCCGGGAATGTAATACGAAACAGTAATAGACTCAATAATACTAAATCAAAATAAAAGCAGAAAACAATTTGGTATTATATTTTATAGACGCACCTAAATCTAATATGTTTGGTCATTGATTGACATAACTAGGGTTTCCATATCTCAGGCTTTGCCCTGAGATCTCAGGATTTTTGGACTCTTCTCAGGATTGCGGCTGGATTTTGCAAATCTCATAAAATCTCAGGATTTTTAGAATTATCAATAAAATACAGCTTACATTTTAAAGTTCTCTTTAATAAACTAATTAAAAATAATGTTCCTTTGGTAATGATTGCACAATTAAAATCAATACTTATTTATGCAAGTAGGTAGGTACTTAATCATTTTTATCATAGTTAATATGTGATACCTTTTTAAGTTAGGTTTTTTTTATTTAATTATTGATTTATAAAATGGCCCAAATGTTAAACTCTTCAAATTATATTGAATTAAAAGTATAGCGCGAACTGAAGACATCGTTAGTCGATTTCGGAGAAAATTCTCAAAATGTAAAAAAATCTTAGGATTTTTCAATGGAAATCAGGCCTTTTCTCCGGACTTTTGATTTTTTCATCTTGTAGCCCTAGAATTAAGCACTTAAGCATTATTTATTGGAAAGGGAAACTTAAAATACCTACATTTCAAATTCGTTTACGACTTTCCTTTAATTAAATCTATTGACGTGTTAACTATGTATTCGACATCTTTTTGTAAATTTAAAATTTCGCTAGAAGTAGAAACCTACTGTAAAGATTTGTATCTTTCTTTTAACATCTGCTTTCTTTTGAAATGCATCGTGTAAGCATACTTATTTTAAGATCTATAAGAAGAATTTACTTTTGAATCTGTTGCCTAATTTAAAACAATAATGTAAACACAGATCGAAATAAATATTGACTTTGTGCTAAGTATTTAAAGATACGGAAGAAAAACTTCATTTTACTTTAAAAACACCGCATTAAGAAAATTTACAATCAACTCTATAGATAAATAACTTGAAGCGTGACACTAAACAAAGAAATGGAGGTATGTCTAAAACCGGTCTGTTAATAAATTGCTTATTTCATAAAGGGACTGGAAAGAATTTTTTAACGTTTAAATGTGAATATCCTCTACGATATTCAAATAAAGAATGTCAGCAATATGACTATTCGATAAACCAAAGATGAGCATTATCATAACTATCACAAATATTATAAACATTTTTGTACTCATAATAATAAATAGGTCCAAAAATGACAGTAAAATTCAATGAACTAATATACTCGTACTGTAGTATATTCGTTCGTGCTAACATTATTTATTTTTATCGAGAGTTCTTGTCCAGTAAACGTAATAATGCCCTACAATATCGAAAAAATATTTAATTCAATGGTGCGAACTCGCGATTAGAAGTAGATTTTAATTAATTACAATTAAATAAATAATAATGTGTGTGTATCTAAGATTGAATGTTGATTTTTACACAACTGTTTTTAACGAAGTGGTTTAAAAACCTTGTATGTGTATATATGAAGACTTACCCACATACGTTAAGATACTCTGATCTTTGTCGAGATCAAACACGCGAATCCAAACGCAGAATGTAAATTCTCTTAAAGGCGGTGTTTCTACGTCGTACTGCAAAAACTGAAATGGTAAAGTAAATACATATAATATAGTAATACACATTGAGAGAAAAAAGTATTACAAAAAATATGCATTAAATACAAGTATAGGGTTTTCGTAAGCAGTGGATCAAACGAAGGGGAAATATAGATTGAATGTTGACTTACGAAATAAAAAAAAATATATATAACTGTTTTCGGGAATTTGATTTATTTAACTTTTTCAAACCTTTATTATAATCCATATATCGTATATATATTCCATTCATATATATATATAGAGGCAAAAACATGGAATTAGAAAAAGTAAATAAACGCTTAGTCGTTAAACCATTACCACACACAAAAACAACACGCTCGGACGGCATAAGATACTAATAAGTTCTAAATTTATAATAAAACTAAAATATATTTGGAACCTGTGCATATCCTTTCTGCGCAAGTGCAATTTTATAAACTGGTTTGTTCAGTGTATCACCAATAGTCACGATGATGGTCAATACCACTAGACTTATCCACAGCATAACGATGTATCTGTGAAGATCATCAGAAATAAGAGTTTTATTGAATTCTAAATGTTTGTACAAATCACGTAATAAACATATTTTTGATATAATATCAAAGTCAGTCACAATACTCTTGTATCATTAATGAAACGAATCACCGTTAAAATCAACTTACAAAAAGAATTAAATTAAAGGAAGAAATAAGTTGAATCCTAAAAAAATTTTTTTTTTAAACGCTTTTATTTCAATAATGTTTAGTTTATAAAATTAGCTACAAGTTGTGAAAATTTCAAGTCTCTACGTAAAATAGAACATAGAGAATTATGCGTCTAAAGTCTGAAAATCGTTTTTTTTAATTTAACAACAAATAAACAATGAAAATTAGTTTAAAATATGATTTTCGTGTATTGTCATCGGAAATACACATGTCTGCCAAATTTCATCAATTTTCATTAAAGGGAAGTCATTCAAATTAACGTTACAAGATTTGATGCTTTGATGCTCCGAAGTGAAGCTAAATAAAAGCGTTTAAAAAGAAAAACAACTCAAACTTTACGAAATAGTTGAAAAACGTAACAAAAACAAAATCGAGGTCAATTTTAGTAAATCGTTTTCATTTACTACTTACCTACTTGACGGTTTAAATTTGTTACAAGCTACAAATCATACAATACTGTTTCTGTACGGTGTGTAGGCGTCTATCTTGTTACTCATAATCCCACAAAAACGTATATACGAGTATTTGACACACACTGCACACTGTTAATTACTTATTATAATTTTTCCGCTTCTTTTACTTTTCATTAAATCCGCTAGTTTTATATTAAATTGTATTAGTTCAACGAAGAGCAATTCATTTAAGACCTTACTTCCAAGAACACCTGATCTCGTCTTAACCTCCCACAAACCTACTGGAAAATCTAAATTGTCCCAGTGCTTTCTCTATTAAAACAAAACGACAACTGGGATCTCTTTCACTCCTCCACCGCAATTGTTATTGCAATGATGTTATGTTTGTAAACCGCGAAAACATTTCTTACAATACATTGTTGCTCGCTGACTACATCAGCATCGTTCTTATAAATTATGCTGCGAACTAATAACATTACTGTAAAGTATTGAGGATTACTGAGATTGCAGTCATTATTTTACTGCGATATAATGTTATGCTTCATATTTACATAACATCTGATATTACCACTTAATGAATTTTTCTTAGGTGATTCAATGAGACTTGACCCTGAGGAGGTAGAAATAAATAGGCACTTGCCTTTCCTTATTAAATAAAATTATATAAAGCTTAACTTTATGTAAGGTTAATTATTTTAAATACTAGGTAACTAAAATTAAAGAAAATTAAATTGAATGGCCTATAAGTTTTACCCTAAAAAAATTAACATTTCTCTCTGTTTTGTTACAGGTAAAGGCTCCCGCGTATTACATGGGAGCCCCTGCTCCCAGCACCTTGCCGCGAGGTGGTTCGGTATTGCGAGCTTATTCTCCAGCCGCGCCTCCTGTGCCAGCTGATCGTGTCCAGGCTATTCCAACACCAGGTAAATATCAGTAATCTCCACCCATATACGTATAAGCGTGAACACCGATATGATAGATCGTCAATATGTTATCATGAATCCTCAGAAGAAATGCAACTCAATGTGGAGATCCTGCGGTGTTAGGGTCAAAAGCATTAGGTACAACGAGGTGTGTGTCTAGGTCCGTCGGTGCCGAGAAAGCCGACGCGTTCGTACGGCCACGCAGTCGGCACCGACCGCTGCTTCCCATTTGGTGTCGAATGTCCCCGAAGCGCCGACCAACTCTACACTATTCCTGGTAACCAGAACCTCGTGCTTGAGAACGTTACTTCCGCTTCCATGACTTAATTTGCTTAACGCTTGATGTCGTGGTAAACTCGTTGTTGTACCTACCTACCTAACATTTACTGATCACACCCTCAATAACAAAAATAACTTGATAATAACCACCTATAGGCAAATAAAATTTGGTGTTCACTTTTTAATTTATTGTTACCTACACGGTGTGTTATTGCTACTTCTCTCCCGTCTTTAGCTTATTTATTTAAAAGCGCTGGATTAAATGATTTTGATGATGTTTTAAGAAGCGTTTCATTTATTACCGCATTTTCAATTAAGACCGCTGCAGACTTATTCAACGAGAATACACGTGCATAGTCGTATACCTTGAATGACTTTACTATCGCATGCTTGTATATGTTACTCAGGTTTGCTTGAATAAACAGTACATTATTCTATAAATAAAATATATTGGGGATGTCCAAAATTTTCGGTCTGATGGTCTGATTTCGGATGATATGAACGTAAACATACTTGTATTTTGTTTACCGTAATCGAGCCCGAAATTCCTCTGATAATTTACACTCAGCAAATTGTACTCGTTTTATTTGTTAAATTATTTTTCAATTTAGTATAAATTTCTGCGAAAATGAATTTTTACAGGGCGTCAAATCACCTTTACTTGATTGTATTATGTTCCAACATGCCGAAGCTGTGAAGTATTTTGTTATACTCAGTTTTATTATGAAGCTATATAAGTGTATAACGTCTTAAATTTTTAATGTCATTAAACTGATGTATAGATCTTTTGATTTTGTCTACAGACCGGAAAATTTAGGGTATCTTTTAAACTTGTTTGAAATAAACAATGTTGTCTTCAGTTTGTCCAGTTTGTACGTCCACTGAGTATGATATTGGGTCCTAATCTTCACACAATTTTCTTACAGTGCACGGAACCGAAGGGTATATGTCGTCTCCGGAGCGGTCGGCTCCTCGAGGGCCTTACGAAGATCCATATTACACACAATTTCTTGGACCCTCTACAAGTAGACCTACCATTGCTCCAGTAATTGATGAAGAATCTGGGTAAGAAATAATAAAATTTCACCAACTAAATTAATGATTTACAAACTTAATTTGAGAAAGAGCATATAAGCCATTGGTTAAAATGCTTTAAATTGTTGATTACTAGGACTTTGTTTATAATGTGACTGACATCAACACTCATTTTAGTTATATCTATATATATTTTCATGACCGCCTGTTTAATTTTTATCAACATTATTTAATTTATGCGTTACTTTATTAGAGTTCATCACGTTTATCGTCTTTTTTATTTTTTCTAGTGACGGAGTAATGGTGGATGATGGCTTTGGAGTGTATCCTATTACAACAGCTCCACGCCCCATGGGTCGACCCCCTTACGACGCCAGGTACCTGGAAGATTCACACTTCAAATAGTGCAGGAATTTAGAATGCTTGCAATGTGTCATTTAATTTACATAAGTAAATTCTAAACTACCATACACAATTTTTATAACCACACCTGCTGACTCATATCTCAGCTTCATTCAGATCTAATGTGAGATTAACCCCAAAATGCGGTGCGATATTGTGGCCACAATCTTAGGAGCCAAGCGATTCATCATTGCAGCAATAATGCGAATTTGTTGTATTGTTTTAAGCTACCGTATTTTATGGTAACTTTCCACAGCTTGTCTGTAATGTCGCTGTGCTCTATTTGCAACAATTTGCGTGAACTTGTCCGCTCTTTTAGATTGGGCCAGGTGGAAGATTTGCAACGACTACGAGTCGAAAAAATGGAACGCCAACTGGCAAACCTGACAGGACTGGTGCAACAGGCCTTACAAGTACCGCCGGGGCCGGTAGCCCCAGCTGTTGTTCCTCGCAACGACCTCACCCCCTACGCCACCAGAACTGTTCCTCAAGGTAAGATGTCATGTTGCCATTATTTTATACTTATTTCAGGAGTCGACCTTCCCGAGAAGAAGCAAAAAAGATGAAGTATTTCTTGCGACTTCCAACTTATCGTTATTTCTTCGTTTTGATGTTTCGTGTGTCAGTAGAGCAAAAATAAAGACTAGTGCAAGCTTTATTTGTTAATATTGTACGACTATTTAATTTTCGTATTTATGTTTAACGTTATCATTCAATGTAGAAAGCTAAAAATGAATTGAATTTCCCACACTCAGATGCAGTGCGATATGCCAGCTACGAGAGACCTCCCAAATTAGGGAAAGACAGATTTCGTAAGTGTAATTGATCGCGGTCAAAAATTTTGCTAATGCATTGCTAATGTCTTCAGTATATGACATTGTATATGAATAGCATAAGACACAGTGCAGAAATATTATTCTTAGATTAATATAATAGGATTGTAAAGAAATGTGATCATCACACCTCGAGTTTACGCCTATATCAAATAACTCAAGGATTAAAACTTAACCGCACGTTATTTATAGGTTATGCAATATCTTATTACCTTACGAGTAATGTAAGGACCTAATAAACCTCTTGCGCACCTTCCGGTATGCTTTGAAGGGAAAGCTGCTTTCACTCTGTTATAAAAGACGTGCACCATGTGTCAACGCAATGGTGTTGGTGAAAATTTCCCATCTACCGAAAGTAACATTCGCGATGCATTATGCAGTGTCCATACTTACGATAGTACACAGATCGATTGCTTGCTAACTCGTGTGGATTTTTCTTTTTTCAGCCTTTTTGTATAATATAATGCGTACCTGTTTCTTCATTGTCATTGTGTTTCCGTTATTTCACATAAACGTATAGATACATTAAGCACACCAATTACAGTTTTTGCCATCGAGAGAAGGTTTGTATTGAAATGTCACTAGGCATCATGCTTTGTCTGCAGTTGTTTGGTCCAATTTGGTACTTGCAAAAAGGTTCATTTCATCTTCTACAGAAATCCGCATATTACAACCACGTATAAGTCGTTATGTAATACTTTGTTGTTTGTCTGTTCTTTGTATCATTTTGAATTTAATTATTAAACAAGAGTTCTTTTATGCAATTTTTCACAGTCATATTTTTCAATCACTACTCAATTATCAACTGTATGGTCATTTGTTTCGTCCGCACCACGCTCAAACTTTTCCTATTTTATCATTCTACATTACACCCATAACGTTTGTGTATATTTGAGATTTAGGTATGATAAATTGTATCCCACTGTTCGAATTTAAAATCTAATTAGACTTGAAACTTATTTAACCATTTCATTTTCTACATTTTTCAAGAATAAAATCCTTTGATGATAAGTATTTTGGTTCCTCAGTACCGAGCACATAGTTTGTTGAAATTTGAATCGGATTGCTAATTTTATCTCGTATTGCATTATTATAAAGTAGTTCTTAACAGTCAGCGTTATATAATTGCTCTTGTCCCGGGTTACCATGTTCATTGAATTATTTGTAGGTTCATAAAACACTACGGACTCAGGTTGTTGAAATGAAGCACACTAATTTTATAATTTAAATACTATTAATTAGTAGTTCCAGTGAGAGAGACACGTTTCTACAACTAAATAGGGAAGGTTATCTGGAAGAGAACGATCTCTTCCAAACAAAAGACGATTTTGTGCACAAATAATATTAACATTGTAAAGCTTTACTGACTTTGTTTTGGTGTGCAATATTGTGTAATAAATAAATAAATAAATAAAATAAATTGTTTGATCTCCAGCGAATAGATTTGCTTTTCTTAGTTTCGTTCTTAATATAGCACAACGTGAAGCAACCTAAGAATAATTATGTAGGCTTAATGATATTTATTATATTTGAATAAAATTAGTACCAAATTGATTATTCTTTAAACTTTGATTTTTGTGAGTAAGTACCTATTACGGATATCATAATTTTGCTTCATCGTATATCGTGATGTTAATTTATTATTTGCGTAATCTGCTTACCTCAGTATAGGTTTTAGCCATAGACGTGAATAGTCACGAAATTCAAATTCTCGGTTGTTTACAGACTTAATCGAAAAAAAACTGTAGTCTCAATCTTTACAGATTCTATTGTGACATCAGTTAATTCACGTTCTCACTTGTAATATTAATTTATGTTATACATATAGTTATTACTTAACTGATATCAGTCTATATGCTGCTTCATGAATTTTTAAATCGATTCACTTGAAATGTATATCAGACGAAAAAAGGACTATAGGTAACCACGCTATATAAACCAGTGAAAACTATTTTTCAAAACAGATCAATGGTGGTTTAATACTAGTTAAGAGGTATAATTTAAATAGAATTAATTATTGTGAAAGAATAAACGTGCTTACTTTTTATTACTGTTCATGATTCAATTCAAGTTAAAATAATCGTAATTCGCATGAAAAAAATCCCTCAATGAAAATGATGAAAAACAAATGTCACTATGAACAATGAATGTGTTGTTGAATATTCCTAATTATTATAATTATTTGCATATTTTGTTAAACTTTAAAGGGTTTTTTTAAGTAAAGACGGTTAAGTATAGAATTTTGCTAAGAAGCGATATTTCTCGACAATCTTATTTTTGGTAGTAAAAATGTATAATACAGTTTTTATGTAAACACGTTTGTTCTATTAGGTCAATCAAGTGATTTATTTGGTCACCTGTAAGGGTCACTGCAATTATTATATGCTGACTGAACCCCCCAAATGAAACTTATAACTGCATGCACCTGAGTATTCATTGATTCGGTAAAAACATTTTATTTCAGAGAAGTCAGTCTCTTTTGAGAAATCCGTATCCTTTAGCGATGACCCTCCAGACATGAATTCGCCCAAACAACATTCGCCTCAGCACTCAGGTATGCAATCCTCAATGTAATAAACCTTAATCAAGCTATTATCGCAAAACAAATGAAACTATAAAGTATTATTATAAAACATGTCCCAAGCGTAATCACCATATTAAATATGCAAACAATCGTACCCATATTTAATAAACTGCAATGATTTGATTTGATTCGATATGTCTTATCGGAATAAGCAGTGTTCGGAAAGTAGATTAGATGTCTGCACCCTTCCAAGCTTTTGTTTTCGGCTCTTTTTATGGTGCTGGTCCATAATTAAGTGGATTTATTATAATTATGCCGCCACGAAATATTTATTACTAAATCCTTAATATTTATTACTAAATTCAAATTATTTGTGGCGGTCAATAGTTTAAACTATTTAATGCATGTAACTTAATAAGGCATTTACAACGTATCTGTATAAAATGAATTAACATTGATTATTATTGTACAATCTTCATTGCGCCTATCTTAAAACTTAAAAATTATCATAAGTTTATCCGTTAGAAGTACTTGGATAAGTTAGGTACGTATTTATTTATTTATACATACGCTGATTACGAACTTACATAGTTATATGTATTGGGAAAGTGAGATAATGCATTTCAATCATGCATCGTCATCACATCAATGTTTTCATGGGTATGGTATATTCCATTGAGTTGAAAGTGTTATACTATAGTTTCCCGCTAGTTGTATCCATTGAGATGAAATTGAGGCCTATTGGGATTTGTGTCGTGGATAGTATTGTAGGATCCATCAACTCAATTATTAATATTGCACGTCTTACGTGTTTCTATTCTCGACTTTTCAATGACAATAAATTTTCTGGATTTGAATTGCTTTTATCACATATATTTTGCACTTTCAGGATAATATGAGTTCACGTATATTGTTATCAAGAGGAACACTTTCTATATAACATTAGATACTCCTGAAAAATACTAAATTTAATATAATATCAAAAACTGATTAAAAAAATTTTCGTGGACGTCAGTGTCTGTATGTACTCCTGTAGTGCTGCCTAGTATGTTCCAGTAAAAATACCCGAAATACTTTACTTATTGAGCCCAGTATTTTTTCATTCACTTCAGTATTTAACTGTATTAAACGAAGAAAAATACACTGACATTTTGGAATTCAAAAATCAAGCAAGCCTAATAGACCAGGGTAGAAGCCTTTAAAAATAATGAAAAGTGAAAAAAAATTATAATAGAATGAAACCTATTGCAAAAGGAAGAGAATATAACAAAAAATAAAGGAAAAATAATTTACGGGCGATCTGAGGTCGGGAAGTGGGGGGGAGGGGGGGTTTAAGGGTAAAAAACGGTTTATCTCAATTTCCAGCAAAACTATAAGTCCTATGGAAAAAAGTTAAATGGCAAAGTTATAGGTAATAAAAAGGTCTACAATTTTTGTATTTACACTTTTTTCACATAACCTCAAAATTTATGTGAAAAATTCAAAAAACCAAGTTTTTGGTTTTTTATTTTTATCTTTTACAAAAATTTTTTTTTTAACGAAATTTTGTGAAAACTTACCTTTCTATGTCCCAAACATACTGTAATTTTTTTGATTTAAAATATTTATTTTTTCACCTTATTTTGACTTAATATCGAAAAATCACCCTAATTTTCAATCGAAAATTCACCTGTCAAAATATCCGCTTTTTTAAAAAAATCTGTGAGCTTTTTATTTGCTAAAATCTCTACTTTCTGATGGTATAAAAAAGATATACACTACTATGGTAAATTTTCTCAGAAAATGCAATGAAACGACAACTATTTTTGCATGTTTCTTGCAATCTTTATGGATTTGTAATTTTTTTTGCTTATTAATTTATTAATTTAACATGGATTTTGACGTTTTTCGATTAATTAAAGTGTAAATTTTAATAAATGGCTCAAAATTGTACATAAATATTAAAAATATATATTTAAAAACTCGAACTCGAATAATTTTTGTGAAAATAGTTGTCGTTTCATTGCATTTTCTGAGAAAATTTAACATGGCAGTGTATATTTTTTTATATACCATCAGAAAGTAGAGATTTTAGCAAATAAAAAGCTCACAGATTTTTTTAAAAAAGCGGATATTTTGACAGGTGAATTTTCGATTGAAAATTAGGGTGATTTTTCGATATTAAGTCAAAATAAGGTGAAAAAATAAATATTTTAAATCAAAAAAATTACAGTATGTTTGGGACATAGAAAGGTAAGTTTTCACAAAATTTCGTTAAAAGAAAAAATTTTTTGTTAAAGATAAAAATAAAAAACCAAAAACTTGGTTTTTTGAATTTTTCACATAAATTTTGAGGTTATGTGAAAAAAGTGTAAATACAAAAATTGTAGACCTTTTTATTACCTATAACTTTGCCCTTTAACTTTTTTCCATAGGACTTATACTTTTGCTGGAAATTGAGATAAACCGTTTTTTACCCTTAAACCCCCCCTCCCCCCCACTTCCCGACCTCAGATCGCCCGTAAATTATTTTTCCTTTATTTTTTGTTATATTCTCTTCCTTTTGCAATAGGTTTCATCCTATTATAATTTTTTTTGTTTTCAAAAATTATCGACCCTGGACTATAAATAAAGATTGTCAATCGTAAATCAGCTAAGCTGCACGTGCAATCATGATGAAAAATTTCATAATGATTGTTGATTGACAATCATGATTGTACGCGTAACCTTCGCCACTGTGTGTACGTAGATGGCAACATAATATTTTTAGTATTTTTCTTATTTCATTTTCAAGTAAAAGGTAAACATTTTTTCATATTAAATTTGTTAAACGAAAATCCCTTTCAGTGTATTAATAAATCAATCAATAACGTTCTAGACAATCATTAATTTCAATTTGTAACAAAATAAGCGTGTCAGGCGAGCACTTTTGATATTTTAAAATTTTGTAGACAATGCTAAATGTCGACATTTCTTTTTTATATTAAATTAATTTTTTTTCAACCCATAAAAAAGATTCCATATTGGATGGACTTGATAGCTTTCAAACCAATTTATTAAACACAAGGTTCGAACGTCCACCAGAGTATGCATTCAGTGGTTCTCTCTAGGAAATATGTTGAAATAATATCATCTTCCTAACTTTATCAAAATATTTATGGAATATGCCATACTCAATTTTGTCAATTCCAAATCGTATTTATCATATTCTTTCCTCATACTGTGTGTGATTTATTTAATAATATGTAAGTTCCGAGAATAGAATTAAACCAACATCCTGGAGATAAGGTTCCAATATCTCGTATAAGTCTTTCTTAAAAGTTTTATAAGATAATTACGAGTGGTTATAAGCATAACGATAACTTCTTTTCGTATATTACATCCACTCATTTTTACATTATTATCTATTTAACTACTTTCAAACGTTGTTAATTTATTCCTCCGTGCCCGTTACTTAAACTAGATTAAGTTTAAGCAATATTATACTAATATTATACAAAGGAAAGTTTTGTTATTTTGCTTGTAATGGATATACTCAAAAACTGCTAGACCGATTTCAAAAATTATTTCACTAATAGAAAACTCTTTTCTTTCTAAGTAATGCAATATTTTATTCAAAATAAAATGGGGGATTCTAAACGACAACCGAAGCAAAGCGAGGATGGTTACAAGTACACAGTATAGCGAAAGGAACTTTGTTCCAAGCGAGTGCAAGATGTCAGCTCTCGCTCTTTCTTTATTTTAAAAATTTTTAACATTACGTTCCAGTGTGTGATTATTAATTTTATTCTCGGTGGTCAAATATATTGCAATAATTCTATCTCTAGACTTTCGTAGTTAATATCATAACCATACTCATAATTATTGTATTTGGTTTCTTTCCGCTTACTTCTTTGCCATAACCAGCCGATACAAAGCCGACAAAACCGGCAATCAAATCATCTACATTGCCAAGGACATCGTCTCAAGGTAAATTATAACTTCGATCCAAATCGGTTTTGGTAAGAAAAATACTTTTGAATATTACGCTTACGAAATAAATATATCGCCTAGGATAACGGTATCACCAGTAGTGCTCTTGTATCATCAAATTGTTCTAGGGTATCACCAATTTATTACTTTAACACTGTTTACCTCACGCTGTCACTTGCACAGATAAAATCACGTGTTGCTTTTACTATTGTGCCTTATAGAGTGTTTGAGAAAGCTTCAAGAATAGGTAATTAAGTTGTTCGATTTTTAGTTTTCTTTGATGAAAATTATTTTTAATAGAGCTTCGTACAATAGTCTATGGACAAATAAACTTGATCAAGTTCAACTTATTTATTAACATAATAATGAAAAACACTATTTTCTAATATTCTTCAAACATTTCCGGATCAATTTAATTTGTTGAAACAGCTGGTGATAATCGTACAGCTGAACCCAGTCTGTGGCTGAACCGATTTTTCAGTCGTAGCTCGCTCGATTGTATGTATAAGTTACCGGCAATATGTGTAGTTAGGAATACCTAACTACACAATACAATAGGTAATGTATAATACCCAAAACGTTCTGGTAATGTATGAAATATATTATTAATTCCATACTTCGCCTAGGCATTTTATAGAATACTCCATGAGTCGCTGGTAATGTGTGTAAATGACAAAAACAAGGACACTTCCTTTCCCTCTCCCACTGGAGAGGGGGGAGATGTGAGAGCAGGCAGTAAAAGTTTACTTTATGCCGCGTTTCCATGCTTGCCAAGGCTCGGCAAGCGTCCACAAGCACAAGCGTATAAAGAGGGCGTTTGGCTTGGCTTGCGTAAGCTTGTGGACGCTTGTATCTGATCCGATCTAGTGTCGGTTTTTGGACACAGATCAAAGGGCGCTTGCGGCAAGCGCTTGCGACGCGTTCTCACGTTGGCGCGCGCTTAGTAGCCGCAGTGATCTCGCGACGAACACATGTATATTTCCAAAAAAAAAGAGTGGCTGGTCTAACGAAGAGTTTATCGTTTTTGGAATATTACCAGATATTTCTATGAATCTTTATCATCCACCATCTTCGTGGTCGTCGGGCTTTGCTTACTTTTGTTTTACTTTGTTTGTATTTGAAATAAAAGTAGGTTAAACCAAACTTAATAGCCGATACAAGTTCGGTGTCCGCCATGCTTGGATGTACGTAGCACACTGACGTATTCACAAGCGTGTAAACGACTTCCAAATTCCAAGCGAGATTTGTGGACGCTTGGGGCTTGTGGACGCTTGCCGAGCCTTGGCAAGCATGGAAACGCGGCATTATAGGTTTTGCTACCAAATCGCCGGCAAGATATCCGCGATATGTGCCGCCATGGCTTCATATCACGCGGGATGATGGCGGCATAGTGTATAGAAGCCATTAGACTGCATCTCTCCTTACTATCAAGTGCGATTTCGGTCAAGCATTATTTTAAATTTAATAAAAAAATATTATAATCATTCAGTTCACAAATTGTTTGAGTGTGTTTTGAAGTTAATTCTGAATTCCTCTTTTCCTCTTTTTATACGTACAATATCGTTGCCTCCATCATTAAACAAATATTTTTATTGATTATTGTAATTAGTTGATTATAAAAAAATGATTTAGGAATAACACATCTTCGTGTTTTATTTGTATATTGTTTCATAGGTAGATCTAACTTGATGATAAAAATAATGTTGACTACACATACCCCAATCTATTAACTTTATAAATCGCTGGTGGACTTGCAGGTATTCTGTAAATATGTATAATAGTTGCGAAACGCATACATTACCTAGGTAAAGTATGTAATGGTGAATAATATTCAAGTCATTTGATACATTGCCCAAACAACCCAGGTATTATACACATTGCCTAGGGATTGTATTGAATATATGCATTATACAGATTTCTGGTAACATATACATGTTAAAGTTTGACACCACCGTTTTTGCCTAGACGGTTAAATATACTCGATCAAGTTATATGTTACGAAATATTCCTTTTATTCGTGCTGTTGTAGCGCGTTCCCTCATATTTATTTTGTCATATTATTTTATGTTTAAAGACCGCCGATAATGTTTGAATAATATTAAGAAGTAGACTTTTTTTTTAAATGTTTAATTAAAAAAAATGTTGAGTTAAAACATGGATATAGATAAGTCTTTTTTCATTTCCGAGTAAAAATATAAAAATATTCTTAGAGTTAAAGAAAAGCAGTATTTTATAAATTGGCTAAATACAAAAAGAAATCAAAAATAATTTATTTACAATTATAAATTCCAAGGAAAAAGTTCACAGATATCCCTAGAACATTTTGAATGTATGTTTACAATCTCAATATCACTAGGTGGGGTATGATTGTAAATAGCACATTTTAACTTCGAAATATCTAGTGATTGCTTCATGTATAACGTTGCTCTACTAAAATTATCAAAGGAAGAAAGGAATAACCCTATCATCTAACCAGCTTAATACCATTTGTAAATAAGAACATTGTCTTTTATTAGATTAGACAAACTGTTAATTATTATGTTGGTTGACAGAACGTGATCGTCTAAAACCCGCTCCTCCGCCCAAGCCTGCTGGGTTGGGGACGCAGCCCAATGCGCTGGCCCCACAGAGGACTTTTCAACTAGACGTCACGCCTGACTTCTTTAACCATTTGCGCAACCTCCTGAAGCAGAGTCGAGATCTCCGCATTGAGGTAACCTGGGTAGAGATGATGATTTAGTGATGCAAACATAATTTGTTGATGTAGATCATCATGTGATGTAAACATAATTTGTTGCCTTCTGCGAATTCTCAGCATCAGCGAACTTTACCGGGTTTTTGTTAAGTTACAGCTACATTCCTTCCTATAACCCTAACATGACGTCATTCGCAGACCAGAAATCTGCGACGGTCTACCCTATCCCACGCCATCCAAATGAGACAGCTGATGGCCGACACCATTGTCAAAATTGGCACGCTGTCTGCGTCCTTTTCTGAAGAAAATCCTGAGTCGGTGAGATAAAATCTACCAGATTTTTTGTTATTTTTGCCGCTGAGTAGAGACTGTGTTTAATCATAAATTTATTCTAGCAACTTACTCGAGAGGAAGAAATATACAGGCAAGAAATGCTCCTTCTAGAAAATGATCTATATGAATTAGAAGCCACTGTTGAGCGTCTACGAGGACAAGCTGCTAACAGGTATTTTTTTTCTTTTTTAACACTTCACGCTAATAATAAGATTCCTTCTATCTTGGGTGCCATACACTAATTGTACAACACACAATGACAAGAACACATACCCAGACCAAGAACTGATAATTCAAATTTCAACCTCGCTGGAAATCGAACCTGGGACCTAGGCGCTTGCTTATTTTAATAACAACTTTATTCTTACATATTCTGAGCTTCATACTTTAACGGCTGTTAGGTCCAATTTTACACACCTTTGTTACCTGGTATCTGCCAAAGTAACCATCATCCAAACTTCATATTCCCAAAGCGTTCTTATCTGTCTTGAGGTCATACCATTGCGGGGTAATCTATGGGACATATACAGAGAATTTCAGGTTTTATAAAATGAGAAAAGTCTGGCTGTCGCGGGCTCTTGGAATATCGCCATTATTGACATTTGCTTTGGTAGATATGGGGAATGGATCATTTAACTTAATTCTGTTTATACACTCTCACTGAACCTTAAACACTTAACACAACTTACGATTGTTTTCGAAATTTATTTATTTATACTTTCATTATGGCAGGGAAACGCGGGTAAACATGGCTGATATCGAAAGAATAGCCATGGTTTTGTCGAAGAGTAGCAAGACCGTCGCAGATTGGAAGTTGAAGTTCCCTATACTGCATGACACCATGAAGGCTAAATTGACATCGGAGATGGAAAAGGCAAGCGTATTTACCACTGTTGTAAAATTAAAATATAATTATGATTGTAACTAAATTTAGATTTTATAGATGGTGCGGAAAGAAAAAATGTTGGAAGAAGAGCCTGAGCGTCTGGAGCTAGCTTTGCGTCGTTGCAAGAAATTAACAGGCACTCTAGTAACACTAAAACGGTACGTTTAAATATAGCACGTTTGTTAAAGTACGATCGACAAAACAAAGTTTGCGTTATCTTAATCAGTTATTATAATTCCAATTTCAGCCTTGCTTGCGTTCAAGAACAGCGATTACCACTAAGCGATGGTCGCATGTCTCCTGAATCATCACAGAGCTCATTCACTGCAGGTCCTTCTTCCGAGGAATGCAACTCGGAGACAGTTTGCCCTATGGCGCCGCCACACAATAAGGTATTCTAACCAGGCATTATTACCACCGCCAGATAAATATAGATTTGACTGCAGAAATCCTTGGAAGAACATTTTCAATCATAAAATTCAAAATAAAAACCGGTCATGTGCGTCAGGCCACGCGCAGGAGTTAAGGTTCCGAAGTATTAAGTTTATCGACTATAACTCATTAACTACTTAGCCGTGATAGTTTTCCCTATAAATTCATCATATTTATAACCTATTTTTGTGAATTTTTCACTTGTCCAACTCCAACCGTTAAGCCAGCAGGGGGGGGGGGACACTTGACTCTAACCAAAATTAGCACTTTAAAGCCAAATATTTCGCAAACGGACCCCTATTTCCAAAAATGGTCTTAGAAGACCTTTCAACGATATCCCACACTGTAGGGTACGCGACGAATAAAAAATTCATCCTCACATTACTTTTTACTATGTCTGTGGGAGGTACCCTGAAAAAAAATGTTTTACAATATTTTATTCCAAGATTCTGGAATTTGGATAAATATGTATATATGTTACGGTAAAACCCCGTACTACGGTAAATCTTAAGATTTACCAGTAAAACCTATGATTTCAAAGTCAAAATATTTTATTCATATAGGTATCATTGATACACTTAAGCACGTAATTTTTTTGGCTTTTCGGAAGGTGCTTTGTCATGGAAGAAAAGAAACGCCTAAAGAAACTCCTCAGCACAACTTTAAAAAAAAATATTACAAAAAATATATTATCATACAAAAGTTTACTATTCTGAGTGGAGCTGGTTGCAGAGCTAATCATTTCCATGCGTCTTTGTCATTTAAATACTCGTCTACACTATAATATCCCTTGCCTTACAATTGTGTTTTTACACGTTTTTTGAAAGATTCTATTGGCAAGTCACATATTAATTTTGAGATTTTATTATAGAAATGTACACCAAGCCCTATGAAAGATCGTTTCACTTTACTTAGGCGGAATTTACCAACTTTTAATAGTAAAACTCCGAAGTGGTCTGTGATTATTGTTCATTTCGAACTTTTACCATCATACACTCGGTAAATCTTAAGTTTTACCTCAGAGACACTGTAAATATTGAAAAATAGCCATCCAAATGTGTCATCTTCGTGTCGTGTGCATACAAGATGTATCGTCGCGTACTTGCGGGCAGTATACATTCCCCCTGGTATGGTAAAAGTTGGATATGAACAATAATTACAGACCATTTTGGACTTTTACCATTAAAAGTTGCTAAATCTTAGATTTTACTGGTAATAATGGTTAAGATTTATCGTAGTTCAAGTTTTTACAATAACATATCCAAGCCAAATTACAGCTTTCTAGCACTAAGGGTTTTGGAGTTTTGCTTAGGATAGATAGACATGACGAAACTATAATATAAGGATTCCAATTTTACTTCGGAACCCTAAAAACATGCAAAATATTAAATGTTCTTCCATTACATAATATTAAGAAAATCAGTGGCTAATATTCAAAGAGATTTTTATTTCAGAGTGGTTTAGCAGACATCTCCATATTAGGATAAATAGATTTCAGATGTTTATTTCGCCCAAACACAAATTATTCGCTTAACAATTGCAGGTTTGCCAAAAGTTTAAAATTTGCATTTTTTTCCGACACTTCGATTCTTTTGCGGAGTGTTTGTTTTTTCAGTTGATTATTTGCTTCTTGAGTAGCCCCTAGTAGCTTAATTAGATTAGTTCGTTCCCACGATTAGAATAGTAACACCTACAAGCTTCGTAATAAGTCGTTGCATGTGTCCCTTTTGTTTCTGCGTCTTCTGAATTGTGCTGCATTTTTATTATTACCTAGTTTCTACCCTAACTTCTAACAAGTAGCTGCTTTTTATTTAATGAAGTAATTTTAACTTTATTGACCTACGAAATACTTGACCAGTAATTAATGTTACGTGTTCCATTTATTTCACTGTTGTATATTGTCCTGTGTATTCTGAATCTTATCATCAATTCGGCCTCAAAATTTTTTCTGAAGGAAATGTTGTTTACATTTCATCATTGTGTTGTTAATAAATACTGAATTGGCAAATGAAATTTATTTATTCAAATTTTAGCATCACGCTCTGTCCTCTTCATTTCGGTATCAAACAGGCACTATAAAAGTTTGTATTTCTTACCTTTTGTATTCACAGTTATTAATTAGTCCCTAAATAAATGATATTATATTAATGAATAAATACAACTTGATATCGAAGAAACACATTGTACTACAAACACGTTTTTGGCACATCGTCCTTAGCGTTTTCACGTACTACTTTCTTATGAACAACGAATTAATTTTCTTCACGTGGCACTAGTTAGAAAATTTGTAAGTATACCTACTAATATAAGTATTGTTAATAACTATGAAGTAGTTGCGACGGAGTGTGATGACCATGTTGAAAAACAGAATACAGCAAAATTTGAAATTCTTTTGCACAATCCTGCAACCAAAGCACTATCCATAAACGTTGCGTTTTTAATCCTCGCTTCTGGAAAATAATGCCAATTTTAATAAACGGTGAGTAATCAACGCATATGAATTAGTAAGTTATAGTGAGTTATAGGAAAATATCCGAACTTATTTACCCCGTCCCGACTATTTAGCTCACGTACGAAAACTGAATATAAAATATATTATATTGTATTAGTTTATTATATACGGTACGATTGTGAAAACTAACCAAGTCAAGAACATTCTCCTGGTATTGTGAAGGGTCAAGAAGGGTTAAATTTGGATTCTGATTTTCACGTAGATCACTTCATTCCGAAAGTTTAGCTAAGATCTATCAATCTTAAAACTCTCCCTTTAATTGCTGGATAAGGATTATTTCCTTCAATTTTGTTTCCGAATGAAGTTGATCTATGGCCCATCAATAAAGAGGCAAATTTGAGATCGATCTTAAGACAGTTTATAGAAATTTTATTACATAGACAAATGATGTTCTTGATAAAAGATCTATCTCAGATGAATTCCAATATGGACCTAGTATTTCAAGCCTGTCTACGACCGGTTTCAGTTCAACTTGAGTCTATCTGACAACCATCGTACGACGGGCTCTGTCTGCTAACTAGAGATTGTTATATTTCCAACAATATTGTATTTTATTTTTAACTCTTTAATAGTATTATGTTAATGATGAATTTCATCGTGTTTTTTCCGTGATGGTACGCATCAGTTTGCGTGGCGGCAGAGCAACTACTTCCGGGAAGCTATAGTTATTGAGTAATGAATCTCTTCGTAATATATCAATTATTATTATATTATTCATCAACTTCGTTTTGATATTTTATTTGTATATTTTTATTCTACATTCGTATTTTTATTTAATTTTCTAATTATGGTTTTCCTTTATTGTATTATATTCATGTTGTTTTTGTATGTCATTGTTACACGATTTCTATCTTTGTGTAGGCATGTTGTTGCACAGTGGTTCCGGATGCTTACGCCGTTATAACAAATGTCCTTTCTATTGAAAAAACAGTTTATAAAATGTAATATAAATTGACACGCATGCTTACAATAGATCCATTATCATGTCCTCGTATTATATCGGTTTTGGAAATGGTACTATATGTAACTGAGTTTTAAATCTCGCCTTATAAAGATTACGAAATAGCTCATAGTGTACCATTACTAAATACCTTTCTCAATAACCGGTAAAAACTCTTTAATTCCGATGATACATTCATAATACGATCATATTTTGCAAGTTTCAGCTGAATTTAAGTATGATTTGTCCCTCTTTGTCCATGATTTTAAACATTATTTTGTCACTGTCAGGTCACAAGTCAACGGCTGATAACAACATTTTATTTCTTTTGACACTTTTATTTAGTTATTTCAATTTAAAATATGTAATGATTATTGTTGTAATTACTTATAGGCCTGCCTCATTGTAATTTACGACTTTTGGCATGTACTGTACAGAGCATGGTTGGAGAAGAAGAGATTAACGTCCCAACTCAAAGTTACTAACGGTTACATTAATCGCCCCTTAGTAAAGAATCACCGTAAAATTTCTGCTGTAAGGAACGATTTAAGTAACCGTTAGTGAATCTGAGTTGGGGCGTCAGTCGTAAAACCTAAAATGATTCAATTGTAAAAAAATTATGCATTTATGCTGGATAAATAACAATAAAATAAATAAATTAGTGCAATGCATGTTTTGCGCAGTTTAGAATATAAAAGGTAAAAACCGATTTTTAAATTAACTTCCACAAAAGCTGCAAATACTTAGAATCTGTAGGTATATGTCTTTGTAATTGTCGTCACATGAACGTCACATAAAGTGTAATTGATGATTAAATTTACTAAAGTGGCGTTCGATCATAATTGTACGAGGATTCTGAATGAAGAGAAGACATTTTTAATGAAATAAAAATCAAAACATCTTTTTACTTTATGAGTTATACCTTACATACTTACCGGTTTTTTATTTACTTATAACACCTTTGGGTATCCTGGAGGGGCAAATCCCTTCAGACGAAATCCACCTATTTATCTAAGATAGAACGTCACTTAAGGTAAGTCCCTTTTAATCATCAAATTATACTTTACTTCGTCTTCAAGATTAAATTACTTGTACATGTAGATCCTTAGAATTGCGATATTTGTAAAAAAATCCTATGTTTTGTATACAGAGTATTCTTATCTCAAAGACGAAGTTAATTATAAGGAACAATGTAGGCACAGTGTAGGTAGGTACTGTATTTTTTTGGTATGAAGGTATAATGCACGTTTTTACTTCACTAGAGGTGGGCATTCAATTTGTGGATTTTATTTTTCTACGAAAACTTTTCTTCATCACATTTTTTATCTGACAGGCTCACCGTGAAATCTACAAATTGAATACGTTTCTATCTTGAAATGAATGCAATTATTATTCTTGAAATAACAGGCACGGTTTTTCTCCTCGCTTCGTAATAGTTAGTGCATCTTGCTGTTTTTTGTTTTGTTGCAGCACGTTCTCGATAGCGGAAGCAGCTCAAAATCTAGAACTTCCGGGATACATGACATCCCCTGATCCCTTCACATCCACCGTCCTTCTACTTCTACAACTTTATTTCTTTATCCATAGAAAAGTAATTTATTCAATCAGTAATTTCATCTTTATCTTCCCAAACTCCATTTCATTTTCGCATCTTTCCTATTGACACTACATTAGTAATTTTATAAGATTCAACACCATAACAGTCCTTCCCCTAGCCTACTAAACTCGTAACTGAAAAGTTGTCAAATTGACTAACCCTCGCCTCTGGAACACAGGTAATTTGTTTTGTATTGCTTAAAGTTTGTCAGAACATCAACTATGTTATAGTCTCATAATTATTATCCAGCACATAAAAATTATAATGCAGGTAGGTAGCGTATAGTTTGCAATGATTAAACAGGCTTACGTTTTGTTAATTTAATTATAACGATGACACTTCTTGTAGTTTTTTTATTCAGTAGTCTCTTGCTGAAGTTTATTCACATTAAAATATCCGACACGTAATTAAAAATTTTGACTAATGGCAAAATCATCACAATTGTTAAGAGTGAAATTTTTCTTTTTAATTAATATCTTGTTACAAATTCTGGTTACTTCCTATAGATATATCTTATTTTTGTCACTTGCAATCGAGTACTTTTTTGTGTATTTATGTAACTTTACATTCATACCTTCGCCTGAAATATCTATCAGATTGATATCACTAAGACTCTCCTTCCACAAACCATCGGCCGCTCGACACATCCTTATTGATTATGTCGTCGAATAATATCTACTATAATTTCAAAGAATTTCTCATTCTATTATTTGATAGATATTAAATAATTTGCTAATCTAATCTATTATTCTACGACAAAACTTAACGGCAAATGCCTTTTGTTTCTATTTTATTCTTTATTTTTTGAATGATTGTGGACGCATCAAATACTTAGCTATTACATATTAATGTGAATACTAAGTGTTTTTCGTGGATTTTTATTCCTGAATGGTTGTCAGTGTACTGTCGAATCAATGTTTAGTTATAAACTAAGGGCGCGGTTGCGAGAACACTACTAAAGCAAGTTATATGTATATTGTACGCAATATAATTAGACGACGCGCGACGTAATGAATTTTGTTTTTTCACTCGCGACCTCGCCCTCGGAAAACATTATAACCGAACATAGCTGGACATAAAGTTGATGGTGTGCAGGCCAGCGTCGTCAGAAACGGAGCCCCCCGAGGAGGAGGAAGCGGAGGAGGAGGAGGAAGTGGAGGAGGAGGAGGAGCAGACTTACGACCCGAAAACGCCCTCGATGCGCTACTAGACGAGCTGCAGACGTTCGCCAAGCCTTCCGGGCGGGGCGACGGGCAGCTGCGGCGGCTGCACTCGTACCCCAGCGGGAGCGACACGGACGCATCCCCGCCGGTGCGAGCGCGCGGCCAGCACCCCCCCAAGCCGCCGGTGCCCGAGCGACACCCCGAGCTGCTCGCGCTGGCCGCTCGCCGCGCGCCGCCGCCGCCCCCGCCCCGCACCACGTCCCGCTCCCCGCTCGCCTCGCCCACCTCTCCCGCCTCCCCCGCCTCCCCGCCCCGTCACCCCGACGACGAGAACGCCGCCGCGCGCCAGGCCCTCCTCGAGCAGCGGCACCAGGAACTTCTCAAGAAGCAGAAGGCGCTTCAGGAGCAGTACGCGCGCCTGCAGATGATCCAGCGCAGCGGCTCCGCGCTGCCGCCCAACGCGCAGCCCGACCTCAAGAAGACCGGCAGCGAGTCTAACCTGCTCAGCAAGATGAACCTGAACCTCGCGCCCGCCACCATGTCGGGCAGCATGACCCACCTGGCGGGCGACATCGACAGGAAAAAGAACCCGGAGATATCCGCGCCTGAGAAGACTGGCTGCCATGTCTCCCTGGCGAACGACGTGGTGGCGACCACCAACAAAGTTTACGAGACTGACATCCTGTGACACAGCAGCCCTTCGCATAGTATATCTGTGTAGTGAACATTTTTGTTTAGCTAAACTCTTATACCTTAACTTTCACTGTATCCTCAATTTCTTTCTTTCCATGGGTTCCATGGTTTAGCCACTACTACAGTCTTTTACGTATTAGCACGTTCATCGTATGGTTTTTAACTTTTAAGTGACAATATTATGTTATTAACTGTAGCTACAAAGCTCCAGCTGAATTTAGATTATTTTGATAGTAACATTACACCTGCTTCTAACGGTATAAATCATTGAACCCAAACGAAAGCTCGACAACAACGCGGCAAGTTTACAGGATTCCGAAGAAAACATGTTAATCGATCTAAATGTCTGTCAAATAAATAAAACCCAAAAAAAAGTAGCTCGATGTCCCATATTGAATTAGAATAGTCTAATAATATAATATTGCATGCAACTCGTCGATGTTATCGTGTCTTCGCAGATATATTATGTACGATTCGAGAAAATGAAACGTGTCGTTTAATGGTGCGTGTTACTTGAGGTTTAGTGTTACCTATTAAGTTGTATAGAATATGTTTTTGTTTGTTCATCGATTCATCCTTCATCAGCGACTTTGAAATGACTCACCTCATTTGCCTGCAGCATCTCACATCTACGTGCCCAATTCGTGTAGCTGTGTTATTTATTTGAACTTTGTCTTTATTCAAATTGATCCTCAAAGATTATTGTAGGAACAAAACAACGAAAAGTCAGTAATAATAATAGTCTGCAATGTTACTTGTCTGTTAGTTAATATTGGGGTTTATCAACCCCTGACGAAAAAAGAGGGGTGTTATAAGTTTGATGTATCTGTCTGTCTGTGGTATCGTAGCTCCCAAACGGATGAACCAAATTTGATCCTGTTTTTTTGTCTGAAAGGTGACTTAATCGAGAGTGTTTTAGCTATGTTTAGTGTAAATATAACTATCGGGGGTTTATTAAATTTTAATTTAATTTTATTACTACTTAGTTGATAGTACAGTTTACAGTACTATTCGTAAAAGATAAGCACCTAACCTACCGACTTCATTTAGTAGAATCTGCACGAAGCTACATGATAACGGGCACCTTAGAATTGAGAATTTTTATACTTCCTTTACCTCTAATGTAATATTTATACTCTATGTAATTGACATCATATACCTACATACCTATACTATTACCTTTAGATACTAACTATCAAACTTATATTTGTATACGTATATTATAAATATCTCTTACCCTATAAGAATTCCACAACTTAAGTGCCAAAAGTAACTGGCGTTCTTACTTCGTGACTAATTTAGATACCATTTTAGATTCTTATTCAGAACTTTCTGTTTAGTGTGATTATGTTAAGTAGAAAATTATTATATTCTCACAACGAAGAAAATAAATCGATATCTTTGACAAGATACATACTTCGAATTTTGAACAAACTCACAATCAATAAAGTGAAAACAAAATATTTTGGAAATTAAAACATGACTGACAAAAATTCTATGAACAAAAAATCTTTATAGCTACTTTCAACTTTTTGCCAAAAATTCTTCACATTCTACTTACGTGAAATATCGTTATCGTAACGGCGAAGAATAACAGTGCCGTAATGTGAATATGCTGTAAATAATAAATCTACAACGTTGAATTGAATCTGCTCAAAATTAAATAAGCCACAAGGACTTGATAATTTCACATTACCTCCCTAACATTAAAATATAAAGGACAGTTAAATTTATCATGAAATCACAATAAACTAGCTTAAATTTAAATTGACTGTGATAAAAAGTTACCTAATAAAAACTATTGCATGATTTGATGTTTTCTCTTCTTGATTTCGTGGTAGGATAATTTTTGATTTTCTACAAACTATTTTCATCTCTCATTTATTAAGCAACACTACAATTAATTTGAACCTATTTGTATTCTAACATTGTCCGAAGTCAAAACTTATTTGTATGAACTACGAGTATTAACTATGAACCTTGCAAATGGCTACTCGCAACGACTCGCACTTCAAAACCGTCGTCATTCACATTCACTCATTCACCTAACTTTATAGCATAAATGTTGTAATCAACTATGAGTGATATTGTTGTAATAAATGTCTGTGTTAATATATTCTTATTTTTAGACTCAAAATATATCTGCATTAGAAAATGTATAGTGTAGATCTAGCGTTCGACTTATGAAATTATTAATACGTATATAAAATGTTTGCGCTTCTGAATGTTCGTTGCAAGTCACGACAGTTCTCTTGTCACTGCGTGTGTCGGCGCCAACCATCTCAGTTCTACACTACCCGAAGTATGATACGATTGGAGGCTTAGCAGATTATTTTCTATTATTTCTATGTATTGTAAATGATTCATAATGTATCATCGAATAAATAGACGTAGGTACTGTTGCCGACAGCATGCAGCGTACTGAGAAATCTCACGCTACACGTTTCATTATAAAATAATGCACGAAAACCAGCACCTAGAAATTAATTTGACGAACGTACTTACAACATTCAAAATTATCGACAGTGAAATAATATTCGACCAAAAATTTATCGATGGTCGAGAAAGCTTCTTAATATTATTTCAGTTTGATCTTTAATTTTAATTTTTTCTTTTATTATGTTGTTAGTCCTTAATGTTACGTCATTCGTTTTTCCCATTTATATTTGGTTTATTGTTTAATTTATAGTGTAAATAAAATGTATTCCACATTTTAAATATTTACAAGCGTATTTTAAGTGTTCAAAAATTTTTTTATCAATTTTGTTTCAATTATTTTGTTGTACTGCAATTGCTATTACTGACGTAGATGCGAATGAAAATAGAGAAATAATACAATGTAACGTGAATTATAACACCAATGTATGTGTAAATATAATGTAAGGCTTAAATCTACGTCAGTTATAAAAACAAGTCGATGTAATTAGTGAATTATGACTCTTAATGTAACTAATTAAAAACTGAATATAAGTACCTTCCTAATTGGAGATTTGATGCTGTCATGTGCAATAATTATGGTATAAATCTGCAAGGCCTTTTCTAATTGATCCCCAAGTACCACAACACTCAAATTTAAAAGCAAAACGATTACATTATCATTGAAATAACATATCTAACGCATGATGACACACCTTAATTTTTCGAAATTATTGACCAAATGAATTTTCTTTTCTGATCTTACATTACTTTTATTTGAAAATACGTATTTGTGAAATATTATCTGGTAAAAATAATTTCTCATGGAATTGTCACTTTCTCTAACTGCTAGTTTTGCATGGTGTAGGTGTCATGTAGGTACAAGCAATAATTTTCTGGTCATGAAATATGTTAGTACACGTCTTATTTGACATAATTATTACCTACCAAAACATTTTAATCATGACTGTCATGTAAATTGGCATGAACTTCTTTGAGCTTGCAATTAATCATTGATTATTATTTATTAGTTATACCTTGTGATCGAAGGTTAAAGTTCATTAATTTCATTATTGGTTCTAACAGATCGATCATATTTCCGCTATTATTAATATCAATCACAAATCACAGTCAATCAATGAATTGATTCAACACATTTCGTATAAAACTTCATGGTATCATGGGCGGTTTACAACCTACTGTATTATATATCCACTTTGTCATTGTATGTTATAAAGTTTTTGGTAAAGATTACAGTGCATTGGTTTTTAAGATTACTATTGTGTTACGATGTTTCAATTTGAGGCACACACATCATTCAAAATAGCTTTATATCAAAAATACATTACCTGAATGTGCCAAATAACTAATGTACCAATTCCTTTATCTGACCATAACAAAATTAATACTTTATGTCATAGTTTTTTGGATATCTTTTACTTTTACCTTGTATCAATTTATACATTAATAATGTAACATAAATCAAAATAATTTATGATTGGTTATTAATTTACTTATTTGTCATTATGTGTAAGCTTGAAAGTGTATTTTTTAGTAAATTTTAATGTTCGTTATTTTAGTACTTACATATTAATGTTTTATTGATTCTTATTTAGTTTAAATATTTCTTGTTATTGTATAATTATTTCAAGTCAGGACAGCTTAAATTATGTTCATGTGGAATTAATTAAATATATACACGTCAAGTTTAATCTTTCATTGTACCTTTTGTAGTTATACAAGTTACAAATAATTAATAACGGACGCACTCAGAGTAACTAACGGTTACTTAAATCGCTCCTTAAATTGCTCCTTGAATTACAATACAATTTTTTTACTAACTTAGTACATAGTACTACTAAGGATGGATGAAAATCATTTATTCATTCTCATTAATAGTCTCTGCTGAGCTAGTTTATTCTCATAAAAAAGAGAGCAGGTATGAATGGCAGACTTCACACTATCTTAAATAGGTAGTAATTGGAAAACTGTCAGGTGCGTAGGTTTCTTCGAAATATTTTCCTTCGCCACAGTAAGTGGTTGTTAACTTCTAATACGCATTTGTGAAGTAAAATTGATCCTGCATAAAACACACTATAATTTCTTACCCATTTATGTAAAGAAATAAAATTACGGAAATACATAATAATCAGTGTCTTTAATACAATAATGGTAAACAGTGCTTTGACTATCAATAATTAAATAAACGAAGTTACAACTATAACGTATTCTACCTATCACTAGACTGCACATCACTACGCACTTTGGTTCATAAACACAATCACAATCACAGTTATGCCTCCGACGTGTACACCTGAAATAAAAGAAAAAAAATCAGTGTCTTCTACCACTACACTTTTAGGAAATACAAGCTCTGAAATAGTATAAAATCGGCTAATACTGGAGGGAACCCGAGCTGGTAGGTGTAGTTACAACCAATTATTTTCAGGCCCAATGATTTCAATGAACCATTTCTAAATTTTTCAGTAAAATAGAATATTACACACAATTACACATGTTTTATTTCACAACAGCAACCACGATAGCTAATTGGAAAGGGGATTTAGAGAACCAACGATAGAAAGATCCCACGTGGCTTCGACGATTTCCTACTGAACGAGGGTCTCCTATCCAGAGGCCTGAAGGCATAATCCACCACGCTGCTCCAGTGCGAAATGGTGGAAGGGTAAGTGGCCTACCTTTGCCGTAAATTTTTTTGCCACTCGAAGACCTCCGACAAGGCTTAACGACTGTTATTTTACGATAACAACCGGCAAAGGGCATAAGTAAATAAATCTTATCCTCAGTGGAAAAAGGGCATAAGATGAAAATTGTATTTTTAGAGGAGAACAAAAGAACTGTTAAAAGATGAATAAGTAGTCAAAGGAATTTACATTACGATTTATTGCACAAAACCGTCAAGATTAATGATAAAAAATTGAGCATATGCAGCTTCTGTCCCTCTTTTCAATCATAATAATAACTAAAATTCAAAGTAACACGACTTATGCTCTTTTTCCACTGGGGGTGCGAAATAAATAAAATATAAATAGCACTACACAGTACACACTCATAGCCCCACACTAGGATTCCTTGTGTCGTGGGTGCCATGGAGAACACCACAAAGACGAAAACACACACATCCAGACCCAGGCCAGATATTTAGATATGCCCAGAGAAACCTATGGTATACCCAGGATCAAAGGTTCCTGGTACCAAAGTACGGTGTTGTGGCATGGTAACCATTACGTCACCTTCTTTCGAATCTTCAAGTTCTTATTCTCCACGTAGGTCTGCAGTGCGAGGTAGAGGAATCTGTACTGGGACTTGTTCTGCACCATGCCGTTCCTTTGTGCTCTCACCATCTTCACCGTGCTATGCACGTCTATGTCGCAGTTGAAACCTGAAACAAATAATCACGTAAAATATACAAGTATTATAGTTTAAATAATAGTGAACTCATAATTGGTACTTGTGTGGTGTTTGTGCGGTAAATAGGTACCCCTGTAAAGTTAGTAAGATTGCGTTGCATTAAAATAAAATGTTCTAAAAATCGTCGCTACAGCAAAGATGTACCTTTCCTAAAATCTACTACAAGGTATCATAATTTTAATTAATACTAGGTACCACTTTCCTAGAAATGTAAAGAAGTAGCACCTGTACATTGAATGTGTTCAATGCGAGTTATAAATAAATAGATGTACTATAAAATATCTTATCTACTTTATTTTCGATACTTTATTATTTTCGCAACATAATTTACCTTCTAATCCTATATTCTTAATAGGTAGGTATGATCTAATGTTGTGCATCAATGAAATACTTTCTTTATATTAACTAGCGTTAAAAATTACTCATGAAGGAATATTATCACATACTACCTACATACGATTTAATAAAACGGAACTAATATACTCATAAATCTACTATAACTAATATTTACAAGGGAACTTTGTTTTAAATAATTCACTAGGTGATATTATATCTGTAAGAATAATTTGTGTTAAAATTGGTCAAGACTGTCACCGAAAATCATGACTAGGTATATCATATGTATGTAACCTCGTCCACATCTTTAGCATATTATCTTTATCGAAGTGGGCGACTTTAGATACAAATAAATTTTACTATAAAATAACCAACTTCAAATAATATGATAACATCATCAACATAGCTGAAAAACCAGCTTTTGAATATAAAAAGAATCATCAAAATCCACCCAGTAAGGCCATACACGATCAAGTGTATAAGACTTGACGTTTGCAGTTTTGATGCGGCATCCATTTTGCACGAGACAGCTATATGGCCAGATAGCCACATCATGGCCATACACAGTTAAGTTTACTGGATGCCGCGTCAAGTCCGCTGCAAACTTGAAAAGTATATTTGATCGTATATGGCCAGCATTAAAAGCTATGTAGTACAAATAAAAAATAGAGTTGCATTGAAAACCTCCTCCTTTTTTGAACTCGGTTAAAAAAGAATTAAAACTTGCAACGGCTTTAATAAAGATCGCATAGCTTCCTATAACATCAAATTAATATAAATACCAGGTAACCGAAGGCAGAGGAAAAAAAATTACGAAAGGATGAGGATTTGAGTCTAACGCCCCAACTCAGAGTCACTTACGGTTATTTAAATCGCTCCTTGTACAGAATTTATATGGCGATTCTTTACTAAGAAGCGATTTATGTAACCATTAGTGACTCTGAGTTGGAACTTAAAGGTATTATGATTAACAAATACGCTGTCAGTAGATAATTATGATTCATTAGATGGATCGAAATCGAAGTAGGTTAGAAAGGAATGATGAAACTTAGAAAATGTCACACAATTCGACATTTTCTAAGTTTGACTTATCAAGGCCCTCCGCCTTAGGAAATAATAAGGGATAGGGTAGGGATAGGGGGTAAGGGGTAGGGATAGGATAGGGTTTTCCAATGATGTACAGAAATAAGCATAGGATAGGTATAGGATTTATGATAGAAGATACAAATATCAATAGGAACGCGTAAGGAATGATTTATAGAGGGGCGAAGAAAGCAGTCAAAAATGCAACATACGCACCTATACATTCTTTTAAGTTAAGTATAAAAATCGCTCTTTAAGGTATAGTAAACCAAATCAAATAATCAGCAGGCAGTATGTATCAAACTGTAAAACTATTTAATCTAGATAATAATATATAATTACGTAAAACACAAAAAAATTGTACGGATGTCTTTTACAGACTGAAACTGTAAGCGAAGATTGTTTGAGACCACTTAAACAATGCATTAGGCACATTTTGGATTTTCGACATTTCCATACAATTTTTTTTGTGTAGTAGCACAAGCCGGGTATCCACTAGTATGAAATAGAAACAATGATAAAGCTCACCGGAAGTTTTTATTTTATCAATGAGCATATCTAGAACAATGAAGGTGCCAGTTCTGCCGACACCGGCCGAGCAATGGACGCACAGCACATTCTGGAACGTGTAAAATTATACTACGTTAATTAAAACAAATATTTATTTTGCTTTAGTATTTACCTATTATCTCGTAACCGACCAAAGCTTAATATTCTTCAACAAACAACAAACAAAAATACAAAAAATTGTCTACATTATAATAGTATCCGTATTTAGCCATACTCAATGCAATTACAGTTACTCTCTACAATACAAAAAAAAAGTTAAAAGCGTAAAAGCTTATCATCCTATCATCTTAGTATAAAAATACTCATAAAATGCCAGGGACTTTCATTTCATTAACCAATATCAACATACCTGTTCAGGAGCATCTTTTTTCTGTGAGATCTGGTACATTTTTCTGTTGATATCTTCGATGAATGCCAGTACGCTTTCGGCTTCTGCTGGAGTACCATGATCCGGCCACGTCTTGTGAAGAAAAGTGTAAAAATTTATATCCATAAAATGTATACCCATATTCATTTTTTCAAGTCATTTTACAGCTAGATTTATTTGATTAATAAAATTTCCAGAGTACTTCTTTCTCAATGTGATACCTACACTCAAAAATTTAATACATAAATATATTTCACTAACTCAAACAAGTTCTCAAATTTATATGGGGTAGAAGAGAAATAATACTAGCAATGGTTATTTAAATATTTAAATACGAGGTGGGGGCTCATATATCAATAGTTTTGAAAAGTCACCGTGAATTGGTACTGGAAAATAGTCCTATAAGAGTTTCCCTCGTCGCTGACATCGAACTCCCTCAGCAGGTAGTCCTCGTAACATGTTTCGGATATAGATTTGACTAGCAGCCCGCCGTAGTGCTGTTCCTGTCCTGACAGCGGCCAGTAACGTTCGCATTTTTTCTGAAAACAGTTAACAGTGCCGGTTACAAACGATTCGCCGCTTATTTCTTACATGACTTGACTGTAACCAAAATTAGCTCTTTAAATACTACTATTTTGAAAAAGGTTTTTGACGTGATAACGTCTATTAAAACGGAACGCCAGGTGCACACACGAAAAAGCATGACTCATCTGTCGCGTTCCGCGAGCGAGCGAACAATGGAGAAAGCGCCATCTATGAACAAAACTATATACACAATTAAGTCAGAAAGGAACTTGCTGAAAAAATAGTTTAGTTCAGAGTTCTAGATGGCGTTGTAGTATAAAGATAAAAGTTTCTAATTATAAGTTAATTTCCAGAGATAATATTATATTCGAGCACTACTTCATCAATGTTTTGTCATGACTCATGACGTTAAACTACCGTCCGTAAACCGACTTTACAGACAACCATTTTTTTAACTCAGTTTTTGGAAGACCCTTTAGAATAGAGAACCATTTCTTACTTCCGCTTGTATCTTTATAGTTAAAGTTAATATTGCTTAGAAAATAATAGTTTTTTAGTTAAAGACAACAAGGAGTACATGATACGAAAATTCATTTATTAGTTCCACGATCGAACAATGAAAATAATCTTACTAGTTCGACAATAGAACTATAATAACGAAATGAACTAGTGAAAACAAAACGATTTGAATAGGATTTTTTTTTTATTTCTTCCCACAATGTTTTCACTAGAAATATATTTATGCTGTGGGTGGCCAGACTTCCAAATAGCTGGGGTTTTGCTAATATTTCGGCATTAAAGTTTCAGTATAAATTTTTTTCGCGGCGAAAATTACTAAACTTGTTTGGTTTCTGCACTATTCGCCGCGTGTGCCGCTCGACTCCATGGCTTGCACCTCATGCTTTTGTTTTATGGTCGTAGCGCACATATCAACTCGGAAAGGGATCGGCACCGGATCGCCTCGCCGTCAACCTAACGTAAGCTCGGCTACGGCTAGGCGACGCCGCGCTTACGGCTAGGCGACGCCGCGCTTACGGCTCGCCGGCCGCTGGTTGACGGAATGAATGACAGCAGTTCGCCGACGCAGCGGTAGCCGCGGCGCGGGGCGTGCACGAGGAAACGGAAAGTCGACGGATAGCGTACGGTGAGACGTAAGCGCGGGTACGGCAAGTCGTCCACGCACCGTACCGCGGTTCGTGAGCTTGTCTCGAGGCGAGGCGATTACGTTACGAATCCGATAAGTGTGCTTTACAGTAGGGAGTTTCATACAAAGAATACTGACATGCAAAAGTTGATACGTTTACGTTCCGTTTATGAGTTGATATGTGTGCTATGACCATTCGCCCGCCGCGCCGCTCGTCGCCCGCGGGATTCGCTCGGTATATTTCGCCCATCGCTTCGCCATTCACCGCTGCGCGTGGCATGATCAGTACATTTCTATGAATTTGTTTTGGTCACTAGACGCTTCGCTGTTCGCAATGCGCGAATTTTCGCTATGGCGAATGTCCCGTGGCCAAGCGGTAACGGTTACTTTAATCACTCCTTAGTAAAGAATCACCATACAAGTTCTGTACTAACGAGCGATTTAAGTAACCGTTAGTCACTCTGTCAATATCTAGCAGGACTGCAGGACTTTAAAGGCTGTTAGATAGATAAATAGTAACTGAGTTGTGGCGTAAGTTTATCAAAATCAAATGTCGATTAAAAACAATTGACACTTGCAAACAACAATAAAATTGATGTTCCTACCTTTCCCTTCTCGACTTCATTTGTAATCATGGCAATGACTCTAACGTCCTCCTGCCAAATCATTCGCCAGAAATCATCCGTCGTATTGGGAAGGCAGCCTTGCGTAGCGATATACACTTTATCCTTAACTGCAAATAAAAAAAAACACTTTATCAACTTTAACAATTGTATAAAGATTCCTTTTTAATCATCGTTGAATGGCTTAACATTTTTTAGACATATTCACACAATGCATTTTTTTCATAGCTGGTCTACTAAAATACTTGAAGTCATTAACAAATACTGTGTTTATATTTTGGAAATTGAGCAAATTCTCCGCTTCTTTTGTTTTGGGGGTCATAGATATCTGTGGGCAACAGTGAACTCTTAGCATTGAGTTTTCCGTCGTTTGCTAAACGGTAAAATGAGTTGTGTTGTCTTGTAGGCAATCAAATAACGACTTCCTTAGGATAATATCACAAATATTGTGCACTTTCCCTTTCCTTATATTGCAAATAGGATAATTAGAAACAACAAAATATTGCACTAAATAGTGAAGATCCCTTTAATAGAAGATCCAGGACAAAAGATCAGTGACGTAATTCAAAATAACTAAATGCGGCGATACGATGCGACAAAGGTACTAACATTGAATACTCATACATTACTCAGTAATTAGAATACCAATTGAATCATAGAAGTATCTAGAACAAAATAGTTGAGTAATCGACATCACTTACTTGTATTCCGGAACAAATTCCCATTCATGTTGTCCATCTTGATACATCTCTTCACTTGCATGAGCGCGTCATCCGAAAGAGATTTTGCGACGAGAGGTACTGGTTTTTTAGATTCGCTCCTTAACACCAATGCTACAAAGAAATTAACCCATATGACTGTAAAAGTAAAGGCTATTCAAATTTTAATCTAAAGTAAATCCAAAGTAAGCACAGTAGTGCTCAGAAGCAATTTATGCGAAATGCGCTGAGTCACAGACTTGAAAAAGGAACCAGACGTCACCTTGTCTTATCGAGAGGAACGTTGCCCGCTTACCATGTGTGCGTAATTTTTAGTGCGGTCCGATCAATCCGACGCGGTAATGGCGGCCGATTAATAACATCATGGTGTCAATGTGTGCGTGAAATACTTGTAAGAATAGAGGAGTTGGTATTATTATGGGTGCTTCACTGAATTAGTTGCTGACAATCCGTCTGGTTCTTTTTTCAAGTCTGTGGCGCTGAGTATGATAACTACCATCTTGAAGTCGGCTAACTATGAGTATAAAAATTTTAATTTATTTCAATAATTGTTCAGCTTAAGGGTGTTAGCTGCCTTATATCGTTTTAGTTTGCTTCAATTGCAGTGTCGTAGGAACCACTGCAGGATTTTTTCCTAAATTACCTGATTTTTGTATCATTAAGTAGTTATCGTGTTGTTCTCTCTCAAAACTTAGATAAAACCACGAATACGATTGTGATCTGACCCATTTCAAGAATAAGATTGTGGATAACAATGGATAACTGGTTGGAACCAGTCTTCAGTGAAAACATTTATTTCTTTCACCAAACCAGATATAAGGATTCCCCAGGTACAAAAACGTTCGAACATTTTAATGAATTTACATGACTAATGGATCACGGGGACGTGACCGGAGCGAGCTACTGAATCCTTGTAACATCGACACTGGCTCATTAGTATCACGACAATGTACGAAAGGTATGCGGCACTCGATGTAATTTTCCGTTTGTATTAGCGATAACGAAAACAGGATCTGATTCCATGATGATGTTATGAATAATTTGGTGCATCGCATTCTTTCAACTATCACTTCATTACCCGTAACTGTTATCGCCACTCATAGACTTTTGTAGAATCAAAGGCGCTTCTGATGCGTTATTTATTACATAATCCATTACTAGCTCTGGCTACCGAATTCTGCAACCGTGTTTCAAATTTAAAATTTAAATTCAAAAATAATTTATTTCAAATAGGCCACTTTGTGGCACTTTTGACACGTCATAAATACAATTTAATCAATAAAATACAACAAAATAATTACAATAAAATATTTCACGATTGTTGTTAGAAGTTGAAGTTCACCAGCTTTCTTTACGTTTTCTCTGTAAGGATAATGATTTTATCCCACCGTCTTAGAAGTTCCAAGAATGCGTAATTGCTCATACCTCACGATAATAAAATACATGGGGGTACTTTAATTTTACCACAGTAAAAATGGACCTCTGAACAGAACTGTTAGAGAATATGACTTTCCAAGCTTTCTAACAATATTGATTCGACACTGACATTCGCCGGTTCAAAAGGAATATAAATAATTACCTACTCTCTTGTACCCGTATTGGCTATTTTAAAATTGTCATTGTTGTCCAACCAAACTTAATATTTTAATCCTATAGTAAACTTTTTAAATTCATTGTATTAATATTTTGGTTCTTGAATTTACTTTAAATTCTCAATTTAATCGTAACTGACTTTATTTTAGTGTTGTTTAATCACTGAAACCTATTGTATTGTGTTTGTTTTTAATTTATATCGCGTTACTTTTTTACATTTTATTGTTTTTAATTTTAATTTGGTTTTATTTCAATGATATTTATACGAGTAATTAAAGAAGAAACGACCGCATTCAGATTTTGTGTGGATAATCATACCTTGTGATATTCCCTGAAATCGTGAGGGTTGGGTAAAGTATTGTATAGAAAAGTAATTCTTAAACACTTACAGTGCACGCTGTCTAAGCTTTCAATGGAGGACTGGACGGAGCTGGACGAATCATAGAGGCGCGAGGATCGGATGTAGTTTGCGTTGATGTAGTCAGTCTCGGGACGATCATTACTCTTCCGTAATACCACTCGTGTCTGATCGTCTGGAATCAGAGGAATATGTGATTAAGTCTTTTAGAAACTAAGTAGTCAGTGTTCGGACGGAACGGAAGATTCATGCTAGATAATTCAAATGGTTACTATGGTGTTATGACCAAAGTTAAAGTTCTTGAGGCAATTGAATATTTTATTGTAGCCGAATAAGACTAGCGATTTTGAATATTAATAACTTACATGGTAGAATGTTCCGGTATCTATTTTTGGGCGCATTTTCTATCTTCATTCCCTCGTTGACAGTGAACAGAGGAACATCGTCGACCGATTTCAAAGAATAGAACTCGCCATCAAATCCAGATTTGCTATCCGGCTTCTGAAAGTCTTCCATTTCCTGCTGACAAAGTTGTTGATAATGTACTACAGTGTATTTTAAATAAATGCAACAATAAAATCCCACAAACGTTCGTTTGTTGTTGAAGGCTGATACAAACTGGAATATTATTAAAAAGAAAAAAGTTACTGGTGGCAAACAAAGATAGGATAATTTTATATTCCGGTACGATTTAGCAACTCGCGATTATAATTAATCTTAGTCATTTTACTTCCGTTGTATTGTACTTATACACCGCAGGCTCTGTAATACATTTCATTACTAAACAATGAATGTTAATCAGGTATTAAAATTACTGAGACGATTGTTGAGATTAATTAATTCTACGAGCAATACCTGCAATTAATATTCATTTGTTGATGTCACAAACGGATACAAACCTAAGTTGTTCTTAAGTGACATATTGTTTGTATTTCTCAGTGAACAAATATGTTTCACAATTCACACTTCTAATGTTTTTTTTTACTTCTTTTATAATGTCTTTCCGAAAAGGTGGTAGATTCGAAATATTTGACATCATGACGTTTATTGAAAAAATATACACGCAATGTAATTGCCATGCATGCCATACGCCAATTTATGGTTAATGACAATTAATACCCATGGATATCTGAAACACCAGAGGTGTTTTTCATGCACTATCAGCGAAAGAGCAGCTAAGAAATCGATATTAACAGAACTGGCTTTTCAATATTTATACCATATTCAAGTTCACATTCAAAAATCAGGTTCCAGACAAGCAGGCAACCAGTGCTCCGTGAAGGCTGTCAGCCGGGATCGGTACTTATCTTAGCTGGTTCGGCAAAAAGCATAGAAACTTCGAAACGTTGATAAGTGCTGGTAAGTCAGCTTGCTTTCTACCGGAATACGCCCATGGCTTTAAACCATGGGCGTATAGTGGGCACTACTTAATAGGTATCTCTGTATAGGTATCTCATCTTAAGGAGACCTAGAGCATACTCCACAATTCTGCTCCAATGTGGATTAGTGGAGGGGTTAGAGCGCAACCAAGTGTTGGAAGTTTACTTGCCGCCCGAAGACCTTCGGCGTGGCTTCACGACGATCTTACTATAAAAAACAACCAAATTACAAAACACACCAGTAAATTACACTAGATCATGCACCTGTACTTTCTGATCGATGTTATTCGCCCGAATGCGGGTGCCGTTGACTGGCTGCAGCAGCCGGAGTACGTCGCCAGAGGTCTCGATCATCGGATACGAGCGGAAGTGCTCGATCAGACCCACCAGGTCGTCGAACTGCTCGCCACTGCCCACGTCGTATTTGTTTTGCTGGAACATCCAGAAAACAATTCTTTAAGCATCTTCTTAATCATAGTGCGTTACACGTTGCTATTTTTACGTGGTGCTGTGTTTTGCTGTGCACTGTCGTAATGAAAGACGATTAGAATGAGACCGCACCAAATGATCATGAAACGTTGCAATACGCAAAATATAGCGTGTTTGAGTATAAGGTGCTCCAGCCAGTCTTGGATTTGTCAATAGGCCGTATAGGCCGCGGCCTAGTGGCGGCAGCGTCCTAGGGGCGGCAGATTTCAGAAGATGATAATATAGATGATTTTGCTATAAAAAAATGCTGTAAAAACTTGTAATTCTTGTTTTTTTGCACTTTCTTAGTAACTAATTCAGTGTCTTTCTTACTATGAATGGAAAATTATTATTTCAGAAAGGTACATGGGGCGGCGGAAATAAATTGGCCTACACTGATAAAAAATATAAATCTGGCATTGGCTCCAGCTATCCTTGAGACGAAGCCAACCTTCCATGCTCTCATGGCTCACCCTGCAGAACATCGGTAGATAATGGAAATGGAAATGGTGAACGAATCATTCTGTTCAAGGTGTCTAGGTTCTGTATCAACCAGTGATATTATTAAAGTTTTCGGACTAACTACACAAAAATTAGGTACGTTCAGCGTAATTGTCATACAAATAAAGAAATGAACAAACATTGGACACGTTTGGCTGGATGTGTCGTCTACACAGACCATGAAGTGCAACATGGTGGAAAATCATGAAACTTTTCAATCATGACAGTGATTGCAGTTATTAACAGAACTGCAATCACTGCTCGTTACCTATACCATCAGCTGATGGTACCTATAGGTAACGAGCATGCAAGGGTAATTTAGCTTGCTATTATATGACAATCGCAACGCATCATCATTCAGAACATCATAAAGTATAGTTCGTTAGAGACTTCCAATGCTATTCACACTTTTGAGTACATAGAGATACAAGTTATGATCGCAACTTAATGTATTATAGAAATTATTGCTATAAACATAGTCGCAAAGTGCCTTAATCACGTGACGTTGCTTCTTTGGTTTTACAGCTTATTATTAATATGAAAATTAAAAGAAAACGGGACTGTTTTTTGTATTTTTATTACTGGAATGCTAAATTTGGACCTAAATTATGCTAAAGATATTAAATTTCTATTGATATGTTTTTTTTCATGGTGGTTCGTTTGTATTATTTGTTATATTATATTGGATAAAGATTGCCAAGGAACGTTTGGAAGTCAATGAAGTCTACGGTCACGAGACACCCATTCTGATCACACTTGTCAAAGACTTGTACAAACAGTACTGCCCAATCGGAAGTTGAGAGCCACACTGGGCCTTGACTCAGAGCATCACTTCGCAGCATGCGCATTGCTTTAATACAAGTATTACCATAATTTGTCATCATATCCATAAAATTAAAGCAATGTCCTTGTGGCTCAAGGCTATGATCCTCGTCGTTCATGTGAACGGTCACGTCTGAAGTCAGTTGTTGAGTTGTCGTGATCTCCTGTTTCCTCGTACCACCATGTAACATCTAGTTAATTTGGTAATTTAGTCACGTACCTCAAGTTTGTATACGACGCAATTAGCTATTTATTTGGGATATAATCTGTAGTATCTCTGTCTGTTATAAACATATACACAGTAGTCGCATTTTCTTGTTTATGTTTTTGTTGTTTTAGAATTAATGCACTTCCTAAGTCTAAGGTTTTTTAATAAAAACTATTAGAGTGTAACTGTCTTATACTGTATAGATTGTCTACTTGTCCAGTGATAATACTTTAGATGGTAACCACTATGGGATCGAATAATTTATATTGCTTAAGGTTAGGTCTTTAGTCCAACACGCTGGTATATCACGACTTATTGGAATCATTATGGAAGATTCATATAATTATTAATTAACTATAATAATGCGACTTAGAAGCGAGCGATATATATCTGTGCGAGAGATCAAACACAATGATTAATAAGCTAGTAGTATCGGTAGCTAATTGATGGTAATTCAATTTAAATGTCCATCATATTCAAAATAAGCATCCATAGAAATTGGTCATTGTTACTTAACTATTGACATCTACCATGTATCTTTTTTATATAAAGTAAATATATATTTAAAGTAATCAAAATTAAATCTAGGAAGGATGTTCTTTATAGACTGAAACCATCAAACTGATATGTCTAAAAGGATTTCATTTGAAAGGCAATAATCCGAAGGTGGTTTGAGACCACAAAAACAATGCATTAGGTGCATTCGGTCCATTGATAAAGTCGATTTTCCACTTTTTCCGTACAACCATTTTAAGATAATATCAAGTAGGTAAAGATGGCGCATCAACGTTAACGTCAACACAAAAAAAATTTAAGCGTAGTGGAACACGCCGGGGTTCACTAGTACCGTATAAAAAATAACTACGAGTATTTCAGTCAACCAACAAAACAGTGGGAAAAATTATTTCAATTGTTTTACACGTAAAAAGATCTAATAAAGTGAAAAATGTAATGAGTACCGACAATGGATATTGAAGTATTTTATTATTTACTAACTACCTAGTTAATAAAAAGAGAACACAACCATGTACCTATCCTAAACTAAACTACATGAAGACATATGGAAATCCCTTTAAATGATGGGACGGAGGAAAGAACTCAAGCTATTGCAAATCACATTACAACTCGATCTATCATAAATTACGCTGTAATGTAAACTTGTAATGTAAAATTGGCGTTAATCAATTCTATTATCATCCGTGGGAATCTCACTGGATAAACTACAATTATGTTGAACACATAGTTACCAAGAAACCTGTGTAGGCTACATTAACCTCTGCTATTGTCGTCAGATATAACGTCCGGTTTCATTTCTTATTTACAGAACCCTAAGTTTAGAGCAAATTTAAATACAATACATGAATCTACCCATTTTAATGTGAGTATAAAATATTTATATAAATAAATAAATTATACCTCTATAAATGTCATTGCAAGCCTTCTTATATGCCTTAAATGCTGTAAATAGCCGAAGAGCGGACGATTGACCACGGGAGCGATAATTAATTATTCCCGACGACAACTCGCTCAAAGGAGATTGAGACTTTTGGGCTACCGACCGAAACAAGTAAAATGAGAGCTTAATAAAATAAAATAAGCTAAATAAGTAAAACGAGGTTAATCCGCAATTTAGAAAAAGAGAAATTCAAAAAACGCCACGAAGTGTGTGTCAGGTCAGGCCATGCGCAATGTAGGGTTCTGAAGTAATAAGTTTATCGGTTATTACTCACTAACATAGCCGTGATAGTTTTCCTTGTAAATGCATCACATTTATAACAGCCTAGGAAATCGCCCTCGCTTCGCTTCGGGAAAAATAGTAAAAAAAAATATAATATAGCTTATGTCACCCGGAGAATTTTTCAAATCGGTTCGGTAGTTTCGGAGCCTATTCAAACAAACAATAAAATCTTTCCCCTTTATACCTACGTATGTATTATAGGATTTTTCAAAAATCATCCCTTAGTATGGATGATAAAATTCTAATAAAGGAAACTATAAATCTTTATGGTAAATTAAGAATCGTTCAGAAGCTACAAGATTGTACTTACAGCCTCACTAATACTACTTATTATAAGTAGGTGTATTATTTCTTCTGTCTTACGTATTTAATAAGTAACTACATTATTATATGAAGCGCCAGATATACATTAAACACGGTTAACAAATATACTTACATGTTTGACATCAGACATTCACACCATTAAATAATACAGTATATTAACACCACCACCAATAGTGACCTCGCCTCGCTTCGGAAACAATGCACGATTAAAACCGTGGAAGACAATGAAAGCATTCAAGCCGTGACAACCGCGAACATTTCGAACGCAATCAAACCATGGAAGCTTTAGGAAAAGCGACACAATAGCCCTCTCCATGAAACTAGGAGTAATACACGCTAAGGGGAACGCGTGGGGCGTAGGGCGCACCAGACGACTGAATATCGATTCGAAGTTCATTTACAGCCCTATTTTGATCACCACATAGGGTGCCTAACTCGGAAATAATGCAATCGCTATTAGTATTTTGTTTTTTTTTTATAGTAGACGCGAATAACCTTTGTATTCATGTTTATAATATCTGAATGTACAACGCCGAGAAAATTTTAATTAAATACAAACAAGTAGGCAACCCAAACAAAAGTTTTTGTTTTTTATTTGAAGTAGGTATACATTTTAAGAAAGATTTTTGGAAGCAATGAAAATTTAAAAACAATCAAAGCACATGCCCTATCTAATGGAAAGGCTGGCGGAAAAGCAGATTGATTTAACGATTCTTGTCCCTTTCTCCAAGACCTATAATATACCTGTGCTTCCAGAAAAAATTATTTAAGATGTCATTAAATTTGATAAAACGTAAAATAGTTCGGAACATAAGTGTGGAACAGTATGTCGTTCAGACTCATTCAAGCTCAGGATTTTTTATCAACTAACTCGGAAGCGAATAATTGTTTTATCTATCCCTTGGCTCGAAGCCCACGATTCACATTATATAAAAATAGGATCTAGTCACGGGTACTAACTACCTTGAGGCTGGTCTCGAGTACCTGTAATTAATATGGCTGTTACGCATTCCCAACCGGAACACTCAGTGTAAGTAGAAAATTTAACGCGTCATGGTGTTAATTACTTACCTATACTATAAACATTCCTACTCCCTTTTTAGGATTCCGAAGTAAAATCGGAACTCTTATAATTGTAGTTTTGTCATATCCGTCCGTCCGTCCATTCGTCCATCCGTCTGTCCGAAGCATAGCGCCGAGACCCAGTGCTAGAAAGCTGTAATTTGGCATGGATATACCTACATATTTATTTAAACCCCAAAATTGTAGAATTAAATATTGAAAAACATTTTTTATCAGGGTACCTCCCCTACTTAAAATGCTAATTTTGGTTAGAGTCAAGTGTGGTCGTCCCTTGCCGGCTAAACGGTTAGAGTCGGACAAGTGAAAAAATGTTCAAAAATAGGTTATAGATGAATTTACATGGAGAACTATCGCTATCGTTAGCATAGAAGTTAATGAGTAATAGTCAATAAACTTAGGTACTACTTCGAAACTCTACGCTGCGCGTGGCCTGACACGCACTTGCCCGGTTTTTTACCTCTAGAGAGAATAATTTATAATATAATGATTTAGAGACAATCGTATAAAGGAGAACCCCAATTTTCGGCCTCGGACCATATGTAATCTGTGCTAGAACATCGGACTAGACAAGTGTAAACTATATACCAAAAAAATCGTCTTATTTATAAGATAAACATATTTAAATCTTAGCTTCAGCTGCTCTTGCCAAATGAACTAAATAATGCAAAAAAGTTTTCACAGTATTTACCTCATTACATACGATTTTATAATCGATTGAATCGATTGATATTGATCGATTGATGGAACATAATAATATATTTTATGTATTATTTATAGATTATAATTATAATATTAATTAATTTTTTACATATTTTCGTATTCCATATAAATCAAAACTATGTAATATATTATAATTACCATTTAATCGTTACGCTAATTTTATTAAATTACATTTCGAATATTTTGACATCGATTGATCGATTGACAACAAAGATGATGTAATCCCTAATAATATCATTTTGGTAACCATAGTATTTATAAATAACACCACTGTATTGTCATATTTGTCATCGATCTTTAATCTTTCTACGCGTGTTTTGTATATTTTTACTATCAAATATTTTCAGCGTATTTGGAGTCCTATTTACTATTGAAACTCATCGACACGCACACAGTGATTTTAATTTTCTATTGTATTCGCTTTCGTACTTGTGTTTTGGTGAATGTGTTTCACAGTTTCGCTACAATTTCTTGCAAACCAATACTATATGAATATGGACTCCTTAATCGCCTGTTTTCTGACTGACAAAGGTTCAGAATAAGTCCTGAACACTGGATAACGTACCCTATACATCTTTAGAAGATCAGGAAGTTGCTGTGGCCATACTTACAATGAGTATATTATGGTATCTTGATTGGGCAAAGTACTAACGAAATATAGCGCCTCCTGCACAACTACACGAAATATTAATATATTATAATAATAACTAATAAAATCTCTTGAAATATGCAATAGCTTTTATTATACAACCTTTTTATGACATTCGTTTTGGGTGAAAACCATTGAAGTAGTAGATAGTATAATAGACACCCGCCAACTTAGTTTTAGCCATTAAACTCGTAGTTTAAGTGTTAGTATTTGTGAAAAACGTTTGTGTGTTGGTGTTTGGTTTATAGTAAGTGTAACATACATATTAAATAGCACTGTGATACGAGTATGACATAATCATAACCTATAATTAAGGTGATTCATTCTAGGATTTCCTTAGTTGGCCATTGCTGGCAGCCGTGAAAATGGGAGAAATTGAATCTTTTGCAATGATCTAATTAACAGCCAATTTCCAGTCTTGTCTACTTAGGCCTGAGTTTCTATGGAAACTGGGGTTCTCCTTTCCTTACAGCATTTTTGATATAAACATTGCAAAGAAGAAACGTGAAAAAACGGTGCATTTACTTTCAATCATTCAATGATACTCTTCTAGAATATTTTAGGATAACTTTAGTTATTTCTTTAACATTTTAAGAGTGTGTAAATAAGATATATACTAGCTGTTGCCCGCAGCTTTGCATACGGAAATTATGTTTTCACTTATTCAAACTTTTATCCTATTTTCCCGGGATCCTTTTAATTTTGCAGGATGAAAAGTTGTCTTAAATATGACCCAGGGTATCAGTAACAAATTTACCAATTTTTATCGAAATCCATTCAAGGGTTTTTATGTGATGCGCGGACAGACAAACAGACAGATTTTTATTTTAATAGTATAGAAGATTCTTGACAAGACGAATCGAGATGATTGATCACTAATCCTTTAACTTCGAAAGTACTTAACTGGACAGATTCCCGAAAATATTCCGAAAAATATAAACTGATTTGTGAGGAAATCACTTCAGTTTTGACACAAACTTTGCGAAAACAAAAAATATTATCACATACCTGTGACAAGAGGTTATGAGGAGCGGATGACTTGCATTCACAACACTGCTTTTTAAGAAAACCACCACTCAAACAATAATAACATTTTCACTCTTAAATATCCAAAGAAAATTCACTTGTCTTGGAGCGAATTGCCGGAAAGACGGACTTATTCGACTAGGCTCTTGCCTAGACGACATGATGTAGATCAAACTATACAAAGATTATAATTTTAAATTTACTGCGAATGTCTGAGCACCGCGATCTTACAACCAATTTACCAATTTGAGGTCAAATAAATCTTAAAAACTGTAGTGTTACACTTCCAAAGTATTGCGAATCCATATCAGAATGTTATAATTGAAACTAACCACGACCGACGGGGTTATCAACAATGACCTCGCAATAATATTTGACATTGACTCTTATTTCTATTAAATTACTGTAATTAAAACTTTTTAATTTTATAAACTTCACCTCTATAAATTTCTTCAATCACTTATCCATCAACACTCAGCTGTGAAACAATTGTATCTCCGTCCATAACACTGAACAAATGTCAAACGGAACGTTTTCTGCGCAGCTGCACAGTGCATTTCCATCTTACAGGAATATATCTGTACGTGTCCCACACTACTTAGCTTTTCGAGTTTCTGATGTCCTAGTACCCAGGTTGCAATTTCATGCACTGTTGCATGGGTTTTGCACGGTGCAAAGCGACGTCTGGAGTCTACTGCAACGAAAATTGGTCCGAATTGCATCTGACAAGCGTAACTAGAGACCCATATTCTTAATCTAAGCATATTCACCAATGAACTAAAATACTATCGCGTTCACTGATATTCACGCATGCCGTGTTATCGAAAATTTTATGGTGGAGATTTTTTTACTAATCACAATAAAAAATTTAAATTCATGAAATTCTGTCTATTTTTTGGAAACGTTTAAAAAACGTACCTACCGGATATTTATAAAACACACTTTAAGTAAAGTGTATATAGTATGATTGTAATTTTTTTATAGGAGGAAATATTTAACGATATTTTTTTTATATATTTGGAGAGCGGTCGTGTGTTGAATGTTTACAACTCGGCGCGTGAGGTTTCGAGATCATATACAAACAGAGCTGTTGATAAGTTTGTATTGATTCTCCTTCCAAAGGTCGACTACTTACTTTGCCATTGCATTATCATGGGTGCTGAAAAAATGACATCAGCCAAGTGGCCGCCGCCAGAATTGATGACCATACGGGCCAGTTTCATGGCATTTTCCATCACTCTTGCCAGAACTTTCAGCGATATTGCGGTAAGCATTTATAACGGATATTCTCTTTGAGGGCTTCAAGAGTAACGAACGAAGTCAACGAAGAAAAGAAGATTTAACGAATACGTGGGCTGAGAACAAAAATGTTATTGAAACAACTATGAATATCGCAACTTATTCCCGTTAAGGGATTCCCCCCGTGTTGACACAGTAGTATTGATACAAGTTCACATAATATACTCACGGACGTAGAGAAACAACTTTGGAATTTCTACATCCATGCATATACTATACAAATTCGTAAGTTTTCATTTACCTATTTTCATTTTCATTTTTCTAAAAAACTATTATCGCGAATCAAGCGTCGTCCTAATTGGCAGCGATCGTACGAGCAAACGATGCGTTCATCGTCGTGCGATGACATTTATTATTATGCTCGTGCGATGACTTGCGAGCTTTAATTAGGACACAGTTATTTAGTGTGTGTGTTTAATTTCGTCGTGCGACTAAATCGCATCGTTTGCTCGTACGATCGCTGCCAATTAGGACGACGCCTCACACATCAAACGCACAATCGCTGCATGTCATTGTTGTGTGCAGTCCCATTCATTAGTTCAGCGCATGTATCCGTCCATACAGACCGGCTCGGAGAGGAGAGCATATTTTTATTGCGTTTAAAAAAGAGTTTTGAGATATCGAAATAAGGTTGTTGACAGAACAATGTTTGATTAAAAAACAATAACAAAAAACTTGAGAGGTGTAAAGGGACACCCGGATGGAACGAAGTTCCTTTTGATTTAAGTATTGTTTTACGCGCTCAGCAGTGTGATTCAGAAATATTAAACTAGATGGCGCTGTACAACTTTCTGTATAGCGCCATCTAGTTTCATATTACTGAATCACTTCAAAAAGTGTCGTGACAACTTTTCGTAAGAATTTTTCCGTTTAGCCCCCTTTCATAACGCGCGATAAGGAACTTCGTTCCAAAAACGCATTCGAAAAATAATATCGATAGCCGTAAAAAATATTGAACTTGGAAATATTTAAAACAAAAGTGAGTATTTGAATTTAATCAATTTCATAACAAACCAGCACAAAGATTTAAAAAGGCTGGCAATACTTTGACCTTATCAAAATTTTTGCTTACACTACTTTTAATATCTAGTGCTTGCGTGAATGGCGCCGTTGCATCGTTTTGATCAATACCAGGTCCCGCCCCATACTTTTCTGGGCGGTAACTTGCATAAGTATGAAGTCTGCATATTTTCCTTGGTTTCCGAAGTTAAGTCAGCAACAAGCTCTTGTACTGCAGCTAACGTCGTGGTGTTATACCTTTACTGTCTCCTATAGCTTATGCATTCCTGGTAGTAGTGCGCTAAAACGTTGCAACTATGCACGGAATGCATTTGCACCAAGCGCAAACCCGAAAAAAATAATTTAAATTTACCCGCTTAACTAGGTTGTTTTAACGTCAACAACTATAACGTCAACAATTAAAACTTTTCTTGTTTGTAATAATTTCAATTGTACAGAGAATTAATATAAAAAAAATATAATAGAACATGACGAAACTGGTTAACGGTTAACAGCCAATGGTTATACGAGTAGAAATACGAAATAAATTTCGTTTACTACGTGATTTTATAATTTGAATCTTGGAATAAGTTGTCATCAATTTATTATATTTTAAAGGAATTGGAAACATTTTTATGATAAATAAGTTTAATATAATTTTAATTAACTGTTGTTAAGCATCTATTGTGAAGCGCTCATAGCCCAGCGGCTTGCGTCGATCCTAAGTGATCGACAAAGTTAAGCAACAGCGGGCGCGGTCGGTAGTTGGATGGGTGACCGCTAGTGGCAAAAAATTCTTGAGCGTTTCCGTGCTTCGGAGGGCACGTAAAGCCGTCGGTCCCGGTTGTTATCATATGATAACAGTCGTTAAGCCATGTCGGAGGCCCTCGGGCGGTTTGAAACCTTCCGACACTCGGGTTGGCCACTAACCCCTCCACCAATCCGCACTGGAGCAGCGTGGTGGAGTATGCTCTAGGCCTCCTCAAGAGGAGAGACCCGTGCCCAGTAGTGGGCCATTAATGGGTTGGAGCCAAGCATCTATTGTGGCGGGTGCGGCACACCCTAGTGCCATACAGCTTCGATAAAATCATGTGATCCTAGTAACAAAGTGCGTGAAATCCCTGTAAGTTCATGGACATTGAAGTACATTTTTATGCCTTCTTTCGTTGGTGCTGATACTCAAGTGGTACGATAACCCAGGTGGGTTGTACTCGCCTGTTTGTCTATTTACAAAAAAATACATATGTCTGCAGTGATCATTACATATTAAATTTAAAGTTTCTGTTTTCACCTTTGCCCTAACCAAGTTAAACCTATGAATTATTCAGTTAATTAAAAGGACAATTTATTAATTAATGTTAACAGGTTAATTAATGCTAACTAACTTTCACATAATAAGAAGAAGAAGAAATATATTTTTCTAATTTAAATTTCAAGTTCACTTGAGGAATCCTAAATAAACCTAACTGTAGAAATTGATAAACCAGTCAGTCAAGTGTATCTAACTAATAATGCATAATAATTTTTTGAATTCGTTTTCTTAATGATTTTTAAAACCATCCGTTCATTAGCCATGAATGAAATCCAACCATTCCGGATCAGGAACCACGATGATATTCTAATGAGCTGTTCCACTGGCTTTTCAAACACCCTCCTTATTGAAAAATGATTTTTATGTCGCACCTTCACTAGAAAAAGGCATAAGATGAAAATTGCAATTTTACAGGAGAGCAAAAAATACTGTTAAAATATCAGTGTGTAGTCAAAGGAATTTACATTACGATTTCTTGCAAAAAACCGTCAAGATTAATGATACTTTAAAAAAATTGAGCATAATATGCAGCTTTTGTCGCTCTTCCCAATCATATTAATAATTAAAATTCAACGTAAGACGATTTATGTTTTTTTTTCCACTGAAGGTGCGATGCTACAGCTCTACTCGTGGCTTTGACCACATTATTCGGGATATGTGCCTTAGATAATGGTGTACTCAGTGATATTATATATTAAAAAGAGGCAGATATCTCCTAAGCGCGCGCGTTGTGATGACTCAAAAAGTTCCCAATTGGAAACTCATATTCAGGTGAAGAAAGAGATAGCGATGTAGTTTTGACGCGAGAGCGATAAAGCGATAAAGCGTGCCTTGCGGACATCGGAACAGATTTTTCGGTTGATTTGTACATTACGTATCTATATTTATTTAAACATCATTGGGTGTACTCGTGTGCTAAACATGAAAAGGAGTAACAGAGTTAACAGCGTCGCCGTTGTCGGTTCCAGCCAAAGAACTAATATGTAGTAGGTATATTCGCTCACTGGTTTCAGCTCCTTCACGGCTGGCACCGAAGAGGTTTCTTTTTATTACTATAATAAAACTCAAAGTGTCTGATTGTCTGTCCGGGCATCACATAAAAACCCTTAAACGGATTTCGATGAAAATTGGTAAAGTTGTTACAGATACCCTGAGTCATATTTTAGATAACTTTTTATCCCGGAAAATTAAAAAATTTCCCGGGAGAACAGGATAAAAGTTTGAATAAGTTAAAACATAATTTCCATATGCAAAGCTGCGGACAACACTAGTACACATACCTATTGAGCTTTAATGTTTACTTTCTTTTTTTCTTTTCTTTCTAAACTAAACTAAATAAAAAAATTACAACGATTATAATAACTCGGCCAAGTGCGTGTGAGGCATGTGTGAGGTCACGCATAATATAGAGAGTTTATTTCTAATATCGGAATTTTTTTATAATAATATATCCAGAAAAATAATTAAGCTGGCAGGGGGCACACTTGAAAGATGTTTGAATGTCTTTTCATCACGCGCTAACCGTTGTACGATTAAGATGAAAGTAGGCACACAAATCTAGACACGCGGCAGCGTGTCAAGCCAAGTTCAAGCAAAGGAACTGGCTAGCCAGCGCCGAGTGTAATATTACACGAACCACTTGGTGCCACTTTTGACTCTTTTATAACTCATAACCTCTTTAACGTAAACACGTAAAACTACGTGTGTTTAATTATATCCATAAGGACATGTAGAAGCCCAAATTTCATGAAGCTAGCTCAAACCGTTATAAAGATATGAAGGTCAAAAAGTCGTAAATTTTAGCACTAACTGACTGACTGACATATAGTACCTAAATCTAACCTACTTCCAGGTGACCTAGAAGGATGAAATTTGGAATCCAGCTCGGTAATTGTGTGTAAGCATAGGAAAAAATCAAAAAATAGAAAAACGTCGAAAAATAAGTGGTGTCCCCATACAAAATTTGTATGGAACCGAAGCAGAGCCATCTAGCGGCAGTGAAAAGAAAAACTTAGGTCCCATACAAATCTTACCCAAATTGCATTTACATTGTGAGCCCGTTATGTCACGTAAAACTCGCACTAAGGCCTCTGTGCACGCGGGCATACTTCAGTGCATAGAGTATTGAAGTAGAACGAGGGCCATCTTATATGAAGGGAAAGTTGAAAAGGTTTCCAGCTGTTAACAGAAAATAGAGGTTCCATACCGTACCATACCAAATAGAAACATAACCAAATACTCGTTCTAGTACGCAGAATAACTTTTGAATTCAGTTAATCAGGATAAATATATTATGAATATAATTATATATGATAATATGGTTGCTTAAACTTATTTTTATACCCGTTTTAGGGACTCTTCAATGATCATACAAATATTCTACTCAACGTAAAAGCTAATGTTTTTCCGATTCATTTTCCAGTTTATGGTCATCACTATTTAATTTACACCCGAAACTGATCACCCATGAAATGTCTATTTAACGTAAACGCGCCCAATAACGCCACCCCAAAATCTGTATCCAATACCGACAGTTTTTTTAATCACTTTTTTAAAGCATACTATACATTTCATGAAAGTTGTAGCCTAAAAACATTTTAGGTATGTATACTGAGAAACAAAAATAATAAAGTTTGTGTGCGTAAATAATCAGCAAACAGAATAATTGGATATTAACTGCGACGCGTCCGCAACGGACATCCGTCTCATAGTGTTGCGCTCCCGGCTACGTAAGTAAACATAATTATTATTTAAGAGAAATTAACTTAAATAAAATGTGTATACCTGCATGCAAATGTGTAAATATAATAAATAATATCTTGGTTTTCTAGATTCACATCTAATATTACCGTTCTGCCTATTTTTTGTGGTTTATTTCGAATTTTACCTTAAAGCGGTAATAAAAACATAATTTTCATAAGTTGCTTCTAATACCGCCACATGGCGTTGTTAGATGTTTTACAATAGTTAGTATTTTAGATTTTATTTATTTTAATACGTAATTTTCGATGTTTCTTTTAACTTGTTTGATTCTTAAGAGTATATTACATAATTTGATCAATTAACGCCATACATTTTGTCTCATAGATTTTCTTTTAAACAAGATTCGACGTAAGCAATAATTTTAAGGAATGTATGGCAATGTATTTTACATAATATCTCATATCAAAATTAAGAAACTTTTTGATACCAAAAAATAATCATAGCAATGACATCCATCAAAACACGTTTGCATTAAAGCAGAAATTTTAGCCAGTTATTGTTTATTTTTGCTGTCGCTAATAGAATAAAGTAATCTTCATACTTAATTCTATTACCGACCCATACGGTCTTATTTATAAAAATCTCTTATTGTAATCGGTCCTTCGCACTATGTGGCCAGCCCATTTCCACTTCAGCCGGCTAATTCTTTGAGCTATGTCGGTTATCCTTATTCGTCTACGGATCTCCTCATTTCTGATGCGATCACGTAGAGAAATACCGAGCATAGCCCTCTCCATAGCCCGCTGCGCTACTTTGAGCTTGTGGATTAGGCCAATAGTAAAGCACCACGTCTCGGATCCGTATGTCATCACTGGCAACACACAATGCTCGAATACCTTCGACTTCAGGCACTGAGGTAGTGTTTTGGGCGACAAGATATGACGCAGTTTCCCGAACGCAGCCCATCCGAGTTGGATTCTACGAGTGACTTCTTTCTCGAAGTTGGACTTACCCATCTGGATCACTTGTCCCAGGTAATTTTATTCGTCTACAACTTCGAGAGCAGCGCCATCAACAACAACCGGTACGGGTGTGACATTGACATTCGACATGATTTTCGTCTTGTCCATGTTCATCCTAAGACCCACCCGTTGTGAGGCGCTGTTCAAGTCCCCAAGCATTGTACCAAGTTCTTCCAGGGAACCCGCTAGGATGACTATATCGTCGGCATATCGCAGGTGTGTGATGTATTCACCGTTGCCACGTCGTTTCCACTCCATCAGCTTGAACACGTCTTCCAACGCAGCGGTGAACAGTTTTGGAGATATGACATCCCCTTGTCTGACACCTCTCTGCAATTGGATGGGGCTCGTTGCTGTGTCGTGTACTCTGACGGACATGGTGGCAGATGAGTACAAACATTTCAACACCTCGATATACCGGTAGTCGATCCGGCACCGCTGGAGAGAATTTAGTACCGCCCAGGTCTCAATAGAATGAAAGGCTTTCTCATAGTTCACATAGGCAACACATAACGGCAAATTAATACTCCTCGGTCTTTTGTATAATCCGCCGCAGTGTGTGTATATGGTCTATGTTGCCTTTTCGGAATCCTGCTTGTTCGGGTGGCTGGAAGTCGTCAAGCCTGCGTGCAATGTGATTTGTGAGGACCCTCGAAAACAGCTTATAAACGTGGCTCAGAAGTGCAATGGGCCTGTAGTTCTTCAAAAACGCATTATCGCCCTTCTTGAAGAACACACTTCTGCTCCACGCTTCCGGGGTAGTTCCGGTTGATGACGGAATCGAACAGTTTTTTGAGCGCCACTAGAAAGGGTTTCCCTCCAGCTCTCAGAAGCTCGGTTGTGATTCCGTCATCTCCCGGTGCCTTGTTGTTTTTAAGCTGTTTGAGAGCCTCTCTAATCTCATACAGGCTGACGTCCGGGATATCTTCGGTTTAGGTCGCTTGTCGCTCTCCTCGCGAGGAGGTGGAGCTTGAGAGGAGGTATACAACCGTCCGTAGTATCTCTCAGTCTCCCTCAGAACTTCGGGTTTCGACGAAACCATGGTGCCGGACTTGGTCTTCAACCTCGTAAGCTGACTTTGCCCAATAGACAGATCCCTGGCGAACATTTTTGAGCCCTGGTTTCGCTCAATAGTGCTTTTTACACGATTTGCGTTGTGTTTTCGCAAATCGCGTCGTCTGCACTTGGAGATCTGTTCATTGAGCCGTCAGTATTCCCTCATAGAGGTTGGAGACTGCACACATAGTTCTCGTCGATCCCTCATAAGACCGAGAGTTTGTTCTGAGAGAACCTGAGATCTACCACTAGGGTGGGTCTTGAGATACTTCGACCCTACCTCGTGGACAGTTGTTACCATCCTGGTGTTATACTCGTCCACTGACGTGCACGATTCTAGGTACGCAAAACGGTTTTGCAGTTCAAGTTGAAAGTTTTCGGATCCCTGGATTTGGATAGGTGTTGGGCGATGCGTAGATGTCATCAGGCGTGACCGTTCCAGCTTCAGGTCGATATTTAATGTGCCTCTTACAATTCGGTGATCGCTTCCGGTTTTAAACCTGCTGATCACAGAGACATCATTAAATATGTGCCGTTTGTCTGCCAGAATGAAGTCTATCTCGCTTTTCGTGGAACCATCAGGACTTATCCAAGTCCACTTGCGTTGCGGCTTCTTTCTGAAGAAGGAATTCATCATGAACAGACCTTCCTTCTCCAAAAAGTTAGCCAGTAAGTGTCCTCGGTGGTTCCGTCGTCCAATGTGTAGGGACCCACTTTCATCTCGGTGCCGCTTTGCATGCCCCCCAATTGAACCAATGGGGCGTTGAAGCCCCCCATCACAACTTGAAATGAACTTTAGAGGTATGTATGGCTCTGCTTATGTCCTCATACATAACCTCAACCTCATTGTCAGGATGTGTCGAAGTCGGCGCATATACCTGTACAACCTTCAACGAATACCGTTTGGATATTCTGAGTGTAAGGTACGCTACCCTGTACGACACGCTCCCAACTTGCTTGTTGACGAGGGACTTGTGAACGAGAAACCCGACACCACCTTGGGACAAATGTTCGCCCTCCCAGTGATAGAACAAGTTTCCGGATTTGAGTATTATCGTGTCCTCCCCCACTCTTCGGACTTCAGATAAACCCACAATACTCCAGTTTAACTTGTCTATCTCTTCTTCCGGCTCTTTCACCTTGTCGTCGGTCCTCAGTGTCCTGGTGTTATATGTTGCCAGGTGCAGAAGTCGTTTTTGAGATTGGTTGCCCGATCTCTGCTGGTGATTCTTAGCACCCCCTGCCCCGCCGTTACCATAGCCGCTACCGTAACTAGAAATAGCGGGGCTCCCGGGGACTGGGGGCCGAGGCTTAGTTTAGGCTATCACAAGGGGGTTGTAGCCGGTAGTCACCACGCTTGGCCAGTGCGTGTTGGTGACCGCAGTAGATGTTCTTAGTTCGTAGGGAGACGCTGCTGCCCGTCTCCTGGAATATCTTATTAGTCGCCTCTTACGACATCCCAGGAATGCAATCATACCTATTTACAATGATTAAATTGGGGTTTATTTATTGAAGTTATACGTATTGATTTTATTATTTACACAAGCCTTAACAGATGTCCAAAATGCTCACCTCCTCGAGTGATGCAGATTTCAGCACGTTTGCACAAATTGTCCTTTACGCGGTTTAGCACAAGAACATTTCACTTCGAACTTTATCAAAAGCAGTTCTTATTCTTAATTTTAATTCGTCTCTGTTTGAATACTTCGTAGCATACACAACACTTTTAACCACCCCCCACAAATAGAAATCCATCGGAGTGGGGTCCGGGGAGCGCGCCGGCCATGGCACAGGTCCTCCTCGCCCTATCCACCGATCACCGAAGTGATCATCTAAGTATATTATGTATGTCTGTAATATTCTTTATTACCTCGTATCTTCCAAACGGTGGTCGGTAATAGAAACATAAAAAACGGTATTAGAAACAAACATCATCCATGCGTCGGTAATAGAAGCAATCGCTATTTTAGATTCAATTATTATTTATTAAATATTGTGTGATTTAATACTGAACTTACGTACTGAATATCATAGGATATTTAATCATGTTAAAGAATAAATTAAAACACCTTTTCTAGCATATCAACATATATCTAATTTTCTGAAGTTCATCCAAAGTCGGCTTAAACTGGCGGTAATAGGCGCGTTTACCTTAGTCTCTAAGATTTGTGGACAGGGTATATATCACACCAGTCATTTTATAAAGTTATTCATCATTTTAATTCTGATAAAAACTGGCCAAGTCAAATGTAACCTACTTTACGATCTCACATTTTTAAATAACAGCAATTGTTATAGATATCCAATAAAGCAAAGAAATAGAGTTTAATACTTGTTCATAATGTTATTTTGTTCCTATAAATACATATTTCGATTTTGCATAGAACTTGGCACTCATTTAGATCTTCATTCTTTTTGCGGCGAAGCCAACAGCCAAGCATAATTTTTGTATTGAACTTGGCTCTCCCTTTTTACATTTATGGTTTTGGTGGGATAGTCTATATCTAGGACAAAATCCGGGCAAATGCGTTTCAGACCACGCGCAATGTAGGGTTCAGAAGTAATAAGTTTATCAACTATTATTATTTATTAACTACATAGCCGTGATACTTTTCCTTGTAAATTCATCATATAAATTATTTTTGAGAATTTTTTCACTTGTCCAACTCCATTCGTTTAACCAGCAGGGGGGGACACTTGACTATAACCAAAATTAGCACTTGAAAGCTAAATACTTCGCAAACGGCAAATATTCCCTAGAGGTATGGAATGATGTATTTCCGGAGCGCTATGACATGGGGTTTTTCAAAAAAGGTGTAAAAAGAGTTCTCCTTCAGGGCCGGCGTAGCGATTCCTCTGGTACTGCTCCTATTGAAAATAATTTTACGATATATCCTAAAAAATAGAATAGCTGTAGAAAATGCAGATAGTAAAGGGTTCTTTTTAAAGATAGGATAATTTTAAACATACCTACCAATCGATAGAGTTCGCGACGCTGATTCCAAATATACACAAATGTACAGTGTGTCAAATATACCTAATTTTATCGACAAAAACACCTATTTTTAGCCATCTATTTTTTCAATATAGCATGTAGCAGCTGGACGCAAGTATGGAGACTCGCATAAGGCTCATATTCAAAAAGCAATAAGTCACCAGTCTTGCAACTTAGAGCTATGATTTTGATGTCGTTTTGTACATAATATCCTTGCTAATCAATGTACTAAAAAGGTGTGTTATGTGCTAGTTTTTGAAGTATGTTAGAAAAACTAAAAAAACTAGTGAAAATTTTTATCATAATTTTTTAATGAATTTTGTAAGTTCTTGAAACTTCATCCAATCTTTTTTGTAATGAATAACTAGATGATACCTTTCAATTAATAGATTTTTCACATCTATGGGACCTTTAAGTCCAGAGAAAGTCTTTCGGCAAAGTCGTCTAATATAATAAAAAAAATGGCGGCCATTCCAAAAGGAAGAGGGCTAGACCCCCCCCTATATATGGGTATTTTTGTCGATAAAATAAGGCATATTTCATGCATTTAAATATCGCTAGTTGGTCACTGGACACACTGTATGTCTAACTCATATTCGGCAAATTGACCTTTACGGCTTTCTGGTGTCGAATATAGGTATAAGAATGATTATATTATCGATAATGTTGGAAAATATAAATATCATAATTTTATTTTGTAAGCAATAAGGGAACATACCAAAACCACGTGCCTCATTTAGGGGGGAGGGGGGGGGGGTCTTCTCATATACTACGGATGGTCACGAAGGGGGGGGAGGGGGGTAAAAAGTTGGAAAAAATAGGTTACGTGGTTTTGGTACGTTCCCTAAGTAACTTTTATTTTGTCATTTTACAAACTTAGTATTTGGGATAATAATACGTATGATAAATCTTACATCAGAATTTTATTGAGAGAATTGAATGATCATGAATCTAAAGAATAATATTCATTGCTTACAATTCGAAATCGGTGGATTTACCACCGACGTCAAGCGTCAAGCACGTTTAGTAACACATAATTACAATAACATTTAATTTCACAATATTAAATAATTATACACTCCATTAAAAGATATCATTTGAAGATTTTTTTTATCTTAAATAATTATAAGAACAACACTGATCGCCTTCCGCCGCCTTCGTTCCAATTAGGTATGTGTTACGGGAGCGTCGAATCTGCAGAGAAAGCGGACCATCTTATGTCTCGAGCAACGGGCGTAGATGACGATGGCCCGCAGCCTCCTGGTTCTCTTCGATTTAATCAACTTGTAGCGACATATTTCACAGGTGCAGCGACGAAATACTTCTGGCCACGGACGGACATCCACACCTTTTAGAATGCGGACTTTTACACATTTCACCAAGGCAAACCTCAAATACCTCAGAACTCTCATTTTTCCGGACCTCTTCTTAGTTTTCATGGCTTTCGTAAATGCGTCGGATGCGAAGGAACGGTATCGATTAACAAATGGAAACTTTTGACGTTTTATTATCTCGGTAATTTGTTTTGCAGTACAGTTTTATGGTCGACTCGGACTCACGACACTTTATAAGTTTATATCTTCTTCGTTTTATACATTTCTAGTAATACCAAGCTATTTTGTGCAAAGGGAGCTTGAAGTCACTGTCCCACCTGAATGCACCCACATACAGGCGTCGACTCGAGAGCGCATGTGTTTTGATTGATTTGCGCTGCTGGCGTTTTCCGCACTCCGCCCCCACGATACCTATGTTTTCTCTCCCTCAGTCTAGTCTAGATTCCAATACTTCCCTTTCATTATGATACCCTGGTAGAAACTAGCACTAAATGTTGCAGGTAGATGAACTTAGGGAAGACGGACATTGTTGAAAAGTAATTCATTAGTGTCACGATGCTAATGTGCAATACTTTAAGAAACTTTAAATTGTTTTAGTTATTTAGTTTATACTTAGTAGACAATAATTAGTTTAACACGTTTGAGAGTCATTAGACCATTAGACGCAATAAATATGTCAAATATCCATCTGTTGTCCTATTTTGCCCTATTTTCCTGCTTAGGGTAGGGGAGGCGGAAATTATTTATTTAGCTACCTCTAACTAATTACATACTAAGTACTTATAGCGGCTAATCTAATCACAGATAATGCGAACGTAACGCACATATCCCGGCGGCTTTTGTCGATCCTGGTTATACGAGTAATCGTAAAAATAACCCCCGGTTGGTATGAAATTACTTGGTTGGCCACTAATCCGAACTGGAGCAGAGTTGTGGAGTATGCTCTAGACCTCCTCAACAGAAGAGACCCTTGTTTAGTAGTGGATCATTAATGGGTTGAAGCCAGAAGCCAATAATCACCTAAAGGAAATGTCAAATATGAAAGTGGTGTATCTGAGTTCGGATTAAGTTGCACTCGGGAACGAAAGCGGTGAGTGTGGGTTACGCCCTGGATCTCTAGATTGTCTATTATAGATACCTTGAACGGGTGAGATGATGAAATGGCAATAACATATGTAGTGTCTATCAGACATTAATATACTTGTTGCATTGACTATCTCTGTCACTGAGAATTTAATATTAAAATATATGTAGATGGTTATCTGAACTCCGCCCATTATAACGAGAGAGATGGAGATATCATCGGACAGAAAAAAGAGGCATTTTATTACAATTTTATTTTATAGTTTCGTGATAAAATGACAATGCGAATACAATGTTGCACGTCTCTTATAATTCTAGCTAACGTATGAAATGAAAGGTTTTTACCCTACTATTTGTTAACCTGTCTATAATATCTATCCATACTTCCATAGTTAGCATCCTACTAATACTCGTATTATGATTATGAAAGTTTGTATGGATGTTTATTACGTTTTCGCGCAAAAAGTACTGAACGCATTTTCTTGTTTAGCTCATAGGAAGACCATGCACTGGTATAATACATACGTAATTATTACCCTGGAAAACCCAGGCGAGGCCACGGGCAGAGCACTAATTTTAAAATACTTTAATATGAATCAAAATGCCTTTATTCACATTAATTATGCCGTGATGTGTATTTATGTGAACACCTTGTCACTAATTTTGCCCTGTCTGGACTACTTTCATTTCAGTAGAAAATTATATTATAGGTACATAAGTATTAATGGGCATTTTCGCCAAAAAATTTACCTCGCAAAAATTATTGTTGTATGTATTTTATTATTGAAATTTCGCCAATTTTTGGATTATTATTATGTTATTTTCTTGCCGAAATATACAGTGTGTCCAGCGACCAAATAGCGATAAATATACCTCATTTTATCGACAAAAACACCCACATGTGGGGGTTTAGCCACCGCCTACTTCCTGCGACGTCAGCGGATATGAAACGGATATAATAGATAATCCATCTTTTGTCTTACACTTCAGCAAACTTATACGAAGAGTTTTGCATTTTCTTTAAAAATAAGAAATAAATTAATCGTTTCATAACATGAGAAAAAGAATTGTGCAAGAAAATCTATTTTTCCTACAATTTCGAAATTTCATTTCCAAAAGTTTTCATTGACAAAGCAGTTAAAATCCTATGAAGTTTTGATCTCCTAGTACATCAGTGCACTGAATGTGCACTTGCAATCACTTGAACCGGATGGCCGCGAAGGAATTTCGTGCCATAATATTTTTTTTTATCATTGCAGTCTTTCTGTTAAATATGAAAATCTTTGCACCCTTTTTTAAACCAACTCATAATTGGAAAAAAAATATATCGAAAAGAAATGCTGATGCTAAATTTTTTACACAAAGGAAATATTATATTTTTATTATTTATTATGAATGTAAAGTGCAAAGGTGAATATCTGAATTGTGAAAGAATGTGTAAAGATCTGAAATGATTGAATAATTAATATTCAATAATCATTTAAAAATATAAAATTTATGTCCTTATTGCATAACATAAATAATTAAAAGGACGCTTTTAGCAAGAAACTACAAAGAAACAAGTGAACTTATTATAATTTCATGTTTATTCATTATAGTATTAATATCAGAGAAATCCTAAATAAAAGTCAACCAAAAACAATATAATGAGCAGTAAAAATAAAATTAGTTTTGGAAAATGGAACATGGAAAATGACCTTTCCATGCGTCGACTTGGAACTAACTCCTTGATTATTATAACTTCCTAGTACAAGAATCTTTTACATTCCTATCTTTCTTTTGCAAATGTACTGTTGCTTCGTTTATTAATAAAAAAAATTTATGGACTTCTAACAAATTCATATACAGGGTTATTTGTAACTCGACGTATTCCTGGCGGGAGCTGATGAAGGAGCCAAAATGCAATATATTTGATGTTCATTTGTATGAGCAAAAAAAAAATCTTGCTACTTGTGGAGATATTTGCAATTTAAACTTTTTTCGTTATTTACCCGGATTTCTGCATTTAGGTACAAATTGAAAAAAAAATACGTATGGTATGGTTATTATTTAAAATTATTTTTCTAACTAACACTTCAATAAAGCCCACCCTACCTTATTAAGATGAAAATTCCTTCAGAATGAAAAACTACGAGCTACAACAAAAACAAAATTATTATAAAAATACATGTTACGTGACAAAATATGTTGTCTAGTTCAAAAAATTACCATGACACTAGGCATACAAGTTATTGAAAAAACTTGCCCATTTAATCAGCTTTTTAAAAAGGTATTAATGTTAATCCTTAAACATGTAATTCTTAACAAAAACGGCGTTTCACTCATCGTAGGTAGACAAAAGCGAGGACGCGACTTTGTTTTGGATGTCGTATTTATTATCTGCTTTTCGATGTGATTCCTGAGGGGACGATGTGAATGGACTGTTGTTGGCCGATGTTCCAGAAAAAATTAAAAATAATTTATTATTTCAACATTACGGGTGTCTGGCTCACTACCGACTTACTGTGCGACAGTGGCTGGATAATACATACCCAAATAAATGGATGGGAAGAGGAGGGGCAATACCGTGGCCTGCACGAAGCCCAGATCTCACGCAGTTAGATTTTTACGTGTGGGGTCACATGAAAAGTGTAGTTTATGCCACCAAAGTCAGTTCGATAGAAGAATTAAGAGAACGAATTATAAGCGCGGCGGAAGAGATAAGATCAAGTTTTAGCTCAAGGGTGACAAAAACAGAAATGAGAAAGAGGATTCGGACCTGTATAAGAAATAGAGGGGCTCATATCGAGCAAGACGTATGAACAAAAAATAATAGTTTGTGCATTACTTTTACGCTTTATACTTTTTAACCCTGAAATATGCTCTACCTATGATGAATAAAACGTTGTTTTTGTTAAGAATTACATGTTTAAGGATTAACATTAATACCTTTTTAAAAAGCTGATTAAATGGGCAAGTTTTTTCAATAACTGGTATGCCTAGTGTCATGGTAATTTTTTGAACTAGACAACATATTTTGTCACGTAACATGTATTTTTAAAATAATTTTGTTTTTGTTGTAGCTCGTAGTTTTTCATTCTGAAGGAATTTTCATCTTAATAAGGTAGGGTGGCCTTTATTGAAGTGTTAGTTAGAAAAATAATTTTAAATAATAACCATACCATTCATATTTTTATTTCAATTTGTACATAAATGCAGAAATCCGGGTAAATAACGAAAAAAGTTTAAATTGCAAATATCTCCACAAGTAGCAAGATTTTTTTTTTTGCTCATACAAATGAACATCAAATATATTGCATTTTGGCTCCTTCATCAGCTCCCGCCAGGAATACGTCGAGTTACAAATAACCCTGTATATTCCTTTTGCATCGCACAATAAAGAATAATGAAGAAATTGATAACTAATCCGTTCATTTAACTTTGTCACGTTAATTTATTTGCTGTTTCTGTATTCTTCTCACTATGTTCATCCATCCAATTAGTAGATTTCAAAATCGTTATGTACACATACACACACTGGGGGCACTCTCCCGACTGTGAAGTGTGAACATTCTTATCGGCTGAAAACACAATCTTCTACGATCCATTTGCTCCTGGTAATAAGTATATTGCACTTGTGACAAAATTGCATTGACCTCTTTATCAAATCGGTCAAGTGACGTCACACTTTGTTCAATCCCGTCTGTTCAATGCAGACAGTTGATGTTGAATAATGTATCGATACGTGCACTGCGATAACACTCGCTATAATTAATTCACAAAATTTACCACGTATATCTACCAAAATATACACAAAAAAAACGTAAAAATCGGTCAAACCGTGACACGAAATTCGTACATATTAGACTAGCTGTTGCGCGCAACATCGCACACGATGATTATGTATAGTATTGCGACTATAAATTAAGATGTAAGCTATCCCATCTTTCAAGTTGGATCAAACTGCACACGGTGTGCAAATTTGATTAAAATCGGTTAAGTAGTTTAGGAGTCCATCGCGGACAAACAACGTGACACGTAAATTATATTAATTATGTTAAGATTACAACGTATCGTTTCTGAATCATGTGTATATTTCTTTTTATTATATTATAACTTTATACTAGCTTCTATCCGCGAATTCGACTGCGAGGAATATTTACATCTTTAAGCTTCAAGTAGGCAGATGACTGAGCTCTGCTCGGCTTAGTGTTTCTTAACAACGCCATCTACTAAAGTAGCTTTAGTGTTGCTACTCGTTAATAGATGTCAGGAAGAGTCTATTGTAGCAGTTTTTCAATGCCTAAAAACAAATATAAAACGCCGTTTTCTAAAAATGAATCCTAGCTAGATTGACTTATCGGCCCCAAAACCTCCTGCATACTAAATTTCATGAAAATCGTTGGAGACGTTTCCGAGATTCAGAAAATATATATACAAGAATTTCTCGTTTAAAGATATTAAATTATAGTAGGGGAGCGCAAGAGGGGATTTATGGATTTACTCGAGCGCGGCAGATTATTATATGATTATTATAAATAAATACCAATTCCTATCATACAATATAAAAACAAAAGGAGAATGCCCAATATTATGGAAAAATATTGAAAATAATTTTTATCTTAATAAATAACACATACCAGATTAAGTCAATGTTAATCGTAGTAAACGGATTTAGTTAAGTTAAAAATTTGTTTGTATTTAGGTTATAAAGATTTTTTAGGAAATAGGGTGACTTACTGGAAATAATTTAGTTTAATTTTCTGTACAAAAATCATTATGACACCATTATTTTATAGGGTCCCTTAAATGATAACTCGTGTGTCCGTCCGCCCTTTACGGCAAATGTAACGAAAATTAAACCTAAAAACTGACCATTCTCCGCTCCCCCCCCCCATTATCTCCTAAGCTACTGATGCTAGAATTTTGAAAAAGTACAGAGAATATAGTTACTTATGGAAGCCTTGATATTAATATCAAAGATTGTGGGTTCAACTTCCATCACAATGAGCTTACGCATTTTGTATTTTTTGTTTTCTATTTTATAAAGTTTCTTTTTATTGAAATTTTATTTATAAATATTTGAAATTTTAAGTTTATGAGTTATTATCTAGTGACTTGAGCTTGATATTTTATACCGCTAAAACTTTTTTGATTTAGTTTCTTGAGAAGAATAAGTGTGTTAAAAACCTACATTATTTAATGGTTTTCAATTTGAACATAAATATTTTCAATTCAAATTGATTCTATAAAAATTTCTTGTGCTTTTCGGCACTTTTCTCCGTGTCAACTTTAAATAACTATACAGACTCTTACGAACGCATATTATTCACATTTCACACATACATAGGAGTGCAAACTGCAAAGGTTTTATCTTCGCGTATGTATTAACTATTAATATTGTATATCTGGCAATAATTAATTAATTTAAGATCTTCTTAATCAATTTTAATCGAAAATCTCGTGTCACGGTGTTTGTGGTTGCATTCCTCTGAAACGGCTCGAACGAATTTTATGAATTCTTTGTGTATATTAATTAATGTAATTCCAGAATGTAATTTCCAAAAATAAAGCAAACAAAAAATCCGATTAAAGCGAAGCAAAAAGAGCAACTCTAATTAAAGAACATTGTGAACACCTAAGGGAACATACCAAAACCACGTGCCTCATTTAGGGGGGGGAGGGTGGTCTTCAAAACACCACGATTGGTCACAGAGGGGAGGGGGGGGGGTTTAGGTTTTTGTCACGTAGTCAATATTTTAGTAACCATTGCGCCACACAAGTCGTCAAATATCAGCAAAATTATTTTTTTTAACTCTGTTTTTCCAGAAAAGTATTGAAAACCGTATTTATCAATTACCACGTGAAAACTAGGGGGGAGGGGGGGGGGTCTTCTCATATACTACGGATGGTCACGAAGGGGGGGAGGGGGGTAAAAAGTTGGAAAAAATGGGTTACGTGGTTTTGGTATGTTCCCTAATCTGTATTCAGATTATTTTAAAGAAATATGAAATCGGGATGGGCGTAATTTTAAAAATTTTCCCACTGAACTAATTTAGGCTTTACGTGCACTCCAAAGCACTTTTCTAAAAATATTAGTTTAATACTATTATTTACAAAATTCACCACTGAAAAGTTTTACCGTGTAACGATCGTGCCGGGTCAAAAATTTAGTTGACGTTAATTTTAGATTCGGTCGTTAGATCACTTCCAAATCTACATGCATCTAGGATTGCCCTACATTTCCTAAGGCAATTGGAACTAAACAGGTTCACCCCGATTATTTTGTCGGTCATTTAACTTGCGATTGTCTCAGCGAAGGTTGACTCCGTTCAGTAAGGCCGACCCTACAAGCTCGTGACACACTTTCCAATTTAATAAACCAATTTTAACAAACGTATTACTTAATTACACATTAAGTAACATTCAACACCATGCTGGTTACAAATCTTGTTGAGATTGTATAAGTGGCTTTGAAGTTAGAAGGTATAGTTTAACTAAACACAGTAAGATACGATATTTATTAAAAAACGACTTATGTACTATCTCGTAATGTACCTCGTAATGTCCATAATTTAACTTTCAAACGAACTCTTACAAACTTGAGTTGTGTTTAAAAAAATAGCTATAAAAACTGATTAAAAACATGAATAGATTAGCGCTTGCAAACAATCTCTTCAGCTGTATAATGTAGGTAATATTAGTATAGATCACATATAGGAACACGAGTTATTTAATAACTAACACGTGCTATACATTGAGCAATACAAGACGGCTCACTCGTCCACATATTGATCCATCATTAAATAAAAATGCAATATCCATTATTAATATGTAGGTAGGTACTTGATTAATATTTGCTTATAATATTAATATTTTGCTGGTTGATAAGGAAAAATGTCTCGTCAAATGAAACATTGTATAATAAAATATTTAAACAACCATATTATACTCGTAATAAACGGACCAGAAGGCACCTAAATAATGTTAATATAAATAAGTGCGATTTACGCAAAATCGTGTTTAAAACAATGATATTATAAGTAAAAAAGGGATAGATATGTCACTAGCTCGCCGAAGATGAAGATCGTAAGAGCGGTTAATTGACCTCTGTCTGCTCGTAGTCGCTCTGTCAATATTAGACGATAAGCACGCTTTTGTTGTCAGAAGTGCTTGAGATTTGTCATACAACGTTAAAATGCCTTCGTGTATTATAGTAGTGTGATTGGTGTAGTGAAACAAAAGATAAACGTGTGTGTGATGTAGCTCTTTTCGGAACAGATTTTTTGGTTGATTTGTAAGGGCATGACGTATCTATATTTTTAAATATCAATGCTTTAAAAATTTAATTTTGGAAATTATTTGCGTTTGTAGGGTTCAAAAGAAAAAAAAAACAAAAAACGGAACCGCCAATTTGCTCCGAAACTACTGGACCAAATTAGTTGAAATTTGGTACTGATGTACTTTTTTTGTGACCTAAAGACGAAGGCATAAAGTAAACTGAATTTTGAAAAACGTTCAATGTTCAAATTTCCAATAGGCTTCCACTGCTATGCTATACTGCTATTTGTACTTGTACTTTTTTTTATGTTCCTATAGGTTTCTGTGTAGGTACTTTAATAAAGCTTTATCGTATCTTATTTTCCGACATAAGTGTAATATTATTATTAAATAGAAGAGCTTGGCTTCAACCCATTAATGGCCCACTACTGAGCACGGGTCTCTCCTCTTGAGGAGGCCTAGAGCATACTCCACCACGCTGCTCCAGTGCGGATTGGTGGAGGGGTTAGTGGCCAACCCGAGTGTCGGAAGTTTTCAAACCGCCCGAGGGCCTCCGAAATGGCTTAACGACTGTTATCTTATGATAACAACCGGTACCGACGGCTTTACGTGCCCTCCGAAGCACGGAAACGCTCAAGAATTTTTTGCCACTAGCGGTCACCCATCCAACTACCGACCACGTCCGCTGTTGCTTAACTTTGCCGATCACTTAAGATCAACGCAAGCCGCAGGGCTATGAGCTATAATAAAAAAGCTTACTGGGGGCTTATTCTTTACGCGAAGCTTGACTTAGAAGTTGCGAGTATTATTAAGACAAACGTTGCGTTTTCATTTAGTCTTGAGACAAAGTAAAACAGAAATACTTTTGGATCTTTTGGAATGAGCAACCGGGTCACACAAAACAATAAACCCGCTTCTTGAAGGACCCCATGGCATAGCTAAGTGGGAACACCGATGAAGGAAATAAGTTCCACAGTTTACACGTGCGTGGTAGGAAATTACATGAAAACCAAACTATGGACAAACGCACCTGGCGTTTCCATCCAGGTGATGTTGATGGAACCTGGTACACCGTGATGTGCAGTGACGAAAATCAACTTTTGGTAAGTTCAACTTCGAGAAAGAAGTCACTCGTAAAATCCAAATCGGATTTTACGAGTACCGAACTTAGCCCACGTTCAATTATACTGTCGTCCAAAACATTACCTCAGTGCCTGAAGTCGAAGGTATTCTAGCAGTGTGTGTTTCCACTGATGATTATATTACGGCTCCGAGACGTGATGTTTTACTATTAGCCTCAAAATCAAGCTCAAAATCGCACAGCGAGCTACGAAGAGAGCTATGCGCGATATTTCTCTACGTACCTGCACTGCCGGCACTGCCCGTACTACTTACAGCTCTTGGTGTTTCACAGAAAACCAGCGCTGCAGGCCTTCTGTTATAGAAAATGAAGCACAAGCTGAGTGAAGTCCCTTTTTACAGTATAGCTCTGCAGCGCACACAACTAGACGAAGCAATAATCCTCGAAATATACCTGATGTATAATGTGTAAATTGTGTAAGAAACATATTATTATTATATACCACTATGTATTAAGCCTTATTTCTGCACTGCAGCGTATTTTATTGTAAAATAAAGTGTTTATTTCTTTCTTTCTTACCTAATCGCGTCAAAAATTATGAAATCCGTAGACGAACAAGGATTCGACATAGCCCAACGAATAAGCTGGCTGAAGTGGCAATGGGCTGGCCACATAGTTCGAAGGACTCTTAACAGTTGGGAAAGAAAGTTCCTCGAATGCGCCCATATTATACATTTATTATACTTTTCTGACACTAGGTATATACATACGATTACTTTATAGGAAGTAGATAAATCAACGTACCAGTAAATTTTTACTAAGTACCACTATTACAAAACAAACATTATCGTTACTTATTTAACAAATCAAAGAAATCGTTTGATAATTTTGATTTCGCAACGACAAAAAAAATTTCCTTCGACTTGCATTTTAAGTGTAATTAAGTATGATTCATGTTCATCTCGAATTATAACGAACTTAATACCGACAACTAATCCAGTCAACAAGTGAGTCAGTCTCAGTCAGTGTTGTTGTCCACGGATAGCCTTATAAAGGTACTCGTAAGTTCCGATACAGCGCGGATTAGTACCTAATGTGCCATCCATTTCGTAAGTTACTTGCTTTCGAACAGCATCCTCTATTCTGCGTAATATGCAATGTATTATGCACCAGAAATCTACAATATGTAAAACGATGCGTGTATGTCCCCTAATGTTCGCTATGAATGCCATATGACCTATTTTGTGTTAAATTATAATAAAGTCAGATGTGTAGCAAAGCGCTAATCTTGATCATCAATGCTACCCATTGATAATCACAACAACAAGTCAAGTTAAACAATTTATACACACACACTTCCTTTCTGTTTAATAAGTATAAGTACCCGGATGACCGAGCTTAGCACGGTTTAGTATTGCTTAACAACGCCATCTGCTTTAGCTTTAGTGTAGCTACTCGCCAATAGATGTCAGGAAGAGTCTATTATAGCCGTTTTTCATTGCCTGAAAACACGGATAAAACGACATTTTTTAAAAATGAATCCTAGCTAGATCGATTTATTGCCCCCTGCATACTAAATTTCATGAAAATCGTTGGAGCCGTTTCCGAGATTCAGAAAAAATATATTGCTCATTTAAAGATATTAGATATGTATTGTTGTATGGTGAATGATCGTGATGAAAAACACAGTAAATAACTCTGAATAGGGGCGTAAGTGGTCGTTATCTGGCGAAGTCCCCCTAATCCATACTACGAGTAAATAAGGAACAACTTTTCTTTCTATTGTGGACGTTTGTATTAATATGTCTATGAAGGTATCTACGGCATATGTTTTGCATTTGTTCACTGTAAACTGTGATACACAAAACCTTCGCCACCGAGGCCGTCTCAACAGTTGACATAAGTATTTATCACCATTCTGTAAGCGACACAGAGTTGTTCTTACCGGTTTAACTATCTCACGCATTACACATTACATCACCAGAGACCCACTATTGTTATAACAAAAAAACTTTAAGGAAAGAATAGTATTACATTTCAAAGTTGAGCAAGTAGCAATTCTAATACGAATTCTCTTGATTTTCATTTCTGTAGTCTGTATAGATATAGACAGAAAAGTTATTTGTTTTATTTTAGTTCGTTATAATTACTGATTTTTAGGGTTCCGAAGAAAAATCGAAACCCTTACCCTTAGTTTCGTCATGTCCGTTCTTCTTTCTGTCCGAAGCATAACGTCTAGGTCTAGACCCTTAGTGCTGGAAAGCTGTAAGTTAGCATGAATATACATATTTTATTAAAACTCCAATATCCTAGAACAAGATATCGAAAAATACAAGTAATATGGTAATATAAATTTTGTTTTCGTCACTTAAGTACTCCATAGTGTGGGGTATCGTTGAAAAGGTTTTTAAAAATATTAAAAATATTAATTGGGTCTACTAAAACCATTTTTCAATTCAGGGGCCCGTTACCGAAATATTCGGCTTTAAAGTGCCAATTTTGGCTTAAATTCAAGTGTCCCCCTTTCCTGAGAGTTAAACGGTTGGTGATAGACTGGTGAATAATGCCCCAAAATTAGGGTTAATATTAATTTACAAGGAAAACTATCATGTCTTCGGCGGTCAAATAGTAAAATAATGTCCGAAGCATAATATTATGTCTCAATTTCAAGTTATGTAGTCTAGTTAACCGTCGTACCCAAGCTTTCTTTAGAATAATTAATATGCACCCAAAGAAACTTAATAAAAATATGTCAACCTTAAGATAAGCGATCAATAGAAAATCACCTCTTCCTTTTTAAAGTTGAATAATAAAATAAGAATTCGCATATTTCCGCCTTGTACGATGTCACGCGACTAATCTTGAACGAGTCATTGAATACCACCCACGCGAGTCCGCAGCCGATATTACTGAGTCCAGTTAGTTGTTAGAGCAAAAACTGCACTGCTATAATAACATACGTATTCCTACGTTAATATTTACAATTTAATAAGCTTGATGGCTTTTAAGGAAGTAAGTATTCACGGTATATTTCGACCCGGGCTTAAGCACGATCTTAACAATAAATCATGGGAAATTGGGAATCTACTTAGTTTGAAAGCCAAGCTTCATCCAATTTTGAGACCCTGCATGTACACCTTTCGGACTAGCAGACGAATCAATTCTATTAGTTTATGACAATCACTTTGTGCGACATTGAAACATTTTGTTTTCATTACTGTAATGTACTTACATCAGTGAACGAATATACTACTTACTATATTACTTCATTGACTTACATATTTTCTTATAAATTGTTATTAAATCTCATAGACAATGAACTAAAAAAGATTGGTGTAAAATATGAAAATAAATTATGATATATGTAATTTGTTAATAAATAGGAATGACCTAAAAAAATTACCTATACGTCATTTTGGATGTACTTCCCCAATATGTTTACGTACCTATACTTATTGACTCACCAAATTGATGAAACGAAACTTAAAAAATGAAAAAAAAAACGTTAAACGGATGTTCTCTCCTTGAAGGAAAGCAATGCATAGAAATCTTCAATGAAAATAATTTAAATTTCATACTTAGTAGGTAAGTACGAGTACATCAGTCCATGCTTTGCCTGTTGTCTGTTGAGAACAAACCTAGCTAAAACAATTAGTCTAACTATTAGCATCCCATTATATGCATGTCACGAATTCTTTCTATTCATGACAGTGGCTGAATGAGCTCAATGCTACACAATAGGCGGGTACCTATTACTCGAGCACTTGGTACCTATTATATGTATTGATCTATCTAAATAATACCAGAGTCCCGGTTAGCGATCGAAATGTGACCATATTTCATATAATGTCAAAAGGTTACTTCAATTGACACTAATTAATTCATTTCTCTGAACTTCTTTTACATAAAAACGTGCGTGGTATTCTTTAAAAAAGGAGAATATAATGTCTTATTCAATCAATCATTACAATATTGTCTGTATCAACTTATTAATTAAACAGCCCAGGCGCGCATAAAAAAAATAGTTAACGATAAATATAGTTAGGTTCATGAAAAGCATATTCGAGTATTACACTCTAGGTTATTTCAAATAGCAAAAATCGTTGTTTTACAGTTATAATTATATTTGAATGTTTCATTTTGTTTTGTTGCATTGGTCACTTGACGTATTGAATAACCGTCTTATATATTCAACAACTTTCGCATGATGTCACCATTAACTACACGAGTACTGGGGTAGGGAATCTTTAGAATTCTGATATCATGTTGGTGGAATAATATTATTGTTAAAGCTTTCTGTCTGTATCAAATACCTTAAAATATTACCCCGCCTCCCGTAATTCCCAACAAATCGGTCAGCCAAAACAATTGATATCCTGTAAAGATCACGTAAGATTATTCGTATCTTCCTAAGTATATTTTATATACAAATAAAACCTGCCTATTTAACACCCACTTATAGCATTTAATGAAGTAATGATAATATATTTATCAAATTAATCTCCTGTCCGAATTTCTCAGCTCTGTATAGCGGATTTTTTTTATTATTTTTTTTATAGCCGGATTCGAGTAATTTGAGTTTGTTTTAATGTAATTATTATTTTCTTTCTGTGTAACACATTTTAAAATATTATGTAGATTCTATTCTATTGACTGAACATGTAATCGTTTCATGTCTTTTTAACAAGTTGTTAACTAATATTCATTCCAAAATAGTTTCTTATTTGAGGTCTCAAAATATCACTCACGACAGGACGTATTTCGTTCGATACACAGTAGCAGTCCAGTAATAACTGTAATAAGATACAGGCAACACGGATACCATTGGACAAAAAACATTAAATTATACCTTTTGTTATTACTTTATAATTTGCTTCTCCGAAATTTAAAACTTTCGATCCTACCAGGAATTTAATCCCCACACTTTTAATTACGCAGTTTGTAGATATACCTAATAACAATATAATAGTTTCCGTGGTTTTTGAGGGTAAGAATTTCTTAGTCGATCAATGAATGTTAAAACAAACAGTAACTATTTTATTCATTTATTAATATTTTTTATTTAGTGTGTGTTCACACTAGCTTTAGACATACAAACCTTGCGTCATGCAGGTAAATAAATAAATAAATGAAGGCTTACACACTCATACCCCCGCAGTAGGGTTTTACCTGTGTGTGACATGGACGACGTATATAGGTAACACATCACAATAACATAGGTACAAATATTTATGTGTCACATAAATATCTGCCCCGGCTGGGAATCAATCCCGGGACCCCTTCCTTCGCATGCAGGGTCCCTAACTAAGCTACAGTTATGTTTCTTTTACGTCGTTTGAATTTTGTGCAAGAGATTTTTCTCCGGTTTCTGTGCAAAGCGTACAAAATAACGCTAAATACGATAATTTACTTGGTCGAGACAACCAATTATATTCACCTTATAAATTAAAAAATAAAACTAGAGGAGCCGAGGAGCGAATTACCTCTTGCAACAGTCCTCAATTTGACTTGCTGGCCTAACTGTATCTATGTAATGGTAAATATTATTATGTACATACATATACATAAACACTGGATGCATTCATTTGATGAGGAAAATAATTTTCTGATAAAAATGTTTTGATTTATTAATGGCAGTCTCAAATTAAAAGCTGATCATCGATTCATCTTCAAATAAGTAGGTAATCTGATATTAATATGCTCTTGTCACGGACGTGATGAATATCGAACAATGCTTCAAATTTTTTTGTTAGCCTAATCCTCATGTGGGCGGGAAGTCAGTGAGCCTTTGACGTGGCAAAAACACTTTTGTCCTCCCGAGGCATCGAATAGATTGGTGTGAAGTTTTTGTTCGTTACGGTCAGTTGTGTGGAATTACGCTATTATAATGAAACCCTGCCATAGTTGGCGCGGAACGGACGACGATCTTAACAAAAAATCATGTGTAGGTTACTTGTTACGCGCAACGACTTATTTATGTGTAAAAATAAAGAAAACATCACAAAAAGTTAACATGACAAAAAAATATTGATGTTTCTTTTATGTGATTTTTAACATGTAAAAGAAGCATATAAAGCAGAAGGAGGTATTCTATGGTATTGGTTATGAAATGATATTCCTTTTACTTTGCACCATGATATATTTCCAGTTCTCCTAACATTCACATCAATATTCCAAAGTACTTCAACACTACGTGATCAATAATAATCTGTTCTACATTATTGACAAGTACCCGGATGACCGAGCTTTGCTCGGTTTAGTGTTGCTTTACAACGCCATTTACTGAAGTAGCTTTAGTATTGCTACTTGCCAATAGATGTCAGGAGGAGTATATGTATTGTAGAAGTTTATCATTGCCTGAAAACACCGATAAAACGACATTTTCTAAAAATGAATCCTAGCTAGATCGATTTATCGCCCCCGAAACCCCCTATATACTAAATTTCATGAAAATCGTTGGAGCCGATTCCGAGATTCCAATTATATATATATACAAGAATTGCTCGTTTAAAGATATAAGATTCCCTAATCTAAATATGACATGACATTTCTTATATGCCAGCCTCTGCATCAGACAAGCGCTGTAGAATAAAGAGGTCCGTCCCTGGACCTTCACTGGAGATTCATGGCCTCACCGATACATACATAGGTTTGAGTCAAAAAACATATTATAACATAATATAGAAAGAATACAGTTTAGATTGCATTTGATATTATTTTATGTATAAACTTTGTTGTTCGACGAGCTAATGAATAGTTAGTTAAATTAACACGTTCGGTGCGGTAGCGGGTTGATTATATCCGATGGTCATCTTTCCTCCGGTGCGGGGCAAAAATTACTGTTCCAACCGCTGGTGCGGGACAGATATATTTGGTCTCCGTATGAATACGAATGAGATAATTAGTATTTTGGAATTGCCTTGTTAAATAGGTAATATAAATACGAAAAAATTACATCGGGTTCTTACGACCCGGTGCCGACTGAAACGAATTTTTTTACGTCTAGTGCGTTTATCGGTTCTTAACGACCCGAGGCCCGATGACCCGATAGCCGCACTAGATTATATGCTAGTTGGACTAGTGAGGTCCCTGTGGTTAGATGAGTTTTTATGCAAATATGAAGAGACAGTTAAAGTAACATGAAGAGATTCAGGAAAATGTTGTTAAGTCATGTGACGGGCAAAAACCCAAGAAAAATAGAATAAGCAAAGGTTTCCCAAAAAAATAATAGCTAGTCCAGCCATAAGTTCAGTTACAAACGAAAATGCTTTTTTTTAAATGAAGTAATGTAATATTAATAAAATGTATACCTACATATTTATTAAAGTCTCAGCAAAAAATAAAAAAAATATTCTATTCGAAATGGCCACCTTTGGCTTTTATACAGGCCTTTAATCTGTTTGGTCACGAATCTATGGATTTACGCACTGTTTCCAAGGGAAATTTCGCCTCTGCTTGCTCCAAAGATTTTTTAAGAGACTCAATGTCGCCGTGTCGTTTAGAGCAGGCCATGTCCTCTAAAACTGACCATAATTTGAAGTCTAAAGGGTTGAGGTCTGGGCTAGATGAGGGCCAGTCTTCAGCTCTTATAAAGTCCGGAACATTGGTTTCAAGCCAGGCTTGGGTAGTTCGTGCCTTGTGACCAGGTGCAGAGTCCTGTTGGAAAGTCCACGGTATATTTTTAAAAAGAGTATTGCTGAGAGGTTTCACAACATGATCCAAGACTGTATCTTGATACACTTTGGCTGAAGTTTTCACTCCTTTTTCACAAAAATGCAGTTTTGTGACTCCTTGATAAGACACGCCCCACCAAACCATCACTGACGCAGGATGATGACCACGTTGTACCTTCCCGACCACTTGAGCAGCTTCTTTAGACACTTTATCATTTTGCTTATTGTAGTGTTCTTCAATCGTGAAAATGTTTTCATCGGTAAAGAGGATATTTCTGTGCCTTTCACCTGCGTATCGCGACAGAAGGCGTTTTGATCGATCCACTCTTTTTAATAGTAAAGATTGATTTAGGGCATGTCCTGTATATCGACGATAAGCACCGAGCTTCAGGTCTTGTTTTATAATACGCGACAGAGTCCTAGCGGGAATCTTCATTTCTTGCGATAAGATTTTTTGCTTCCTAATAGGGTTTCGACGAGTTTTGGCTTTAACAGCATTAACAGCCTTTGTAGTTCTAACAGCACGCGACCGCCCCGATCTTTTCTGGTCTTCGACAGACGAAGTGTGGTTGTATCTGTTGATTGTACGATATACGAACATACGACTGATACCAAGCTTTTGAAGTGTCTGGAATATGACCGACGGCTCCATATCCACTTTGTGCAAGGCGATCACTGCAATCTTATTTTCTTTAACACCCCATTCCATATTGTAATTTGATAATGAACACGAAAAAGTATGTGAAATGGCGCGAATCGAAAGAAGTTTTTAAAATAATATACGTGTTCCAAATTCAAAATAATTAAAAAGCTGAAAAAAAGAAAAGTTTTTATGTAACAGTATTTATGGCCAGACTAGGTACATAATATCTGATAATGTAATATACTACCCCGTCAAATGGTCACACATTACAAGTCCTATGAATTTCAGACATCAACTTCCAGCCACCAGATTTACCCACACCATTAACCAGTATAGCTCATAGTGATTGAATACAAATTGGTATACAAAATTATTCTACCAGCATTTATTTTATCGCTATCGATGTTTTTTTATCATCCACAACACTAAAAATTTATCGACACTTTTACTAACCAGTGCGGATAACGGGTTGTAAAGAACCGACAGGCAATTCCTCTCTTTGCAAACAAACCATTCAGTGCATCTACCTACGATTCCAGCCTTTTATTGAGTGTTTATTCGTCAATATATTGCTATAAAAGAATATGCTTTAACCATTATAGCTATAAAGAAAAGTCCTCCTAAACAGATGCAAGTCAAACGGATCTTTTCGACCCAGCAACGCACCAGGAGCAACTTGTGCTTCGGATATAATAGACCCCATGCCGCACCCATTGAAAGTCATTAAATTTGACTAACGCAGTGAGCGTGTTAAATACAAAAATTGTAAAGAACTTGATAAAAAAGAGTCACGCAATTGAAATTGTATACTTATACATAATTTATTTATCTCACTTGAATTATAATTTAAATGAACTTAGGTTGCGGGTTATGTGGTATTTCTACCCACTAAAATCCCCTCGGCAGCCATCCAGCGCATATGGCGAGGCTCCGGGATCTCTGGTGAACGCACCGGTGCTACTAATAATTTATCCTACTTATATTATAAATGCAAAAGTTTGTGAAGATGTTTGAATGTTAGGGTTAGTATCACGCACTAACTGAAGAAAGAAAGAAAGAAAGATTTATTCCGTCATGAAAATAACATGGTACATGGGTTACAAGGTTAAAACGGTGAAAGAAAAAGTACTAACAGAATGTAACCTTACTATATTATTCCGTGACATGAAACATAAAAAATTTTGCGGGTACCATGTCACAGCTGACGAAAAAGGACTACCCTCAGCCTGTGCCATGGAGCGGCTAGGAACCACGGCTGCTGGTTTACAGTGTATTCCCCTTTTTCGTGTAGTTTCACATGTGGCGTCAATCTTATTAATATTGTATATTAATATTATTTTAGAAGCAGGACAATCCAAAGTTGAAGATAATTTACAACTTAATTATTTAATATATTTAATTTTATGTGAATATGATTAAATAATACTTATTAGGGATATAATATTATAAAGTGGGAAATAAATAATTATACAAACTATAAAACATACAGAACTTATACTATAAACCATGATAGAGAGGAGGAATAAACTACAATACATATTATACATATTGTAACTGCTGTAACTTGGCGCACAGACAGACCATGTCCAGGTTTAAAAAATAATTTTAGCCTAGATACAGGTTCCCTGGATGATTTGGAGGTTTATATCAAAGCATGTTAAAAACCACTCGTCCGCAGGAGAAGCCGTCGGCGGAATCTGGTGAGTTATAAAGATCTTTCAACAAAATGCTTATCTTACTAACACTGTTTTTACATAAGGAGCCAAGCTAATGTGTTTTCTCTCCTTCGCTTCGAGATAGTTGAGAAATACTTAGGTATAATTAGCCTACGCCTCTGCAACATAGTAAGAAGAATTTTCCATTGCTTACTTTCTCCTTTTCTGTAAATTGTCGGTTTGTGTTATTTTCCGATTCCGCTAAGTAGGTAGTTTACGGCAACAAACGAAATAATGAAAGGGGCATAATATATTTAGCGAAAATTTCCTCCTTTCGAATGGTAAGCCCTTGGTTTCTTAATTCTAAAGTGTGTCGGTGTTACATTTGGACATCGCCAACAGAATGAAAATCCTTTACTATGTCGAAGAAGCCGCCACCTACGTCATTTTAAGATGTTAAGTAACGCGTTAGGACATAGTTGATAGTGTTGTTAGACTCACCTGTCGCCGGATCATGACGTGGCTGACACGGCCGCGCACGCGCACCGACAACACATACTCGCCGGGATGCGTCTGCGACTCGCGCACCAGAAACGACCCGTTGCGACCCTTCTCCATTATCAGGGTTTCCGCTTCCTTCGCAGACATGACGCCGTGGAACCACCTGCCAAGTGCCAATCAATTCAAGTTCTGCCAAGTTGTTCAAATCAAGTCAAATCATTTATTTATGATGAGATAGTAATTAACTCAGATTTTCTTTAATCTGAGGTAATTAATAAGGTAACATAGGTTCTTCAATAAAATTAATAATTTTGCGCTTATTTTACCACTTGGTGGTGTACAAATTCGCCTTATGACTTGTTAACTACGTTAATTAATGTAAGAAATTGATTTTGTTAAATTGAATTTTGTTAAGACACTAATCGGATATTTATGTTTGTAAATGTCAGTCAAAATACAATTAATGCAATCTATTTTCGGTATCATCAACGATTCTAATATGGTTCGAGACACAGAACATTTAACTATTAATGTTCTGTGGTTTGACACTATTAACAAATGTTATGCAAATAAGATGCATAACTAACGAATGAATTACATTTAAATTTCCTTTAAATCTTAATTATAATGTTTACGAGAATCAAGATGTAAGTTTTCTTACAGATAGATATATGTAGGTAGTTAACTATTTTTTGCGTGATATCACATAAACACCATTGTAAACAAACATATGAATGGTATACAATAACAAATGTTACGTAAGATCTAACCTATATTGATTCTAGAGAGATACCTTAGTGGAAATACTCAGTTTTTCTACACATCTGGAAGCATTAGGTTAAATAATGTACCTCTAGGTAAATTATGATGTAAGTAAGGCGTTACATACCACCTGTTTGCTTTCACCTAATGGTCATTATGTGTGGGCACTTTTATTATAATATTTCCTTCGATTTTTATGTCGTTACACTACTTACTACTTTTACCAACACACTTTCTAGTTAAGGGTTTTTTGACAAATCATGCAAATAAAATGATCTATTTTCTTCTGAGAGTTAGCTATCATTTCGCGGAATCCGGTTGAATTTTATCGTTTTATCTACAACTATGTCCTATTAAAAACTGCAAAATGGAAAAATGTTTGAAGCATAGGTACAAAAGTTCTGGACAACTTGTTTCCGCGTCATCAATAACTCATCGGCAAAGAACGGTCCGTTCAAATTGCTTCGGAGGTTTTCCCAAGAGGGGAGGGTCTTATTGGGCTGTGATGAGGTGTCGTTCGCTACGAAGATGACCGGTCCGGAGTTCTTGGAACTCGAGTGTTCTCTGCTCTCTCTACGTTTGACGTGTTTTCCCGGAAACTAAAGGTCAAATACGCATGTTATAATTTTAAATGTTATTGTTTGTCGGATAAAGAAGACGTTAAAGGAGAATGCCCATAGCCAGTACTCTCAAAAAAATTATTGTGTCACAATGACTTTTGGACAAAACATTAAATTAAAATATTTCAAGCATATACCCTATTTCCTAAAAAAATCCTCTTTGGGAATAATTTTCTGAAATTAATAAGTAACTTAACTTCCGTTTTACAAAAGAGAACCATTGGGTCATTTATGTTTAGATAAGGGCCAATCAGAAATCTTTTAAGATCTTTCGGGCCAATAGGTTGCATTGATTCCATTATGATTGCATGACAAACTAGATGACGTAAGGGGACTGTCAAATGAATTAGAAAATTATTATAATCAGCCAGGACTCAGGAGTAATAGTGTTCTGTGAATATAATACATTACAAACTACATGGCGTTTTGGGACTGTCAAATGAATTTGAAACTTAAAAGATCGACATTATATAGGTACGCAATCGACTTTTATACGGCGGCATAGAGTCCATATTTCTGTGTTAACTATAACCTAAATTAAAAAAAAAATGTTGAAAATCTCGTATTTCCTACTATTAACATTGACTAAAGTTAATGTATAATTTATTAAGATAACCTTATCAAATAAACACAAAAATGTTAAAGTCAGTACATTTTTCCATACTGAATGGGCATTCTCTTTTTAATAAACTCTTGAGAATCAGATAGAGTACTAATACTAGGAACTGTTATTCGTTTCGTTTGCCCGGTGTGACCATAATTGTGTAAAGTGTGACTGCGATAGTGCTAAACCGTAATAAAACGCGATTATTGTGTGTTCGCTGTTTCTCTTTGCTCGATTACCCTAGCTATACGCCCACACAATTCCCCTAAAATTGGTACTGATAAACTCCCGAAATCGACAAATAACAATTAATAAATTAAAAAACCGGGCAAGTTAGTGTCAGGCCATGCGCAATGTAGGGTTCCGAAATAGTAAAATTGACTATTTCTCATTAACTACTTATGCTAACATATCCGTATAGTTTTACTTGTAAATTCATCATATAACCTATTTTTGAGATTTTTTTTTCACTTGTACAACCCCAACAGTTTAAAGCCAATTATGGTCCCCTAATTTACAAAAATAGTCCAAGAAGACCCATAATATTCTTGAAAGACCTTTTCAATGACACTATAGGGTGCGCGACGAATAAAAAACTCACCCTCGCATTACCTTTAGGGGAGGTACCCTGAAAAAAAAATTCAATATTTTATTCTATGGTTCTAGATTTTTCATAAATACATATGTACATCCATGCCAAATTACAGCTTTGTAGCATAAGGGTCTCGGTGCTTTGCTTCGGACAGACGGACAGACGGACAGACACGACGAAACTATAAGGGTTCGGATTTTACTTCGGAACCCTAAAAACTAACATCGTTATAGGATACTGCGTGGGACTGAATCATAGACATAATGTAACAATATAAGGACTGAATAAATTATAAATTATTATTATTTATCGGTCTTGATTGATCACAATTTACGCCGTTACACTGTGTTGATACTTCAAGTCAATGGTCGAAGCTGGCGGTTACAATGCTGTTCGCCTGTCATAATTAGAATGATAATATTTGTAACCGACTGCGCCAGAAGGAGGGTTAATGTTTTTCGAGGGCACGCTCCGCGGTATATCAAAATTGGAAAACAAAATGGCAGATTTTGGGTGCAATATTTTGTCTTCAAAAAATTTTTTTTTCTCAAATCTATCAAGTGAGGTATCGTTAAATAGGTAATATATTTAATATATAAAGTATATAACTATATAACTGTTGGGTTTTTGTTTTTTAATAAAAAAATATTTATTTTTTATCTTTTTACGATTTCCGGACGGAAAGCTACGACATCATTTCAGAAAGGTCAATTACCATGAGCAGACCTAAGATAAGAGCGATTTGAATCTCCAAGTTAGATACTAACGTCCCAAATTAAATCAACAAGTTATATTTGTCATTCAAAATAATGTGATTTAAAGAAATGGTATGCTTCATTCGAGTGGAGAATTACCGAGCGGTACTTGATACGACTAATGCCGTTATTTCTTCAATTACAGAAACAATTTCGTAAATTACAGATATTGTGCGCGATCATTCCCGTAATAAGTGGCATAATGGATAATATATGAAGGAAACTCTGTATGGCAGTAGTTTTAAGTGCTCATTGTCAGGTGTTTACAAGCTTGTGTTTCCAGTTCCATGGATCCTTTTCAGAAAGCCAATGTTAAGCCATAGATACTGCAATTCATAGTTTACGTCCAAATTATGCTTCTCGAAACTTCCGATGTTCATGTGATCGTTGAGATCATTTGTAGGGAGTATGAAATTGTCGGTACCTACTTCATTATGTTACGTCAATCCGCGATCAAGTATCTAATATGATAAATATTATGATTATTGTGCTTATCTATAATTCATCGGTGCTACCTAGTTTAATCCTAGTTCAGTCGTTATGTCGGAAAAAACGAGTTAGAAATGCATGTAAACCGAGAAGGCTAAATTTTGGAGTTGCTAGTTCATCGTCTGGAGTATCGAGTATCATGTTAAAACCACTATAAAAAAACGCGCCACCATTAAGCCGAAAAGCATGTCAAGTACCTACAACTTTGCGGCATTCGTGCGCCAAAACTATTGATCCTACAAAAAAAAAAAGTTGTGACATAAATTGAAGGAAATTCACTCTGATTCAATTTGTTAAGTGTCTTTATTGTAAAATGAGTAGGAAGGGAGATAATGTCGAAAAACTGCTATTATGGTGAACGCACATAATATATCGGCATCGTACTGATAGCCTCGCACATAAAATTATGTCCGGATCCGCCGTACGCAAATTTTAGTATTGCCAACAATTTTTGCAGTTTTTCCCAACCTCTAGTGTAAAACGGTGGGATGTCATTCGTTTACAGTCCTGTTTAAGTCTGTGTCCTGTTGACAGTAATAGTGGGAAAAAATTCCCACTAGTACTGTGTCAATTTATTTCCGTGTATAGGTAGGTATAGTTTCCCTGGAAAACAGGATAAAAGTTTGAATAAGTTAAAACATAATTTCCGTATGCAAAGCTGCCGGCAACAGTTAGTTAATAGATAAAATAATTGCATGAATCAGTATTAGTCGATACTTAAGCATGTAGGTGTCTACCTAAATACGACTCATACGTGTATCTGCGATGATTATTGATTATGAGCAATACGATCGTAAAAGACGAGATAAATGACGACTTACTAATTACTATGAAACAACCTAATAGAAACGCGAATGTAAACAAAGGCGTAGTCGTAACAAAGTCATTGATTATTTTAACTAAACATGTCACTATTTCTTTTAATAACTTCTTAAGGTAGTAAAGTGAAGCGCACCGCAACTATGGAACTACAACTAAAACGTAAATAACTTCGTCACAAATAGAAAACAAAGGATAATAAAAGTGTACGTAATACTTAATTGTATTGTATGAAAAACACCCGCATAAATGTTTGAAAAATGCTTGCCATTGATAAACAGATCTATTAGCAAGAAACAGATATAGCTACTGTTTGCGCCAGTAAACAGTACAACCTCTGTGCAATCTGAATCTTAAATATTGAAATTCAATCATTCCAACCCAAAAACTAGAATCGATAAGGGGTTTGATCTAAGCCCTACAGATAACAGTGCATACATCTGTCATCGGAAGATATAACTGAGCCACTATTGCTTAGACCTCAACATCCAACATCGGTAGTCGAGTCAGCCGAGAGTATTTACAGGCGTCACGCGCACCTCGCGTCACCACGCGTCATGTCTTCTAAAACATTATGGAGAGCTCTTAGAGGCCCAGGATTCATCACGATGGTGTCTTTCACCTAGGCAAATAAGATTATTTAACTTATTAGATATTAAGCCTACGTTTATTCTAATTCAGAAAAATAGGAACTAGGTAATTCCTTTTTTGCTTTGAGTAGTAAATGGAAGCGCTCATAGCCCTGCGGCTTGCGTCGATCTTAAGTGATCGACAAAGTTAAGCAACAGCGGGCGCGGTCGGTAGTTGGATGGGTGACCGCTAGTGGCAAAAAAATCTTGAGCATTTCCGTGCTTCGGAGGGCACGTAAAGCCGTCGGTCCCGGTTGTTATCATATGATAACAGTCGTTAAGCCATGTCGGAGGCCCTTCCGACACTCGGGTTGGCCACTAACCCCTCCACCAATCCGCACTGGAACAGCGTGGTGGAGTATGCTCTAGGCCTCCTCAAAAAAAAGGAGAGACCCGTGCCCAGTAGTGGGCCATTAATGGGTTGATGCCATATTTCATGGTAAAGTCAAATAATTTAAAGTAACAGGTATTGTTTAGTTACGGAAAACAATTAATTTGTGATGCGATTAAGATTATATTCTACCACTTTAACAGAATTAAGATTATATTCTACCACTATAACAGAACATAACACAATCGGAAAATCACTGTCTCCTCCGTGGCGGGTGGCGGGTGGCGGGGTTATGAACGAGATGCATATCTTCACATCTGTCAGTCGTAAATTCCTAATATCTACTCGTAATTGGGTTCCAGTCCAACCCTCTTGGTTTTCCTTGTTGTCGGTTTTTTAGCTCGAGGGATTTCATAATTATCTAATAACTGGTTTACTTCCAAGCCCCCAAATGCATCATCGGATTAATTACAGGAAACTTTAATTTCCTTGAATATTGAAATAAGTGAACACTGTGAACAGGATTAAATAACAATATTAAGTCGGTTGAAAAGCAAACTCAATAATTAAGTTATTAACAGAATGCATTAAGCTCGCCAATTGCATCGCAATATTTTATTGAGGTCAATACATTAAATAAATAAATTTTGGAATAACATGAATATTAAATGAGCTAACAATACTAACAAACAATCCATTCCGCCTAATCAAGAACAAAGCGTAATTTAAGTTTAAATGAGAATATCGCACTGAATTATTCATCATTTGATACTTGTTTACTATAAACCGAGAACTGCAATTTTGGGCTAATCTTATAAGTTATAGAAAATCGATACCTTAATGACGTTGTAAATAGTCCCGTTCTGATGACAAGCGAATAAAAACATGAATGTAAGTAGTTTCTTTATTTAACTAGTCGTCCTAGCCTAGTCGACAATCTAGACTAGTTTACAGATTATGTTAGAGATTGCCAAGTAAAAAAATACAAAGTAACTAACTAATTTTTGGGCCTATACCCATCCCAATCTGGAGACGAATCCTACTGTTTTCCTATGGAGACAATCTTTTTACTAAGTAGTTTGTTTACGATTTTATCATAATTAAGACATAGCTAATCATTTAATTCAGAAGGTTTGGATAGTACCTAATTACTTGTTGAAAATTGATATTTGATGAAAATTGATTTGTATACTAATGTTATTTAACTAAGTAGTACCTCGCAATTATGAATTTCTTTTCAAATACTTACTTACGAAGCGAGAAGACTTGTGTGAAATGAGATGGATGTAAAGTGTATCTATCTACCTACTTCCTATAAAAATATCTAGGCGAACAAGGTAGCGGATGCACGTTGTTTGAATTAAGTGATTTCGTGTCAAGTTCAACTGTTTTTGTGACCTTGGTCTTCAAACTATGTAAACATATAAAGCAACAAAAAGCGAAATCGTTATTGTAAACAAACAAAACACTTGCGACGTGTCGCCGAAGTCGTTTTCCTTCTTTCTAATTTGGATAAAATACTTACAGTTATGCAATCAACATCATAATGCATCAATGCAATAAGTAAGTGAAGGAAAAAACTAGGGAAAGCCTAGCTAGGTTTTTCTTTTTTTCGAATGGAAAATTGGCCCTAGCGGCCTTTACAGCTTCACGCGACAGAGAGGTAGGTCTAATAGAAGCCAGAAGGGTAGCTTTGTAAAAGATCGCAAATAAATCATTAGAATAATCTGCGTCTTAAAAATCTTTGTTATTTTTCGTTTTTCCGATGGTGTTATAGGGAGAATGCAAATATTGCCACTCAATGAAAATTGTAAAGTTACAACACGGTAGGTACAAATGTAACTTTAAATGAAGAATGCAACCCAATGGCTAAGCCTATCGAAGCACAAGTGGAACTCAGCGGAGTTCTAATTGGATTTGTCAATAGCTCGGATATTGGTGATGAATGATTTGGAAATGACCTCGCGGCGTGACCGCTAGCGACGCGACGCAGCGAGGTAACCTCGGTTGCGCGATCGTGTTTTCGTCACTAACGCGAGCTGCCCACAGGGCCCACGTGGTGCCCACTATCGCCGGATTAGGAGTTGACTTCGCGTACATAGCAATGTTTTGTCATACCGACGCCGTTTCGCCAGATGAGTCCGAGCTGATCTTGTTTTGAAACTTGTCACGTCCAAATTGGTCGATTTGTTGCTCTTCGGAGCTTTTTTCTGCTTTTTATCGATGTTCGTACACTCACACCTCCTGACTATTTCATGTGTGGCATAGACACATATTAATGATATCGTAAACACCCACGAAAGTAAATATTTACCTGTCACATAAATATCTACTGGGAATCAACGACTCCTTGCTCAGAACTCTCAGAAGTCAGAAGGCAGTGTCTCTATAGACTCTGCCAACCAGTCTAAAGTCGTATTTGGTTCACATTTAATAATATTCAGATAAAATAAAAATCATAGTGTATTGAATTGAATACATAGTATCTAAATCACAGTGCGATTTATTTTATAAATTGTTTAGCTATTAATTTTGTACGACTAGTTTGTGGGTGCCGAAAAACCCGAGAAATGAACCCGGGACCTCTAGCATGCGGAACTTTAATAGTTCTACTAAGCTAACAATATGCGACTCACAGCCGCTAACAGCTTACGATCTCCCCAAAAGCTAACAAACAGCTTTTCTTTTACTCAAAAAACTAATCCCGTAGGACGTTAAATACCACTCCAATCCTCTAATAGCGTTCATCGAGTTCATCAAAAGTAATATCGATATAATAATGCGATAAAATATTATAAAACATTAAATATTATATAAAATTTTAATTTTTAAAATGGTTTTTGAAATATAAAAGACACTTATATCAATGCTACCAAGATTACGCCCAAATGCAGATTTAGTTGAAGAGCACTATAGATATACATTTTAATACTTTTAATTCTTTGCGGTGTTTTTAACTTGCAGCAAAACAAAAGACATTGTAATATTTTAATGGTTTACACTGGAATTTGTTTATTTCATATATTTCGCTACCAGAAGTCTGAGAAAATTGCAGTTTGCTTATGGATATTCAGGTTTATTTAATTACGCCCGGAGATATTAATTAATCTTTTCTATACGTCTATATAGTAAGTAAGTACGTCATTGCTCCGATATATTTTCGCTCGGAGCATCCTTTGTGCAGGAACGAAGTGATAGTATTGTCCATCATGGCCGAATTCCTTTCTTTTCTTGTAAATTGATTTAACGGCAAAACGAGTTTGTGGAGGAATTTCGTTTAAATATAAGCAATGCAATCTTGGATTTTCTGTTCCATGCAGCATGCTGTCAGCTAGTTGTATTACCTTCGTATGGCAGTAAATTAACGTGTTTGAAATGATCAAACATGCATGCATTCTAGGCTTACTCTATTGTAGATCGAGGCTTTGGTCAAAATGCTGGTTCCTAAAAAGGATTATTATAAAATTACTCATATCTACAGACAATTAATCGTGTTTTGTCGTCGCTTTGTTTATGTCAATCACGTCTTTAGGCTTAAGGTTTTACTCTGCAGATATATTTTTAGAGTTCCGTACAAAACACGAAAAACGGAACCCATAAAGGATCACGCATGCGTCTGGGCGACCACCGTTGGACCAAATAAGTTGAAATTTGGTACTCATGTATCGTACGTTTTTTTGACCCAAAGACGAAGGTACAAAGTAAACAACTGAATTGTGAAAAAAAAGTTTTCAACGAAATTAAAATTAAACAAAAACTGTTTTGCAAACAGTATCGTGTGGTATGTCAAATGAAAGGGCTTGTTGTAAGGATCTCAAATATATTTTTGTTATATAATAGTTCTACAATGGATAGATTTAAAATTATCAAGAAAAATTAAAATTAAAGCCAAAAATTGACCGTTGTCCCCCTCCCCTTATCTCCGAAACTACCGACGCTAGAATTTTGAAAAAAATCAGTGTGTAGTTCTTTACTTAAATATTACAGGAAAACCTATAAAAAGTCTATGGTCTTAAAAACGGCAAAAATAAATAAAATAGGAAAATAACGATAAATAAATAATCAATGTAAGGAACCCCCCTTCAAGCGAGTTTAACCCGCATTTGTCAAGTTTTTTTAACTAAAGCGAAGCCTTCAATATTAAGGAGGAGGTACTGTTTAGTTGTACTAGAGTAAAATTATCATCATTTGCAGCTGTTTTTGGCTTTGTTGGATTTCTAATATTATCTGTATTTTACATACGAGAGTAACGAAGTGTAAATTATTTTGCGCGTTAAATCTATTGCGCAACTTGCTTGATGTACCTACTCAAGTACAGGAATTGACAACGTTAAATATTGATTTAAGATACTTTACTGTTACCCTGCTGAGGAACTAGCAGGTTATGAACTATAATAATATTCCGAGGTACGTACTTCATCGCTGGGCAATCCCCAGCCATTTTTTCCATGTCATTCGTTCCCGGTTGTAGGGTGGTCTTTACTTGTAACTCATAATCACTCTAGCAATGGTGATAAATGAAAGGAGACGACATAGCAGATGGGCCTTATGATGGTAAGTGATCATCGTCCTTTATTAGCAACGCTAGAGGATGCCAATGCAGCGCCGAAGGAAACCTTTTTTACATTTTTTTATGGAAATAGCCGGCAAACGAGCTGACGATCCACCTGATGCTAAGTGGCTATCGTCGCCCATGAACATCAGCAACACCAAAGGCATAACTGATGCGTTGCCGGCCAAGAAAGAAAGAAGAAAAAGAAAGAAAGAACTGGCTCTCAAGCCCCCAGCTGGAACACGACGAGTCGTTTGGCGGCTGACTCATGCTCGAGGGTGGTAGCTATCCAGGCGAACCCCTGGATGGATAATAATAGTAATAATGGTATTAATTAACAATTAAAATCCATACTACCAATATAATCCCTCCGAGGGCCCTACCACCAGCGGGCCGAATTTAGTTGCCTCTTACGACACCCATCCGGCGTGGGATTGAGGTTAGTATTCTAAGCCACCCCTATACGGCATGAAGAACCCTATTTCGTAGCTCTCCGGGAAAATCTCAGCCGAAAGCTCATTAGTATATGTGTTACATCAGGAAAACTAGACAAGTCTAAGAGCGGTAGTAACCACTAGGAAGTAGGTACTATTAGGTAAGTTTGTTTGCCAGCTATTAAAAAAGCCTTTCTGTTGATAACTACTTCTTCTATTTACTTTTTAAGTCACTGCATAGTAAAATCTCAGATGATGGCAATCTGAATGAAGTTGAAAATGGTCTCTTTTCATGGAGACTCTTCATGATTTAAATTTTAGTTTAGTTACTTTTACTTCGTTATCAAATTATTCTGTAAAAATAAAATCGGTTCTGTTAAATATTGCTAATTTAATAATAGTATGCGTAACTTTAAAAATAATACTTTTTTTATTAAATCACGGAATCCTAGTCCAGGGAAAGTATTAAAACAAGATACAATAGGTATCACGCAATGATATTATAATGTAAAAAAGAGGGTATCACTATCACGTCGATTACGCGGCAATTGCGAATTACGCTTCATAAATAGTACACGCACCACCTACTTAATAGTTTTGGATGAAAAATTATATACGCATCAAGGCTCTAAGAGTTTCTTCTTAATAATATTTAAATCGAAACCAGATCCGAATATTTTTGGACGATATTTGATGATAGTGGTTTCTTTCAAACTTACTTTTTCAGCATAAAAGCTTTGCTGAGTTCCTTAAGCACAGTGGAGACGATGGCGCCGGCGGCGGGCACGGCGAGCACCGACGCGTCCATGCAGGCGGACAGCGCTGCGGGGGCCAGCACCCCCAGTCTGCCCAGCCGGGGACTGTCTCTGGACATCACTAGTTCAGCTCACAGCTCACACACACTTCGCGCACGACCGTAACCGCAGAGCGATCTGCTTCGCGCGCAGTTACAAACACGAATGCTTGCGTGTTGCGTTGCGTGCCGCTCGCCATGCGACAAGACGCGGTGGGCGGGACCTGTGCGGGCACCTGGGCACTGCCGGGCAGTGGATACGAGGCTTTATGATGCACCGGTCACACAAATGCGTGATGTGGTTCAGGTAGCATCACAAGTAGGTGATCAATTCAAACTGGTATTTTACGCAGATACGTTTGATTCTAATAGCACGTGCGTGTCGAATGTCTTGCGTATTTCTTACGTATTTTCCTTCACACGTAGATTTATTAAGTTGTAAAATTATTGGTACGATTAGGTAATTTAAATAACAGGAATATTTCCAGACAAACTATCATTTGGATAACTGTCTAAAGGTATTCGAAGTAAAATTCTAATACTTAGTCTGACGCCGGCGTTGATACACGTGATGAATAGGATATTTACACTGACGTGATCTCATTTGATTGATAATTGACTTTGGCTGAGACAGTTCGAGATTCCTTTTGCTATTCGCCATTGTTTAAACTTATAAATGTTTTCAATGGCATAAATTCCTATGTATGTAACTATGTATTAATCGCATTGTCGTAGTACCTACGACAGTCGATAGTTGATAGTGTTGATACCCAATATGTTTATATATTGAAGAAATGAATTTCTTGATATTATTCCGTCGGCCACTTAAATTAAAATGTAACCAAGTAACACGAATAAGCTTTAATTTTTAAATTACTTAAAAAAGGGCGATGTCTACTTAGATCTATTACAAGAATATATCAGTGGAATTCAATGAATCCTTTTCCACTTTTACGTCCACTTTAAAGGAGATTTTCTTTTTTGTTGGAAATGTTTCTTATCTCAGAACTCCATCATTTCATACACTTGGCCATATAAATAAGGAAAAAGACAACAAACGAGCTGACGATCCACCTGATGGTAAGTGTCGCCCATTGACATTAGCGGCACGGTGCTGCGGCACCAAAGGCATCACTGATGCGTTGTTGACCAAGAAAAAGAGGAGAAAAACATCCATCACGGAACGTTTGGCGTACTTGCGTCCTATAGAACATAGACTATGTTGCGTCGCAAAAAAATTTAAATCTTATCTCTTTACCGATATAAATATAGTAATAAAATCTACCTATATGGTCAATGCTAGTACTGGTGTTATGTATGTAATGTAAGCTAGTTATAAGAAGAAAATAAACTGTTACTGCATAACGTCAACTACAGTTTTTATCACAGGTTATGGGCCCAGCCCAAAAAAAATTATTTAGCATTTATTTAGTAATATTAGTAAATGTATTGTCGAGTAGGTATGCAACGAAAACAAATTGTTCCAAAATAAAAAAGTCGCGAAAATAACGATTAATGTTTGGAGCACAAAATGTGTTCGTATTCGAAGTAATGCCGGTTGTCAAATGTTAAAATGCGAAAAGTCAATGAGGTGCTGTATATTTAACAATATGGAGTTTAAGAGTTGATTAGGAGGAGCAATAGGATATTTTGCAGGAAAATGTTTGCTACGGGTGGCAACTGATTATTTTCAAGGAAAATGTTTGCTACGGGTGGCAACTGATTATTTTCAAGGAAAATGTTTGCTACGGGTGGCAACTGATTATTTTCAAGGAAAATGTTTGCTACGGGTGGCAACTGATTATTTTGCAGGAAAATGTTTGCTACGGGTGGCAACTGATTATTTTCAAGGAAAATGTTTGCTACGGGTAGCAACTGATTATTTTCAAGGAAAATGTTTGCTACGGGTGGCAACTGATTATTTTCAAGAAAAATGTTTGCTACGGGTGGCAACTGATTATTTTCAAGGAAAATATTTGCTACGGGTGGCAACTGATTATTTTCAAGGAAAATATTTGCTACGGGTGGCAACTGATTATTTTCAAGGAAAATGTTTGCTACGGGTAGCAACTGATTATTTTCCAGGAAAATGTTTGCTACGGGTGACAACTAATTATTTTCAAGGAAAATGTTTGCTACGGGTGGCAACTGATTATTTTCAAGGAAAATATTTGCTACGGGTGGCAACTGATTATTTTCAAGGAAAATGTTTGCTACGGGTAGCAACTGATTATTTTCCAGGAAAATGTTTGCTACGGGTGACAACTAATTATTTTCAAGGAAAATGTTTGCTACGGGTACCAACTGATTATTTTTAAGGAAAATGTTTGCTACGGGTAGCAACTGATTATTTTCCAGGAAAATGTTTGCTACGGGTAGCAACTAATTATTTTCAAGGAAAATGTTTGCTACGGGTGACAACTAATTATTTTCAAGGAAAATGTTTGCTATGGGTGGCAACTGATTATTTTCAAGGAAAATGTTTGCTACGGGTAGCAACTGATTATTTTCCAGGAAAATGTTTGCTACGGGTGACAACTAATTATTTTCAAGGAAAATGTTTGCTACGGGTGGCAACTGATTATTTTCAAGGAAAATATTTGCTACGGGTGGCAACTGATTATTTTCAAGGAAAATGTTTGCTACGGGTAGCAACTGATTATTTTCCAGGAAAATGTTTGCTACGGGTGACAACTAATTATTTTCAAGGAAAATGTTTGCTACGGGTACCAACTGATTATTTTTAAGGAAAATGTTTGCTACGGGTAGCAACTGATTATTTTCCAGGAAAATGTTTGCTACGGGTAGCAACTAATTATTTTCAAGGAAAATGTTTGCTACGGGTGACAACTAATTATTTTCAAGGAAAATGTTTGCTATGGGTGGCAACTGATTATTTTCAAGGAAAATGTTTGCTACGGGTGGCAACTGATTATTTTCAAGGAAAATGTTTGCTACGGGTGGCAACTAATTATTTTCAAGGAAAATGTTTGCTACGGGTGGCAACTAATTATTGTCAAGGAAAATGATTGCTACGGGTGACAACTAATTATTTTCAAGGAAAATGTTTGCTACGGGTGGCAACTGATTATTTTCAAGGAAAATGTTTGCAACGGGTGGCAACTGATTATTTTCAAGGAAAATGTTTGCTACGGGTGGCAACTAATTATTGTCAAGGAAAATGTTTGCTACGGGTGGCAACTTATTATTTTCAAGAAAAATGTTTGCTACGGGTGGCAACTGATTATTTTCAAGGAAAATGTTTGCTACGGGTGGCAACTAATTATTGTCAAGGAAAATGTTTGCAACGGGTGGCAACTGATTATTTTCAAGGAAAATGTTTGCTACGGGTGGCAACTAATTATTTTCAAGGAAAATGTTTGCTACGGGTGGCAACTAATTATTGTCAAGGAAAATGATTGCTACGGGTGACAACTAATTATTTTCAAGGAAAATGTTTGCTACGGGTGGCAACTGATTATTTTCAAGGAAAATGTTTGCAACGGGTGGCAACTGATTATTTTCAAGGAAAATGTTTGCTACGGGTGGCAACTAATTATTGTCAAGGAAAATGTTTGCTACGGGTGGCAACTTATTATTTTCAAGAAAAATGTTTGCTACGGGTGGCAACTGATTATTTTCAAGGAAAATGTTTGCTACGGGTGGCAACTGATTATTTTCAAGGAAAATGTTTGCAACGGGTGGCAACTGATTATTTTCAAGGAAAATGTTTGCTACGGGTGGCAACTAATTATTGTCAAGGAAAATGTTTGCTACGGGTGGCAACTAATTATTTTCAAGGAAAATGTTTGCTACGGGTGGCAACTGATTATTTTCAAGGAAAATGTTTGCTACGGGTGGCAACTAATTATTGTCAAGGAAAATGTTTGCTACGGGTGGCAACTTATTATTTTCAAGAAAAATGTTTGCTACGATTATTTTCAAGGAAAATGTTTGCTACGATTATTTTCAAGGAAAATGTTTGCTATGATCAACAGAACGAACTCGTTGGTCAGGCTGATTAAGTTGATGGGGTAAACTGAATACATCAAGTGGCATAATGGTATCGGCGTGTGATGCATATAAATAGTAACATCTTAAATAAATTAAAAAATGGGCTTGTAGCAGTTGAAACTATAAAATCAAAAAGTGAAGAAGACAAATACAGAAAGGTAAAAATTCTAAGGACAGATAACAGAGATGAATTCTGTAGTCATACATTTTGAGAAGTATTTGAAAATGGAAGAAATGGTCGGAAAGGAAAAATCTCTACGCCTGAAGAGAATGGTCTATGCGAACGGTTAAACAGGTCATTTGTTGAAAAGGTTAGATGTTTAATCGTTGATGCTGATTTAGATAAAGTTCTGGGCGAGGTCAGAAACCAAATACGTATTAATGAAAACCCACCTTCAGAGGAGGAAGATAATTATGTCCGGAAAATATAATATATCTCATATGTTTAGCTCAGATGAAGATAAGAATGATTGTAGTATTTTTATTTTTTGAAAATTTTAGGTATTTTCAGTTAACTGTGTATAATTGTAGGTTTATTTTCTGATTTAGTTAAAAGGAGGTGTCATAAATATGGTAATAAAATCTATATGGTCAATGCTAGCTACTGCTGGTGTTATGTATGTAAGCTAGTTATAAGAAGAAAATAAACTGTTACTTTATAACGTCAACTGCAGTTTTTATCACATTTACATCCAACATTAGGACCGCGCGAATTGTCGCCCCGGCCGCTGCGCCGCCGTTCGCGCTGCACGCCCGTGTGGCCAGGCTGTAATTCATCTTAGAGGTACATCATACTTACTCGTACCTATAGAATATGATCATGTCTACCTACCTTCTAATACATAATTATATCAAATATTTGCACCTGATACCATGTTTACTTGTAATGAATATATGAATATTTTCGTTGTTTTACGAGAATTTCATATAAAACCAAATTTTAATTAAGTACCTATATAATTGATTACTTTTAACTAAAAGAGTCATTTGGAAGAAAAGTTGCCGGAGCAAAACGATATCTGGTTACCTACCAGTAAATAAAGAAGCTAACTTTGTAAAAATTTTTCATGTAAAAAGATTACATAAAAAACGTAATGGTTTTTCTATCTTAATGTTGTGGTTCATTGAAGTGTATCAATTCCTGGTTACGGTTATTTAACAATTTGATTTTAAATAATCGATTCGTTAGGCCTCAGTCAAACAAATTTAAATGAGATAATACAGATGAACGTTCTTATTGTGTAATATTTACTAGGAATGATAATAACAAGCAGACGAGAGTTTAAGGCGTAGAAGAAGCCTTATTGGCAAGGTACGTATTGTTATTTACATTAAAAGTGTAGACAACACTTAATACACAGACACACCAGTTGTTGTGAGCGCATGCTCAGAATACAACGCACTAGTAATTTATACGAAAAAGAGTTAATGAGCTATTATTTTTCACCACATCCATCAATACACGGCGGCGTGACGCCCGACGCGTGTGCCGGGAATACATTATCGGTTAATCTCAAACTAACAAAGGATAGGCGACCCATGTAAGGCGCCGTGGAGTCATCTTCCTAAAAGAAGGTCAAGAAACATGAACTTAAGTCACGTAAGCGAACCTGCTAGAGCTAGCACGGCTGCGGCTGCGGCCCGCCCCGCTCTGATTCACTTCCTGCTCAGTGCGAAACGAGTAGTACTTATCCCAAGATACAGGTTCGCTTCAACCGGCTCGAGCGGTTCCTCGGTCTGACGTATTACCAATTTATCCTACAACTACTTGCAGTGAAGGAGATCTCTCCTTTCTGCATGAGAAAAGAGATGAAACAAATCACAGAAATAATATAACGTTTAATGTTAAAAATGCTACCACATCATTAGTATTTCTGACTAGAGGTATGAACACATTTAATCACTGATGATTTCTTACATCCGTTCGATGTATTTATTGTTTTCAAGCACTGATATTACTGATTTGGCTGAAGAAATTTCGACACTTGCCGTACTCAACTCCTTCTTGTTTACATGTTGTTTTACATTCAAGCCGGTCAAATCAACAGATTTCGATCGTTTCTTGCTTTTTAATATATTTTCGTGATACATCTCCGCTAGATTTTGCTTTCTGTAAGTGTAGAGACAGTCGTCAGAATTGGATCTTCTTTTGCCGTGAGCAGGTTTATCTTTGATATCACTTTGAGTGTTTATGTTCAAGAAACTCAGATTTCTAGAGAATTGTCCCAACTGCCGTCTATTATACCTCGTCTGAGGTTGATCCCGTTGGATATCTTCGCGGCGTCTCGCCAGCCAGTAGTAGTGTGTGATCGGGTCGCGAGGGCCCCAATGCCGTGAAGGTCTAAACGATGACTTCAGCTTCTGCAAACAGGCAAACAATAAAACTACTTCCTTCAAGAAATTACCTGCTCGGCCGCTAATGTGCTAGGAAACATTCAAATCCGCGGCCATTATTTTGGTTATACGACAGCGCGAGGTCTCCGCGCAGCAATAATGGACGCTCAATATACATACAGCGGAAGGAAAACGTTCATAGTGTTCGCTACAAACATTCGCAAAGCTTTACCTGTTACTAATTCTTACCCCGATCACGTCGTACTGGACCTGTCGGAGGACGGATATCGTGGCGAATATGAGTACGAGGGCCAGGGCCGCACCGGCCGCGGCCACCAGCCCGCCCGCAGCCAGAGCGGCGTCCAGCCAGGCCGACCCCGGGATGTAGGATACCAGCCACCACACGCTCGAACCAAGAATGATGCCCACAGCTACACACCAGCCCCACACCCAAAACTTGCTGATTTCACGGCCGACCAAAAACTCTATATCTTCGATTAGATTCCGCCATCCTATAAGAATAACACAGGGTAGCAATGTCATCGATTGATATTAGTTAAGAACACGTAAACAGTTGAAAGAATAATAGTGTGGAATTTTACCATAAATGAAAATGAAAGGGCAGATTTCCAATATAGTCGTGATGCCGATGAGTGTCGGCACAACGGTATCATCCAACACCGAGAGAGCGGGCAGGCCGACCGCCAGCGCGGTCCACGTGGCTCCAGCGCCCGCAATCGAGCTACCCGCCGCCAAGTATCGCCACTTGCGACCAACCCGCTTGAACCGATCGTACAATGGGTATAGTAACGTTAGCTGTAAATGCAACAAAGTTCACCACTCAATCCTTCATTATCTGTTCTTCAGTAATTATAACGTCGTTTTATAGCTACCAAATGTACTTATTCTACTTTGTTCATTTACCTACTCTATGAGATGAAAATGATCATTTAAAAAAAACCGATGGAATAATTAAACTATTTATTTTGCAAATATCACAATAATGATGGTGCAATGCCTTTTTAAATAAAAACTCACCACTCATCTAGTAATTGTTATGTAAAAACTGCGCTTGTATCTACAATTAGAAAATAATATTTTTATTAGATAGGTAGGTAGGTACAGCCTACAAGTATATTGTACCTATGCTAATATTTATTTGGATTATTTGTGGCTTCTAATGGACCTGAACGTCAACAACACAAACGTTAGTTGAGCAAATATTGTGGAGACTGTGGAGTGTATTTTGTCTTCGGAGTTTTCCCTAGAAATAAAGCATTCTACACGCATGAGGTTCTTAAAAATGTAAATCGTTCTCCTTATGAGCTGGTATGTGTAAGGTCTACGTGCTTGTCTACATTCAAAAGTAATAGTGGTGAGTGGTGCTGACTGCTGACTATAGGCGCGATTATCGACTTGGAATTGAATAGCAAATATAGGGATCAAAGAAATCTCAGAGGAACCTTCTAATTTGTTGTAACACTGGTATGGTCGAACAATTTGATTTGAGCTATTTAGAAGTCATTAGAATCTAGCATTTCAATATTTTCACAAAACAATACAGTCTAATAGTTTTAAAGGAATATGTATAAATTATATCAGTTTTAAAAAACTACTATATTACCACAGATATAACGCCTGATGAAAACAAGAACGCAAATACAAGCGACAACCATATGGCGCTTAAATTTTTTTCATCGACCAATCTATACGTTTGTTCGAGGACGGCCAAAACAGATGTGTCTTTTTCACGGCTTCCGCCAATCGCATACCAAAGGATTAATCCGAACCAACTTGCCAATATGTTAACAACGATAAAGATTGCCGTCGTCCTGCAAAAAACAAACATTACATTGACTTAGATTTTTAAAACTTAATATAATATTGTGACTGCTGAGTATCTTTATTTTATTTCATTATTACTATTTTTATTAATATATATATGTTACTTTCGAAATACTGGCACAGCATTATTTTTTTTTATTATTATTTATTTACAATTTATAGGTTTCCCTTTTAAGGTTTTTATTTATTGATTTACCTACATATAATATTACTATAGAATTTAAGTATTGTATAATATAGTGGTATGAACTGCACTCTAAAATGGCCCGCACAGAATATTAGTGCTTACTACAGAGAACTGTAAGTTTAACTGTAGTTTTAATGTTTTTTTTTTTTGTTTTATTATACCCATACCTGTTATCTGTAGTAACTGTTGAAATACAATATTTCTTTCTTTCTTTCTTTCTTACATTGGGAAAGTTACGGTAAGCTAAACTCAAGAATATAACATCCTTGGCTTGCCTATACTCAAGGCACAGCGTGCAAACTCTTAAAAATATGAGTAATTAATTTGATATGAAAGACATTTTAAAGAAGATCATAAAGAAAATATTATATCGGCCGCAGCGCATGTCCGACTACTTTTTGAGTTTTTTGACCAAGATGTAGGTAGTTTGTACTCCGGCCATCTAAAGCTTATATACTGGTAGACAATAAAATTAGGCCACCTACACAATATGTAGTCGTGACTGTGTTTCAAAATAAAAACAGTTTTTCATAGTTTTTCATGAGAACTAACATAAACACTAACTGGTTATCCAATTGAAGCGTTTATGAGATTGTCAGTCTTGAAATAGGTAACTTTTTACATGAAAGTTTTTTGGTCTTACGTATACACATACCTATTACCTATGTATAATTTTATCTACTATTTTCAAGAATTTTTAAACATTTGCAATTCACTCTGTTCTGTCGAAGATAACCACTAAGTATATATTACGAACTTACCACTGTACGTCTGTAGAGGAGTACACAGTGTCTCCGGTCGAAATAAGATAGCCTCCTGCTATCTGGGCGGACCACAGAGCCTGGATGATGGCACTGTACCAAATCTCGGGCTGTCCTAAATTAACCCAATCGGCCGAGTCGCATATAAGTCCGATATCCTCTTTTTCTCCCAAACATGAAACTACTGCGAGCGCCAATACAACGATCAGGGGAACCACCCCATAAAATGTCCTTTTCATAAATTTTACTGGACTGTAGAGACTGAAATCCAACGACAGTAATATAAAATTAAGCACTATAATTACAACGAACAATTTTTATAACTAACCAATCGTATATAAAATAAAAATAAATACTTAAAAGAAAAAGTAAAATTAATTAAAATAAATGTATATATCTAGGCCCCTGCGTAAATATTATGTTCTTAAATATATTATTTCTTGAAGCACAGAAGAGCCAAAAACTGTTAAAATGTCAGTACTCAAGTAGTCAAAGGAATTTACTAATCGTTATGTATACTTTTAAATTGGTATGTTGTAAAAAAGTAGTTTGGTAAACACAATCACATAATTCACAGAGGAGGTGTTCCAAAACTTCCTCTCAAAAACACTAACTTGTGAAATAATTTGCATTTTGTCATTGGTTATAGACAACTGCAATGTCTGCAAGAACCACTACACAACGCCACTGAATTACAAGACTAGTCTTTGAAGGTTGGTGCAGCCGTAGATGTGCAGGACAACACACACAAATATACATAAACAGAGGACCTACATAACAGGAAACAGTACCCAGAGCACCGAAGTGATCAGCGCCATCGCCATGTAATGTTCTGGCTGCTCTTGTACGGGAGGCAGTAACGTGCCGCTGTGAATCAAATACATGTTGCTTACAATTCAATGCATATGATTCAGTGCTTACAATTATCTATATACTAATAATAAAGAGGAAAGATTTGATTGTTTGCAATGAATAGGCTCCGAAACTACTGAACCGATTTGAAAAATACTTACACTGTTGGAAAGCTACACTATCCCCGAGTAACATAAGCTATATTACATTTTCAAAAAAATTAGGGATCCTTAATAAAACTCCAATAATGTAACCCAAGGTGTAAAAAATAAAGAAAACCGAAGCAAAGCGAGGGCGGTTACTCGTAATGGATAAGTTCACTTACTTGACACACGAAGTGTTGTACAGACAACTTATATTGTCGCTTTCCTGCAACATTTTTTATAAATGTTTACCATTAATATTATAAAGATCTAGGTAGGTATGTTATTAGGGGCCGTTACCCGTGCACCCACTGCATCAAGGTTGGAATTTTAAACATTGTCGACAGTTTTAAAATGAAAATTAACATGATAAGTCAATAGTTTATTAAAATTAGTAGATCAGCTGTTAATAAGCACTAACAAATAAACAATATTAAAAACCCTTCATTTAGAATTCAAAATTTCATAAATGTAACAAAAACAGTTGCCTATTGATATATTAACGTTTAAAAACCCGCATTTTGGTAACTAACTACTTCCAGATGAATAAGATACTTTATATTTGGCATCAAGGCAGATTATTAGCCGTACGTATGTAAAGGAAAAAATCTAAAAACTGAAAATTATTGATAATTAGTGAAACTAGTAAATTAGCGGTTCCACTTTATAGAGTCATTTTACAAATAACAATAGGTTTATTCATTATCTGTTAACGAAAAGGTCCAAAGAGACTCCAAAAAGGAAAAAAAAACACTAGATTTGCGACTCCTCGCCTTCGCCTTGGATTTGCCTGAATTAAGACGGTGCGTTTTTTTTCTCCGAGAACCTTGAAGCGTACCCAGGATCCTAGGAGACCTAACCGCCATATTTGCTTGTATAAACACTAATAATTTCTAGACAAATAGTAATGGTATCTCATCAAAAACATAAATGTGAAATGAGAGCCACGTTCAAAAATAGAATTGAGATCTAAATGGGTGCCAAGTTCTGTATAGAAAAGCTTAAAATTTTAGTCAGAAGAACATGTAATTGAAGCTTTACATTTGATTTGGCTTCATATATGTACGTGTGAGTTGCGACCAAGCGAATGATTCGAGCAGCTATAATTTAAAGTCGTAAGTCGTGACTTACAACACTGTGTGATACCTTAAGATACTAACTATAATATTTTATATTCACGCATATTAACATACAATATTAAGCTATCTTCGCCGTGTGTGATGCCCTTTAGTTAATAAATATGACGTATAGTAACAAGACGTACCTATAAGAAAATTATTGAGGGTAGATGGAGATTTCTAGATCATTCGCTTGCACAATTTTTACGATTCAAGTGAAAAGGATATAACTAAAAATTTACTGAAAATAAAAACAATATGGACAACAATATTGACAGAATCATAAGTAACTCGGTGTAAGATTAAACATTGAAGTTATGTGAAAGCTTATTAATAAACCATGACATTGCAGATAGGTAGGTATCCTAGAACCATAAAGTAGTATAGGGGAACACTAAGGAATTATTTGTGATAATGGGCATGATAACAGATTTTGAAATAACTACTCCATGTTGTTGGGAAATCTATACTTCTATATCTATATTAATATTATAAAGAGGAAAGCTTTGTATGTTTGTATTTTTTTATGTGTGTAACGAATAAACTCAAAATCTACTGAACTGATTTTAAACATTCTTTCACTATATTAAAATGCTACATTATTCCTGAATAACGTATGCTATTGAATTTTTTTAAATTCATCCCCGAAGGGGTAAAAATAGCGGTTGGAAGTCACTTTCATACATACCAACATCGTCAGTTTTAGAGTTTTATACATGAAAATTTTTATGTAAGTTCATAGTTATAAACAAAAGTTAATTTTAACATATTTTTTTAGTAATCATCCCTTAAAGGGTTAGGAGATGGAACTTATTACAGTACGCAACTTCGTCATTTTTGAAGTTATAAACATAAAAATTAATTATTAGCTCAAGATTAGAAACAAAATTTAACAGTACCTAATGCGTTTTTTTTTTGGAAATCATCCCCTAAAGGGTTAATTAAGGGGATGCATGTTAGTATGGCAATTTCGTCAGTTTTGAAGTAAGAAGGGCGAAAATTTATATTTAAGCTTATAGTTAAACACAAAAAATAATTGTATACGGTTTTCTCGAAATTCATAACCTAAGGGATAATACTTCGTCATTTATGAACTCAGAAATGTGAAAATTAATATGTAAGCATATAGGTAGAAATAAAATAAATTGTTATAGTCCTAACACGGGGAGGGGAGGGGAGCAGGAGCAAGAGAGGGGAAAGAGAGGACGAGGGAGAGGGAAGGGAGGGGAGGGGAGGGAGAGGGAGGAGGTATGCACATAAAAACTATAGTGGCTAAGAACGGCTGTAACGATTTTAATGATCACTGATTACATTACGTTACATTCTTTGGCGATACGAAGTTCGCTGGGTCAGCTAGTAGGTATATTATAATTACAACGTATATTATATTTCCGGAAAAAAATAAGGTTTAGTATAAAATAAATACACTTTAATTTATAAGTTTAAAATTCGCACCAAAACACATAAAAGTGTCATGGCATCGCTTGTGATGTCAAGCCTTAGTAAAACAATAGACAAGATATTATCATTTTCAGTATTGTCATATTCATTTCTTTAGTTAGGCGTGACCGAATTCGCTATGATTGAGACTGATTGGTGTTCAAGACATCATGGCGGCTTGCCGTATTTTGTAGTTTTATTTTATCAAATTATTATTAATCTCGCTCATAATAAAACAATAAATGCGTGTTTTGTAATCCATTAATAGAGTTTCATTAAATAAATACATTATTTCAGTGATTATTACCTACTTACTGTCATGATGCCTATTAAAAAATAAATTAGTTTTTGTCCGATTATTTGAATTTTGGTATACATAATAAGCTTCTTAGGTAAATCAATAAGATTTTTAAACTCACTAAAGAAATGGAATGAGGGCTTTGGAGGTGTAAAGTTTATAAAATGATGAATTTGATTTGAATTGATTTCAATTTGGGATGTCGAAATACATAGTTAGTTAAAGATTTTATCACAAAAGAGATCCATCGCGAACGTAGAGTATCCATATCGGGAGTAATGCTATTGTGACGTACTTTGAATCGCTCGCTACATTTAGGAATCTACTCTAAAACTAGCCTAATATAATATATACAACCCAGCTCTGTATTCAAAGAAATCCTATTCCCTTTAAGATAGTTGTTTGCGTCCTAGGTAAACAATCTACTATTTTATTACTTACATCATTTTTTCATCTGGTCAAGCTATAAAAGTGCAGCATCGCTTGCGCACGGCGCACTCGGGTGATGACGCGGGACCGGCGGGACGTGAGTACTTTTTACATCTTCTATTTAATTAAAGACGCCATTTTGTCTCACTTTACCTCTTAACCACGTGCTTTAATCTATAGTAATCCCATGCATCCTAATTCATATTATATTTTATTCGCAATTACTCTAAAGGGATTTAATGTATCAACCGTGAAATGTTGTTATTTTAGAAAATAATAAATAATCTTTTAAGATTAATTGAAGTATTGCTAAAGGATATTTAACGATTATTTAACAGTGTAATGTTTTGTTATAGTGAGCCAGGGTACCTGCGGATTCCGTGGCCTGTTGTCACACGGTGAGTTTTCTTTTTCTCCTTGTTGTAAATATTACGAGTGTTATCATTGTCCATGTTCAATGTCTGCGTAGATCTGAGTTTGCTTAAATATCTTGTAAATCTATACTAATATATAAAGAGGAAAGATTTGATTGTTTGCATTGAATAGGCTCCGAAACTACCGAACCGATTTGAAAAATTCTTTCACTGTTGGGAAGCTACACTATCCCCTGGTGACATAGGCTATTATATTTATATTATATTTTTTTACTATTTTTCCCAAAGCGAAGCGAGGGCAATTTCCTAGTATTTTATAATTGCTATCTATGGACACTCGTTTACGAGCCGAATGGCTTTCAATAAAATGTGTTCTTTTAGTCAATCGCTGATCAATGAGCTAAACGACTCCCTGATGTGAAGTGATCACACAGTTATACCGAAATAATATCGAATACCGATAATAAAGCTGCCAGTGCAGTATCTTAAGAGTTGTCGTTGAAAATTGTAAGCAAAAATTCTTTTGGTGATGATAATATAAAGATTCCTTCAATAGTTTTTGAGTTTAACGCGAACAGACAGGCAGATAAACGAGGCAGGGGACTTATATTTATGAAGGCTTCACTCTTCAACAGACATGCAACTTCTAGCACCGGCTATTCGCGTTTGCATCGAACCTGCAGCACGTTTCGGTTTTGTTCTGCATCTAACTACCAGCAGCGTGTTCGCGGAGGCCCTAGGTGGTGATGTCTGGTCCTATCTGTTAATGTAAAGGTGTGTGTATGTGTTGCAGGTAGGGTGTCGTCAACAGCATTGCCGCGGGCGGCAGGCCCGGCGCGCCCGGTGCGGCGGCCGCCGGGGCGTCGGGTGACGCCGCCCGGCCGCGCGTCTGGCCCGCGCCGCTGCGCCGCTCCCTGCGAGCCGCCGCCAGCCAACGCGCAAACTATTTTAGTTTTTATGTGAGTACCTTACCTATTACCTTATCTGAGAGAGTATCCACACAAGAATATTTGTTTGTAAAACGACGGAGCGGCCAACTGCGGCCACACCACGCTACCGTTACATTATTCGGTCGCCGCCCTAACGAACAGTGTGGACATGTTCATGCCTGCCATGCAACCTACCATCCCCTCGCTTGGGTTATCCAAACGATTCGTCGTGGTTGGAGCTAGAGCCAGCTGTTTCCTTCTTTCCTTTCTTCTTATTTGGGGTTCAAAGCACCGGTGATACCTATATTTATTTAAGCTTTATTGAACCATACAAAATGTATTAGTACAAAAGCCTGACTTAATGCTAAAAGCATTCTCTGCCAGTCAACCTTAGGGCAGTTGGACAGCAATGATAATAATATATTATACTATACTATATATACTATATAATATACTATATATTATACAATACTATACTCGTAGTGTTACTATCACCGTGGACAACAGTGACCACTTCCGTCAGGTAGCCCGTCTGATCATTAGTTGGCTGGTTTTAATCCATTTACGGCCTACTACGAAGCACGGGGCTCCAGTGCGTATTGGTGGACGGTTAGTGGCCAACCCAAGTGTCGGAAGTGTCATGCAACCTGAAGGCCCCCGACATGGCTTAACGACTGTCAGGCCATGTTCTTACAATACTAACTGACTCGAACTGCTCTGTGCGCTCTCCGAAGCACTGGAAAGTCGTTCTGTGACCCGCCTACACCCGCCTACGATACGTGGCTGTGTTCGTGTTTCAGTGCATCGATTTCGTTTCAAGTGAGACAAAATTAAATTTAATTCTCTTTTCCAGGTAAATAAATAGAACATGTGAAAATATTGTGGTTCCTTAGAACAATCGTATCAAAATCGGGACGAGCTGGTGACATTCGTTGACGTGCTGATATCACGAGCATGGCGTGTTCGCAAGCGTTCGCGACTGTGTAACTCGTTCACTAGTGCAAGATAAGTCTAAGCGTAGGACTCTGCATACAATGTATCCGTTAGTAGATATTTAGTTATGTTGAGAGTTTTGCGAAAATATTAGGCGATAGTAAGTTAAGATTCAGTTTTATGACGTAAGCGATAACTGTTTTTGTTTTTTGTACGTACCTACCACTCTTCAGTGAAGTTATTATGGGCGAAATCTATAAGTTAGTGTTATGTTTAGATCCATCAGACAAGGGTATATCGGGTAGACTTTAATCACTTTGTTTTTAATTTTATTACTTTTTTATTAAATGCATCCTCTTTACATAAATTGAGCTTTAACTTTCGGTCCATCAGACAAGGGTATTTCGGGTAGACTTTAATCACTTTGTTTTTAATTTAATTACCTTTTTTTTATTAATTGCATCCTTTAATGAGCTTTAATTTTTCATTTTTTATCGTAAGCGATAAATATTTTTTTGTTTTTGTTACATAGCAACCGTCACTTAAGTTAAGATCGCAAGAGCGAAATCTATATGTACATAAGTTATGTTAGTGTTTAGTGTTATGTTTAGATTCATCAGACAAGGGTATTTCGGGTAGACTTTAATCACTTTGTTTTTAATTTAATTACCTTTTTTCTATTAATTGCATCCTTTAATGAGCTTTAATTTTTCATTTTTTATCGTAAGCGATAAATATTTTTTTGTTTTTGTTACATAGCAACCGTCACTCAAGTTAAGATCGCAAGAGCGAAATCTACATGTACATAAGTTATGTTAGTGTTTAGTGTTATGTTTAGATTCATCAGACAAGGGTATTTCGGGTAGACTTTAATCACTTTGTTTTTAATTTTATTACTTTTTTATTAAATGCATCCTATATTGAGCTTTAAATTTTCATTTTTTATCGTAAGCGATAAATATTTTTTTGTTTTTGTTCCACTGCAACTATCAGGCAAGTTAAGATCGTATGAGCGAAATCGATATGTATGTAAGTTATGTTAGTGTTTAGTGTTATGTTACGAATCGATCCATTTCACAAGGGCACTTCCGGTAGACTTTAATCACTTTATTTTTAATTTTATTACTTTTTTATAAAATGCATCCTCTTTTCATCATCCTATCTTTCATCTGTCTTTTTTGTTTTATGTACATAAGTTATGTTAGTGTTTAGTGTTATGTTTAGATTCATTACACAAGGGTATTTCGGGTAGACTTTAATCACTTTGTTTTTGATTTTATTACTTTTTTATTAAATGCATCCTATATTGAGCTTTAAATTTTCATTTTTTGTCGTAAGCGATAAATATTTTTTTTGTTTTTGTTCCACTGCAACTATCAGGCAAGTTAAGATCGTATGAGCGAAATCGATATGTATGTAAGTTATGTTAGTGTTATGTTACGAATCGATCCATTTCACAAGGGCACTTCCGGTAGACTTTAATCACTTTGTTTTTAATTTTATTACTTTTTTATAAAATGCATCCTCTTTTCATCATCCTATCTTTCATCTGTCTTTTTTGTTTTATGTACATAAGTTATGTTAGTGTTTAGTGTTATGTTTAGATTCATCAGACAAGGGTATTTCGGGTAGACTTTAATCACTTTGTTTTTGATTTTATTACTTTTTTATTAAATGCATACTCTTTACCTATATTGTGTTTTATTTACATAATTTAAGTAATTTAACTTTCGAATAAACTTGACAAGAGCGGTTAAACTCGCTTGGAGAGGGTTCCGTACGTTGATTATGTATTTACCGGTATTTTTCTATGTTATTTATTTTTGCCGTTTTTTAAAACCATAGAGATCTTACAGGTTTTCCTGTAATATTTAAGTAAAGAACTGTCTCTGTATTTTTTTCAAAATTCTAGCGTCAGTAGTTTCATTACAAGGGGTAAATTTTTGGCTTTAATGTTCGTTTTTTCTTGAATAATTTCAAATCTCATTAAAATTATAAATGTGAAATAAGAGCGAAGTTCAAAAAAAATTGATCTTCTTCTCTTCTGTGTTCGATTGTTCTGTGTAGAAAAGCCTAAAGTTTTAGTCACAATAACCAAGCTCAACATTCAAGCTCTACATTTGACTTGGTTAGTTTTCACGTACCTTTATGCTATATTATATTCGCATAATTCCTCTCATCTTCGTTAAGTCTGTTAGATTTATGTAATACCTATGTTACTTTTCAAAAAGGTTTATTGGTTGCTAACTAATGAAAACTAGCCCACTCAAATGTAAAGCTTGAATTACATGTTATTGTGACTAAAATTTTCAGCTTTTCTACACAGAACCTGGCACCCATTTAGATCTCAATCCCTTTTTTTTTTAACTTTGCTCTCATTTCACATTAAAGTATTTATGAGATTTGATTTTACATTAGATAATTCATACACTATAAATTCAAAATAATTCTGAAATTGCAATCTGTATTTATAGTGGTAGAATGAAGTCTTGGAAATAAATTTTCATGGCTTTTTCCCTACAAGTGCCAGCGAAATGATAGATGTTGGATATATAGTCCAGGATCCCTGGTACATTTTTGCACTTGATTACTATCAAGCCAATTTTTCGTGAGTTCATTTTTGATGAGACTCCCAACAATTTTCTGTAAGAAACATGTTGGAAAGTACACGTTGGAAAGAGGGGACTCTTTGACCAAACCATAGATTTTGTAGGACAAGTATTTTTTCGAATAATTTAGATAATTATCTTGAGATTAAACAAAAAAATCTGTTAGTAATAAATATTTGAGAATCAAAATTGACATATTGTATCCTCGCTACCTCTGCTAGCTACCACAATCGAGAGTTTCTTCCAGGAATTTGCTGTGCGTCTCATCAAAATGATGCTACTGACGAAAAGGCTTGATAGTAATCAAGTGCAAAAATGTACCAGGGATCCTGGACTAATAGTGTGATAAAATTCACGGCATTAGCATAATTGAAAGTTTTCCTTTTAAACACATCATAATATAATGAGTTTATCACGGCTAGGTTAGCTGAAGGCCCTGAAAGGGTTGTTGGTGAGTAATTGGTGACACAGCAAGACAAGATACGTACCTACTTGGGAGGTTTTATGTTAACTAAATGATTACGATGTAGTTTTTTATCATTATTAAGAGAATGTGTTTCGGTTATTTTCGGTAACTGAACATTATTTAAAAAAATATACGACAAGACCTGAATTTACCCACCTGAGTAATGAAAGTGTCATCTGTATCCTTAAAAGTAGCTGAATTGTTATTCAATGAGTAAAAGAAAGCTGTGGTTGTAATGCCTGTATAGGTAACTGTGTAAACAGAACCTAAAAATGCTATCAATAATCGCAGATATCCAACACCTGAAATCAAAAATCATTTTTTATTTTAATTGTTATTATTTTTTATAATATTTTGCATAATTTAGAATTATATGCTAATATCGTTATATTTTATTATAACCATGAACAAAAAATGGAGGTATTTTACTATTAAATTGTAACATATGAGCTTCCTTTCGCATTGGTGATTGGATGTTGAAAATGTTGTAAGGTGTCCGAAATTTCGAAAGATTCTTGATAACATTTTCCGTACACGCAATCTAAATCCAAAACCCATTGAACATCATTATCTCGATGGTGCGAAAATAATGCAGTGAAAATTTTGAAAAAAAAGTGAAATGCAGAGAGTATTATCTAGTTTTTTCTATCAAAATTATAATAATAAGTATAATAGGAAGTTTAGTAAAAAATCTAAATATTCAAAGCTGCAAAGTGTAAGCTGCCATCACGCCTCTCAGACGCACAATGAACAAGGAAAAATCCGGGAAATCTCAGACAGATGGCAGCCCTAGAGATCGGTTTATACCACAGACACTGTGTTTAGTCCATTGAAATGTTACATTTTTTAGGCCTTACCTTGCGTTTTTTAGAGGACGCAATTTTATTTTTTTGATGTGTAGGGGGGGTCAGTGTAAAGCTAAAACCAAGTTTGTCTGGTCGCCACCCTTGTCCCACGGCCTCCATCTTGAAAATAGGGGTTGGAATGGTTTTTACGGTATATCTCTTAAACTATTTATTTGAGAAAAAAAATTTGTTAACATTTTTTGTTGCAAATTAAATTCTCTACAACTTTGGTCCAGTAACTTTTTATCGTAGAACTATAAATAAAAAAGTTATAAGCGAAAATCTTCAGAAATTCGAGAAAAAAAATATATTTTTCGATGTAACTTTTTTTTTATCATTTTACGAAAAAATGATATCTGACCACTTTTGTAGATCGTTTTTTGAGGAACAACTTTTATTTGCATAATTTTTTCATTAAGTCAATAGCAAAGGTTTTACAGCGCTCCGAAGTGAGTACTATTTTTTAGTACTCTTAACAGTTACTATACCTATATTATACGTGTGTACTAATAATATGTCATTAGTTATTTTTTTTATTTTGTTATTATAACTTTTTTAATTACAAATTTTGCAATATTATTAATAATTAATTATTGACTCTTTTTCACTCCATAACAGAATTTAACAATTATTGATTTTTAAAATAATTTTAAATCTGATAGCCGTTACCGAGAATACTGTTCAGGTAGAAAATACCCAAGTGAGCATGAGGGAATAAAAGAACAGCTGCCTGCTATTGTTATTATTATTCCTAACCTCTGTTATTGTAAGAATAGCTCTCAAAACATTGTGTTGAAGTTGTCGCTTAACCTATATCTTTTAGTTGTGCTACACATTTCTCCACGTGCGGATGTATTTTATTCTTTTTTTAATTGTGAAGACGATTTCGAATAATTTTAGATACGATTTAAACTTCAGTGATAACTATATTCTTTTTATTAGCATTTAGACTTTTCAAGCGTGCTTTTTTTATTATTCCATCATGAGTGATTGTTTTATTTGTAAAAAACCTTTAGGTGAAAATAAAATAAGAACTGTGAAGGCAAAAGGTGTAAAAACTTTACTAGACCGAGCTGTAGCAAAAAATGATGAGGTTAATGAAAAATTATTACGGACTACTCTAGACTCTACCTCGTGGGTGGTGGGGAAAAGAGTCAATAATTAATTATTAATAATATTGCAAAATTTGTAATTAAAAAAGTTATAATAACAAAAAAAAAAAAAAACTGATGACATATTATTAGTACACACGTATAATATAGGTATAGTTAAGAGTACTAAAAAATAGTACTCACTTCGGAGCGCTGTAAAACCTTAGCTATTGACTTAATGAAAAAATGATGCAAATAAAAGTTGTTCCTCAAAAAACGATCTACAAAAGTGGTCAGATATCATTTTTTCGTAAAATGATAAAAAAAAAGTTACATCGAAAAATATAAATTTTTTTCTCGAATTTCTGAAGATTTTCGCTTATAACTTTTTTATTTATAGTTCTACGATAAAAAGTTACTGGACCAAAGTTGTAGAGAATTTAATTTGCAACAAAAAATGTTAACAAATTTTTTTTCTCAAATAAATAGTTTAAAAGATATACCGTAAAAACCATTCCAACCCCTATTTTCAAGATGGCGGCCGTGGGACAAGGGTGGCGACCCCACAAACTTGGTTTTAGCTTTACACTGACCCCCCCTACACATCAAAAAAATAAAATTGCGTCCTCTAAAAAACGCAACCCCAAATGTAACTTTTCAATGGACTAGTTTGTATTCAACCATTTCAAAAGATTGAAAATTTATAATTTGTGACTTACCTTTAAAAAAAGGTACAGCTCTCCATATCCCCACCGCGTCTTGCTGGCTCAGCTGCCCGACTGATAGCTGCAACAGAGCCGCGGGGAGTGCCACCGCCACCATGGCCACCATGAATACCAGTCCGTACGCAACACCACCGTACCGAAATGCATCCCTTGGAACCCGCCAAGTGCTGTTGAAACTCAACGATACTGCCACTGTGCATATGTGTGCTCTAACCGAGGGCCAATTTATCCGGGCCTGAATAAACATAATTTTAAGACATTATTTTTATCATAATACTAAAGGAGAAATAATTATCATTTATTATTATACTTTGGCCCTCGTCAAACACAAAACTCGGACGATGCTCCTTATACGTTGTAACAATAACGCAAGAAAATTCCTTAGAAACCCCAGAGAGACAACACGTAAATAACCAATGGTTGTTGGCATGGCAATGCGCACCTTTATATCGTAAATAGAGAACATTTTTAGTCACGACAAATCACAATAACACCACGCGCATGAATTTAGCTGCAACTTATTCATCACTTCTGATACCGTTACAACTGCAATGTAGGACAACCCAGTACCTACTCCACGGAGATAATACTATAGTATCAGATCTGATGCGGAACGAATCTCTCGGAACACACTTATCAGTTTGTTTCAAGTGGTTCGCCCAGAACTTGTTTACTTACAGATAATAATATAGAATGCCCAAGTCACTTGCGCAATAGTACGCTAGATAAACCCCAAGTTTAAACCCATTTCAATTATCATGGCTGCTTGGGACAAAACAAACAAGATTTGATTGGTTGAAGAATGGGTCCCAAGTGTTAATCCTTCTTCCTCCTAATCTTATGCAGTCGGTTATTTTTAAATATTTTTTTTAATTTTCATTCACTTAATGGCTACCAAAAAAGGAAGCAATAAAGGAGTTTCCTCGACAAAACCAGACTTAAAGAAAAACGGGAGGAAATCTGATGAAACTCCGTAAAAATGTGAGATAATAAGAATCATGTGTTCACAATCCACAAACAAATCATGAATTAAATTAATCCAGAGATTTTTGTCCTGATAGTAGGTAATATCACAGACATTGGTAATATCTGACATCAGATAACAGTTTGATAACAATGAAAAAAGTGCACACAATTGTTTATTTTGAACACATAAGATAATCTGTAGAAGACAGTGTTAATACAGCATTGGAGTATGCAATGCCAAAATTTTTAATTCCTACAAATTCTGTTATAGGGTTTGTCAATCTAATTTCCAATCATAGGTGTTTCCAATCTACTCTCAATCTCCACACTACCATCTCATATAGTAGTACGTGGCTTGGCTTGGCCAATTTTTGAGATCTACATACTCGTATTGACATATTATTAATCCAAAGCCTTTTTTAACAAACTCTATCGAAGAAAACATTATTTTCTCCTTTTCGTCTGATTGAATACTTTACAGTCTAGTCTAGATTGATATCGTACCCGCTGAGAAACCGAGTAGAACGATTAAGTAAATAAAACAATTTTTATTTTGAAGCTTTATTGTAAAATTTCTTACACATAAAATGCGTACAACTAACATACAATGATACGATACGTCTAAGGTGCATTGAAATCATATTAAGGGCCCTGATTAATTATTGACAGTTTGAATAGCGGACTGTTTAGACATAAATTCTTTAACAAAGCTAAACAATTTAAACAAGTAAATGGGATATTTTATTAATTTTGATTCTGCGCAAAATATTGTCAAGAATACCTCAACATGACCTCAAAATAGAGCAGTTGTGTGGCGCAGGATAAATTTCATATACAACATATCATTGCCAAGACATTATAACCAAGATGGATGGCTTAGTTTTTGGATCATACTTTAGATATATTGCGAAAACAAAATATTTCATAAGTTACATCCCAAGGAAGGGTTACATTAAGTCAATTGGTTATTCTCCTCACCCATAGTGCACAATCATCAAGTTTCAACATTCATATAAACTGAAGCTCCATTAGTATTGATTGAATCAAAGTATTGAATATGACACATTGCATTACATTTTCAGTGATAAATATTTTAATTGTTTGCTTCAATTTATATGAACCACTAGATTTCTTGCGCAAAACCAATAGACTTTGGAAATGCTTGAATGACATATAAATGAAAAGTTTGACGACTGTATAATCAATCTATTATAAATTATACGAACATTACCGCAAATCGACGCAGGATCTGACGCGTAAAAACATTAATAATAATAATTATAATCACAAAACAACAATAGAAAATTACAATAAAACTTATGTTTATAATAATACAAATAATGCTCATTTGGCTATAAATAATAATAAATAACATTAAAAGGTTACTTAAAAAAAGCTAACAAAATGGCTGACCAAAATTTGTTATCATTTCGATAGTGGAACACCTCGTAAAAAGGACATATTAACTGCACGGCGTGTATGTGCGTTAATTTGTAACCGCGATCGTCGAGACCGAAATTAAAACGTAGTGATTAAGTACTCTGTGGAAATGATTTTAAATATGACCAAATGTACATAAAATACTTGTTTTATTGTAACTCATCATACAATTAAGTGCAAAAACTCGAGAACCAAAAAACTAATCTGAAACTGATAACAGCCTTTATGGGGAACATAATAATTATAAGAAATATGTTAATAAACCAAATGAAACAAAAATAAGGACCTCCGTATCAAAAAAATCAAAGTGATTTATTATGTTCCCGATAATAAATAGAGTCACCGCGGCCACGAATTAACTAGTAAACAGTGAAGCGGAACAATGGGTTGTTACCACGGTTGAATAAGTATGTACTTATCCTAAACTTACATCCTACTCATCTACACGATCAGTCGAGAGTTTGATCAACGCAGAATAAAAAGCGCGACCAAATAACGGGACAGATATTAATGCTTAATATTTCGCCATATAAGCAGCAAGAAGTAGGAATACATAAAGTTCAACCATATCGCTTTTCTGCTATTTTTATAATACATTACTGGCTAAAGCTGCCAAACAATTATTCTACCTCGCTAAGAGCTGTCCACAACTTTACATCGGTATAAATATAAATGCTAATTTGAAAAACCTACAATATTTAACAATATAGTATGCGATATCAAGTTATCAAACAAATATTCATCAGTGCTGATATAGACAAAAGTTGCAGCAGAACTTAAGGTTACGCCAAATATAACAAATACAGATCTATTCATTTAAAAACAATAAACTTTATCACTAAAACAGAAAGTAGGAAGAACAGTAGGAATAAGACAGAATCTACATTAGGGAACCGCATATTGCAGCCAAACTACGCAAGTTCTACCAGCCTTTAGAAGGCTTACAGCTACATATACATATATGGACGCGACCTTTTATTTATTTAAATTAAAATAAGTTTAATTCATCATAACATATCGAAGTAATAAGGATGCGATACTACAAAGTTAAAGTTGTAAAGAAAAAAATTACGAAGTATTAAAAATACCTATACGATAAAAACAAATCTGTACGCGCACGCAAATAGATTGGAAAAGAACTCGAAAGCTTATCGTACGCTAGCAATAGGCTAGCGGTGGGGCTATAGACCATTACAGCCTTACATTTTTGTTATAAAATACATAATATTTCTAGCACAAGTAAGTTTTGACGAAACTGTAAATAAACATTCTAAAATGTTTATAGCGGTAGAACTCTCAGAATTACAAGTATATAAATATTAAATATGTAGTTTGTTACAAGCTTTATGAAAATTACACTTTAACTTAATATAACATAGTCAAAAGTAAAGATTAAAGAAAATGTTATGTAACTAAACCTCTCGAACAGTTCAAAATACATCCAGTCAATATTGCAACGCATACATATGTGTTAATAAACTAATTAAGCATATTATTATGTAGACACGACTGAGACTACAACATCAATATATCGATATAATATTTAGGGAATGCTTCCACAGTACATATATAGATAGATATATACAAAAATAATAATACACAATGTACAAAAAAAATGTTTCAAATGTTATTACATCCGGCATCAATTCTATTTTTATTTTAAGGAGCATTAACTACAATCCAAATATTGTTTTTCAAGCGACTTTTAACACTGATTCTGACAGCATTTGAGAACAAATGTCACCAATCGGCATAACCAAACACAAAGTTTGTAACAAACGTTTGGTTCGCTTCGACAAGTATGGGGAGACTCCTAAGCAGGCTGGGTCACTGCCTGTGTGCTAATATAGTGTTATGCGCGATTATTGACTCGTAACAATTTTTCTCATAATACATGTCAATTTGTCTTATAAACTATAGCCGCTCTAATATGATGCTACTCTCCATTCCACTTTCGTATAATCTTTCTTGTAGTGTCTATACACTTCAGTTGTATTATTATTAACAAGCTTGGCAACTTTTTAAACTGTGATACCTATTCTGAGAGTAGTGAAAAAATTTCGAATAGTGCGTAAGGACAAGAAACACTTAACAGGGCCCTGAAGCACTTTAATTGTTCATATTTATGTTGATATTAAAATCATTAATATTTAAACGACTGATTAAAACCTGTAAATTGACTTTGCATTTATACATTTACCTACTTTGTTTATTAATTTTATTTATCTATAAATGTTCATACTAGATTACTGCAGAAGGTTGTTTTACTTAAGTCGACGGTTCGAATCAGTTCTACCCACCTCTTCCATACATAATATTTACGCATTACCAAAGACTTCCTATGCAAGTTGAGTACCTAGTCTCATAGATAGACTCTAGAAATGTTTTACCACTGCCATAGTTAGAAGGTGTCTGACATTCGGCACCGACTATTTATTATATCAGCTGCAGCAGTATGTAATAGCGTACTGTAAAATAGTGCGTGTTTAAAAAGTGTAAAAATACGGCCTGAATTACCCACGGTGGTGCACATTTTTATATATTTCAAATATTTTTATAAGGATAATAAGTTTATCGACTAGACTATCATTAGACGAGATTTATTCACAAATCAATGGCCTATTTACCTAAGCTGTTATTTTAATAAATAATGATAAAGAAAGCAATAAAACATGAGTTACAAGGGAGTAGGAAAAACATAAATTAGTGATATCGAAACTACACATACATCTAAACATTTATGCTTTTTGTTGCCAAGAACCGATAAAATCATTCAAGTTTTCAATATCACGAGCTACATTAAGGCTCCGTGCCGCGATATCAACAATTTCGGTCAATTTTAATCACTGTTTGTGTGAACAGGATAAAGAGATTAAGCTTTGTTTTTTGTTACTATAAGAGTCTAATTCTTGTTCTTGCTGATAGGCCAGACGAATCTAACATATTATTTATAATAATGGCAAATCACCACTATTTAAAACCCTTCTTTTCCGAAAAGTAACGAGCAAGTGCTTTTTGTCTTTGTTTTACAACGAAAATACAAAATATTCCAAACATTAAAAAATATAAATAACATAAGTATACGGTCTTTTATTAAGTAGCCTAGCCAGTTTTTTAAATTTCTATCCAAATATAGCAGAATTTTTTTTTGAAATAACGTAATTTCGTTCGAAGTAAGTATTTTTTTTCTATTAATTAGAAACACTTTAAGGAAATTTTAAAAAATATACATTAATCTTCAGTTAATCCTTAAATAGAATCAAAATTTTATTTTATGAAAAAATAATGATTTCGTTTATTAATAATAGTTGCTAACTGAACTATATTATGGACCGCATTAAATATATTAAATTAGTACCGCCGAGGCTCTCTCCGCGTGAGGACGTATCGCTCTGAACGACGTAACGCTCACGTATTTTACGTAAAAATATACACAAAGTGTACGCCGACTACCACATTTTGATCCAATTATTAAATTAATTATTTTTTATTTTAATAACACCACGAATCATCATGTTTCTATGAATCACAAAATTGGCTGTTTCAAGGCATGGGGGTGGGGTAGTTATAGTAGTTCATATAGTTAGGAAGGAGATAAATATACTGAATTCAGCGAACATACCCGAGTGGGGTATCAAATGAAAGGGTTTGATTTATGTAGTACTAAATTGGCTATTTCGGGGGGGGGGGGGGGGGTAGTTACGAGGAAGGGGGTGAATTTAGTTAATCATCAAGGGCCATCCATAAATTACGTCACACTAATTTCATGACTTTTTGATCCGTCCCCCATCGTTGTGTGACGTCATATATTATTAATTTTACTCCTAGAAATTATTAAGTTCCATTTTTGTTTTTCAACTTAGTAATTCACTTAGTAGTACTTCAAGTGTTTCAACTTGCATTTTTGAAATGAAAACTTCTTTAGTACGGGGGTGATTTGAAATTCGATGAAACGAAACTGTCCAGTAAAAAGAGACAGACACATAAATTCTAAAGCGAGATAGGAAGCATTGTACATGGGACGGGAGGGGGAGGGGAGGGGAGGGGGGGAGGGGAGGGGAGGGGGAGGGGAGGGGAGGGGGAGGGGAGGGGAGGGGGAGGGGAGGGAAGGTGAGTTGAGTTGTATTGAGTTGGCGCCGCTGTGGCAAGGTTGCGCTCCAAAAATACCACCCCGGGTCCCGATGTTGTTCCGGGTCGAGTGCTGGTTTCCGCCCTAGACGCCGCAGAGTCTCTGGAGTAGCAACTAAGGGGGCTCCTGAATGCCTGTCTCGAGCAGGGAAATTTTCCTAAGGCGTGGAAAACAGGACGAAAATTGGTCGTGCAAATCCAGCAAACAATTAATAATATTATCGACGTACGTCAAGCCTATTTATGGTACTTTTGCATCGTGCATCGTGCATGGCCTTGGCGGGACGTACAGAAAGATGGGCGGTGTATAAAAGGTTTAAGCTCTGAGTCTGAATTAATACATATTATGTGATATAGTATACGAATAAAACGTAAAATAATTATCTAACTTTGAATCACTATGATCATTACTAAAACCTACAATTATCATCTTCCCGAAATTTTACATTCGTCTCATTATCCTGAAAACAAAATTTTTGAAGGTTTCACTTCTACCACGTGTGAATTGCACACTAAAAGACCCCGCAAAATCTCTATGGGAATTGGCTCTCGGCTAAATTAGCTGAAATTTTGCACAGAGGTAGCTTTCATCATGCTGATCAAAAGTCTCAATGGGCGCAAGCCCCCAAAATCAAAGCCAGACCCTGCACTCCCCCCCAACTCTCAAAATACTCCCCAAAGCACATTGGATGAAAATCAATGCAAAAGGGATATATTCATATGAAACTTCGCACAGAGGTAGCTTTCATCATGCTGATCAAAAGTCTCAATGGGTGCAACCCCCCAAAATCAAACCTAGACCCACCACTTCCCCTAAACACCACCTGGCGTAAACAGGTCGGGTATTTATTTATTTATTTATTTATTTATTTATTTCTTTATGTACCATACAAAAAGTATAGAAACAAAGGCGGACTTAATGCTAAAAGCATTCTCTGCCAGTCAACCTACCTTGGGGGTATCACCCAACACCTTGCTTTCATATGCATATATTAGCCGTATTATATTTTAGCCGTATTGGGTGGGCTTAGAATACTAACCCCAATCCCACGCCGGAAGAGTGTCGTAAGAGACGACTAAATCCGGCCCACTGGTGGTAGGGCCCTCGGAGGGATTATATTGGTAGTATTGATTTTAATTGTTAATTAATACCATTATTACTATTATTATTTCTCCAGGGGTTCGCCTGGATAGCTACCACCCTCGAGCATGAGTCAGCCGCCAAACGACTCGTCGTGTTCCGGCTGGGGGCTTGAGAGCCAGTTCTTTCTTTCTTTTTCTTCTTTCTTACTTGGCCGGCAACGCATCAGTGATGCCTTTGGTGTTGCCGATGTTCATGGGCGACGATAGCCATTTAGCATCAGGTGGATCGTCAGCTCGTTTGCCGGCTATTTCCATAAAAAAAAATATGTCCCTTATGCATTCCATCGTAATGTGCTTTGGGGAGAATTTTGAGATTTGGGGGGAGGGGTGGGAGTGGTGGGTCTGGGTTTGATTTTTGGGGGTTGCGCCCATTGAGACTTGATCAGCATGATGAAAACTACCTCTGTGCAAAATTTCAGCTAATTTAGCCGAGAGCCAATTCCCATAGAGATTTTGCGGGGTCCTTTATGTGGGACTACATGGCAAGCGAAGTACAGGACGCCCCCCGACAAGATGGACCGACGACCTGAAGAAGACAGCGGGCATCCGCTGGATTCAGAAGGCCCAGGACCGGTCAGAGTGGCGCAAGTTAGGGGAGGCCTATGTCCAGCAGTGGACCTCCAAGGGCTGATGGATGGATGGATGGATGGACATGGCAAGCACCTGTTTTCGATTAAAAAAAGAATCATTGAAATCGGTTGGCGTGATATTGAGTTATATCCCACCAAAAACATAAATGTAAAAAAGGACAGCCAAGTTCAATACAAAAATTAAGCTTAGCTATGGGCTTCGCCGCAAAACGAACGAAGATCTAAATGAGTGCCAAGTTCTATGCAAAATCAAAATATGTATTTATAGGAACAAAAAAAGAAAATGTGTGCAATTCACATGTGGTAGAAATGAAACTTTCCAAAATTTTGGTTGCAAGATAATGAGATGAAAAAGCAATAAATCGAATCTTAAAGCAATAAATTGAAGCGCCATCTATGAATACAACTTAGCACTTTTTAAAAATCTATCTAGCAATAAAACGAATGTTCTATCTTATTCCTCGCGCCATCTATGAATACAACTTAGCATTTTTACTGTCTGTATAATCGGTCGGTCGATCGACAGAATAAAAGAATGAAATTCTTATTTTTTGTTGATAAATTCTTTGAAAATATTTAAAAGAGCATTTGAAAGTATTTAAAAACAGTATAAAAATAAAACAAAAAAAAAACAAAAAAAAAACAAATACTGAGAAACGTGAACCTGTGCATCAAGTATTGTGTATCTACGTCCTGACCATTGAGCTACGGAGAAGTTAAATTGAAAGACGAAATTAGCGGTTATATTATCTTACCTGTCGTTGCATCCGGTTTCAAATCTGTTGTAAATATCAAAATATAGATACTTCTTGCAATTTGCATCTCGTGACATACGAGAAAAAGTAAATTGTTTTTTTAATGTCATTGTATTCTTTTCTGAATAAAATGTCTGTCGTATTTTGTTCTCTGAAAAAGTACGTTTTATTATAGGTTATGGGCCCAGATCCCAAATCCTTATATATAAAATAGCTAGTTATTTATTGTTAGAATTATCCCCGTGATGAACAATAAATGATAGTGTAATACTAGCAGACTTGGTGTGTAAAAGGGAACTACAGACCGTATGTGACATGGCTAGCTCAAGTTATTTAGTTAGCGTGCCGAAACTAAAAGGCCGCGAGAACTATGGTGAGTGGTGTTTCGCAGCAGAGAATTTTCTGGTGTTAGAAGGAATGGTTGGGTGTATAAAGCCCGAGCTTGATCAAACTCCAGGAGCTGCAGATGATGCGAAAACAAAAGCCAAGCTGATTTTAACAATTGACCCGGCTCTCTACGTTCATATAAAGGGCGTCAAAACTTCAAAAGAATTGTGAAATAAATTGAAAATGTTATTTGATGACTCTGGATTTAAATTTACATGGATGTCGTCGTATGTATTCGTCGTATGTATGTCGTATGTATTGTTGAAGCAGGTCAGAAATTGCAAGGGACTGGATTTGACTTAAACGACGAATGAATTGGTTCGATCATGGCTGGCTGTTGGTTGGCTGGTCTAACTGAAAAATACATGCTCATGATAATGGCCATTGAACATTCCGCAAAAAGTATAATCTGTCTAATCAAAGTCAACGTTCGAAGATTGTAAAGTCTACACATTCCGTGGTTGATAAAGACGGGAATGCGCAAAAGTCAACGTATGTCAAAGGAAAACCAAAACAGAGCAAACCACGTCAGTCTTCAGTGGGAGATCCAGTAGACAGCAGTGAACAGGATTCAAGTTAAGCTATCTATATTTTGAGTGGGAGTGTTGTAAATATCAAAATATAGATACTTCTTGCAATTTGCATCTCGTGACATACGAGAAAAAGTAAATTGTTTTTTTAATGTCATTGTATTCTTTTCTGAATAAAATGTCTGTCGTATTTTGTTCTCTGAAAAAGTATATCAAAATATAGATACTTCTTGCAATTTGCATCTCGTGACATACGAGAAAAAGTAAATTGTTTTTTTATTGTCATTGTATTCTTTTCTGAATAAAATGTCTGTCGTATTTTGTTCTCTGAAAAAGTACGTTTTATTATAAAATCACTAACGATTCTAAAGAAGTTTCACTTCAAAAAAACATTATGAACAAGTATTAAACTCTATTGTATTATTATCTTTTTTTGTAATATTTTTTTTAAAAGATGTGCTGAGGAGTTTCTTTAGGCTTTTCTTCTCCTCCACGACAAAGCACCTTCCGAAAAGCCAAAAAATGACGTGCATAAGTGTATCAGTGATACCTATATGAATAAAAATATTTTGACTTTGACTTTGACTTTGACTATTTCTTTGCTTTATTGGATGGTTTTTATCAGAATTTTTGTATTGAACTTGGCTCTCCTTTTTTACATTTATGTTTTTGGTGGGATATCATTACTTTTGTAAAGAAAACTAGGCAATGCCACGCGCCGCCGACGACACACCGTTGGCCGGTTGTTTACGCATATTACAAGTTTTTTGTATGGGGACATTACTTATTTTTCGACTTTTTTATTTTTTTATATTTTTTCCTACGCTTGAACACAATTACCGAGCTGGATTCCAAATTTCATCCTTCTAGGTCATCTGGAAGTAGCTTAGATTTAGGTACTATATGTCAGTCAGTCAGTGCTAAAATTTACGACATTTTGACCTTCATATCTTTATAACCATTTGAGCTAGCTTCATTAAATTTGGGCTTCTATATGTCCTTATGAATATAATTAAACACACGTAATGTGTTTACGTTAAAGAGGTTTTGAGTTATAGAAGGGTCAAAAGTGGCACCAAGTGGTTCGTGCCTTATGCCATCTTGCTGTGGGGTAAAGCAGCCAATATAAAACAAATTTTCATACTCCAGAAACGGGCAGTTAGGGCTATTTATAAACTTAGGTCTCGGGAGTCTTTGCGTGAAAAGTTCAAGGAAATAGGTATACTTACAGTAGCTTCCCAGTATATCTTTAACAATGTAGTTTTTATACGGAAGAGTATAAACGCGTATAAACAAAATTTTGATATTAATAATCGTCATACGAAAAGAATGCATCAATTAGTTACGCCTTCGTTCCGCCTAAGTAAAGTGCAGCGATCTTTCATAGGGCTTGGTATACATTTCTATAATAAAATCCCAAAATTAATACGTGACTTGCCAATAGAAACTTTCAAAAAACGTGTAAAGACACAATTGTTAGGCAAGGGATATTATAGTGTAGACGAGTATTTAAATGACAAAGAGGCATGGAAATGACCAGCTCTTCAACCAGTTACGCTCAGAATAGTAAATACTTTTGTATTATTATCTTATTTTGTAATATTTTTTTTACAAGATGTGCTGAGGAGTTTCTTTGGGCTTTTCTTCTCCTCCACGACAAAGCACCTTCCGAAAAGCCAAAAAATGACGTGCATAAGTGTATCAGTGATACCTATATGAATAAAAATATTTTGACTTTGACTTTGACTTTGACTATTTCTTTGCTTTATTGGATGGTTTTTATCAGAATTTTTGTATTGAACTTGGCTCTCCTTTTTTACATTTATGTTTTTGGTGGGATATCATTACTTTTGTAAAGAAAACTAGGCAATGCCACGCGCCGCCGACGACACACCGTTGGCCGGTTGTTTACGCATATTACAAGTTTTTTGTATGGGGACATTACTTATTTTTCGACTTTTTTATTTTTTTATATTTTTTCCTACGCTTGAACACAATTACCGAGCTGGATTCCAAATTTCATCCTTCTAGGTCATCTGGAAGTAGCTTAGATTTAGGTACTATATGTCAGTCAGTCAGTGCTAAAATTTACGACATTTTGACCTTCATATCTTTATAACCATTTGAGCTAGCTTCATTAAATTTGGGCTTCTATATGTCCTTATGAATATAATTAAACACACGTAATGTGTTTACGTTAAAGAGGTTTTGAGTTATAGAAGGGTCAAAAGTGGCACCAAGTGGTTCGTGCCTTATGCCATCTTGCTGTGGGGTAAAGCAGCCAATATAAAACAAATTTTCATACTCCAGAAACGGGCAGTTAGGGCTATTTATAAACTTAGGTCTCGGGAGTCTTTGCGTGAAAAGTTCAAGGAAATAGGTATACTTACAGTAGCTTCCCAGTATATCTTTAACAATGTAGTTTTTATACGGAAGAGTATAAACGCGTATAAACAAAATTTTGATATTAATAATCGTCATACGAAAAGAATGCATCAATTAGTTACGCCTTCGTTCCGCCTAAGTAAAGTGCAGCGATCTTTCATAGGGCTTGGTATACATTTCTATAATAAAATCCCAAAATTAATACGTGACTTGCCAATAGAAACTTTCAAAAAACGTGTAAAGACACAATTGTTAGGCAAGGGATATTATAGTGTAGACGAGTATTTAAATGACAAAGAGGCATGGAAATGACCAGCTCTTCAACCAGTTACGCTCAGAATAGTAAATACTTTTGTATTATTATCTTATTTTGTAATATTTTTTTTACAAGATGTGCTGAGGAGTTTCTTTGGGCTTTTCTTCTCCTCCACGACAAAGCACCTTCCGAAAAGCCAAAAAATGACGTGCATAAGTGTATCAGTGATACCTATATGAATAAAAATATTTTGACTTTGACTTTGACTTTGACTATTTCTTTGCTTTATTGGATGGTTTTTATCAGAATTTTTGTATTGAACTTGGCTCTCCTTTTTTACATTTATGTTTTTGGTGGGATATCATTACTTTTGTAAAGAAAACTAGGCAATGCCACGCGCCGCCGACGACACACCGTTGGCCGGTTGTTTACGCATATTACAAGTTTTTTGTATGGGGACATTACTTATTTTTCGACTTTTTTATTTTTTTATATTTTTTCCTACGCTTGAACACAATTACCGAGCTGGATTCCAAATTTCATCCTTCTAGGTCATCTGGAAGTAGCTTAGATTTAGGTACTATATGTCAGTCAGTCAGTGCTAAAATTTACGACATTTTGACCTTCATATCTTTATAACCATTTGAGCTAGCTTCATTAAATTTGGGCTTCTATATGTCCTTATGAATATAATTAAACACACGTAATGTGTTTACGTTAAAGAGGTTTTGAGTTATAGAAGGGTCAAAAGTGGCACCAAGTGGTTCGTGCCTTATGCCATCTTGCTGTGGGGTAAAGCAGCCAATATAAAACAAATTTTCATACTCCAGAAACGGGCAGTTAGGGCTATTTATAAACTTAGGTCTCGGGAGTCTTTGCGTGAAAAGTTCAAGGAAATAGGTATACTTACAGTAGCTTCCCAGTATATCTTTAACAATGTAGTTTTTATACGGAAGAGTATAAACGCGTATAAACAAAATTTTGATATTAATAATCGTCATACGAAAAGAATGCATCAATTAGTTACGCCTTCGTTCCGCCTAAGTAAAGTGCAGCGATCTTTCATAGGGCTTGGTATACATTTCTATAATAAAATCCCAAAATTAATACGTGACTTGCCAATAGAAACTTTCAAAAAACGTGTAAAGACACAATTGTTAGGCAAGGGATATTATAGTGTAGACGAGTATTTAAATGACAAAGAGGCATGGAAATGACCAGCTCTTCAACCAGTTACGCTCAGAATAGTAAATACTTTTGTATTATTATCTTATTTTGTAATATTTTTTTTACAAGATGTGCTGAGGAGTTTCTTTGGGCTTTTCTTCTCCTCCACGACAAAGCACCTTCCGAAAAGCTAAAAAATGACGTGCATAAGTATACACTTATGCACCAGCTGATACCAGTGATACCTATATGAATAAAATACTTTGACTTTGACGTGTAATGTTATAATAATACACTCGGCGCTGGCTAGCCAGTTCCTTTGCTTGAACTTGGCTTGATTCGCTACCGCGTATCTAGATTTATTTTATGATTTTTTTATTTTTTACCTATTCAGACTTTTTTTTTTGAGTCTGGTTTATTTCAATTTTTAATTTAAGTTTATATAATACGCCAATTTAAAAGGTTATGAATATGACAACATATTTAGTCCTACAGCTCGGCAAAGATTTTTTATGGCCAAAAATTTTAAATTTTGCATTTTCAAAAACATTTTTTATGAAATCAAGACTCGTTTGATTTTCGGGTGGGTACCAATGAAACATGTTTTTGTCTGTACACTCTTAGTTTATCGCAAACATAAATGAATGACATCTCTGATGCAAAACACTGAATAACCTAAATATGTACCTAGTGTGTGTTTATCTAAAACTTTTTCATTTTGATTGTAATAAATAATGTAAACTAATATACAAAACATTCCACACTTTTATTTCTAAACTGTTCATACTATGCATCCTAAAATTATTATCAACTAAAGGATCAAAATTGTTTAAGCACGAACTTCAGCCAGGTGTGCGTGAACGACGCACACAGACATAGCTTCGCAATGAATATGACATAACCCTGTCAAATAAATTTTCGGCACGGCCTCTTAATTGCTACAAAATGAAACTAAACATATTCAATTGACCTAGATAAGCACGGAAGAGGGAAAATGTTTCTATGCAGAAAGTAGAATGTAACGTATTGTTAATTAAAATTTACGTTACTAGGTACTGTTACAGATAATAATTATATAAATGGACATCAATATTAGTAAAACTGATTAAAATATGTTTTGTTTCTTTCCATCTAATATTACGAGACAATAAAGTTTAACCATAAAGCATGAAAGATCAAATATAGCGAAATTACTCCCGAGTACCAAACATTTTTTTTAAGATTTGTTCTGAAGTCGTAGCCAAAGAATTTACTGACATACCGGCAGAATAAAAACAAATACTAGTCAACTTATCTTATCATAATTATAATTTGGACCGGAGTCGATTTTCATAAATTTTATACGGCTGCTTTAGTTAGTAGCATCAATGTTATTTTTTTGTTTAACGCATCAATATATTATTATACATATAATGTGTTTTACAAGCTTTTTCTGTACCGAGCACGATACGTACGTAACTCATAAGAGTAATGGATTCCTACGGTCCGTTGCGAAGGCGTTTAGAACGTTGGCGTTGCGCTCCACTCAACATTACACACACAATTTTATTCCACCATCACCTGTACAATTACCTTTCAATAAGTCTATTTTACTTTTATACTTGGAGATCTTATCTCATGAGACCTGCCTTGTTAATAACGGCAATTTTCAATACTCTTTCAACTATGTCCGCTTTCTCTAACAACTTATTTTTATTTGTTATCGAGTTATATATTCACGTGCCTGTCTAATAATTCAGTATCGATCGGTAAACGCAATACTCATGTATTAAAAATACTATTTTCCTAACCATTGAGTGATAAAATTTAACTAATAAATACTCGCTTGCGTTTAGATATATATATAATTTCTGAAAATATTATAATATAGTTTCCTTAATGGTCAATTCCGGTTGTGTAATATTATATTATCAATAAGAGGTTTTACATATTTTGCTATAAATATGTATTATAGAGCCGGACCATCACGGTTGTAATGGATACAGTTAGATGTAATAAGCCCCTTAAGTTGATTAATTATCGAACAAATGGTCCATAATAATCGAGCGTGTAGTACAATACTTAGAATTGTAGAGTCTCTAAGCCAATATTTAGTCCATCCGAGAAGTCAATATGCAGTTGTGTTGTGTGTTGTCCGTGTATTAGTCTTAATTACATAGTCACCGACAGCTTAATGAACTATTCCGCTGAGTTTTGCGTTGCGAAGAGCGCTGTGACTCGGAGAAAGGAGATATCAACAGAGGCGCATTACCTGACTAAAATAAGCAGTAAGAGGTAAAATGTACCATCATTTTATAATAAAAGAATTGTAATATTCAATAGATTATAAGACAGACTACGTGAAGGGTTGCGATCATGACGAACTGAGAATGTGACAAAGTAAATTTCTCACTGCGTGACGAATTGCGTGGTTGACTATAGTGTGTGATTTCATTATAATACAATTTTCGTGTATGTTACATTAAGAACAGTTTAAATAAAATAATTATTCAAGTAACAGGCCTTTAAATCAGCGAACCTTTCTGTACGTCACTATAATACGACTGTGTGTGTGTGGCGGCGATCGTGGCGACGGGCGTGGCGGTGGGCGTGGTCTAGAACACGTGCGCGTGCCGGCACACGCCGCAGCCGAGCGCGAACTCCTCGCCCGTGGGCGGGTGGTGCACGTGCAGCGGACACTCCTCCATGGAGCCCGGCAACTGCTCCGCTTTGGGCCCTGCGCGACACAACGACACATTTCATTTGCATTTATTTATTTACATCACTAACATACTGTACAACGTTCCTGGCGGCGCCAGTACAATATAAATTACAATATAGTACAATACAATAATTATGTTAATTCATACATTCGTTCTATACAACTGACTGAGAATGTCTATACAAGTATAGTATAGTAATAGTATAGTAATAAACTGAGAATAACTTTTATTTCCTACCTGATGGTAAGTAGAGATGTGCTCACCATGAGCACAATAATTTAATAAAAGTATTTCACTCTTCACTTGAAGACTTCCACGTCATAGGTGGGCGGGAACGCAGACGCAGGCAAGCTATTCCAAACCAAACCTTTACGGTGTGTACGTATAATGAACGACGATGCAAACCGCGTCGTCCGTGCCGACGGGATGTTCACGACGAAAGGGTGCGTCGTGTCGTTCGATGGAAAAACGGGGTAGGGGGAATTAATGCAAATATCTGTAATTCCTGCCACACACTCTGAGAAGCTGGCTACTCTGCGCCTGTGCTCGAGACTATTTTATTTACACCTCATTTACTTATTTATATTTTACTATTAAAAAGAAGGCCATGTAAAATGTTACCCTCGATATAATCTGCAAGTATAGGATAGAAGAGAAGAGAAAAGAAAAGAGTGAATAGGCTTTTACTAAGTCAATGTGCTCACCGATTTGGACCACATCTCCACTTACCATCAGGTGGGATTATAGTCTTTGTGTAAATAAAGTCCTCACCGGCCGGGCACTGCGGGAGCATGTGTCGCGGGATGTTGGTCACCCGCTGGAAGTCGTCGTGGCACGCGTTGCAGAAGTGGGACGTGCCGAAGCAGAAGAATACTGCCACCTGGTCAAAGTCAAAGTCAAAAGTGGAAGTCAAAATGGGATTTTGGTGAAACACTAAACGCACTTCGCTTAATTATATAACATCAAGACAAAATGAGCTAATCTGCCTCCCAAACATAGGGATGACCGCTATGCTATCATTAGTTGTAGTAATTAATGTAATATAGGTATATACGTATGTAATTTATATGTATATATGTTTGTATAATGTATTTGCTTAGTGTTATTATTATTTATTTATTATAGTTTGTATATTCTTGTAATTTTTTTTACAATATTAATTATGTTCTTTAATTTCTGTTTATAATACCGCTCATCGTGTGTTTCTGTTTGGCCTAATGGTTAGCTGGTAGAGAATGCATAAAGCATTAAGCTCGCCATTTGTACCTCCTGTATTGTGGTCAGTAAAGATTAAATAAATAAGTAGTGACATTGGTATGGTACGTACCGAGCAGCAATACCGACACTTGTACTCGAGGAAGTCGGCGCCGTGCTTGGGGCAGGTGCGCGCGCCGGCGACGTCGCTGCACGCGCCGCACACCAGCTCCGACGGCTCCCACGTGCCGCTCGTGTCCGCCTCGCAGCGCGCCAGCCCGCCGAAATACGCCTGACACCAACACACAAACACAATCACTTCATACAGAAACAAATACCAAATAGGGATGTTGACTAATTTTAGGATTCAATTTTATTTTATACATAGAACCTCAATATTCACGAAAAAAATATTATAAAAATAATAATCTTCAATTTAAAAACAAAAATTGATAAATAAAAATCATTATCAAATTTCTCACCAAAAACGTCACGTGACGTCACTAAACTATATTCAATACTATCTGTCTACTAAGTTTGTTGAATTTCCATATAAAATTGTTCCAATGACGTCATATTCTCAAAATTGCGTTTGAGGTCACGTGACAGTGAGTACAATTTTTAACATTTTAAATTAATGATATTTAATTTATTGTGATTGATTTCAATAAAAGAATCATATTTTAGGCCTTTAAAAGTTACCACTAATATTTTAGACATACATTTATATTAATTTATAATTAGTGTCAACATCCCTATTACGAATCTTAATTAACGATTCAGTTAAATGTAATGTTTAAGCGTAATTAAACATTTAATTTTGGTGAATTACAATCGGTTTTTTTCGAGATTCTCGTTATTGTGCCCCTATTACATTCGACACTAACGTTTAGAGCCCAATCGAACCGACTCATTGAAAATCGACAAGTCAACGCATCAACACACCAATCGATATTTTTACTTACCTTGCCACACTTATGGCACACGTAATAGGCGTATCTCTCCATGGCGTACGTTGCGGGGTCGTTGAGGGCGCGCCGGCTGCCGGCCGCGGCGCCCCCCAACCCCTCGTACTCGAGTCTCATGAGCGCCTTGCGCTTCACCTCCTCGCGGAGACGCTTGATGGGCGCCAACAGCTCCTCCAGCGTCCAGTGGCTCATGTCCTCCTGGCAGACGATATTACCATCATTATGAGTACACTGGATTTATATTGCACTACGCTTCTGAAATAAAACCTTTAATTAACAGTTATTTTGAAGTACACAAATTATTTACCTTACAAATAGGACATTGCGAGAATGAGAATGTAATTCGAGGTCCATTCCATTTATTGAGAATCACCTTCTTGCAGCAATGGAGATGGAAAACGTGCCCGCATTTCAACTGAAACAATAGTGCATATTTTGTTTATAAAGTTTGAACATTTTTGAGAAGCTTTGTGAGTCCATTCCATTTCTTGCACGGCAAAAATTAAAAAGTTGATGTTTCACATTGAACTCTTCAAATAACATCTGAATCAATATTTTGTATCATAACATGGCGTTTACTGTTACAACTGTTGTGTAATACAATTAAATAACATAACAATGATCGTAATAAAAAGCAACGCAGAGGCCGAAATAAACTCTGGCTGGATGCCTGTGTTGTTGTCCTTGTGTTGTAATCCAGGGTCCCACGATACAAGGAACGCCACTAATGCCAGTGTGTGGGGGGAAGGGGTAGCGTGTCCTGTGCTAACCTGTATAGCGGGCGCGGCCTGCAGCGGGTCGGTGAAGCAGATCATGCACATGTCGTCGGCGTCCTGTCGCAGCGCGTCGCCGCCGCCGCAGCCGAACAGGCACGGCAGGCACACGCGCTCGCCGCGCACGCCGCCGCACCCGTGCCCGCACGACAGCACGCGCGTGCACGACTCGCGACCGTGCTCCTGGTGTGGAAAACAACACTTACATCCCAACTCAGAGTCACTAACGGTTACTTTAATCGCTACTTAGTAAAGAATCACCATACAAATTCTGTACTAAAGAGCGATTAAAGTAACCATTAGTGACTCTGAGTTGGGGCGTTAGTTATTTTCCAACGTTACTTGTTTCTCATTCGTGGTAGCTCTCGTTCATCAACTGACTCAGTTAAGTTTCAAAGAACAATGCCCAACTGCCATACATCGTTTTATTTCATTTTCAACTTTAGCGTCTTTTAATAAAAAAAAATCTAAAAATCGTCGCTTTAATTTCTGAGCTTAGATATGTAAGAATTTTCAGCAGACATACCCCAGAACTAAAGTATTTTGAGAATGAATTCTTATAACCATTGAGTCATAGGGTAGGGGAGACTTACGGCTGCCTGTAATTTTTACCATTATTTTATTCTGACTTTTTTTTTATTGACTACCGGAAATGGAAATTTGACATCATTACTATTGTCGTATCAACATTTATAACGAAATTCTGTCTGTAATATTGGCCAGAAGTCTCCCTATATCTTGCTTGATACAAGCTATGTATCGAAGTGAGTGCCAGAATGAAAATGGACATTGTTGACATCATTGTTATTATTGTCAATTCATCACTTATTAATAAAATTATTTTACGCTGGGTAATACGGGTACAGGTATTAATTTTAAAATACGTAAAAAAATAATTGAATTGCTTCGGTATAAATGACGTTTTAAGACGCTACCAAAAATGAAAAAAAAATTTTTGGGCATTGTTCTTTATGACATTTCATACAAGGAGTTACATTCACATGAATATGAGGCTTGTATAACATCTAATATACAAAATTCTCGTGTCAGTGTTTGTAATACAACTCCGAAGCAGCTTCACCGATTCTTATGAAAGGGTTTGAACATTTTTGTATGGAACCTAGCATACCTACAAAACCGCTATTTTGAAAAAAAACTCGCTTCAGCGGCCAGTGATGAAACATATTATGATAATCGACGGTACTCCGTCGTAATCACTTACTAGTGATTACTATCAAAAAGTAGATGTATTCAGTGATGAAATGTCGTAAGTGTTATTATACTTTGTGAAATATTTGAGTTCAAAAATAAAAATAATTATTAATGAACTCAAATATCTCAGAAAGTATATCACATAAAACATTTATAATAATTACTGAATACTTTTTGATCGTAATCAAGGCTATCGATTGACACATATTTTATCAATGTCCGCCGAAACTAAGTTTTCTGCTTTATTTTTGTACGGTTTTCAACTCGAATTTCTCACGGTATGCGGTTCGATGCTCCTTTGTGTGTATATTCAGTAGGTCTGAGAATAGGACGTAAACAATTTTTCATACCCTTAATGGTCATAGCACACATATCAACTCGTAAACGGAACGTAAACGTATCAACTCTTGCATGTCAGTATTCTTTGTATGAAACTCCCTACTGTAAAGCACACTTATCGGATTCGTAACGTAATCGCCTCGCCTCGGGACAAGCTCACGAACCGCGGTACGGTGCGTGGACGACTTGCCGTACCCGCGCTTACGTCTCACCGTACGCTATCCGTCGACTTTCCGTTTCCTCGTGCACGCCCTGCGCCGCGGCTACCGCTGCGTCGGCGAACTGCTGTCATTCATTCCGTCAACCGGCGGCCGGCGAGCCGTAAGCGCGGCGTCGCCTAGCCGTAAGCGCGGCGTCGCCTAGCCGTAGCCGAGCTTACGTTAGGTTGACGGCGAGGCGATCCGGTGCCGATCCCTTTCCGAGTTGATATGTGCGCTACGACCATAAGTGATAAAGGTGGGTCCACCCCAGTTTTTTATTTTTTTTATTTTTTGGAAAAAATATTTAAATTTTTTTATGATTCGACATTAGAACATACAACCCTAAATTTTCACCCTTCTATCACAAACCCCTATTTTTAATAGCAATATTAGTACTTTAATTATTTTCTACTCTCGGCGGTCGATAATAATTGATCATTTACTACTCGATCACGTGAAAATTGATATGTAAGCTTATAGTTAGAAACAAAACAAATGTAACACGGGGAAGAGGGGGAGGGGGAGGGAGAGGAGATACTTATACACATACTATAACGGCTATACCGATAAAAGTTTAGTTAATAGTATTTCTACATACATTGATTGTTAGGCGATACGGGTGAGCTAGTTACTGAATTGTATAACATACCTGACATTGATGATCGGCACAAACGTTGCCGATGGCGAGGAGGCCGGACGTGCCGCGCACGCCGCAGTAGCGGCACACGCCGGCCAGCGGCGCGCGCGCGGGCTCCGGCGGCTCGCACACCCCGCCCTCCAGCCCGCGGAACTCCAGGAGCGCCTTCAGCGTGCGCCGGTCCACCAGCAGCAGCAGCCAGAACAACTTCGCGCGCCCGCAGCCCTCGTGGATGTCCACCCGGATCACGCTCTCCTCTTCCTTGCAGATCTACGAGTAAGTTGGACAAACGAACAATTATTATCGACGAAAGCTCCCCGCCGTGATTCTTAGTAAATGCATGTCGTAAAGCAAATAAAAATATCAATAATTACAACACATAGGTTTTATATTTCTATTTACACTAGTTAATTATTTTTGTATAAACAATAAATTGAACATCACAAAAATTCATAAATCAATAGTAATTTAAACCCACCTGTCGCTGGTGGCTCTTAGAAACACGGCTTAGGTGTAAGAAGCGGTCGCATTCGGTACACAGCGGGCCGCATGTGCGGCAGTCTATCACGGCGCACGTGGAGCCGTCGTCGTGGTTCACGCACATGCGACGCACCGCCACCGCCCCTTCGCCTTCAGCCTCGCCGCCTTTCGCGCCGGCCTCCGGAACCGATCCAGACGACGACGCCCGTGTCGCGGTCGGCTTCTCGACGACTACTTCGGCGAGCGTTATTGTTCTGTAAGGCTTGCGCTTCGAGGGCCGCGACGGAACGCCGGACGGTCCCGGCGTGTCGGAGCTGGCCGAGGAGGGCCCGGGCAGGTTGTCGTACGCGTCACCCGCTGCGGATGACGCACGAGACGTGGAAGCGGAGCCGGATGCCGTTGCGGCTGCTTCGATTTTACATTTGCGAGCCTCACTCGCGCTGTTGATACTGTAATAGACGAGTTTTATTATTGTTAAAGCCTACAATATTAACTTAAGGTAAACCGTTTTAATATCAACCAATGTATCAGAGATGTTATTCAACTTTTTGCTATCATTTAATCACCATTCCATCCAGTAGGAGTTACTTCTGAGTTCTCCTCCCACTACAAATTGATGCGATCAGCGACAAAACGAATCGATAAAGTGGGATCAAAAACATAAGCTGGTATAATTATAGTAATTCGACCTTTGTGGCGTAATGGTTACTATGCCGGACAAACAAGCAAACAAACTCTTCAGGTCCATTATAATAAGTATAGTTTTATCCATAAATAAAATAAACGCTTACACACTCATACCCCCCGCAGTAGGTATTTTACCTATAATACCACTGACACAGATATGAACCGAGTACAAATATTTATCTGTCACATAAATATCAGCCCCGGCCGGGAGTCGAACCCGGGGGCCGTTACCCCTTGCTTATGTCGCAGTCTGTTATGTGTAGTATGTAGGATGCTCACAGGTCGATGTGCGCCTGTTCGCAGACGCAGAGCGCGGCGAGCGCCATCCAGACGGTGGGCAGCGCGAGGCAGCGCGCGGGCGCCCGGTCGCCCTCGGGCACGTGCGCCACGGCCGCCACGTACCGCGCCAGCGCCGCGCGCGTCTCCGCGCCCCATGCGGGCGTCATCTTGTCCTGCACGGACGGTCGGGAGGTCAGTGTACACATACTACACATTATATCATACATTATCCCTAATAAAGAGGGCAAAGCCGCGTGTAAAGCATTTTTTTACACTGTTTTGTTTTACAAAACACTAATGTCTGATATAAAGTTTGATAAAGTATCTATTAAATAAATAAAAACCGGCCAAGTGCGTGTCAGTGAACATGTCTGTGCTTGACGCTAATCAAAATTGGCACTTTAAAGCCGAATATTTCGTAAACGGGCCCCTTAACTAAAAACGGTTTTAGCAATGCCATAATATTTTGACTCGACTGCGAGGAAGGGTTATGTTTTTAATACCTCATATCTTCCAAACCACTGAACGGATTTCTATAATTATGGAATCGTTATATTTGTCTTGATAACCCAAGTGATCTTAAATAAGTGAAATGAAAAATACAAATATGGTGTGAGATGCCATAAAAAAAATCGAATAATGCAATATGGGTATCAAATTAAAGAGCTCACCATAAGGATTTCAAAAAGTATATCATGATAGCTTTTTTTAAAAGCAGTCGGTTTTTTATTTTTTATTTTATACTATTATACTTTTATTGAAAGACCTTTACAACGATACACGGTGGGGTCAGCGACGAAATAAAAATTCGTTATCTGTATGGGGTAACCTAAAAAAAATATTTCCTTCTACGATTTTGCAGTTTTAATAAATATGTATATTCATGCCAAATTACAGCTTTCTAGCACTAAGGGTCTCGGCGCTATGCTTCGAACAGACAGACGGACGGACATGATGAAACTATAAGGGTTCGGATTTTTCTTCGGAACCCTAATTATTTCTTTCTTCTTTCCTCTTTCTTGGCCGACATCGGTGATGCGTTCGGTGTCGCAGATATTCATGGACGATGATAGCTACTTTATCATCAGGTGGATCGTCATTTCGTTTGCAGACTATTTCCATAAAAAAATCACCAAGATAATGTATGTTAATGACAGTTACTAATAGCAGTAATAGTATTATATTAACAGCTATACACATACAGGTATAGAGCATTGTGCGTTCTGCTAAGCTTTTCTGCACAAAAAAGTCTTCGTTCAAGTTCCTTATTTAAAAACACCCAGTATCTATTATAGGATAATATGTCGGAGTTCATATAATGGAACGTCGAGCCGAGCCAGGCTTGGATGTATTTTATTTTGAAGATGGCAACACTATGCGAATTGTCTACTGTCATTTGGACACGCGGTGACGGCAGAACCCAGGAAAGCTATTGACTTGCCAGCGACGAACGGACATTCTGGGTACAGCCTTCGAGCTGAGCAGACGCCTAGACAAGAACGTAGTTACTTTTAAGACGGAACGCGACGTGTGAATTGTACGCGTGTGTCGGTGCAAACAATATTTGGAATCGGATATCAAATTGGCGAGTAACAGATTCAGACGACTGTGCGAGGCATGGGGTGACTGTGAGGGGTGTGTCGGAAGTCACTGGGCCGTCAGGCCATATTTGTTGGTTGTTACTCGGATAATTGAAGATAATCAGTCCTAATCGCGTATTTAATTGTAACCAGAATAAAACCTGTGTTAAAATGAGTTTCTGACTAAAGTGATGTAAACGCCCACTGTTGTTATTATTTCCCGAACCACCACCAACCAGTCATTATTTGCGACATATATATATTAGACATGAGCGGTATAAACTATAAACAGTTTCAATAACTATTTATTGGTATAATACCACAAATACGGTATCAGGTGCCACAATAACTGATTATTAAGAAAAACCTTATTTTATATAAAAAATTTATTCGTGATACGAGGTATTGCGATGTAGGAATAATATATTTATTTTAAATGCAACAGGATTATCGCTTTTATTCCCAGTGCAATAAAGTGCGCTACTAAGCATTTAATTTAATCAGTTATTCCGTATACCAACATCACCGAGAATAAGAGTATACCGATGATAACGTAAAACTGATATACCGAGTAAATATTTCAATACATAGTTATTAAAACAAACACTTTTAAACCCTTTATCCTTAATACCGATATAACCGAGAATACCTAATACCGAGTAAACATTTCAATAAATAGTTATGGTATTACGAAAACGCGTACCGTCCCATGTCTAATATATATGTAAAGAAAATGTATTTTCTTTTTAATTTTTGAATGCATTGACGTCCTAATCCGAACACGGAAGAAAAACATAAATGACACCAATGGCGTCAAATAGAAAATATGGTTTTATTTAATTAGTATTGTGTAAATAAGTAGATAGAAGAGAATAAACTTTAAATGTCGTTTTTTTGATTACAGGTGAGTTTTATAATTTATTGTAATATAGGTTTTTTGTTTAATGTGAAATGTATGATAGTGTAAAATAAAACAAATATATTTTTTGATTACAGAGAAACACATCTTTGGTTTATTCCTTTTATAAAACGACATTTTGTTTATTAACCTAAAAAGAGGAAATAATATTATAAAATTAATAAACATGGAGAAATTACGTTTCGAATTCACTCTATTACCAGGAAGTGATGGTAAATCAAATATTTTTTCAATCACCACAATATCGACAACTGATAATAGAATTTATGTAGTACCAGAAGAACTACAATCAGTTTACTATCATAAAGATATAATAAATACAAATGCATTTATTAAAGTAAAAAACAGTTTGATGAAAAGGTATGAAGTAAGAAGGGTTTGGATAAAAATGACAGATGAGTTAAAACAAAATTACATAGATGAAGATGGTAACATACAGTTTATGGATCGATTCCTAGAAGAACTGAACCAAGAAATTACTACAGAAAAGAAAGGAATCAATACTCTAGAAACAATTATGAAGAAATTTGTAGAGAATGCACAAGAAAATAAACAACAGAGCCTGAAACATATTGCAGATAGATTTGTTATTGAAAAATTTACGAGCAAAAATACGAATGCAAAACAATGGATTGAGACATTTGAAAACGAATGCACGCGCTTTGATGTGACAACAGATGAAATGAAAATTGAAGTACTCCGAATATTCATGGACAATAGTTGTGCAGATTGGTATAGTTCGATGATCATAAAATTTACGATTAACTCTCAATGGTCAACATGGAAAAATAAATTTTGTGAATCTTTTACAAACAAGGGGTGGAATCCGGTTACATACGCATTATTATTTAAGTATAGAGAAGGTTCACTTTTAGATTACTCTATTAAGAAAGAAAAACTATTGTTAGAAATGAGGACATCAATAGATTCAGGCACACTAATAGACATAATTGCAGCTGGTTTACCAGATTTTATTCTCCATAAAATTGACAGAGACGCACTTAAAGATACGACCGATTTATTTAATGAGGTAAGCAAATATGAACATATGATAAATAAACACAGTTATATACCTAAAAGAAGATATTATTATGGAAATTTTAGAAGTAATGGTAAGACAGAAAAATCCTCATGTAAAATTTGTGAAAAATTAAATAAAGGTATTCGTTATCACCCAGAATATATTTGTTGGTTCAGAACGAAAGAGGAGGATAATGCAAAGAAAAATTATATTAAACATGTCAACAATACAGTAATAGAGGCTGAGTTAAATAAAACTCATCAAAAAAACTAATAGTAACACCATTAATATATGTCAAACTACTAATTAATGATAAATTAGATATACATGGAGTTTATGATTCGGGTTCAAATGTTTCTTTAATTAATTCTAAGTTATTGAAACTAAAAGGACAAGGAAACAATTATAATGAAGCAGATTTAGTAACAATTAATGGTGTTAAAAAAACAAATGGTTTGACGAACTTAAGAGTAAGAATCTTTGAATTAGAAAAGAATGTAGATGTATACATTATTGATGAACAAAACTTCAAATATGATTTTTTAATAGGACTAGACTTAATAAAGATATTCAAACTTATACAAAATGAAGACTTAAAAATATGTCAAAAAACAATCAAAGAAAATGAAATACAAAATGAAATAAGAGAAAATTCAAATACTAAGAAAATAAAAAAGGAAGAATGTGATATTATTTATAATACAACAAAAGAATATCAAATAAACTTCAATGAGCATGTGAAAGAAGAAGAATTTAAAATAAAAATAAATCATTTAAATGAAAATGAGAAATTGGAAATAAATGAACTTATAGAAAAACATAAGACAGTATTTGCAAGAGATAAATACGATGTTGGTAAGGTCAATGGCTATGAAGCGAGAATAGATTTATTAGTAGACAAGTACTGCAGTAAGAGACCATATAGATGTACTATTGAAGATAAAAAAGAAATAGAAGAGCAAGTAGCAAAATTACTAGACAATAAATTGATAGAAGAATCCTATAGTCCATTTGCTGCACCGGTAACTTTGGCATTTAAAAAAGAAGAAAACAAAAAATCAAGGCTATGCATAGATTTCAGAGATTTGAATAAAATAGTTGTACCTCAAGCACAACCATTTCCCTTAATCGAAGACCTTATGATTAAAACAAGAAATTGTACAGTTTTTTCAAGCTTAGACGTGAATTCTGCATTTTGGTCAATTCCGTTACGAATTGAAGATAGGAAGAAGACAGGTTTTGTAACACAGGAAGGACATTACCAATGGACATGCCTGCCTTTCGGACTAAAGACCGCTTCAGCGATTTTTCAGAGGATATTAAGCAATATATTAAGAAAGTATAAGCTAAATGGTTTTGCCGTTAATTACATAGATGACATTCTTATATTTTCGAAGACTTTTTCAGAACATATAACTCATTTGACACAATTGTTAGAAGCAATTAAAACAGAAGGTTTTAGATTGAAATTTACAAAATGCACATTTGCAACAGACTCGGTAAAATACTTGGGTCATATAATTCAAAATAACTCCGTTAAACCAGTAAAAGATAACTTGGTTTCAATAAGAAATTTTCCAAAACCAAAAACACAAAAGAATGTGAGACAATTTTTAGGGAAAATAAACTTTTACCATGACTACATACCAAAATGTGCAATAATTCTAAATCCCTTACATAATCTTTTGAGGAAAAATCAAAAATTTATATGGTCACAGGAATGTCAAGAATCATTTGATAAAATAAAAGGACTTCTGTGCTCACAACCAGTTCTAGAAATTTTTGATTGTAATTTACCTATTAATATTTATACAGATGCCAGTTTAGAAGGTGTGGGAGCAATTTTGAAACAAGTACAGGATAATGGAAATGAAAAGCCAGTAGCATATTTTTCAAAAAAGCTAAATGACGTTCAAAAGAGAAAAAAAGCAGTATATTTAGAATGTTTGGCGATAGTGGAAGCAGTGAGGTACTGGCAGTACTGGTTAATAGGAAAATCGTTTACAGTGTACACAGATCATAAACCATTGGAAAATATGAATTTGAAATCTAGAACTGATGAAGAATTGGGCGACTTGTCATTTTATCTTTCACAATATGATTTTCAAATAAAATACGCTCCTGGAAAGCAAAATTTGGAAGCAGACGCTCTAAGTAGAAATCCAGTTTTAAATTCAAATGAAAATATGGATGATCAACTAAAAATTGTAAATTTGATTAATTTAGAAGATATTGTGTCAGATCAAAATAAAAATCAAGACATACAAAACGAGGAATGTAATTTCATAAAAAAACATACACTATATTTTAAAAAAGTCGGAATGAAAGAAAAAATTGTATTGTCGGAAGAATTTAGCATTAAATTTATAAAAAATGTTCATGAAAATTTATGCCATATTGGAATTGGACAAATGCAGAAAACGATTAGTCCCTATTATATATCAAAAAATTTAACAAATAATATTAAGAAAATTTGCAGAAATTGTGAGATTTGTATAAAAAATAAGACTAGAGGACAAAACAAATATGGCTTCATGTCTCATCTAGGTCCAGCGACAAAACCTTTTGAAATAGTATCTATAGACACAATCGGAGGTTTTGGAGGTTCAAGATCGACAAAGAAATATTTACATCTTTTAGTGGATCACTTTACAAGATATGCATTTATTTCAACTTCAAAAACTCAAAGTGCAAATGATTTCATAAAGCTAGTCCTAAAAATAACAGAAACGGAGGACATTGGTATGCTTTTAACGGACCAATACCCAGGGATCAATTCTACAGAGTTTAAGAAATTCTTGAAAGAAAAAAGAATACCTATGATATTTACAGCAGTCAATGCACCTTTTTCAAATGGACTAAATGAAAGATTGAACCAGACGTTAGTAAACAAAATTAGATGTAAATTAAATGAAAAAGAAAAAACGAAAGCGTGGACTACGATTGCACAAGAATGCGTAAATAAATATAATGAAACAATACATTCAGTCACTGGCTTTCCGCCGAGCTATCTTTTATATGGTACAAATGTCATGATACTACCCAAAGAATTAAAAGAAAAGAAATCACACGAGGAGTGGATTATAGATAGAAAAACAGCATTAGAAAAAACGATAAAATCTCATAATTATAACAAAATACAATTTGAAAAAAAGCTAAAAAAATATGAATTTAAAGCGGGAGACATGGTGTATATAGAAAATGGAAATAAACTTAATAGAAAGAAACTAGATGAATTGAAAATTGGACCGTTCGAAATTATTGAAAAAGTTTCAAACACAATATACAGGATTGATACAGGTCACAAAAAAACAGAGTCAAATCTTTATCATATTACGAAGATTATTCCCGTTCCTACATTAGAAAAAGACGACACAGAGTCAGACGAATCTGAAGAATAAAAAAAAATTTTTTCTGAAGAATAAATTTTTTTCCCCTGGGTGGGGAGATGTAAAGAAAATGTATTTTCTTTTTAATTTTTGAATGCATTGACGTCCTAATCCGAACACGGAAGAAAAACATAAATGACACCAATGGCGTCAAATAGAAAATATGGTTTTATTTAATTAGTATTGTGTAAATAAGTAGATAGAAGAGAATAAACTTTAAATGTCGTTTTTTTGATTACAGGTGAGTTTTATAATTTATTGTAATATAGGTTTTTTGTTTAATGTGAAATGTATGATAGTGTAAAATAAAACAAATATATTTTTTGATTACAGAGAAACACATCTTTGGTTTATTCCTTTTATATATATATATATATATATATATATATAATGTTAAATCTGAGGGGCATTTCATCTTATCATGTTATTACGCCATTGTAATTTTAACGCCATTGCAATAGGAACACAATATCGTAAAAAATAGTCACTTATTTTTAATAACTATGTTGCTTATCGAAGTTTAAAGCACGCAATATTAAACGGCGCTGTAGATTTCAATATGAAATTTACCTTATCGTGTATAGTTATATGTATACACCTGTGTTTAGCGCGTCATACTGGAACTAATAAAAATGGGTTGCGGATAAAAGGCGGGAGAAATGCAACCGAAGATGAATTTCCTTACGTCGTGAAGTTAATGTTGCAGTCATTGACGACCCGCAAGCCAGGTAACGAGCGAGTATGTTCGGGCATAGTCCTGGCATCTAAATGGACGCTGACTGCGGGACATTGTGTCAATACCGTCGAAGAAGAACTTCAGCAGCAGCTGAGCGCTGGAGTGATAAAAATCAAGCCGGTGATCGAGTACCAGGCGTCGCCAAAGGCGGAAGTCACCTACAGCGAGGTCACGTCCATGAGTAAGCCGTCCGGCGCGGGCACGGGATATCGAACCATGAGGAACGACATCGGGCTGCTTCACACGCAGCCAGTGTTCTTCGCCAAGTACGGAAAGTTGAGTCCGATCGATTACGCCGCATTGACGGGTCAGGCGGTTTCGATCGTCGGGTACGGGATATTTAAGAAAATATGGAAGGAGCTCCCGTTCGTTCCTCAGGTAATAGATGTGGTCGTTAAGGAGTGTCCCGGTGATTTTAATTATCCGCAAATGTGTTTCGCTCCCTCGTGCTCGGCACGCGGGTCTGTCTGTTCGGGCGACTCGGGTGGACCCGTCGTGCACGCGTCGGGCGTGATCGCCGTCGTGTCCGCAGTCGATTACCGCAACTGCTTCCCGGACTTGATCTCAAGTCGAGACCGATACAGCATGGGATACGAAATCGGCGTGAGCACTCCGATCAGTCCCTTCGTGGACTGGATATCGACCGTTATGAGAACAGAGACTGATACTAAGTTTTGATTGTTTTCATTTGTTATAATCTAAATGTAAAGTTATCTCAATGTATATTATGAATGTCGAGACGTGACTAACACGTTAACAGTTGAAAAATATATAAATAAACGTTGGCTCGCGTGTAACCCATCATCCTCCGTGTGTGTGCGCGTGTGTGTCAGTGTATGCGTGCGTACAAATAACTAACCTAACATAAATAAATAATAATTACAACATTAGAATACTAATTCATAATAAAATGAATACTGTAACACAATTATTTATACTTTACCCACGTTCGTCACTAGATGTCACTAGTAGTACCTTGACGTTCACGCTATAATCACATTTACTCTATTGCTCAAGAGATGGCGCTGTTAAAACCGATCTAGATCACGCTAACGTTTGTACGACGCAGCTACCATAAGTATTTCTAAGGACGCTTGTTTTGTATCGAGCTTTAGGGCCTGGTACTTCGCACGCTATACGCTTTCACCTTTGTTGAGACGTTTTAGTGTCGTGGTATTAGATTCCATCCATTGCTCTCTTTGCATACTTCCACCCCACGCTGGGATATGCTGGAGCAGCATTGGTCATCGCAATAGAAATAGTCCGTATTGTCATCTTAACGTAGTATTCCGTAATAAACGACGTAACAGCAGTTGCAAGACTTTTCCTGCACTTCGCCCCCCGCCTCACCGCACCATAAGTGACGCCCAACTCGAGGCCCGACGACGTGACGTCATCAAGAACGCGGCTACATGCTACGATTCTGCGCTACGACCAACGTCAGACGACCTACGTAATAATTAAATGACTGGAAAAGGAACTGGTACGGCGAAGATAAATAAAAGTCTTACATACGTTACGCGCACTGGAAGGAAAACTACAGTAAAGATCAAAAGTAAACCAAGCCAGAGGAAGATGTTGTCAGCTGAACAGTTCTCCGAGCTTCTGGACAGAATTGCAGCGCCCTCATCTTCAAGCAAGGGTTCTTTTATAAATTGTCACTACAGTTATAGTGGCGAGAAGGACGCCGAAGTAGTAGAAGCATTCCTGTCCGCGATAAATATTTTCAAGCGTTCTGCTGACATCGGCGATAAGACTGCGCTTAGCGAACTACCCGTTCTGCTCAAAGGCGAAGCTGGAGTATGGTGGTTAGGAGTTAAGAATGACGTGACTTCATGGTCGGATTTTGAAAACCGTCTACGCGAGAATTTTGCTCCTGTCCGCGAGCCATATTTGCTTTATATGGACATCACTCAAGAAAAACAACTGCCAGGAACTTCAACTGAAGACTTTGTACGGCGCAAGCGAATGTTGTTCTCTCAACTGCCGAGCCCAGGTCACGCGGAAATTCAGCAGTTGGATATGATATACGGACTCTTACGGCTGGACATTCGTGAGAAGGTTGCACGTGCTGACGTGAAAGACTTCAAGGGACTCTTGAAAGCTGCTCAAGCTGTTGAGCACGTCCTTGATGAAAAGGATAATGCCCAGGAAAAAGGACCGAATAAGAGTGAGTCAGATACTCGATCCGTGCCGATGCGAAGAAGTCGTTGCAGATACTGCAAGAACTACGGCCACACAGCTGAACATTGCAAGAGGCTATCATCCCGCAAAGAAGCTATTCAGAAAACGGCTACCAACACCAACGCAATTGAAGCGATCACACAGTTTCCATCACCGTCTACACCCAAATTTAAATGCTACGGTTGCGGTGCTCCCGGAGTAGTGAGGAGTAACTGCCAGACATGCCATGGGAACAAGGCTCAACGATCCCAGCCGGATGTTGGATTCTGTTCAATTACCACATCCACTGATGCCAGAGATCGTCCAGTTGTTTATGTTGAGATTGGTGGGGTACCTGGCACAGCGTATTTAGACAGCTGTGCTAAGACAAGCATCGCTTCTTACTCCTTGTACTGCCAGCTACAAAAGCAAGGATACGTATTTCATAAATTAGGAGTCGGAATAACATTGGCTGATGGTGTACAAAAGCGACAAAACGTGTTGGTCACCCAGGCTCCCGTGAAGATTAATGACCGCACGGTACTCACAACTTTTATAGTTCTGCCAGAGTCACGACGCAATCGAACTCTTCTTGGAGTAGGTTTTCTTCAAGATGCACAAATTGTACTAAACCTACCCCAATGCACTTGGTACTTCATAGAAGATCCTTCAGCGGAGTTCGAGCTCTATGAGGAGAGCTTTGTAAAATTTGGGGAAGGAGTAGCACTGGCTACCATGACAGCTGAGGATGTTTCCTTGTCACCCTCATTGCCTGAAGAAAGCAACACTGAAACCTCGCTCACACGCCCCTATGGCCCGTTAATAAGGGTAGACGTTCCTTCACCGCCGAAGAGAAAGGCTCATGACGAATTTCCTGCAAACTATTCTTCAGTAATTGACGCACTGTATGAAGACGCTAAACAAAGCCTCAAAGACTACGATGAGGAGGAAGATAACAACTCTGACTACAGTCTACTTCCATCGACATCTATATTTTCCGTAGATGTTGGAGTGTTAGAAGGCTTCTTGGAGAAGAACCAGGACGTATTCACACCGAATGGAAAGCCAGTTATGGATTTTGAGCACACCATCGAGACTGGCGATAATAAGCCTATATCAGTCCCGCCATACCGTCTGTCACCAGTGAAGACTGAGACTCTTAGAAAAGAAATAAACAAGATGCTGGCGGAAAAGATTATTGAACCATGCACATCCCCATGGGCAGCACCTGTAGTGATGGTACCGAAGAAGGACGGAACCACAAGAATATGCGTTGATTATCGGCAGCTCAACGCTGTGACAACACCTGACGCATATCCACTACCAAGGATTGATGATCTGCTCCACAATGCCAAGCCTACACCCTATATGAGTACAATAGATCTTCGTGCTGGCTATTGGCAGATAAGAGTTAAAGAAGAACACAGGGACAAAACTGCTTTCGTCACACCATTTGGAATGTATAGGTTTCTTAGAATGCCATTTGGGTTGCGTAACGCGCCTGCCACGTTCCAGAGAATGATGGATCGTTTTCGTATCGCTCTCAGCCATATCAAGCTAATGGTCTATCTGGATGACTTAATTGTCATGTCTGCTACGTTTGAGGACCATCTTAAGGACCTGCAGGAGGTTTTCAATAAACTCAAGGAGTTCAACTTGACTGCAAACCGTGAAAAGTGTAAATTTTGCTGCCAAAAAGTAAAATACTTAGGGCATTATATCACTGCTGATGGTCTGCAACCTGATCCAGAGAAAGTCAGTGCTATAATGAATACGCCACCTCCACGGAACCTTAAACATTTATTGTCCTTCATTCAAATGTGCTCCTGGTATAGACGATTCATACCCGGATTCGCAAAAGTAGCAGAACCTCTCACGCGCTTGACTAAGAAAAATGCTATTTGGAATTGGCGAGAAGAACAAGCGAATGCTTATGCAAAGCTTCGTGAACTCTTGGTGACACCCCCAGTACTTGTTCAAGCGGATGATACTAAGCCTTACACAATTAAGACTGATGCGAGTAATTATGCTCTCGGTGCAGTTCTCGTGCAGGGGGAGGGTGACACAGAGCACCCAGTAGAGTACGCGAGTCGACTCCTAACAAAGCCTGAACGCAATTATTCCACAACGGAACGGGAAGCGCTGGCTGTCGTATGGGCAGTTAGCAAATTTCGCGGTTATATTGAAGGTGGTAAGATAACGGTAATGACTGATCACCAAGCACTTAGATGGCTTATGTCTCTGAAGTCTCCAACTGGGCGCTTGGCCCGGTGGGCTCTATTGCTTCAGCCATATGATATTAGCATTAAATACATTACCGGTAGAACAAATGTCGTTGCTGATTCCCTATCTCGTCCCAGCTGTGAACCTGTGACAGAAGAAGACTGTGGACTCTGTACGGTGGTAGTAGATATGCCCGCAAAGAGCAAAGAAGTAATAAGGGCGGAACAACTCAAGGATGAAGGTATTGCAAAGATAGTACATAGCTTAGAAGGTAACGACGAGGAGAATGCCAGATACTGGAGTGGAAAAGGGTACTTCATGAGTAATGGCCTTTTATATCGTTGCCATTCAAACGCTGATGCACAAACCAGTCAGTTAATTATTCCAAAGCAAGAGCAAGCCCATATTATTACCACCTATCACAACGAACCGACTGCTGGACATTATGGAGTCGATAAGACATTTGAACGCATAGCAAGGCGTTACTATTGGAAAGGGATGAGAAAGCAAATAGAACGACATGTCCGCAATTGTCTTCAATGCCAACGCTACAAAGCTTCTAATCAAAAGCCCGCGGGATTGCTTCAAACAACAGCCCAGAATCAACGCTTTGAAGTGATAGCATTTGATTTATTTGGGCCACTACCCCGTACTGCTGGAAATCATAACTGGATCTTCATTGTTGAAGACGTAGCTACACGTTGGGTGGAGCTATTTGCTCTAGAACGAGCCACTGCAGAGGAGTGTGCCAAGATATTGCTTGAGGAGATAATACTAAGGTATGGCACCCCTCGTAGATTCATCAGCGATAACGGTACGCAGTTTGTCAGTAATGTCATGCAGCAGTTGACATATTGCCTCAACATTCAACATGGATTTACTCCGGTCTATCATCCTGAGACAAACCCAGTTGAGAGAAGAAATCGCGACCTAAAGGTTCAGTTGGCTATCCTAATTGAAGGCAACCATACGATGTGGGCAGAGAAACTGCCCAGTATTCGCTTCGCAATGAATACATCAAAATCGTGTTCCACGGGTTATACACCTGCATATCTAACATTCGGACGTGAATTAAGAACCACAGAGGATGTGGAACAAGATTTCCGAGAAATAGTCAGTAACGATAACTATATCAAAGAACTTACACCTCGTTTGCTCTTAATGGCAGACACTTTGATCAAAGCACGTGAAATGCAAGAGGGAAAGGAAGAGAAAAGGAAGGAGTATGCTGACAAGAAAAGACAACCTTGTCCTGACTACCAACCCGGAGACCTGGTGCTAGTGACAACTCATATCCTAAGTAAATCCAGTCAAGGGTTCAGTTCCAAATTGGCTCCACGACGCGATGGACCGTATGTGGTTGTACGTCGACATGGACCTAGCTCATTTGAAATCGCTAGTACAGATTCTAACAGCCCTGTTGGTATATATCATGCGTCAGCCTTAGTACGATATCGTTCTGAAGACGCTGCAGTGCCAGAACCTACGTTACCTATCAGGAAGAGAGGAAGGCCAAGAAAGCAAGATAGCAATACAAGGGTAGCCTCTGCTAAAGTAACCAGACCTCGAGGTAGACCACGTAAGACCCGACAGTAATGGAATAGCTAATCCTGTCCTATTCGTCGAGGCGACGTCATGGACAGAGGGGGAGAATTGTAACACAATTATTTATACTTTACCCACGTTCGTCACTAGATGTCACTAGTAGTACCTTGACGTTCACGCTATAATCACATTTACTCTATTGCTCAAGAGATGGCGCTGTTAAAACCGATCTAGATCACGCTAACGTTTGTACGACGCAGCTACCATAAGTATTTCTAAGGACGCTTGTTTTGTATCGAGCTTTAGGGCCTGGTACTTCGCACGCTATACGCTTTCACCTTTGTTGAGACGTTTTAGTGTCGTGGTATTAGATTCCATCCATTGCTCTCTTTGCATACTTCCACCCCACGCTGGGATATGCTGGAGCAGCATTGGTCATCGCAATAGAAATAGTCCGTATTGTCATCTTAACGTAGTATTCCGTAATAAACGACGTAACAGCAGTTGCAAGACTTTTCCTGCACTTCGCCCCCCGCCTCACCGCACCATAATACAATTTTTTTTAACATTTCAATGACGACTAATGAGAAAAAATGTACTATAATTTTTTTTCTTAATGAATTAATGCAATTATTTACTTTTATAAAAATTTATTTTTAATTATAAAAAATGTAATGGAATATGATTGAAATGTACTGTGTAATTTATGAAAAGCATGGAATAAAAGGCTTTTTTATTTATTTTATTATCTATATATATAAAATTGAAAAGAGACACACCACTGATTAAACAAAAAATCTCAGAAACTACCGAACCGATTAAGATGAAATTTGGCAGAGAGATAGTTTGTGCTAAGGAGACGTCAGCTAAGAACGGATTTTTGGAAATTCATCCCCTAAGTAGCAAAAATAGGGGTCCAAAGTCATTTTCATACAAACCAACTCCGTCAGTTTTAGAGTTATAAGTATGATTTTTTTTATGTAAGTTTATAGCAATAAACAAAAATTAAGTATAACACATTTTTTTTTGTAAAATCATCCCTTAAAGGTTTAAAGTAAGCGATTGAACGTAGTATGCAACTTCGTCATTTTTGAAGTTAAAAACATGAAAATTTACATATAAGCTCAAAATTGGAAACTTAATTTTGAAGTATTACGTTTTTTTGGAAAAGCATCCCCTAAAGGGTTAATTAAGGCAGCGTAAGTTGGTATGGGAACTTCGTCAGTTTTGAAGTAAGAAGGGTGAAATTTTGTATATAAGCTTATAGTCAGACACAAAAAATAACTGTATCACGGTTTCCTCGAAGAGGAGAGGAACAGGAAGCGGGAGAGGGACCGGGAGAGGGAGAGGGATAGAGAGCTGGAGAGGGAGAGGGGCAGGTAGCGGGAGAGGGAGAGGGAAAGGGAGCGGGAAAGGAAGTGGGAGTGGGAGAGGGAGTGGGAGAGGGACAGGAAGCTGGAGAGGGACTAGGAGTGGAGGGACTGGGAGAGAGAGAGAAAGAGGGAGAGGGATTAATATTGAAATTTTTAAGCAATAAATAACACTTCAATAACATGTTAAAGCACCGAAAATTTGTTTTTAAAATTATTGTTTATCTGTCTGTCTGTTTGTCTGTCCGGGCATCACCTCAAAACCCTTGAACTGATTTCGAAATTAGTTAAGTTATTTCTTATACTTTTGGTCATATTTTAGAAAACTTTTCATCCAGAAAAATTAAAATGTTTCCCTGGAAACAAGATGAAATTTTGTTATGGATTTTTCTTGAAATATCAACAATTTGCTTTAAATTTGCTACAAATGTTTTTCATTTAATTGATGGAATACATGTTTTCGAATTTTTCAAAATTTTTCATGAAAAAGAAAAAACAAATTAATGTGAATATTGTTTATTCTTCAAAACCCGCTGCCGGAGGAATAATTTGTGATTGTATCGTAGGTTTTACTTTTTAAATTCCTAAATTCAATATAAATTTACCTGTTGTTAAATTTTCTTCTGTGAGGGTTACAAATATAATTTCATAATAAGCATAATTTCCGCGTGCGAAGCTGCGGGCAACAGCTAGTATATATATAATGTTAAATCTGAGAGGCATTTCATCATGTTATTACGCCATTGTAATTTTAACGCCATTGCAATAGGAACACAATATCGTAAAAAATAGTCACCTATTTTTAATAACTATGTTGCTTATCGAAGTTTAAAGCACGCAATATTAAACGGCGCTGTAGATTTCAATATGAAATTTACCTTATCGTGTATAGTTATATGTATACACCTGTGTTTAGCGCGTCATACTGGAACTAATAAAAATGGGTTGCGGATAAAAGGCGGGAGAAATGCAACCGAAGATGAATTTCCTTACGTCGTGAAGTTAATGTTGCAGTCATTGACGACCCCCAAGCCAGGTAACGAGCGAGTATGTTCGGGCATAGTCCTGGCATCTAAATGGACGCTGACTGCGGGACATTGTGTCAATACCGTCGAAAAAGAACTTCAGCAGCAGCTGAGCGCTGGAGTGACAAAAATCAAGCCGGTGATCGAGTACCAGGCGTCGCCAAAGGCGGAAGTCACCTACAGCGAGGTCACGTCCATGAGTAAGCCGTCCGGCGCGGGCACGGGATATCGAACCATGAGGAACGACATCGGGCTGCTTCACACGCAGCCAGTGCTCTTCGCCAAGTACGGAAAGTTGAGTCCGATCGATTACGCCGCATTGAAGGGTCAGGCGGTTTCGATCGTCGGGTACGGGATATTTAAGAAAATATGGAAGGAGCTCCCGTTCGTTCCTCAGGTAATAGATGTGGTCGTTAAGGAGTGTCTCGGTAATTTTAATTATCCGCAAATGTGTTTCGCTCCCTCGTGCTCGGCACGCGGGTCTCCCTGTCCGGGCGACTCGGGCGGGCCCGTAGTGCACGCGTCGGGCGTGGTCGCCGTCGTGTCCGCAGGCGATTACCGCAACTGCTTCCCGGACTTGATCTCAAGGCGAGACCGATACAGCATGGGATACGAACTCGGCGTGGGCACTCCGATCAGTCCCTTCGTGGACTGGATATCGACCGTTATGAGAACAGAGACTGATACTAAGTTTTGATTGTTTTTATTTGTTATAATCTAATGTAAAGTTATCTCAATGTATGAATGTCGAGACGTGACTAACACGTTAACAGTTGAAAAATATATAAATAAACATTGGCTCGCGTGTAACCCATCATCCTCCGTTACAATTACAACATTAGAATACTAATTCACAATAAAATGAATACAATTTTTTTTAACATTTCAATGACGACTAATGAGAAAAAATGTACTATAATTTTTTTTCTTAATGAATTAATGCTTAATAATTAATTTACTTACTTTTATAAAAAAATTTTAATTATAAAAAATGTAATGGAATATGATTGAAATGTACTGTGTAATTTATGACAAGCATGGAATAAAAGGCTTTTTTATTTATTTTATGATATATACAGGGTGGATTTTTGAGACGGGTCAGTATGGGCAGGTACCTTAACCGTTATAGTTACAGGAAAACGTTCCTAGGAGACTATCCATAAGTTTTTAAGATATTCTGAACTGCATTCACAGATTTTTGAGAAAATGTACGGTCAGCGAAAAAAGTGCTAAAATCCAAAAAAAAAATATTTTTATGCCTATCGATCCTACTTCGTATGGGGATCAAAATACTCTATGGGATCATTTAAGGTATGAGTACTAGAAATGTCACAAAACGCTAAAAACATTTTCCATACATTTTGTACTGAAAAACGATAAATCAACTCGTAATATTCTTTATTGCCAAACAATCTTATTTCTTACTATGATTAAAATATTCTTTACGGCCTATTGAAATTTAAATACAAAAACCACGGTAAGACACAACATATCACACAAACATAAAAATAGGTTATCTACGAAATAAATTGTTCAAAATGACCGCCGTTTTCACGAATACATAAGTTCACTCGTTTTTGTACTGAGCAAGTAACAGCGGAAAGTTTTCTTTGATGGATATTAATTAAAATCCCCGTTAATGCCTCTTTCAGCTCCTGAACACTGTCGTACTTTCTTTTGTAGACTTCATTTTTTAGGTGGCCCCACAAAAAAATCGAGATGCTAACGCTTCTGATTAAGAATCAACGAAAGCTACAAGATAAACATACAAAAAATTAAAGAAAAGGAAGTCATTGATGCAATTATGCGACTAAAAGTAGATAAAAGCCCAGGACCTGACAAAATTACCAACGATGCCATTAAAAAAGCCAACAAAATTCTTGCTCTACCACTTACAAATCTGTTCAACCTAATTATTGAAAAATCAGAAACACCCTCACAATGGTCAGAGGCAAATATTATACTAATCTACAAAAAAGGTGATCCAAACGACATTGGAAATTATAGACCTATTAGCCTTCTGCCGTACCTTTATAAGTTATTTTCATCTGTCATTAATAACAGGATAAGCTCTACCCTATATAAGAGTCAACCAATAGAGCAAGCGGGTTTCAGAAAAGGCTTCTCTACAATAGATCACATCCATACACTAGAACTAGTCCTCGAAAAATACCAAGAACAGCAGAGACCCTTGTATGTAGCTTTTGTAGACTACCAAAAAGCTTTCGAGACGATATCCCACACGAGCATTTGGAAAGCTCTAGAAGATCAAGGGGTTGAAAACGAATATATTAAAGTAATTAGAAACATCTACCAAAACAGTACAAGCAGAATTAAATTAGAAAAAACTGGCCCGAGCTTTCCCATAAAACGGGGTGTGAGGCAGGGCGATCCCCTCTCTCCAAAGCTATTTATTGCTGTTTTAGAATCTATTATTAGTAAACTTGACTGGAAAAATTATGGCATAAATATACAAGGTCAAAAACTAAGCCATCTAAGATTTGCTGACGACATAGTACTACTATCAGACACCTCCTACCAGCTAAAAGCGATGCTCGAAGCTCTAAATGTGGTTAGCAACGAAGTTGGCTTACAAATCAACTACAATAAAACAATGATAATGACTAACAGAAAAGAATAGTAATTACGGTAGGCGAAGAACCTCTGAAATATACTGATTATTATACATACCTGGGTAAGCAAATTGGATTTGACAGGAAAAGTAATGATCTGGAAATAGACCGAAGGGTTCAATCGACATGAAACAAATACTGGAGCCTAAAAGAGATTTTCAAGAGTAACATACCTATAAATTTAAAAACAAAAGTCATGAACTCATGCCTGTTGCCGTGCTTGACGTATGCCTGCCAGACATGGAAATTTACTGCAAAGGCTAAAAATAAAATCGTCACTTGCCAACGTGGAATGGAGCGCAGTATGTTAAACATAAAGAAAAAGCAGAAAATACGACATACAAAAATAAGGAAATAGACGAAAGCAACAAACGCTCTAGGATACGCTAAAAAGATAAAATGGAAGTGGGCTGGACATGTAGCACGACTCCAAGACCAGAGATGGACAAGACAGGTGACATCGTGGAAGGGCCCACAAGGAAAGCGCTGCGTAGGAAGACCGTATACGAGATGGGACGATGTTTTAATCAGGACAGCAGGGAAAAACTGGCTACAAATAGCGACAGATAGAGAAAAATGGCTATCTTTGGAGGAGGCGTTCACCTTTGACGGGGTTCTTGCAGAAACCACTGACAGCAATCAACAAAACAAACTATAAATAAATAACATTTATTTATTAACGTTAACTCTTGACATTTACTAAACAATTAGACATAACAGTTATTTATTAATTAATTTTAAATTTCACAAATGACTATCACTTATTATTTGACTATGATTATTACATAACAATGCGTATAATGACGTTGACATTAACTATAATATAAAATAAATAACAATAATATTATAATAATAAATATTAATATTTAAAAATGTAATAATGTAAATGTAAATGTAATTTAATAATAATTAAAAATAAAATTATTAATCTAACACCATATTAAATCAATTTTTTTTAAATACTAAATGAGACCCAAAAATTGTTAAAAATACATAACACTCTATTGTAAAATAAGAATGTTAATTTTATAAAAAGAATGTATGTTAGCTAATAATAAAGTGACTTATAATTTAATGTTGCATAAAAAAATTGTGTACTTTGTGGAAATGTCAACATTGCAAGAAATAAAAAGCTTTTTTTTTTTATTTAACGCTTCTGGGCTGCGAGGTGGCCACTTAATTGGACCATGTGTTCCTATCCACTTTGTCCCGAATTGTTTGTTAGAACGCGTAAGACGGCTGTTATGTGGCGGTGCGCCATCTTGTTGAAAATAAACTTTTCGCAATTCCGTCAGGGGCCATTCATCCAACTGGTTTTGAAGATTCAAAATTTACTTTCAAACTTCTTTTTTATAATTTTTTTACTTATTTTTTTAGGAACAAATAAGGTTGTTTGGCGATAAAGAATATTACGAGTTGATTTATCGTTTTTCAGTACAAAATGTATGGAAAATGTTTTTAGCGATTTCTGACATTTCTAGTACTCATACCTTAAATGGTACCGTAGAGTATTTTGATCCCCATACGAAGTGGGATCGATACGCATAAAAATATTTTTTTTTTGGATTTTAGCACTTTTTTCGCTGACTATACATTTTCTCAAAAATCTGTGAATGCAGTTCAGAATATCTTAAAAAGTTGTGGATAGTCTCCTAGGAACGTTTTCCTGTAACTATAACGGTTAAGGTACCTGCCCTTACTGACCCGTCTCAAAAATCCACCCTGTATATATAATGTTAAATCTGAGAGGCATTTCATCTTATCACGTTATTACGCCATTGTAATTTTAACGCCATTGCAATAGGAACACAATATCGTAAAAAATAGTCACCTATTTTTTTATAACTATGTTGCTTATCGAAGTTTAAAGCACGCAATATTAAACGGCGCTGTAGATTTCAATATGAAAACCTTATCGTGTATAGTTATATGTATACACCTGTGTTTAGCGCGTTATACTGGAACTAATAAAAATGGGTTGCGGATAAAAGGCGGGAGAAATGCAACCGAAGATGAATTTCCTTACGTCGTGAAGTTAATGTTGCAGACATTGACGACCCGCAAGCCAGGTAACAAGTACATATGTTCGGGCGTCGTCCTGGCATCCAAATGGACGCTGACTGCGGGACACTGCGTCAGTGGCATCGAAGAAGAACTTCAGCAGCAGCTGAGCGCTGGCGTGACAAAAATCAAGCCGGTGATCGAGTACCAGGCTTCGCCAAAGGCGGAAGTCGCCTACAGCGAGGTCACGTCCACGAGTAGGCCGCCCGGCGCGGTCGAGACATATCGAACCATGAGGAACGACATCGGGCTGCTTCACACGCAGCCAGTGCTCTTCGCCAAGTACGGAAAGTTGAGTCCGATCGATTACGCCGCATTGACGGGTCAGGCGGTTTCGATCGTCGGGTACGGGATATTTAAGAAAATATGGAAGCTCCCGTTCGTTCCTCAGGTAATAGATGTGGTCGTTCAGGAGTGTCCCGGTGATTTTAATTATCCGCAAATATGTTTCGCTCCCTCGTGCTCGGCACGCGGGTCTGTCTGTTCGGGAGACTCGGGTGGACCCGTCGTGCACGCGTCGGGCGTGATCGCCGTCATATCCTCAGTCGATTTCCGCAACTGCTACCCGGACGTGATCTCAAGGCGAGACCGATACGACATGGGATACGAAGTCGGCGAGGGCACTCCGATCAGTCCCTTCGTGGACTGGATATCGAGTGTTATGAGAACAGAGATTGATACTAGGTTTTAATTGTTTTTATTTGTTATAATCTAATTTAAAGTCATCTCTATGTATGAATGTCGAGACGTGACTAACACGTTATCAGTTGAAAAATATATAAATAAACGTAGGCTCGCGTGTAACCCATCATCCTCCATATGTGTGTGTGTGTGTGTGTGTCAGTGCGTGCGTGTGCGATACCTCAGCCATGTCGAGCAGCAGCTTGGAGACGAGGTGCGAGTGCTGCTTGAGCGTCTCGCCACGCATGAACCAGGCGGCGGGCGGCGCGGGCGTGACGCTGTCGCCCAGCGTGACGCAGCCGCCCCCCGCGGCCCCCGCCCCACCGCCACCCTTCACCTTTACCTGCACCGTCACCGCCTTGCCCAGGTAGCACACCAGATGGTCCAGCAACGTCACCCTGCACGGAAAACAATTGAAACGAGCTGCTGTAGTATACACGCAGAAGTATTGCGTTATAGAGTATAGAGTCGAGTTATAGGAAAGATAACTCCAAATTAAAGAAAACCGGTTACAGTGAACGATTGTTTAAAGCACCATTACACCGCACACACACATTGACTCGTTAGTAAACAAGTAGTAGTAACACGTACAGATTGAAAATTTACCAGCATTTCTTTGCGTAAGTATTTGTACAAATTTAATGAGTTCTACCATGTATGTATAGTATAGCAATATACTTGTAGTTACCAATAAATAAATATAGCAAGTACATTACACAATAACAAGTACACATTCGTGAACATAAAAATTATTATAACATACCTTGTCTCTTTATCACTGCCGAAGTTAAGGGCCGCAAGCATTTTTTGTGGTGGGATTTCAATAATGATGCGGCGAAGTAGAGATATCACCTAAAACAATGCAGGATTGGCGTGATAATACAGGTTGTTTTTTTTTTTTTTCAAAATCAAAAAGTTCGATTCCTGGTCAGGGTTCTTAATTTTTCAAAAATCTAATGATGCAGTTTTAGTTTTCATCAAAATCGGCTCCGAGATTCTTTTGACCATTTTTCGCTATTCCTCATAATTTCTAATTTGGCTACCCACGCACACTTGAAAAAATTCATCCTGTATATCGTTATTACCTTTAATGAACTTTATAACAACGCTATTAATATGTCCATAAAATGGTTTTTGAGATATAAGCGACACTTATTTCAACGCTACCATCATTACGCCCAACTGCAGATTTAGTTGAAAAGCACTATACAAGATAATTATCTTAATCAAGGCAGTAGGTACCTGTGGTAGGTACTTTGACATCATCATTCCAGTTTCTGGTGGCTACCTATATGTTACGGTTTTTAGACTTTAGGGTTTAAGTATCGAAACGATTAGAATGTCTTATAATTTTGAATCGATTTATTGTAAAAGCTGGTTGTTTTCGAGAACAGATTTTTTTTGGAACGAAGTTCCTTATCGCGCGTTGTGAAAGGCGGCTAGACGGAAAATTACGACACTTTTTGATTCTTACGAATGACGACACTTTTTTTGAAGTGATTCACAGAGTTTTACAGAGATGGCGCTGTACAACAAAACAATACTTAAATCGAAAGGAACTTCGTTCCATCCGGGTGTCCCTTGACACCTCTCATGTTTTTTTTGTACATCTCTAGTGTCACGGTGATGACAAACAACAAATCGGGCCTTTTAGTTCCCGATGACTGTAGTGAACATTACAATGTTCAATGTGTGTCTGTGCGTGCATGCGCGTGTCTGTGCTAACCTGTCGCTGCACGCGCTCGCTGCCGGTGTGCAGCAGCGCCAGCAGGTCGGGCAGCAGCTCGGTGCGCTGCGCGAGGTGCGCGCGCCCCGCCGCGCTGCCGCTCAGTGCCAGCAACTGTCACACAACACACACTATTATATCAACCGCTGTGGACACCTGACGCCAAACTCTACTAGTAACTACAGCTTCACTGATCGTATACTGTCACCGACACATTGTCACGACGCTTGCATCATACTCCGTACTAGGATTCCCTGCGTCGCAGTGACATTGACGACATTAAATTAAGCAACAGATCAGTATAACCCGAGACCCGATAACCAAATACTTTTCGGTTACATAAATATCTGCTCCGGCCGGGGCTGCGATCAACCGTTGGCTTCGTAGGCAGAGTGACTAGCAAACTTCGTAACTACGAAGAGAGAAGAAAGAAAGCCCCCCTCCCGAGCGTTCGCTAGTCGATAACGGAATGAATGTATTATAGATAGCATCCAGTCACCATGGAGAGCATCTCGAAGCAGTAGTTGTCCTGCAGGTGTGCGGTGACGCGCGGCGTGTCCTCCCCGCCGGCGCGCGCGGCGCTCTCCGCGCACAGCAGCGCCGTCTCCCAGTCGTCGCGCACGCGCGCCGCCTCGCACCCGATCGCGATCACGATGTGCGACATCACCTGCCATCACAACCGGTGTTTTACACGAGTCTTATTTGGTAAGCGATTTTGCCATTCGTTTTTATTGAAATATAATTTTAAATTAGCTAAAAAAAATAACATTTGTAAATAGAAATTCATTTTGGCATTAGATGATTATTTATTTGTATTTAAATTATTATCACTTTGTATCAAATTATTTTTAAACTTCAATGTACGATGAAAAGACAAGTAAGATTGTTAACCAAAAAGGACTCGTGTATAAAAATGATAATCCATTTTTAAACACTAATGTCATTACACAATGGGCGTTCCAACTCGATGGACGGTTTAGGTAGCTTATCTGTATATAATATCCACCGATTAATTAAAAAAAAATCAGTTATATTGTAAAGCCTAATCGGTTGATATTTTATCATCCATCACACACAAACTGTAAAACTTGTGATGTAATATAATGAAACACTTTGAAAAAACACATTGCACACAAAGGCGCTGCGCTGATCAAAATATTTTTTAATGGCAAAATATGACGATTATAGGGAAATTCCGTATTATCAAGTATTTAGGATTAATTTGGGGTCATTGAAGTATTGTTAGTACAATGTAGAACCGACAACCCGAACACGATTGATGTCCCAATGGCGCCAATGGGCTTCAATTTTCAATGGATTCGTTCGATTTTGAAGGAACGGGGGCTCAGTTTTGAAAATAGAACCTCCCGGCGCGACACTGTTCAAGATGTCTGTTCTGGTACTTTAATACATAATACTTCAATGTTCAGGTGTACCTGGCACTGCAGCGAGGTGAGCTTGTGTCCGGCGAACAGGATCCCGACGACGTGCTCGCGCAGGTCGCTGTCCCCCCCCGCGTCGCCCGCCGCCGCCGCCTCGCCCGCCTCGCTGCCGCACTCCTCCCACTCCAGCAGCTTCCCAAACACCTGCCGACACACACATACACATACACAACCGACAAGGTTTCTAAACATGTTATTGTTATTAATTAACATTCTTAACGAAGAAATTACGATAAGCTACTTTCAAAGTGTGATTAAATTTGCAAAACGGTAAGTTAATTATGTAACTTATGTGAGCAAAACTTGCTTATGGAAAGGGCGTCTAACGTAAGACATTTTTATTTTTCATTCATCTCGTAACTTATATCAACATTTATAATTTTGTAAAGCAGGAGTACAAACTCGGAACACGGTCATTTTAATGGATAAATAGTGTGTACAACAAACCTGTGAAGTCAGAAGGCGGAACACCCGCAGCGTGTCTCGTTCGACGAGTGTGTGTAGCGGCGGCGCGGACGAGACGGCGGGCGCGGGCGCAGGCGCGGGCGCGCTCAGCACGCGCACCTGCCGCACGCGCACCGCCGCCTCCGGCCCGCGCAGCTCACAGCGCACGCGCACCGCCGTGCTCGTCATCCCTGATGGAAACCACCAATCAGATCATGACCAAATAACGATACGTGTAAAAAAATAGTTCTTCCTCTGGGCCGGCGCTGTTCTGGCGATTCGTCTAGTATTGTTAATGTCCATAGGTGACGGTGACCATTTATCATCTGGACGTCCGTCTGCTTTTTCGTCAGCCCTTCAGGCCAATCTGACCACACATGTAAAAACCAACTAGCTGAGTGACTTTAAAGTTATACAAGAGATTCAAAATGCAGGAATGCACTACATAGGTTTATAAGATACAAATCACTCACTCGGCAATGTGTAGCACAGCCAGGTAGCCGACTTGGTATCGACTTCCACATCTTGCATGTGGAACAATTCACTTGTTCCACCGCTGAACAGGAACGAGACTAGCAATGTCTTGTTCTGAAATAATTCGGTAAATTAATACTCTACAATGGTAAGCTGTTAACTTTGGCAGGATAATACTTTCGTTATAATATTCTATCAACACGAACACTACCTTACCAGTTGAAAACCACGGCCATCTAAGAAGATGAATGTGGTTTTTCTTTCTTTCTCCTCTACTTTCTTGACAAGCGACGCATCAATGATCTCTAAGTGTATTCAGCTTACTATTCTGCTCTTTAGTCAGCTCTAGGCCTCTTCGAGAGGAGAGACCCGTGTCCAGTAGGGGGCCATTAATGAGTTGAAGCCAGTCGGCTAATAGTCACATATAAAAAACCATAGTGCACGCACCGCCGTGTCCCGTGTATTGTCGACGTGCACGCACACGATGTGCGGGCGCTCGTCGATGGAGCCGCCGGGGTACGAGACCTGGATCCACTTGGCCTTGTTGCGGTCCTCGTCGCCCGACTCCCAGAACGTCTCCGTGCTGCCGTCGGTGAGCGCACCCGCCATGCCCTGTCGCGACGACACCACCACGTCGCACCAGCCCGTCACGTCCGGACAGCTCCAGACGAAGTTCTGTTGCTGTCACCACACAAACCAGACGAACTGATGTTCAATTATTTCTCGTTAGCAGTTCACTCGTTGTGAGAGAGTTTGCTCACTGTCCATTTTTCGTGGTCTGTCGCGAAAAACTTTTGTGAGGTCTGTCCAGCGAGTTGATGACTGTTGTTGGTGTATAGACAGTAATCATTAGAGGGAACAGTCGCCTGGTAGGTAGAAAACTGGCCAAGCAACAGTATTCTTTCAATGGAGCTCGCTGTTCTTAATCCTGAATCTAAGAATTCTTTGTTATCCTCTTAAATGTTAAATACATGGGCATAAAATTAAAATCATAACCAAAGTATTAAAATATCATATGGAGCACTTTAAGTGCAACTGTACCTTAGTGTTGTAGCTATGGAAGCTCTCGTGGAGAGCGCCAAGCAATCCGTCCTCGAAAGCTCCGTCTTCACCATGAGATAGAATCTTGCTGATCACACTGAACACTTGTGATCTGATTCCGGGCAGCGTTAACAGTTCACACGTTTCATTTAAGAATTACATAAATAACATCAAGTCTTCAATCGGTATTAATAACATATTGAAATAGTATTACTAAATAATTCGCTGATTTGACCTTTCGGTTTGAATGTCACGAGCTTCTACGCCATCAAGTAAGTGTGTGGGTAAGTGCGTGTGTGGGGGGGGGGGGGGTCACCTGTGCAAGAAGGCGCGGTCGTGCGGCGAGTAGTGCAGCGCCCAGCAGCGTACGGCCTGCAGGCCGGCGGCGCTGGCGGGCGGCAGCGAGGGCGCCAGCGCGCTCACCGACCCCAGGAACGAGTGGAACGCCGCCCGCGCGCCGCGCGCCGCCTTGCCGCCCGGACAGATCGCCGACGTCGAGGCCGTCTGCAGCACGCGCGGGTTCACCTCGTTCGCCGCATTTACCGCATTCACCGCATTCTGACAGGTTCACTTGTCGTTATTGTATGCACTCTATTGTTTGTAAAGTTATTACAATTTATGTTAAACTTTATTAATATAGTCCACTCGTTTGGGGCTTCCAAATGGGGTTACACTGAATACACAAGTACAATACACAATACTAGAAGTATTGAAAATGGGTAATTTTGTGCGTGTTGATGCCCTCTTTCCGAATTCCAGCGTTGTCGGTTGTCATCTTGAGATGTAATTTAAAAAATATTTCAACAACAGAATGCTTATTCTTTCTGAGTAACATGAACTAATTATATAAGGCAATAGATCGAAGACTTGAAAATTGGTTGAACATGGCATGTGTGTATCAGTGTACGTACCTCCTTGTTGTCGTCGTCGACGTCGAGCGGCGGCATGATGCGCGAGTACTTGTCAAGCGTGTTGCAGAACCACCACATGACGTCGTGCACGCTCGTCGGCTGCGTCGTAGACCGCAGCAGCCAGTTCAGAGCCTATACGACAATCGCGATGTCATGTCACTAACATTCACATACGAAGCGATATACACAAAAGAATAATAGTATGATAAAAATAATAAAGCATTTTCTTCAGAACATCTCCGTGCCTCTATAACTTCAGCGAAAACAGCCTCACCTCAAACCCGTACTGTCTGACGGTGTTGACGCGCACAGCGGCGTCCATCTTCTGTCGGTAGCCGTGCAGGTCCTTCCTGACGAGAACGAAGGTCATGACCGGGCTGCGCATGAGGGCGTCGATGTCCAGGGTGGGGGGCTCGAACGCAGACAACGTGCAGCCCTCGTTCGTCCACTCACCGCACGTTACTAGCTTCTGCAGAGCTGGGCTCGGTTGGGCGAGGAGAGAAGAGCCAGCGGCGCCTAAAATTGTAAATCTTGATATAAATAGATAAAAGAGTATAGGACACTCCCGACCATATATACTGACGATGCGAAAAAGACCACCGAGCGGGTAACCGCTGGATGCGGAAAGCTCAAACCCAATTAGAGTGGGACAAGTTAGAGGTAAGTAGCTTATGTAATTTATCAATGTCAATGTTATGTGACAGAGAAGCACTCACCGGGAAACGTGTCAATGGGGTCCGGCTCGGTCTTAGCGAGCGGCAGCAGCGCGGCGGACGCTAGCGAGCCCGCCTGCCCCATCGACACCGAGCGGTGCACGCGCGACGGACCCGCCGCGTCCTCCGTCTGCGTACAAGTCGAACACACGCTTACATTATACACTACACTTAACAGTTTGTTGGACCTTCCAAGCATTAAAGTTCCAGATATTTCCAACATTTTTGAAAAAAATTTAAAAAAAATATTTTTTAAAAATATTTTTCAAAAAGACAACAAACGAACTGATGATCCACCTGATGGTACGTGTCTATCGTCATTTATAGACATTAGAGACACCAAAGGCATCACTGATGCGTTGTCGGACAAGAAAGACGATACAATTTAAAACGCAATTACTTTATTATTAACTATCTGTATGATATTATAAAAAAGTGCTTGACGGCTTTTAATTTTTTTGACCTGCAACAATTTTGTGACACCTCTAACGGTGTAGATGTTTGTGAGCGGCGGCGACTACTCGACGATCAGTGTTATTGTGACAGTGTATGCGTATCGTGTACCTGCGGCGCGGGCGGCGGCGGGCGGCCGAGCGAGTGGTAGCGCGCGGGCGGGTCGGCGGGGAGCGCGGCGCGGGGGGCGGCACCCAGCGCGGGCAGCACGTGGAACGGGGGCGCCGGCTGCCACACGCTGCCCGGTGGCGTGGGCGGACTGCGTCCCGCAGTCTCCGCGAACGGCGACAGGCTCATCGACTCTGCGTACATACACCACAGTGGAGACACCGATGATTTAAAAAGTAGGGTAGGCCGAGGTAACAATTCACATCGACCTTCTTCAATTATTTTTGACAACGGTCTCTACCTTGGGATTATAATGCAATATGAAGACTACTAGGAAAACTATTTTGTCGAATGAGATTTAGTCTGTATTTTATTATGTTAAACCGCTGATTACCATAGTATTATGCTACTATAAGTCCCCACGAACTAAGAATGCATATTTGTCGTTTGTCATCGCAGTGACACTAGAGATGTACAAAAAAATCGATTCACAAAAGAACCAATTTTTGCAACAAATCGATTCAAAATTGTAAGACTTTCTAATCGATTCAAGAATTAAATTGTAAATTCTAAAAACCGAAACATTTAGATATCCACAAGTAACTGGAATGATATTGCCTCCATTGAGCTACTTAAGTTACTTTACCATACCTATACGCTCAATAATTATGTATTTACGACTATAATAAAATATTTTTTTCCTAAAAAACTCATTGTTAATTCGTTCGCGCCGCATCCAGCGTATGAAATTTGGGTTTCGGTTGAATAATGAATATTCTAACCGTATTTTAATCAGTACAAATGGCTGCGGTTAGAGATTATCGTAATAAACACTTTTGGTCATGTTCTTATAGAAGAGAAGAAATTAAATTGTTTAATTGTTAAACACAAAGAAAGAAATAAAATAAATTAATTTTTATTTTTAGTTTCGATTATAGTAATGTATCGATTATTATGGTTTTATAAGTGGCTTCATGCCGTCACATCACTTAACGTCAGTGTAGATTTTGTCATCTTCATTTAACATTGATTCGACGCTTTATTTTTTTATTAAATTTTGCATAAATTATGATGTGATGGGATTTTTACTAGATTATAACGTTTAATATGATTTATAAATAACGTCAATACGAATACGATACAATAAGAATAGGGATTTTTAACAAATTTTGGCAAAATCCTTTGTTCGTAAGTAACCAACTATTCATGTCAATTAAATAATTATTCCATTTTGCTCAAAGACGTACGTACAAGGTTGGTTCATATTAATAAATGGCAGCTATCATTAATGCGTTCTTAGATAATTTTGAGTATAGTAGGTACAAGTCCTTGTGGTAAATCAATAAGAATTTGATTTACCTGCTGATGAATTGCTGATGAATAATTTTATTGTTAGTTGATGACTTTATTGATAATTTTACTGTAAGTTGTTGAAGCGTTCAAAGTTATGCTGAACGCACATATGTCCGTGCCGTACGCGCCACATTTGTATGAAATCATATGAACGCCCGATGCGGCAGACATGTGCGTCTGGCGCGTTCAGTGCCAATATATGTGCGACCACCATTAAGCAACAGCGGGTGCGGTCGGTAGTTGGATGGGTGACCGCTAGTGGCAAAAAATCTTGAGCTTCGTGTGCTTCGGAGGACGCGTTAAGCCGTCGGTCCCAGATTGTTATCGTAAGTTAAGTCGTAGGGCGGCATGAAAACTTCCGTCACTCGGGTTGGGCACTAACCCCTCCATCAATACGCACTGGCCTCCTCAAAAGGAGAGATCTGTGTTCAGTAGTGGGCCGTTAATGGGTTGTAGCCACAAGTAGACGATTTTGGTAAAGAGTATTTCAAACTCTGACAAAAAATATATAGTAAAGTGATTTACCTGAGTTATTCAGCGGTGCTAAATCAAGCAGGAACAGCGCGTTGTCTCGGATGACCAGGTGGTCGATCTCGGCGTCGAAGCTCTCCTCCCTGTCGGCCGCTTCGATGATGGTCACTGTCTTGTTCTTGACGGAGGTGGTCGATTTGAGCGACCTCTCACGGCACTTCTCGCAGAATATGTACCAAAGCTGGTACGCTGATAACGTAGCCCGGATCTTAACGCCGATTAAGTCTAATGTGATGTGGAAAACGAAATTAAAATTACACTCGAGTCAAAATGTTTTCGTAAAGAAACTATGCTGAAGTAACTCAAATATGACATTACAAGTAAAAGCTGTTATGGATCTACGGGAATTCCCAAGCGAGTGGCCCCAGTTATTGCGATGTTTTATTTGTATAGTTCGTTTGTCCATGCCTCCCGAATCCTATTGCAGGGGTATGAGCGTATGAGCGTTTATTTATTCATTACTAGCGCTCTGTCGGCGACTTCGCCAGCGATTTCAGACCATGATCTACCTGCGTGCTGAATTTCATGAAAATCCGTTCAGTAACTTTGCGTGAAAGACTAACTAACATCCATATAAACCAATGATATTAAACTATAGATACGTTATGCCATTACAAATCAGCCAAAAAGTCTGTTCCGACCGAGCTACAACACACACACACGTTTATCTTTTGTTTCACTACACCAATCACTATTACATTGGTAAATTATGTAAAAGGGATGGCACTACTAAAACCATAATAGTGAAAAAGACAACTAGACGGCCTCACTCTGAGGCAGCTATCAACTGTCTGAATTAAAATCGCTATACTTGACTAAATTCAACTGACGTAATTTCAGCGCCGTCTTGGCATATCTACCTCTTTTCGTACATATAATATCATTGATATAAACTTAATATTGTGTACGATACCCTGCGCAAGTTGTCCGCATGCGGCGGCGGGCGCGGCGGGCGCGGCGGTCCCGGCGGGCGAGGCGGGCGAGTCGGACGGCGGGTCGGCGTCGCGGTAAGCGCCGGCGCGGTCGTACCCGCGCGAGGTGGGCGCGCGGCAGCCGGGGTGCGCCTGCTTCATGTGCCCCGCCAGCGGGGGCGCCACGTTCGCGCCGCCGCACAGTTCGCACCGCACTGCGCCACACACACGTGTTATACAGCGTTTATTTCATTCATGTGGACAAAATTTCATCTGCACCGACATGTATGCATATTCATGGATCTTTACAAAATTAGTCGCACTACACCTTTAAGAAATTATTAAAAAAATTTACAACTACCACTGGACAGACGCCAAGATTTTTTGAGATTTTTATTATTTGCTGTAGCCAAACAAATATATTCTTACACTAGTGTCGTCATAAAAGTGGCCAAGTGCGTGTCACACTCGTCTATTTTTTAGATTTTTCACTCTCTTATTTTATTTATTTATTCATAAGTACCGTGTGGGTTTAAAAGTAAGAGGGAGTGGGAACACATTTTACCACTTTGAGAAAAACTGGTTTTAGGAACCTCAATGTCATTTTTAAAGACTTATTTATAGACACGCACGTATAAGTTTGATGAAAAAAAAAATTGTTTACTTAATTTTTTTTTTGGTAAAAATTGTAAAGCGGTACACAGAATACATCTTCCTACCAAGTTTCAACTGTGTAGTCTCAATAGATTTTGGCCTAATGGTTAGCTGGCAGAGAACGCATAAAGCATTAAGCTCGCCATTTGTATCTTAATCTTGTATTGTGGTCAATAAAGATTAAATAAATAAATAAAGTGTCTGTGACATACGGACGGGTAGACAGACAGACATGACGAATCTATAAGGGTTCCGTCTATTGCCATTCAGCTACGGAACCCTAAAAACGCACCTGAATATGGGGTCCTACTGGGCCAGTACTTTGTTTCTTTCTTCCTGCGGACGCCGCATGTTGGTTTGACTTCTTCATTCTCATTGGCTTCGTGGGGATCTTTTCTGTATCTGTTGCATAAAGATTTTTAAATTAATTAGCAATTTTACAAATACGTAAATATAGGTTGTCTTAATAATGGGACAAATTGAATGGATATAAAATGAATGCAATGAGTCATTGAATTGGACGGATTAAAAATAATGATGTGATCAATCGCATATACAATATTTGTTGGTTAATGTAGGACCGGTAATGAATGGTATATAGAGATATGTATTGTATATACTTGTCGGTGGCGGGCGCGAGTTGGTCGGAGTCGCAGAGCGCGTCCCACAGCGCCACCAGCGCGCGCAACGCGGGCGGCAACACGTTCACCACGGCCGACTGCGACGACCCGCCTGCGACACACCATCAACATAAACGGTTACATACATCATTCTTCTACTTACTTATGCGATGTTTACATGTACAGCTATCATAATTTCCGTTCTTCTAAGGCCCTTACCCACCGGCGTTATGCGAGCGTTAGCGTTTCTTCAACGTCTGCGCAGCGACAACGTCGCGTTAGAGAATCTCTAATGGCAACCGTTCGTGCTTCGAATTCGTAACGTCAAGTTCGCGTCAACGCAACGTTAACGTTGTGTTTATTGACAACAAGTACAACCACGCCGTCCCACTCTGTTCGTGTGTGACTAAATATTGTATGTCATTTTGAATCCCTTTTTAAAGTTCGTCAAATGTAGTTTCCGACATTCGCAAATATTTACAAAACTCAGATTCATTATTTTTAATACTATTAAAGTACAGTGCGAAATATTCACTTTCTTGTAATCGATTGGACCATATAGGATTTTTCCAAAACTGACGATGATAATTTATTTTTATTTTACGTGATTTTCGTCGAAGTAGCAAAGTAGTGTTTCCTCTTCGGAATCCATTTTGTCTCTGATTGTACGTCTGAAATCGCAGCATATGCGCGACGTTGACGTTGCGTTCAGCGGATGCGCAACGTTAACGTCGCGACAACGCTGTGCAGACGTTGGAGAAACGCCAATGCTCGCATAACGCCCGTGGGATAAAGGCCTAATGAAGACAGGTTAAACTTGTTTCTTTTCCCTTTTTCTCTTTGCTTAACTGTTTCTATATCACAAAAAGTATTCAAACAATTAGGCCGTCGTTGCAAGCGACAAAAGCTGGTCAACTTTGACAATCATTCAGATAAGACCGTATGGTCCGATTACTCTCTCCGATAACACAGGCGGGTCTGAACCTGGCTCAGCGTGCGACGAGTGCGGTTCATCCTCCTGTATGGCGGCGGCGGCGGTGACGTCAACGCGGCGCGCGCGGCTCGCGCTCGCCTCCGTCCCCGACCGCGTCAGCGACTCCAGCGTGGACGGGTTGATGCGCAGGTACGAGCCTGACGGTTAAAAGGATACTACTGAATCGAACCCTTTACGTTACGTTGATACGTTGCTGGGTATGAATGGGCCAAATCAAAAGATTACATGGTAAAATACAATAATATTATGGCCCAAGAAGCCAAAATACAAAACAGGTAGAGTGAGTGCGTGGTCCTAGAGTTGTTCAAATACTCCGAACCTGTGCACTTAACGTGTTTAATGAAAGATTAATACTCCCTTGGTCGTGTACGATGGATTCTGCCGGGTGACCGTAGTATTAGGTCAATGCGTACTCTTGAAATGTTTTTATACGTAAATATTTGGAACCGGTATTTTTAGTTTGGTCATGACATAATAATGTGTGCACTTCATAAAAAAACGTTTTAACTTAAACTTAAAAGATTATTCTTAAAGATAAATTATGACACCAAGATTCCAAAAGCTGCTGAATGACTAACTACTAAATAGTTTTTAGTAGAAAAAAGTTTATCCGCAAGTTTCTACAAGAATAGGAAATTCCAAAAGTTTAACAATAGGCATAGTTTCCACTAGTATTTACATACTTTATAATAGGGTAGTTTTGAGCTACAGCGAAGCATGGCCGGGCCGAAAGATAGATACACTTGTGAATATTATCGTCCGGAAATATGAAAATACAATAAAATAATTATAACGTATTATATTTTACACAATACATTATTGGAGTGTAGTAATTAGGATTATAGTACTCAATACACGACATATTTTCGGATGAACGTGATGATGTGAAATCTGATTAGGTCACTTATTTTTGTTTCTAATGTCATTATTTTCAGAGCAATGACCGCGTTGGTATAAATAAATAGCACAACGATGTTAATTTTATCTCTGAACTGTTTAGGCCACTGAATAAGTTCACACTTGTGGATATTGCGGTCCGATGAATGTCTTTTGGGAACAGTAGAAATAATAATCGCGTAATGATTTTTATTGATTTTATTATCACACGTACCATAGGTCTCATAGGCTAGTTATTCCAGGGATATAAATAAATATTAATAAATGTAGTCGAGGTCCTATAAAATTTAATATATTGCCATTTAATAAATAATCAACGTAAATTTAGCTTTATTTTTAAGTAACTTTAGCTTTATTTTAAAACAAAAAAAAATCATAGTCCGGTACTATGCCTGTACAGAAGAGAAAATGAAACCGGAAATTCTTTAGAATAGAGACGTTGCGATGGCAGGACATCATAATGTGTAGTTAAAAGTACTTGGAATACTCACCGGCGTTGGAGACCTCGACAGAGTGCCGCTGCGGCTTCTGCGGCGCGGTGTCATGCAGGCCGCGCGTCACCACCGGCGTGCCCGACTTGGGCAGGTGCGGGTGGAACTTCAGGAACGCCGCACACGCTATGGCGTCCGGAACTATGCCTGCTCGACACAACATTCAAACTTTGATTGACAATGACATAAGAGCTATGTATCAATATGATACATTCCTTTTCGTTGTAAGGGAATCTATCCATCTTATTTATTACCGACCAGTTTGATCTCAAAGGTACTTATGCATCGGAATAGGGTATTTTTTGCCCACTGGCTAACAACCTCTTTCTATAATCTACAGTCAAATATTTTTTATGTTGTATGTTAATATGTTAGTTAAACCTGTAGCCAATGTTTTGTTTATTTATTTATTCAACTTTTATTAACCACAATAAAATATCACAGTAGAAATGGCGAGCTTAATGCTTAATGCATTCTCAACTAGCTAACCATTGGCCAAAATAGAAAGGTGCAAAAGGCGGTTTGGGACCTACATAAAATACATAAAATATGTATATAAATACATATATAGCTATAAATGCATAAGTTCATATATTCCTACATAGACATACATAACGTAAATGTTGAAGGCACGTACCCTCATGTCGGAGCATGGAGGCGAACACCGCCCGCAGACACTCGGCCTGTGCGGGCGAGAGTGCGTGCTTGCGCGGCGGCGCGACGCCGGCACGCGCCGGCAGCGGCGGCGGCGACGACGATCGACGGAACCGCCCGCGGCTGCGCTCGCGACTCGTCCGGGACGACTCTTTGCCGTCCTGGACATATACAATACATTTTTAAAAACATTTTATAACAAAACATATACATTACACATTATGCTATTAAATAAATAAATGTGTTTATTGGATCCTAGAGACGATTTACACTCAAAATTGGACCACAAATATTTTTTTTCAAAATTTTACATTTACATCACATTGTCATTTTAAATACTCAATATTCTTCAATAAATTGATGACGAAATTAAAGTACTGTGAGCTAGTAAATAACCTGTTATTAGGATAATCATAACGACGTACCCTCGGAGGTCCAATATGGAAATGCGGTATGGGCGAAGTGTCGTCCGCGTCGGGCGAGGTCTGCGTGGCCTGCGCCAGCCGCCCGCTTAGCAAGTCGCCCTCTGTCACCTGCCCCTAAAACCATATCCATGTTTATCGATTGCAATAATATCTTGTCGAAGGCAATCAATAACATAGCAACTATGGATTCATTATGTTCCAGTGATATAGGGTACCTCAGACAAAGAGCTGTCATCGCGTAGGTTGTCACTGGAGCGGTACCGCACGGGCGACCACCAGTCGTCGGCGTTCCCGTTGCTGCGCCGTGGCAACCGCCTGCCAACAACAACATCACATCAACCACAAATATCTCCCAACGAGACACGAGGCATCTATTTACTCAATAACCTCCAGACATCAAATCGCCCCAATTACGGGTTCTCAATAGAAAATATACCTGTGCCAGACTCCTACTTTATGTCGCGACTAATGAAACCCAAATTTCTCGACGACGAGATGAAAACGTGTAAACAATTCCATAGGCTGATTGAAATTGCAATAATTATAATTATTATCTGTCTGATTCCAACCGGAGAATAAAATTACCGAAAGTATAATAAAACATGGCACGTGTACTACCCACGCACGTAATCAGGTATAACCTAATTTTCATTGTGAAAAATATTTCGCAAGAGGCATGGAAAATTCTACTTGACATTTGCTTGTGGACTTCTTATATTACTCATCCTTCAAGATTTAAGTGGGTCACTGTATCCACGACGTCAACTACTGAAATTACTGGACCAAATACTCATCTGATCCAACTCTGAAATTTGCCACTAATGTGCTATTTTGAGACCCAAAGACGAAAAGAAATTAACGAAATCAAAATTAAAAAGAAGTGTTTTGCAAACCGTATCGTATGGCATGTCAAATGATAGGGCCTATTGTAAGTATCTTAAATATATGTATTTTTGTTGGAGTTCTACAATGCATAGTTTTAAAATTATTCAGGAAATACCTAACGAAAATTGAAGACGACAATTAACTTTCCCCCATTATCTTCTTAACTACTAAGGCTAGAATTTTGAGAACAATACAGAAAATAGTTCTTTAGTTATACATTACAGGAAAATCTATAAGAAGTCCACGATCTTAAAAAAAGGGCAAATATAAATAAAACAGAAAAATAACTGTAAATACTTTATCAAAGTACGGAACCCTCTCTAAGCGAGTTTAACTTGTCAAGTTATTTTAGCAAGGTACATCATTTATAAGAGGCTTGATTGTTTCTTTCTTCTTCTCTCTTTCTTGGAAGGCCAACGTCTTAGTGGTGCCTTCGGTGGCGCTGATGTCCATTTACCATCAGGTGGATCGTCAGTAATCAGTACCGTTCGTTCGGTCGTATTTACTCGTAGACAAACATTAATTGGTATGTATAAAAGGAAGCGCTCATTGTCCAGCGGCTTGCGTCGATCCTAAGTGATCAACAAAGTTAAGCAACAGCGGGCGCGGTCGGTAGTTGGATGCGTGACCGCTAGTGGCAACAAATTCTTGAGCATTTCCGTGCTTCGGAGGGCACGTAAAGCCGTCGGACCTGGTTGTTATTATAAAATAACAGTCGTTAAGCCATGTCGGAGGCCTTCGGGCGGTTTGCAAACTTCCGCACTCGGTTTGGCCACTAACCCCTCCACCAATCCGCAATGCAGCAGCGTGGTGGAGTATGCTCTAGGCCTCCTCAAGAGGAGAGACCCGTGCCTGTTAGTGGGCCATTAATCGGTTGAAGCCAAAAGGTATCCTCACCGAGGCGTAGGCATCGATGCGGACTCGAAGCGCGCGAGGCGAGCTCGTTTGCTGGGCTCCGAGCCAAACGTGAACGGGCTTGCTGAACTGCTGTCTCCTTGTGGCTTTAATTCAAATAGTTACATTATTTAAATTCTTGCTACAAACATGTACAACTTATGTTAAAATGTTAAAATTGTAATGTTATGCGTGTATGTGCATGCAGTATCTAATTTAATAAATTGTGTGTTTTGTATCCGTGTATGCGAAGGTGTGATAAAAAAGAAATATCTCGTATATATACCTCTTCAGCATCGTTTCTTATAGCGAATGGGAATCTTCTGTCATCAAGGCTTAAATCTAAAACAAAGGAAACATATTTATTTAAACATATTATTATTACATTCATATTATCGTCACTACATAATGTAAGCCTATTTTATAAATGAATGTGTAGCGACCCTACATTTGTATGTTGTAGGTGAGCAACTCTGGTTTGGTTACCATATTATTAGAGAATAACACGATTGTCATTCATTGTCAAGCTAGAAAAATAGCAAAATATTGTATTATTAAAACATTGAAAATATAAACAAGCAAAGAGAAGGAATATATTGTAATTGTATTTTTATTGTAATCTGAGATTCCTGAGGCTATTCATAATACATACATTAAGGAGAGTGGATCTGACAACAGTGATAGAATAATAATAGCGGGTCGCTATTATTATATATTGTATATAGTGCTTTTCCGCACTTAGATAATCTTTAATAGTAATAAAGCATATGAAGTTTTGATGGATTGACATAAACTAATGACATTTTACCTTTATTTATTTTTCTAATGATTATTTTACTATACTTACACAGATACTAATTAACGCAATAAGCGTTAAATACTGGCTTTTTTATTTTAACAATACCCATTCTTGAAACTACTAGCAGCCGCCCTCCCCCCAACCCCTCTCTTTTACTCTAGAAGGACAAAGCCCAGGTAAAAGACAGAGATGGATTGTGACGAAAGAGCCTGTATATTCCTACCTTAAATAAACCTTTTTTTAAATTAGTGAAATAGGGATGTTGACTAATTTTAGGATTCAGTTTTATTTTATAGATAGAACCTTGAAGATAGAACCGTGAATATTGATTCACAAAAAAATATATTATAAAAATAATAATCTTCAATTTAAAAACAAAAATTGATAAATAAAAATCATTATCAAATTTCTCACCAAAAACGTCACATGACGTCAATATCCGATATTCAATACTATCTGTGTACTGAAGTTAGTTGAATTTCCATATAAAATAAGAACAATGACGTCATATTCCCAAGATGGCGTTTGAGATCACGTCAGAGTGAGTACAATTTTTAACATTTTAAATTAATGATATTTAATTTATTGTGATTGATTTCGATAAAAGAATCATATTTTAGATATTTAAATGTTACCATTAATACTTTAGACTTTATAGTAAACGAGTAGCCGCCCTCGCTTTGCTTCGGTTTTCTTCATTTTTTACACCTTGGGTTACATTATTGAAGTTTTATTAAGGATCCCTAATTTTTTGAAAATGGAATATAGCCTATGTTACTCGGGGATAGTGTAGCTTTCCAACAGTGTAAGAATTTTTCAAATCGGTTCAGTAGTTTCGGAGCCTATTCAATGCAAACAATCAAATCTTTCCTCTTTATATATTAGTATAGATTATAATTAATGTCAACATCCCTATTATAAGAAGTTTACTATACTATTCATAACCTCAATACTTACCACCAGAGCCGAAAGCTCCGTCGTCCTCCTCCTTAGTCCAAGTCTGGAGCTCAGCGCTCAACGCGTCCCCAAAACCGCTTGCCCCATCGATCTCCTCCTGCAAATAATATAAAAATATATAATTAAACGATATTACAACAAATATACGAACATTGTCCTTAGTGTGTTATTTGTCCAACCATCATATTATAATAGTCACAGGTCTTCTGTCACCGCTTTGCTTGTGACTCATACAATAATTTAACTTGCATAAATAATTTCGACGTTATATCAGGCCAGGCGCACTCCGCACTTTTGGTATGATGTTACAAGTACGTACTGCGTTCGACGGGTCCGGCCAATTTCAGAAGGGCTGCCACGCCTTGTCATACATTCGTAATCTATCACACATGTCATCACAAGAAAAAAAGGCAACCCTGATGTTGTCAGAGAGGATTAGAGTTATGATTAGAAAGAGGCAACGTCTAGATGTCAACGTTTGTTGACGATTAGCTCTGTGCGACCTGAATTACATTTTATTGTGTCGGAGCAAGAGTCGCTATTTATTTAAATGATTTTGCGGAATGACTCTTCTGTACTATTATGTATTGTGGTTGTACTAGGTTTTTTAAATTTATATATACATCGTGTTTGTGTTGGTGTCTTAGGTCTACAATAACGGTCATGATACGCAGTTTATTACTGCGAACACATCCCGTTAGAACTTACTTACTTGCCTTATAAATTGCAGGTTAAGTTGAAGATTGATACTCTTTTTATTTTAAAAACAAGCTATTTCAGATCGTATTTTTGATAACTATTTATATAGTCTAAATTGTGAAAACCCAGAAATACCTATAACATGCTTAGAAAAAAGTCTACAATATTGAAACCAATACAACATGCGTGATTTTAAAATTTATTCTTACCTTTACAAACGTAGATTCATACTTTATAAATAGATCACACTCACTTTATGTATACTATATGTATTATGCTTTCTTAAAACAGTATAATTTTCTCACTTTTCCTTATTTTCGTTGTACGATTACGGCTCTAGCAATTGTCTAAAACTTAACTTGACAAAACATAATCTACATTTAATCTGCTGATGAAAATGATATCTCCGCGAAAATGAAAAATAAGCTTTACCTTAAAATTGTATATCACGGTGAGCTACTTCTCTATAGCAATGGTTGATGTACAGTCACAAATTATTCAAATGCAATGCAAACTCAAATATTGTTAATTTGTCATTCTATTTGAAACACACTACAAAGTATCCTAGACATTACATTACTCAGTCGGGGGGTGGGAGTGGAAAGTGCGTGCGGCATTCATATTGTCACAGTGCAGTGCCTACTATGTGTTGTATTAATTATAACATATTCTCATTTGACTAATGATCAATAGTCTAACGCCCCAACTCAGAGTCACTAACGGTTACTTAAATCGCTCTTTAGTACAGAATTTATATGGTGATTCTCTACTAAGGAGCGATTAAAGTAACCGTTAGTGACTCTGAGTTGGGGCGTAAGATCCGGCTTAAGAAATATATAGCCACACATGTTTTTAATAAAAATGATCCACCATACAGGGTGAATTTTCCAAGGCCAAATTCTCAACTATTTTCTAAGTTATATTCTAAAGGATTCTCGGGGGCCGATTTTGATTATAACTAAAACTGGATCATTAGATTTTATTTCAGTTGCACAAAAAAACCATTGTTTTAATTAATAGCACATTATAATTCACACAACATGTTCATCTCTATCAAAAATCCATTATAGCCTAATAATGCTAAAATAAATAAAAAAACGCAGTTTGAAAAGGACTATCAGGAAAATGGTATTTCCTTGCATACAAGCATAGTTAAGCGTGTATCGTGACCAATGGACCATGCCGTAGCCATATCAAGTTGTGAACTATGATATATATTATAATAATAGCGTTAAATCGATATAACATGGTTCAGACAGTCTCTCACTGTGAAAGCTGTAACAAAAGTGAGTCATTCAAATAATAAAAACATTATTCATTACGCCTTTTCTTTAATTAATCATTACAGTTGAACGGTGTTATATCGATCATAGAAGTGAAGAAAAATGGGATAAAAAATTAAACAACAAGCGCTAACACTCTTAGGTTCAAACCGAACACTTGTTTCTCTCCAGTCTGGCGTGCACTGCTCCAGAGACTGAATGTCTGCTCACCATTACGTTCGCTTAGGTAATTGTAAACCTACTTGGTGAGACATTACGTACAGTGGGTGAGGGTTCGAAGTTTTGCAGGAGAGTCCTGTCGTACGGACGGTGGTACTGCATGCACCAAGCGATGGGCGCACCGTTAGCGTACGCCAGGATCGACTCCGGACTTAACCGGACCCATGTACCATCTTTGTTTACCACCTGGAAATTATACATAACGTGCAACATTAAGCAGAGCACAGAAATGCCGACTCCCATATAAAGTGCCGTCAATAATTTTATTAAAAAAATAAAAGTAAACGAAGTAATTTTTTATCACAGATTTGTACGATTAAACATAGCAGGCATCGCAAATAATTTTGCGTAAAATAATTATTAATTTTAGCATCAGATTTTATCTTATTCAATTAGCCGAATTTGGGTGAATCTAGACAATTTAATAAATATATAAAAATAAATCTTCTTATTTATTTTAACATAATTAGAAAAGATAGGCTAGTAGTAGGCTAGCCTTGTAGGCTAGATATAAGAGGGGACAAATATGTGTTCTACAATAAAAAATAACATAAGTTTTTTAATTATCTATTCATTAAATAAATCCTAATTATTTAAAGAACAGATAAGCCTGATTGCTTCGGTGTAGATATTGTGTACATACCAACTTTAGATAACCGACTATAATTAGTGTTCCCTGCAAAATTCTCATGTATGGTATCTTTTTTAGAGTTCCGTAGTCAAATCGCTGCCCTTATTTATCGAGTTTCGTCATTTCCGTCAGTCTGTCTGAGGCATAGCGCCGAGACCCTTAGTGCTAGAAAGCTGTAATTTGGCATGAATATACATACATACTTATTAAAACTCCAAAATCATAGTATAAAATATTGAAAAATATTATTTTCAGGATACCTCCCGGCTCCCCTACAGGTAACGTGAGAATGACTTTTTTTCATCGCGTACCCCATAGAGGGGTATCGTAGAAAAGATCTTTCAAATATATTAAGGGTCTCCTAAGACTATTTTTGGATTTAGGGATTGGTTTGTGAAATATTTGGTTTTAAAATGCTAATCCTCCCCCCCAAACGGCTGAAGGTGGACAAATGAAAAATTCTAAAATATATAATAGGTTATATGATAAATTTACAAGGAAAACTATTACGGCTATGTCCGCATGAGTAGTTAATAAGTAATATTCGATAAACTTACTACTTCGGAACCCTACATTGCGCATGGCCTTCATTGATACAATTAATTAAATCTTGTTCTTTAGGTATCAACGTCTGGACAATAATAAAGAATATAAAAGCAATAAAATGGAAATCAATTAATAAATAGTACATTGTATTTTCCTGAAAATTAATAGGTAGTTGCAAATTAACAGTGAACAAATTCATCAATTCGAATTTTTATGTAAATTTTACATGATATACTCGATTTTAATTGGCTTACGCAATAATACATGTAAATTTAATGCTGCTAATTAAACTAATATTTAGCATATTTCAAGATGCTTGCATTTGCGAACGCATGACAACGAACGCGAACGGCCTCTTATACACGGGGTACAGTGCTATAATCATTTGTGTTTGCCGTTTTTAATTATTTATTAACTGTACTCAGTTATTATTTTAATTCCAATAAAGGATGGTATGCTTTCTCAATAAACAGCATGCTATTGCAGGCGACAACAGCCGATGCGTACAAATTATATAATTTTAACCATTCAACTAAATTACGAATGGATGCCGATAAGAAGGCTGTCAAATCATTAACTAACACCACATGCCTTGCTTCAACAAGAGGAATAACATGTAATAGCGAAGTCAATAAGGGATTTAACAACAAATTACCAATAAACATCAAAGGCAGCATGCCCTACGCATATAAATAATTATGTCAAATTGAATAATAAGAACATAAAAAATATTAATGTATATTCATTTTAAACAAAAGAACTTTTTTTCATTAGTACATAAAAAAGAAAAACTTAACCTGACAAATAAATTTAATCTGATTTTAAGGGACAATTTTGGGAGGTAAGACAGAAAATAAAAAAATATGTAAGAAAATGACGTCTCTGAATTTCCGAATAAAAACGGGAAATATCCATGGATATCTAGAACGTTTTTAATGATTTAACAACATGAACCTATGGAACATGCACATCGATTTGATATAATTTTTTAGTTTTTTTAGAACCAGCTGAATATAATGATACTTTTAGTATTGTTTCAAAATATCCCATATTTTTTATCATTTATTGGAACTTTCATAGATTTTCTTTATAGTGAGTAAGGTATTCAATAAGTTAACATACTTCTTCGATAAAGGCGAGCTGAGCGGCAGGAGGCACGCGGCCGATCTCCTCGGCCTGCAGGCTGGGGCTGGCGCGCACGCGCAGGCCGGCAGAGTCCTGCGTCGTCACACTCTTCACCTTGGACGGGACCACGGGCGCGATCATACCCGCCATCCGACCGCCTTGCTCCTCCGAAGGACTTTCCACCACGTCAATTGTGAGTTCCTGTGACGTGACGACAAAACTGTATCAGTTCAAAAGTATTATACTTTGGCGAAAGGAGTTTAATTTTGGGAAAAAATATTTTTTTTTACAGATTAAATAAAGTACTGTGCATCATTTGCCTATTATCAGAATATTTAATTATTTAGTATTTATATATAAATATTTGGTTTTTTTGTTGAGGGTTTATTTGGAGGTTCAAACATCACACCATTCACCAGTAAAATCTATATCCTAACCTGTTTGGAGGATACGTTGTCCAACGAGCAACGGAACTCATACAAGCCAGGCGCGCGCGGCGTCCAAGTGGCGAGGTAGGTGCCGTCGGGTTGCGTCTGCACGCAGATGCGCTCGGCCGGCACGCGCCCGCTGCCCGCCACGCTCGAAGCCGCGCCTGCGCCGCCCCACAAGCCGCTCGCGTAACGAAGTTCCTCGAATGAAAAGTTTTGGTAAGCCTGTGAAGATGAAAAACATTTTGCCACCGATACATCAAACACTACATGGCAAGCTAACTATCAAACACAATGAAAGCCAAGCCGCTGGACCTCTTTCGAGGTTCAGGTTATGTTGTGTGGTTTACACACAAAATAAAAGCTGCTTTATTTAAAGAAAATCTTTAATTGCAATATATAATAATTCACTTGTGATTTTAATACAGAACGCGTGGCTGTTGGGGAGCAGCTCGGTCAACTAACTCGCATTGCCGCGTGACATGCTTTTGCTGAGTTAGCTTTCATTGCCTTTAATTATTAGCTAATGTACAGGAATTCCGTACAGGTTTTGTTTAAATGAAATTTAAATTAGTTATATTAAGTAACACAAAAAAAAACATAGATGTACGTTAGTCTTACAAGAGCTTTCATATTAACATAAGTGATATTAATGAAGTGGTTATAATGTAATTCAGATTTGTATAATATCTTAGTATTAAGAGATACTTTGCGGAAACATGTGAATATAATAAGCTAATAAGCAATACTAATATGCTTTCTAACTTAGATACATACCTATACATAGCATAATATACAAGGCATAAGTATTTTTAGATATTTCGAATGGGATATAAAGAAAATTAATATTTTTGTTTTACGTAACTTTATCCCGTAACGAATCTCCAGCAATTACCAAATTCATAAATATGCGCCTGTTAGATTGTCGCGCAATGTCGCCTAGAAGTCCTAAATAACTTTCATAAATAACTTTTTACTTGTCGATAACGGTGATTACCAATCTAGTTAATCAACAGATTTTTGCTAATCGTTGATAGACGAAGTACGGTGTTTCTTTCAAATACTACTTAAACCACACCAGTTCTCGTATTTGTTTTGCGATTACATTTGCAAAGATGTTCGATACACGTAGAACCAGTTGGTTGGGTTAGACCTGTCACTCGTATGCACCAGCGATTACAGTAGAAAGCTCACACGGCCTACTAAAAGATGTAGATGTGAAATATCTCAGTTTTTAAACCAAATGAAATGTGCTACTTTATACGAAATATTATTAATGATACTAGAATAGAGAGTACTTTGTTATTTACGTAGTATTTGACGCTACATAATTAAATAAACTCAAAGGCTCTTAGGCTTTTACTAAGTTAATGCGCTTTACAACCAATGACTACATCGCCACTTACCATCAGGTGGGATTGTAGTCAAGCATTAACTTATAAGATATAAGAAAAAATAATAATAATAATTCACAAATCACTCTCATCACCAATGTGAATGCGATCCCGGTCGGGTTTTAAGTCGGTCACATAGGTACATGCGAGTAAAACGCAAACGTGTTAAATCAGCAAGGATGGCAGAAGTATTAATTAAACATAGTTACTTAGTAACTTATTGTAAACTCTTTGGCCTCAACGAACGTAAATTTGAAATCAAAACGTTCTGAAATATTTTTCACAGAACACCTATTACGGTAATGGACTGTACGTGTAAGTTGAAGTTTGGAAGCAACGGCAACAAACCGCCGCCAACCGAGCTCCTCTACAAACATGACAAGAGCAGTCAAATAAACACAAAGTAGAAGTTCAGTTTTCGACTGGAAATGGTAAAATTAAAACAAATAACATTACAGTAACGTTATTTGTTTTAATGTTATTTGTCTGTCTTTCACTCGGGTTTGATAAGTGCAGATATTAAAAATTAAGAAAATATTTTAGAAAACAATTTAGAACAGATTTAACTTGTCGTTCTGATTCGCCATAAAATAGAGATACTCTCTACTGTATTTATTTACTGCATAATAATACTAGTGTTATAACTGTTGCATCATGAAAATATGAAGCTTCAAGCAGTGTGATTCAATTACACGGAGGTATTATTTCAAGACCTTGCATGACCATGCAGCGCGCTATGGGCAGCAACTTGGAAAGCTATTATTTCGTATATCACTATGTTACTAACCTTCATCATGGTGATGGCTTTGAAGGTCATAGTCTCGCGCACGACCGGGTTGTAGGGCGCCTCCGGGACGCTGCCGCGGCGGTCAGCGCTGCTCGACCGACCAGATGCCTCTAGTCTTTGTACCACCACCTGAAAAACAATTCTCAGTAACAAAAGCCGTACTACTCTTGATACAGCTACAAGTATAGGAAGTAACACCGGTTAACGGTAAGTACAGTGGGATGAATACCATTTTTTCCGTGAAAAAGATTAACTACATTATTAAGAAACCTATTTTAATTATTACACTGTTATAATATTAGGTCGGGGGAAAAGTTTCTTCGCATTTTATATGAAAACTTTAGACTTTTTTTTTAAGTTTAATAACTTTTATTATAATATGTGTGCCATTTTGTTCGTGTGTGACTTTTTGCCATCTTACCGGTAGTGACATAATTCCGTCGATATAGAAATTTTGGGACTTCTGATAAAAAAACGCGACAAGTAGTTTTGGCAATCCCCTCTTGATGTTAACCTGACACTGCCTAAAAATTCTGAAGAGATCGAAACAGATGGAAATCTGAAGGTGCTAACATGCATTAACACTTCCCAGCCAAACTCTCTTAATTTTTGCTGAGTGGCTAAAAATGTGTGTGGCCTAGTGTTATCGTAATGAAAACCACACCCTTTCTATTGATCAGTTCCGGGCGCTTTCTCTGAACTCTGCTCATCTCATCAGTTGTTGGCAGTAGAGATCCGAATCGATGGTTCTGCCTGACGGTAAAAGCTCTTAATGAATACCGCCCTTCCAATCCCACCATACACACAGCATCACCTTATTGCGAGTTAACTCGGGTTTGCCACAGTCTGTGAAATCTGACCGACCTTTGACTACCACCTTTTTCGCACTTTCTTGTCATACGTGATCCACTTTTCATCGCCAGTTATCAATCTCTTCATTTCGTTTCTGATTAGCTCTGTGAGACCTGAATTACACTTTACTGCGTTGTCGCGTCGTCGGAGCAAGAGTCGCTATTTATTTGAATGATTTTGCGGAGTGCGTCTTCTGCACTATTATGTCTTCTGTGCTATTACCTATGTCTTCTGGTGGCTTATCACTAAAGACCTATAGACAGCCTGGCTCATCACCAAAAGTGATTTTTTCTTACCAACGGCTTAAGCGTTACATAGGGCATAATCCGCAGAAGTTAAATTACATTAGAGCTCTTGAACCCATGCGACGCCCTTTCATCCTTAGTCATCAAATCACCTACTTGCTACCGCCTACTTGCTTACAAGTATAAATAAGTTTAAGTAAAGGTGAGAACATCGTGAAAAAGAATACCTACACATACGAATGGGTACAATACTCGTAACATGATTAATCCTGATAAGTGTGCGAGCCTCATCAAACATCTCATTTCATAAAATTTCCACGTATACTAAACAATAAGCTCCAATGTATCATGTTTACCCAGTTCCTCTACAGTACTTCCTGTAGCAATTTACGTATCAACGCTCATTAACAAAGAAAATATGTATATTCCAATAACCTCATTAAGGTACAACGTTCATATTCAACGTAATGGTTAAAAATTATGGGATTGCCTGTATTTACGAGAGGATATTTTGCTGTGTAGAGGACGCAATCCGGGCCACCGCGGCACCGTCGTAGTTAATTGAATCAAACCATCAATAACATCCGGAGCATCAACTACACGTCACGATCGTGATAGATTAATTAATGAAAATTTAGTGGAAGAAATGATCATTGCGATGTTAAATAAATTCACACAAAATGAAGGCCAATAAGGCGAATTCTTTTGACTTGAATAATTACCATACAGTATTCATCACCTTTTGGAAACAAATACGATAACAAGAGCAATTATCATCACCAATCTTCTATTAGTTACTTGCTAGCTGTGCATACACATAATACGTTACAGCACAATTGTTATTTGGTGATAAAATTCACGTCAAATCTTTTATAGTACCTAATGTGATCATATGCCCACGCAAAATAAAATATTTGGAGATAAGAAGATGATTTTAAAGGCTACAAAAGATCAATATAATCAACAGATTGATCATTGAAAAAAAAACTGACCAAAATATATAATATTTCACTAGCTTTGCCTGCAAATCTTGCGAAAATTATATTTTCTAATACAGCATAATTATAATAAGCATAGCTTTGAAAGGCTTTTATGCCTCTGAGCGGTGGGCTAAGGACTTCCGATATCGAGAAAATTGAAAATAATTCAATACACTGGTTTTGCCGGTATGCTATTTTCTCAAAACTTAAAAGCAAAAGATGAGGATTCTAAGATTGTCGTAAGAGGCGACTAAATTCAGCCCGCTGGTGGTAAGGCCCTCGAATGGATTATATTGGTAATATTGATTTTAATCGATAATTAATACCATTATTACTATTATTATTTCTCCTTGGGATTCGCCTGGATAGCTAGCTACCACCCTTGAGCATGAGTCAGCCGCCAAACGACTCGTCTTGTTCCGGCTGGGGGTTTGAGAGCCAGTTCTTTCTATCTTTTTCTACTTTTTTCTTGGCCGCCAACACATCGGTGATGCCTTTGGTGTTGCTGGTGTCCATGGGTGACGATAGACACTTACCATCAGGTGGATAGTTAGCTCGTTTGTCGGCTATAAAAAGAAAATTCCTGTGCTATTAAGACGTTTAAAGTTTAACATCTCCGTGGCTCAGACTTAAATATTTCGTTATATCGAACTTTTTAATTTTTATTTTGGTAGAAATAATACTAGTAATAATGATATTGATGAAATTTGCCAAAAGCTGGCCGGATTTTGTCGCCTCTTAAGACGGGTAGGTACCCGGCGTAGGGGTTTGGGGTTATTATACTTAGGCACCCTGAAAGGGCTAAAAGATGATGAATGACGGAGATTTATTTATGGATTATTTAAAAACTTGTCGAATCCCGACATATTTAAAAATAACTTGAGCGGCTACCTACGCCCACACAGACTAATGAATATATTCAATTACCGATTTTTCCTCTGTATCGGTCGAGTTTAAGCGAAGTTTAGATTAGGTGACATTATGTGGCCTTTCAGTACGGAAAATAGCGCTGCATTTCTCAAGGAATTTTAATAAGGAATACATTTCAAGTATAAAGGATTACTTTAGCCGTATTGGGACGCCTTTTCCTATCCCACGCTGAATGGGTGTTGATGTCCACGGGCAACGATAGTTACTTTCCATCAAATTATGGCAAATAATAATACCACCTTCGACCACATCTCCACTTACCATCAGGTGGAACTGTGGTCAAACACTTATTATTGTAAAAAAAATCTATAATCTCCTGTGTGATAATGTTACATAGTAAATGCCGATATGAGTCAGGTTCGATTCCATGAGCCCCCGTTTCGACCCCATGCATCATTTTGTTAAACTGTATAACCTCTGCTTCACGTTCCAAAGACTTTACACAGGTGTCCTACCCGAAATTATCTTCAAGATAGACCAAGGTTTCCATCTCCGGATGAAGCCTCTTAATCAAAGTCAATCGTCTTCTGTAAACGTCTGTTATTTATCAACTATTGATATGTAATAAAATCAACATAATAACATCATACCTCAACTTTAAGGGCAGGCGATGCAACAATTTCCCCGTATTGATCCTTAACGATGACAGGGAAAGTGACCTTGGTGGCGGGGCGGATGGGGGCAGTGGGGGGCTTCATCTCGCAGTTGGTGGGCACGACGCGCGATGCCGGAGCCAGCCAGCAGGCCAGCCTTCCACCCGCCGTACTCTCAGCGCCCGCGACGAAGTCCGACAGGAACTTGCGTTCCGTTGACGCAGATCTGTTGACAAAATAAATTTCATCAGCGACTGAAAAATATGCTGGTGAAGGAAGGCAAATGTTTCAATATATCGCTCACCCAGTAATACAACGGCACATCTACGTTTGTCATATTTTACAGAAACGAATTTTAAAAAATTTATAAAAATGTTTAAAATTAATTTATGGGTTGTGTTTACGTTTTTTACAGATTGTTTGAGTTTGGTTACTAGTATAGGCATTAATACATATTTACTACTATGTAGATTAAGCACTTTTATACACATATACCATATAAACTCAATATCGCATTTTTTGCAGATGTGCCATTATATTACTAGGTGAGGGATACAGCTAATTATGTAACATAATAAATTGGGATATTATAATTGTATAATTATATCATTGTGATATGGATTGTGTTTAACTTGTCAGCATATGTCAGCATATTCGCAGAATCGGTAAACAATTGTACCATATAATTAATATTTAATTATATTGGATTACCTAGTATAAATTTAAATGTAATTATTATTAAACTGTATGTATTTTTCCTAGATTTATTTTACTTACATTTTGCACTATCTTTTTTCTACTGAATATTCATACGAACATAAATTTATAGCAATAAGGCACAAGTGTTCCTGCTCATTTAATATTAAAAAAACAATAAATAATAGTAGTGTTTATGAAATAAATAATATTTTTCTAGTAATTCTCAGGAAATTTTAAATTTCTTTAATACTTGAAAAATTCACAAACAATCATTATTTTAAATATTTATTAGATCATTTATTTAATGGAATGTCATTTTAAGTAAAAACCATTTCAAAAGTTATGCCCAAGACAGAAAACCATGAAATAACTTTTGATACAAATTCCCCGCTTTGACACTAAAATAGCTTCAAAATTCTCCCTATTAAAACAGCCTGTACTGTAAGTAGTCTTTTTAAAATCTGCATTTAACAGAAAAGTTTTCAAAGTTCTCTTCCATACTTGCTCACTACATTTTTTCCAACCAGACAAGTGCATATATTAGGTCATTGTTTTCAAACATCTCGCATCGAAGTTGTGTCGAAGAGAATAAAAAACAAAAATGTCCAAAATAGACGCTTTTTCTCAGGGTTCCCTGATAATTTCGGCGATATCCACTTAGATCCATTACAAGAATCCATCAATGGTTCCCTTTCCACTTTAATCCAGGATTTAATTAATGGATCCTTTTACACCTTAGTGAGTGTCCAAAGATCCATTGTTACAAAAATATATTAATTACATTCTTATAATCATTTAAATCACATTCACAGCACATGTATAGATAAAAAAAATTTTTGAATGTGTAGTCTATATATTATAATAGGTATGCCGTATGTTATCACTTCCCAGAATTCGATCCTTATCAGCAAAACTATCGAATGGTGTAATAATAAAAGTTAGGTTTTTTCAAAATCAACGGGTTCGATTCTCGACTAGTAATACTGATTTAAAAAAATGTAATGATGCAGTTTTAGTTTTCTCACAGTTTCGGATTTGGCTATCTACGCACACTTGAAAAATTCACCCTGTATATAAAGCTTACTTCACAAGTTGACAAACACATGCTTGACCAATTTCTAGTTGATGGAGAAATTGCAAATATGTAATTTTTATTTGTTACAAATAATAACGCAGGTATTTACGTAATTTATGTCATAAAATTTTCCATTTTACAGTAATAAATAAAGATAAAAAATCAATTACTTACTCAAATGATATATTCAAGTTCTAATAATGAGAAAGAAGCAGTATGCAGTATTATATTATATTATTTGTCTGGAGCGGTGGAGAGGTGTGACTTGTGAGTATAATACATAATAGGACCACCTTCGTAGGTATTCGGTTTAAAATATATTGGCATCACAATCAAACGATGTATGTTGGGAGCGCTTTTACACCATCATTAAAAAATAGAATACTTTTCTACAAAAAAATATCGATTCAAACGTCAATTAAATGGGGCTTAAAGTATTACCTTCAGATATAAATCATTATCAGACGTGTACCTACCCACATAAAGTTACATAATGTTAAAAATAGTCGCAAATGTGTATAATGATAATTAAATAATGGAGCATCCGATATCGATAATGAGTGCGTACGTCAACAGTCGGCATCACTAGGCCACGGTAAAGTAAAGGCGGTTGTGTTGTGTTGTGAAAACTGAACAGCGTGCGTGTTGCAAGGATCGTCGAGTCGTGTCGTGCGTCGCGACCGGACCGTGCGTCTTGCGTTTTGCATCTGTGACTGTGATCTGTGCTGTGATCTACGGAGAGTCGGAGGCGAAGCCACCGTGCCGAAGCGGGAGCGCGAACTCGCTAGCCGGGCAAGGAGGCAGGCCGGGCAGGCGGGCGCTCGGCTCTCGGCTCACTAGCCAGTCTCGCCAAGTCGCCACCGCCGCCAGTCGGCGTATGACGGTTGGTGCGCGCGGGTGATCGCGCTCGACCGCGCCACAATGAACTTCTCACTAATGTTAGTCGTAATGTGTGTGATCGGCTGTTCGGCCCGCTTGGAGAAACAAGAGGATCAAGACATTTGTTCTTTCGCGAGCTGCAAGTGTTCCTCCGATGCTCATCCCTCCTGGGTGACGGTCAATTGTACTGTGCCACGGAATCAGGTAGGTACTCCATGATTACTCGCAAACAAAGTGTTCGGCTATTCGGGCCACTGAGGTCGGTCACTATGAGTCAAAATCTGTTCGTTTATAAAAGCCCTGATGTACTCCGATGTACCTATATTTAGAACAAAATCCTTTTGCAGTTAGTGCATGTGTGGATGGTTGACATTCTAAGTCGGTAATAACAGTCGAGGGTCAACTTGTGTCTCGGAAAGGAGTATGTACCAACCACTAAGCAGAGTTTCCGCTGAGATTACTATCATAAACTTGCTTTATTCACTATTCATATACATAGGTACTCTATATAAACACTGCACAATTCACTCAATCTCTTATTTTTATTTTTCTATAGATAGATATTCAAAGAGTATTGATCAGGTAAGGTCAACTCGTCGAAGACCGGCATACTTCATTAAAAATTTAATTCATTAGGCAAATTTTGCCATTTCTATAACATTTTAGGCAAATTTTATTGAATTAGGTAATCAAATATTTAGTTGACCATTAAAAAAAACTCTCAAAATTACTTTAAGGTTATCGATTAATGAAATAAAAATTAATTTTGAAACAATGGTGAAATAGACGGACTTTACTACCACGTCAGGTAAGACCGTCTTGTGGAAAAAAAACCTACAAATAGTCGGTTTACGTGAATATAGACATTGTATACGCGTATGTATTTCAACGCCATTTAAATGTGTGCTATCGTTTTTCATATTAAACGCTCTTATCGTCATAAATCGCAAAAAAATACGTATGTCGGGTAAGTCCGGTATAGATCGAAACTCAGGGGTAAAAAACAATTAAATCAAATTAAAAAATCGTTTTTTTTTTGTGTATCAGTTTTATTAAAAGGAATCGCTTTCTTTAGGTCTACCATTTAAGAGATCAAAAACCAACTTACTTAATCGAAGTAGGTATTAAAATACACCTTCTTCTATATTCATATTATAATTGGTTTTTTTTTCAGCGCTAGTGCTAATAAATTCGTCGAAAGTATAAAATAGAATATTATAATAGCATAAATGTATGAGTCAAAGAAAAATAATAAAATAACACGGCAATTGAAATGAAACATTGATTATCGATTTTAAGAGTAGACCTTAGGAGGTTTTAAGAGAGACTCACTACGCAGGAAGCTTAAATATACGAATCATATGTATAAGGATTAATTTTATAAAATTTGCTTAGGCGTAAAAGGTTTATTACATCTGGAAACGACGAAGACCGGCACATGCCGATCTTTCCCTCCAAGAACTAGACGGACTTCTCCACTATTGCAATTTGAGGATTGGTTTTTTTCACTAGATGTAACTTCGTAAAAAATATGTTTTATTCTATTCTAATATAATATTTAGATAATTATATTGATAATTAATTAAATTAGCTACACAAACCTTGATAAATATGATGAAAAACCACTTAAAATATTTTTTTGCCAACGTGTTGCTAGGTCGTGTTGCAAGTTGATAGGCCGACTAAATTTTATACGTATTTTTTTCTCTTTGTGTTATAAATAGCGCCATCTATGTCAATTTATTAAAAGTAAAACAGTTTAAAGTGTTTGTACGCTGGGTTGTATTTGCTGTAGTTATTCAGAATTCGCTGTATTTCTTACTGTACGGTCCTACCCTCCAGACGGTCTTCGCCGAGTTGACCTTATAGTGCAAAGCAAATAAAGGTTAAAATTTCCCGAAATACATGCCATCCAATAGGTGTGGGATGAGAGGTTTTTTGCATTATCTCTATCAACAAGAGCTTTTAACTAAATAAATATTGGTACCAATATAGATATTATGCATTATAGGTATTAAGTTTTTTATATATAGTTCATTTTTTCCTATTTGGCAAGCAATCTTTCAGTGTTTTATTGTAATTTATAATGTAAAAATAAGGCTGATAGTAAATTAAAAGAATTAAAGGCAAAAATAATCATTTACTGCTAAACCTGTGTAGGTAGTACTACTAGGTAGGTACCTACTATGTATCTGAATTTAATTCAGTAAAAGTTTCTAAGTATAAATTCTTGTTTTAAGTTTATCTAGCTTCTACAGTTCTACCCGCAACTTCGTCTGCGTTTACGGAATTAGATCATTGGAGAAATAAAATGTATCATTAATTTAAAAAAAAAAGATCCCGACCAAATGCTAGTCTGACTCGCGTATTGAGGGTTCTTGCTCTTATAAAAATGAATTGAGTTACAAACTTGACTCTGCCGTTGGAAACCTGTCGTTCCCATACATCGACATTGCGATCAATTAACCAAAAGTTTTTTTTGGGATAACGCCTCCACGCGTTCCTGAGAAAACAGGGTTGACAGATAGGCAGAAAGAAGGTTTTGTTTTTTTCTTTTGAGTTACTAAACCCTAAAAAATTATACAAAAATCAACATTATTACCTGTGAAACAACTTCCACACCAAATTGTATCTCTAATCCTGAAGAAGCAGATCCATCCTCAACCCTCGAACCACTCGATTCCGACGAACATGCATATCAGCTGTGAGCCAAATTGCAACTAAATCCTTTTTAGCGTGGGTAAAAAACATCCAAATAGTATATACTTTAAAAATATTTGTGGGATTTTACACACTATATATACTTTAAAAATATTAGTGAGATTGTACACTCAGGTTCACATAACTTAAACCAAATCTCCATAAAAATGTCTTCCGAATTGTCACACATTATGGAATCAAAACTACATCAAGTGGATCTCCGTCTGCTCATATGACGGCTATCCGCAAATTCATAAATATTTTAGTTATTTGTATTCCACCTACGTCTGATAATGATTAGCGTGGCGCAGGCTTGGATTGACCAGTAGGTGGCAGCAGTAGGCGATCATTCGCTAATATTTTAATTAATTATCAACCCTTAATTAGGCCTGCCTAAAAACTTACGTAGGTAGTCGCGTGGGGTGTGGAGCACCCTGCTTTTGTTTATATAATTAAAACATTAAATACATGCAAAATCAGACTTTATTAATTGAGATCATAATTGACCTATAATATATTTTAACCAAAAATATAAACTTTCTTTTTAACAAAAACAAAGTAATAAAACTATAAAGACAGTAAATATTAAAAGAATACTTTGTCACATATTTGACACACTATGATCATGTGAGCATTATTCAGTATTTTGAATTTTTTCAATTTCATCCAGTAGTTTTTACATGATGCGGTGTCAAACATACGGATAATGGTCGTAGCGCACATATCAACTCGGAAAGGGATCGGCACCGGATCGCCTCGCCGTCAACCTAACGTAAGCTCGGCTACGGCTAGGCGACGCCGCGCTTACGGCTCGCCGGCCGCTGGTTGACGGAATGAATGACAGCAGTTCGCCGACGCAACGGTAGCCGCGGCGCGGCGCGCGCACGAGGAAACGGAAAGTCGACGGATAGCGTACGGTGAGACGTAAGCGCGGGTACGGCAAGTCGTCCACGCACCGTAAGCTTGTCTCGAGGCGAGGCGATTACGTTACGGATCCGATAAGTGTGCTTTACAGTAGGGAGTTTCATACAAAGAATACTGACATGCAAGAGTTGATACGTTTACGTTCCGTTTACGAGTTGATATGTGTGCTATGACCATATGACAAGATTTTTAAAAATGTCAGATTTTCTTTTTACTTCTCCTATAGTCCCTTGGCATCAAATTTTCTTAAGTACATATTTTCAATGTACAGACATAGATGAGTTACAATTTTATTATATTTATATAATAATAATAAAAGAGATAAAATATTTTTTTATAAAAAGTTAAAATTTATTATTTTCATACAACCATAGAAAGATGGTTACTCATAGAGTGAACTAAAAGTGATTCCACAATTTTATTATTCACCACATACTTATTACCTTGGTTCAATCGAAATAATCAATTTTAACTTTTATAAATCAAATAATCGGAATTGTGAAAAATGTTTTTAAGATGTTTTGGCTCTCAGAATAATCATAAATAATAATTTATAATAGACAAACTTCTAATTAATTAAATTAAATATATAAATATACTCCATTTTTTTGAAAACATTTTGTATGTATGTCAGTTTTTAAAATATATTTGAGTTTGTTTATTTGGTAGGTATCCATTCCATTTAAATATTAGCAAACAGAAGTTTTCGTTAAGATTTAAATAGTTACAAATATTCGCAATATTTACAATATTAATTGTTACCTAACAAGATGTGAAGTAAAAAGTGAATTATTTCAAAAGGAATGAAATAAACAGTTCTCAAAAACAATATCAAGAGCAATAAAAAAACGAGGTAGATTTAAAAGTTGACATGACCTAAATATACTTAATACCGCCTTACTAAATACATATGTATTATATATTATCAGCCGTTTTCAATTATTTATCCAATCATAATCTCTAGATAAGTTTGGAGGTTAGGTTTGATAGTTGCTTGAAGATTATTATGGATGGACAACGTATTGAAAAAGATGTATGTGGAGTAATCAATCGGTTTGGTCAAAATAATTTTATTTTTTAAATACTTATAACTTACTACTTGTATGGTACTTATTAATGTACACCAAAAAATATTGATTGATAACATCGCAGCAAGATTCGCCTATAGGGATTTGCAACATTTTATATTTGAAACCCAACATTATTGAATATTACCTACCTGTGTGAGTGTCCAAAATTCGTCAGTGTGGGACAGAAATCTTAGACTCGACGCAGGGGTAATAGAAGCGAGACAAGATTCTCGGTTTCACATAAAGGGAACCATTCAATAAGATCATGCGAATCACAGGATTCACAAGCATCAGAATTAACCGAGTAAGGTCGGTTTAATCTAGTCACCTATAATAGCTCACAGTTCCATTACTAGGAATTCAAATTAATTTCGAATTTCTATTGATTATACCTTTGAGTGAGAATATCACAAGTAACATTCACTGAAGGCAATATTCACTGAATGCAATACACCTGATATAGTAACTGTAACAGATAGCATCGTTATGTGATAAAATATACATTGAGAGTTAAATAAATAATTAAATTTATATAAAAAAATATAAACAAAAAAACCGACTGCGTATAAAATACTAAAATAAGCATAACCTTTTCTTAAAATACATAAATAGTAGTATGTACAAAGATTGTTTACTTACAAGATATGTTTAATTGCACAATTTTATTTTAACTATTATTATATTGTTATACCAAGAATTATTACAAAACAAAATACAATGTTTACTTATTTATAGGTCACAAATTAAAAAGAGTATAAATGATCCAACTATTGCTAAAAAAACTTTTAAATGATTAAGTGTAAAAGAGAAACAATGCACGTTTTTATTTTTATTTTAACAATACACTCGGTTAGTGGGTACATACGCGCAAAACTGTACTGTGAACATATGTAATATAAGGACTGCATAAAAGATTTAAAATATTTTTAAGGTAGACGAGTCAGGAATGGACATAAAAACCAAAACTTCTGCAAGCTTTTCTTTGTCCCAAATATTTTTGACGGCTTATTTCCATCTCATTCACAAGCTAATAGTTAGAACAGAACAGCAAGCACACGAGTTAGTTAAAACTGAGCGAGTGAATACGGGACGAGTTATTTGCGGCATCGTCGACACAGTCGCAAATTTGACTAGTTCATACGTAAACATGTTGCATTATGGAATTAGCTTCAGATAGAATCTGAATCATACGACGCGGACGCTACATAATGAAGTATCGGTTGTGACGGATTCACTGAAAATTTATTGACAACTAGGAAATCGCCCTCGCTTCACTTCGGGAAAAATAGTAAAAAAAAAATTATAATATAGCCTATGTCACCCGGGGATAGTGTAGCTTCCCAACAGTGAAAGAATTTTTCAAATCGGTTCGGTAGTTTTGGAGTCTATTCAATGCAAACAATCAAATCTTTCCTCTTTATATTTTAATATTGATTATTGACAATAACTTATGAAACATTTAACAAGTACTGAATTCCATCGTCATCTTTATCTAATTACTGAAATGCCTCATTATTGCCAAGACCGGTCATAGCATGCGTTAGTCACCAAGAAAATTTATAAATAGTATATCGATGACCGTTTTTCGCTTTGTAAGCTAATTTAATTTCAGCAAATTAAAAAATAGCTAAATTTTTATTTGTTACTAGTACTACTAATTTGTGTAGGATAAGTCGAAAATCAACTCTATGAATGGACCGAATGTGCCTAATGCATTGTTTTAGTAGTCTCAAGCCATCTTCCGATTATTGCCTTTAGATCAATGATATTATATATTAAAAAGAGGCAGATATGTCATAAGCGCGCGCGTAGTGTGACTCAAAAAGTTCCCAATTGGGAACTCTTATTCAGGTGAAGAAAGAGATAGCGATGTAGTTTTGACCCGAGAGCGATAAAGACGTGCGATAAAGCAATAAAGCGTGCCTTGCGGACATCGGAACAGATTTTTCGGTTGATTTGTAAGGGCATAACGTATCTATATTAATTTAAACATCATTGCTTTAGTTAGATAATACCAGTTCGGGGCGTATCGGTTGGATGGTTTCAGAGTCTATAAAGGACAACCATACAAACATTTTTGTGTTATATACCTGCAAAGATTTTTTAGGTATAACAATACCAATGTAACTCAATTAATTTTAATATAAAATAACTTCCTACATTTATTCGTTCCTACACTTACGTACTTAATAGCTACAGTTTCAAGAAAAGACAGTTTCAGGGAATTTTACTGCCATAATATGCCAGCTACATGTCCTCAAACTATAATTATAATATTATATTATATTATAATTTATAATACTTATACATACTTACGTGATTATAGCCATTTCTAGATTTTTCCAATTGTTTCTAATTGTTTACTTATTACTTTGCATAAACAGACTAGGACACCGATTAGTGGACTGTAGACTAAAGTGAACGCTACTACAGTTGTCTGGCAAATACAGGTCTATGAGTCATTTATGATTAAACGCATTGCCCGGTAGGTAGGAATATACTAATGAAATATAACTTTATACGTGGATTCAAAATATGAAATAAGCCATTATATAGATTGCGAAAAAATGTTCAAACCTGCACAGGTTTCATCGGACAAATTGACCGATATTTTCCAAAATGTGTTCCAAAACTATATAAACATCTACAATACGTAATCCATGTCACCTAAAAAAAATGTATCCGGCAATGTCGTCAAAACTTGTACACTTGTACAAATTATGTAACTGCGCAGCCTTCTGCGCGAAGTTCAGACGCGCCAAGATACGTCGGCCGTACGGCCGTTTTTTTCGTATTGTAGACATTTAACTAAAAATTTTTGGATAAATATTCGATTTAGGGTATTAAAAGATTTAGGGTATTAAAGGCTGTCGAGCGCCTTTCACTTTAGCCCCACTCCGCGGCCGACCGTCACGCGACATGCGACACACAGACCAAAAAGTTTGAGACGATGTAATAAAAGTTTCACTTTAATCACTTTAAAAAACTCCCGACAGTTTTATTTACTGACAGGCCCCTGACGTTGCTGCTAATGGTAATGCTAATGCTAATACTAATAATGGTACTGCTAATGGTATACCCTGTATAGGTACTAATAACTATATATATGTATACTAGTAACTGGCCTCGCTTCATTAAGGTAAACTTATGTTAATACACAGACAGCGAAAAACCGAAAAAATGCATGGATTTCATCATAATCGGTTCGGTAGAGTCTGAGATTTTTTATTTAATCAGTGTATCTCTTTTCAATTGTATAATACCTGATTAAGTTGAGTAGCAATTATTTCAGTTGCGGGTAGGTCAGGAAAAGGATTCCCGAAGTGAAGTGAATATACTATTATATTATAATATATGTATATCAGGTATATTACAAACATTTGCGTTTCTAATACCTGTGTACTATGTGAGATATCAAAGACCTCGATAGTGAACGAACGAGAAAAACAACAATTTAGTACTTGTTTGCTTACCCGCGCACAAATGATACACTCACACGCATGCGATCTAAAATACATCTATCCTACTCACTCTTAACCTCCTTGACCGGCGTCATAATAATGTGTTTCACGAGCTGTAAGATATAATAATATGAATAAATATTAAATAAGACGAGGATAATTTTTGAAATAATTTGAAAGTAAATTACCTAATTACAGTTACTGAGTACATGGTATTTATTTTTTATGTTTTCACAGCTATAAGGTACATATTATACAAAGCTATAAGTAATCATACAAAAGTTTTGTATGCAATAACAGTGTCCTCGCACGCAGCACCGGAAGTTAATTAATGTCGTCATGTGTCCCTGGTGGAACTATTGTCCAGTCTTCGAATTGTAAACATGTGCGTACAATGTTTGAGACAGTTTATTATGTAACATTGCAATTTGAGTTCTAATGAGGCGCGGGCAATACATAAAGGTAACCTATAAAACTTAAAGTATTATAGAAGGGGATTTTAAAGAATTTACTAACCAACAAGTAAAAAAGGGATACACATAAAATTTGAGTGCGCATGCACCTGCTACTCAGTAAAGGGGGTGTGCGGGTGGGATATTGGCCACTTGATAGCCCAGCCATTATTCGTCCACTATGATATCAGATTTTAATGCAACGTAAAATTAAAACAACCAAAACTAAAGCATTACGTAAGTTATCATTGAAGTCGAATGCCGCACATCGAACGCATGCTGGCTGAGAGAGAGCAGCGGTCCGGGAGCAACGAACAAACCATAAAAAAACGTAATGAGAGATCGCTTCCTGCGATGAGCGTGCCCTCTACCACGTTCACGCCCGATATAAACAACTCACTAACGACACAACACAATCACCAAAAAAATTACAATGCAAACGTGTTTTTTCAATATACACACGTTATAAGTATTATAAAATATTTTATATTTAACATGAACAACCGATTAGTAAATTTGACATAAATTTCATTTAACCCCTTACCGCATAGTTTTCCAAATGTTTCTCGGCGAATTAAGCTGAATTATTCCATAAATATGATAAATTCGTCTTATTTCTTTATCTTCATTTCATCGTAAAGGTACGAGTACTTTCTACGTCATTACGTCCCCTGACTCACGGAGGCAGACAGGCGACTTAATAAGAGAAATTGAAAGAGTTGTAATTTATAATTTACTTACTTCAAATTACGATAGTTTCTACAACAGTGGTGAAAGCTTAGATTTAAATATTTTTAATATATCTACATAATTTTCGTTCTTTAAATAGTAAAATACATGGATATTTTTAACGACCAATACTTATTTATATCTTCAAAACGATTATGCTTTTCAGAAGCAGTTGTGTCTCGCCTCGCCCACTCGGATTTCCTATTGTGAATTCCCAATAATCCAATGAACCTTTTTAAAACTGATAGGTACGTTATATTTAAAGCTTTCGTTGTTTTGAAGTTTAAATTCCCGTATAATTTAATTAACAACGAGCACATCAATCACTTAAAAACTGTTACAATTGATAAATACGCTGCCGCTCTCATCGAATTACATTTCTCCTTTGCATTTGTAACTGATATAATGTTTGTAAAACCGAAAATATTGATCTTGACGATAAACGAGTACCTAACTGTATAAAATGAAATACATAAACTGTACACACTAAACAACAACGAACTAGCACTACAAATTTTATCAAGGCAAATGCATGTCATGTTATCGTAATTGAAATCAATATCACTGTAAATTACAAAAAACTAATCATATTGTTCGTTCAACAAAATAATGATACCATTCTTACCTGTTGAAATGTGTACTATAGATGTATTGTTATTGTTTTATCTCTTCTGGACTTTTATCAATTTTAACGTTGAAATAATCCAAAGTAAAGGAAGCTTCGTGAAGGAGCATGTGTCAAGAGATAACATTAATAATATTTTATCTACAAACATGTTTAAATACATGTCGAACGGTCGTTGCTTTAAACTTCATAACTTTATGATTGTTCTCAAGTCAGATGGCCTTACCGCCATGCCGCCGACGAGAGATGTAACTACGAATATGTCGCAGGCCTGTTCTTGGTTATGAGTAGAACCAGTTGCAGTTTGCACGCATATACCCGTAGCTTCTAACTATTAAGTACTATCTGACCCGGCGAACTTAGTATCGCCTAACAATGAATGAATGTAGTGTTGTTACTTTAAACTTTCTTAGTTTTGGTAGGTTTAACAAATCAGAGATCATTAAATTCCCTCTCCCCCTCTGCCTCCCCTCCACCTCCCTCACCCTATCCAATGTTTCTAACCATGAACTGCAATATTACTATAACGTTTAATTTTTATTTTCTGATAATACATAATTTTTCACATTTATAATTTTAAGTTTCATACCCTACTTTCAACTTTTAGGGGATGATTGTCCAAATAAACTTGTCACTGCTAACTTTTATTAAAAAAATATATTGTAGTTAACTTTTGAGTCCAACCATCAGCTCAAATGTGAATTTTCATGTCTCTAACATCAAAAATGAAGAAGTTTCAACTGAATTTTCATCCTCTAGTATAATCCTTCAAGTAATGAATTTCCGAAAACCCATGATACAGATAACATTTAATTATCTGTATCATACGTTTGATAATATACAATTTTTCACATGTTAACCGCAAAACTAACTTTCCATACTAAGTTGCACCCCCTGAATTAACCATAAAGGGGATGCTTTTCCAAAAAAACCGCATTACTATTAAGTTTTGTTTCTAATCTTGTGCTAATATATTTTCATGTTTTTAACTTCAAAAATGACAAAGTTGCGTATTAAGTTTCTTCCCCTAAATTAACCTTTTAAGGAATGATTATCCAAAAAATGTGTTAAATTTAACTTTTTAATAATTTTCATATTTATAACTCTAAAACTGACAAAGGTGGTTTGTATGAAAGTGACTTCCAACCCCTATTTTTACCCCTTAGGGGCCAAATTTCATCTTAATCGGTTCAGTAATTTACTGTAAATTGGAAATTATTGAAGTTTAGAAACATCGTTTTAACCTTGACACATTCTATCTAATCTGAAATTATATTACGATACTGATAAATGTATATCTATTCTATTTATATAAATTTGAAAAACGACACACCACTGATTAAACGAAAAATCTGATAGAAAAATTCTATTAAGAAACTAAAGGCAATTATGGTAATGTTAGATAGGTATAAGACGTCGTCGGCTATTGTAATTGGATGCAATTGAAAATCAGTGTCAATTCTGCGCGTCCTCCTAAATGGCTTGGTTACACTGTACACTTGAACTCCTCGGAGAGTACGTTTCAGCGTATCCCATTTAGATAAGAACTGTTCTTGTAGGACTTAAGGTGCATTTTATCTAAAAACCCTTGAAAAAACCAAATAACCTAATGATAGTTTTAAAGTTAGATAACTAAATCTCATGTTTATAACGTCTTATAGGAATCTGTAAGTTAAATAGAAGCAAACAAATAAAGGAAAACTGGTTGCTGTGGTTGATACGTACATTTGACATGAAATAGTTGGATGAAATAGAAACTAAATGAGATCGCGCCCATCCATTGTTTGTGTTGACTTATGTCCTATCAATGTAAATATGCAAAGATCTCCGGGCATTGTGTTTGCCCAATCTTAACATAACCAATTACGTACATTACGCCAGTACCACAGACGACTTCAGTTAAATGTAAAATAATCAACCATTGAATCGATGACCAAATACGTATGATCACTTACTGTTATAATCTGAGACAGGTATAAACCGGTCCCGCGCCCATAAACCGTGTTAACGTTCTTACTCGCAACCCACAACGGGTAGCGCATGTATTTCAATAATTTATTTTAAATCTTTGAAAACCACTAATGACAAACCAAATAAATAAATTGCTTGTATAAATATCGGCAAGTACTGATGTATCACAATAAGCTGTGAAAATACCTTAAATGGCAAGCGCATTAAATTTCAACATGTAGTTGCAAAACAAAACTGCTCCAACCTGATTCTGACTCAGAAATCATGCAACCGAGGACTTGAAAACTTTTTGCTTACTTGTGAAGAAAACTACTCAGGTTTATTAAAGCACTGTAAACCAAAACCAGCCAAAGGTTTTTTTTTACTATAGCGAATAAATACTGTCTTCGTCAAGCCTCTCACTATATTTTTGATGTGAAACATCTAATGACGCACTTGGGTAAAAGTAAACATGGTTGATGACACCATGCAGCATGCCTTAAGGGCAGACTTGGGGCTCATAGTTTCCAAAACACTCGAGGTTTTTTTCAAAAACTATACTGTATACCTTCCACTTTAATTCGCTTCAAAGTTCTGTTATTAGTGATCGAAGGCTTCAAACTCCATTCGATTGTGAAATTTGTACTTATCTATGTGGTTTATGTTTTTGATTACGTTAGTCCTCCAGGTTTATGTACTTAGATTTAAATTAAGATAAATAATCAGTGTTCTATAGCAGGTCATATTATTATTTTAAAATGTTTATAAAAAGAGTGTTAGAAACTGACGTCTATGCAACTCGAACCATACGGGTAAAAACAAATATAGAAATAAATTAAAACAAAACCGTAACTATGACAGTGAGTCACGCTGACGTTACATTTGCGGCAATGTAATGAATGCGAACACTGATAACAAATACAATGGACGAGTGCAAGAAGCTAACGTTATCGGAAGCAGCAAACTAGACAGATAAACTCAACTCAACTCTAAGCAACCAAGACGCTATTGCTATATTTAATTTATAACATGATTAAATTTACGTACCTGTTAGTGAAATTCAACCATAATTTTACGAAGCTCTGGAGGGTTTACGTCCAGCTGTAGCCAAACCATTACATTTGAAGCCGTGCAATACGAATTTGGATTACTTTTAAAACTTATCATTCTTTGGCTTTCTTCATATAATTCTATTTTAATTCACCACTACAACCAAAAAATTATATTTTATAACGAAAACAGAATTATTTATGCTCATAATATTCTTATGTACACGACTACACGTGTTCCAACTCGACATTCCTTTACACTCTTCCAGGGCTTTGCTTCCTAAGTACATCGTTTAACTATAATCAGTCGCCCGTATACGTTTAATGCCCCTCTTTTGTGTCCACCAGGACACCAGTTATCCTTTAGTAATGCTTAAACAATCCTTTTTTAGGGTGTAGAGTTATTTATTTCTGAATAAGTTGTTTGTAATTCAACAAACGTAAACAAAAGCGAACATGTAAACAATGAGTTATTTTATTAAATGAGATGTAATAATATACGTAATAAATAAATAAACCTTTACATTTTCGTATTTAATTCGAAACAAAGAAATAAATGCTTACACACTCATACCCCCGCAGTAGGATTTTACCTGTGTTACGGGTGCCATGGACGACACAAAATATAACACATCACAATAACACAAAAAAGAAACACCTATGGCCCAAGTAGATACAAATATTTATCTGTCACATAAATATCTGCCCCGGCCGGGAAACGAACCCGCGAACGCTCGCTTCGAAGGCAGGCTCGCTACCAACTAGGCTACAGGGTCGTCACATACTGAGATTTCTATAATGGGATGAGTTTAATGGGTCAAAAATTATCTTATTTCATGTAAAACACATATAGTTACAGCCCGCATTAACATTTTACATGATTTTTTTTTTGTTACAGCGATTCAGTGTCCAAGCTCGAGATCTACCAACAGCCACAAGTGATCTCATAGTCACAGGAGGAGACGCTTTGCTCATAAACTCTCACTCATTGAGTGAACTCAGCGATGTCAGGCAAATTTTCTTTCGTCACATTAGAGAAGTAACTTTACGAAAGTTTACTGCAGTGGGACTGAGCACTATAAATTTGTATATCGAAATTGAAAATTGTGAAGTCTTAAAAATAGAAGAGATGGCCTTTAGAAAAATAAAAGGTAAGGATTCTTCTTCATACCTAACATTATTGCACTTTTCATTTATAATGGAATGGGTTAGTAATAGGTTTCGGTAAGTAGACGTTATAGTCCGGCGGCTTGTGTCGATCCTAAGTGATCGACAAAGTTAAGCAACAGCGGGCGCGGTCGGTAGTTGGATGGGTGACCGCTAGTGGCAACAAATTCTTGAGTTTCCGTGCTTCGGAGGACACGTAAAACCGTCGGTCTCGGTTATTATCAAAAGATAACAGACGTTAAACTATGTCGGAGGCCCCAGGGCGGCATAAAAACTTCTGACACTCGGGTTGGCCACTAACCTCTCCACCAATCGGCACTGGAGTAGCGTAAGCACGATGAATTTGTTGTGTATTATGACGAATGCTCTACTTTTGCATCATAGGAAACATAAAATTGTCTTCACTTTTGAGCATCTATGTCATGTTTTCAATCTCCAACTAACTGGGGTCATTAGGAATTTTCAGGATTCATATAAAATACACCAAAAGTGGTAAAATCGACAGGTCTATTTTTCTACGTGCCATAACTAATGTGACAGCTGGTGCGTTATTTGATTAGAATTAGAAAAAAAAAATTTTAATATCATTAACACCTGACAAAAATTAACAAGCGAATAATTTGTGCTCTTACTCATAATAATATGCTTTGCGTTTTTGTTGTCTTACAGTATGTGGGTTATTAAGTAGTCTATGAGCATAAGAAGATAAGTATCACTTTGCTTCCTTACCGAAAAAGTAAGCGTGACTTGCGTACGACTTTACTATGTTTCGGCACTGATTGAGTTCCAAAACTAAACAATGGCTGACTGCGAATGCTTTTTTAATTACTTCTCTCGTTTCCGTCTGAGCGAAACTTTAAAACAGTTTGGTTGACACTTTGGTTCATATGCATCATTTTATGTTTAAATTTAACCTTAGAGCAGAACTAAATGTAAATAATAATATTAAGGGTGTCTATGGATATATTAGCCAAAATGACGGACTTGTCTCATAGAACGATTAAAATGCGTTTTAGAAACAACAAATGACAACATAGTATATGTATTATTTTTACCTTAACTCGTACATAACAATTAGTCAATCGTGACTAATTTATTATCGTATTGAAAGGCGTACAAAAACGAGTACGAAATAACATTTGTTTAGGAAGAATATTTATAATTACATATTTTACCTGTCATGTTGGACATATTACTTAGTACTAGATGCTATTTGGATTAAACAAAGAACATGGTTTGTTATGAGTTATGAATCAAACCAACATGTGCACCGAGTCTGCTATGACGCACGTTGGGACCATTTATAAAAACACATAGAGAATGAGCATCTCATAAAGATGCATGGAAAGAAAAGTAAATCGATGTGAACTAAGAAACTGAAAAAATATTATGTGAAAATGTCCTCTTTGAACAATTGTAAAAAATTGCATAGAAATGGGCACTATAAGAAATTCCTTTTTTTTAATAACTTGTAACTTGTAATTACAATATCTAGCAACCTGGGTTAATAACAACACAACAGCATGGCGGTCAACTTAGAACTTATTGCGATTTAAGAAGCTCTGTCATAGATTACTTCGACCAATTATGCCCGATATGTGATCTTCACAGACTGTAGAAGTGCTCCACAACATATGGCTCGTTATTCCTTTCATGTGAGAGGTCTACCGATTACCTACAGAATACTAAAATCAATTTTAAGTTTGCTATCCTATGGTAAAGAAATTCTACTTCAGTGGATCCCATCTCACATTGATCTCAATGAAAATGATGACGTAGATTTACTTGCTAAACAAGCAACCGAGGACGGCAGCGCATTGACGGTGATGCCTGCGTTTTCAGAACATTTCAGACTAATTAAAGAACAGTGTCCTCAGGCGTGGCAGGAATATTTTGATAAACGTTCCCTTGAGAAAGGTATCTGGTACCGAACTATTCAACCACAAGTAGCACGGTTTCCATGTATTGACAATATAGCGTGCAGTAGATTGTACATAATGACGATACTTAGATTACGTTTCGGACACATTCCGTCAAACAAGAAATGCCATCTCCTAATTGTAGTATGCCATAATATATTCGTTCACTGGCCATAACGTACAAGACAGAATCCGTAACATCGTTGAACTTAGCAAGAACTATGCAGATTGGCCTGCTTAAAAATGGCGGTCAAGTTAGGTACCCATACTGTGGTGGGCGTGGCATTGTTAAATCAAATCTCCAGGCTCTTCAGTCTCAATGGTCTTGGACTAGTCAAATCAGGGTGTAATATATTGATGCTCATAATACTAATCTAACAAGAGTTCTTAGTCTCACACTCAGTAGGTTTAATATGTTCAATAATTTATTTAAAAAAAAGACTTTTAGTAGTATGTCATGACAGATACCAATTATCCTTTACTTCAACAATTAAATCAGTTCCATGAAACTGATGGGAAAGTAAGATGTTTATTTTAGTACCATTTTCCCACTAATGTATTACAAATTCATGTATCTTACCCACTATTAATTCATTAATCTCTTTTAAACGATCAAATAGTGAATGTCTTCAAAAGCAATAGATGGCTGGAAACGAGCCGGCAGCTCCGCGGACCGTCATCTAAAAATATACGTTTCCCTGATTCGGTATTCATGTTTTACCGAATAATGACTCATGAGACTAGTGATGCACGTTATAAAAAAATTTATACCGAAGACAATAGAAACGTTTATATATTAATTGTTACGATAGTAGAGCCATTTTTAGGGTAACTCCGAAATATCATCATAACTGATTTCGATTTTATACAAAATTTAGTTAATTATTATTTTTTTGATTACAGGGCCACTATCAATAAAAATAAATAATTGTGACACAGTGTCGATAGAAGGAGAATCACTGTCTTGGCTACTTATGATAAACATCACTAATGTTCGGCAACTAAAGCTTAGTAACGGGTCTTTCACTTTGGATCCATCCGCAGGAAACGTAGGTGACCACGGACCTGGAATGTCGGTTAGTATGATATGTTTTATTTGCTGTGCACCATGCAGACGCTATGTAATCTAGCAATGCGAAATGTTATTAACATGTATCTATTTTTATTTGCGAATTCTTTGTTACAGTACGAACTTGCCCAGCTATTTGGAAAACTTTTAAGATCATGAAATGATCCGAATAACCTGCTAGCTAAACATAAAATATTTTTTACATGTTTCAGATCCACATGAGTCACGTGCAAGTGCCCGAGTTTCCCGGGCGCACATTCGGTTCTTCCGCCGCATCGATAGTTATGCAAGCTGTGGACATTGGCACTATTCGACAAGGAGCTTTTTCAGCGAACACCTACAATATTGTTATGGCGCTGAACTGTTCCATTCAACACATTGAAGCGGAGGCATTTGCACAAAATTCGCTCATAAACTTCTTAAATTTATATGGGTGCAAAATTCATGAGCTAGCTGCGGATGCCATGCGCTCAGCAGTTGCAAAAATGAATATAACTGGTTCAAAGTAAGTATACTAGAGTACTAATAAGCTGTAATTGTTTTTCAGTATTATCATTATAGTATTTTATGTTTTATCCTATGTCCAGCAGTGGACCTCCAAGGGCTGATCGATGGATGGATGATATTTTATGTTCACACCAAACTTATGACAATATCGTTATTTCAGATTTGACATCGTACGCAAAGGCGCAATCAATGCCACGGTAGTATCTGTCACTATTATGGACAGCGAATTTCACATATTTATGGAACAAGGATTCGTTCTATCGTCTTGGAATAAAATTTATATGCGCAGAAACAAATTTGACGTTCTTTCGCCGAACGCAATATCAGGACCAAGTGGCTCAATATACGAATTAGTCTTTTCAGACAACGAGATTGAGACAGTATATCCAGGTAGCCTTGGATTCATTGGACCAGCTTATGCTAAATACCCATTTAATGTTATGTATCATTACAATTATTATGGACATCCCTGCACTTGCAATATTACATCCTGGATTGCTCAAGCTCTTGCCGTACCCTCTGCTGATTATTTTGCAGATCAAAGTTACTGTACAGTTGATTATTTCTTTGCTATTTGTTTCAACGTACCAGAAAAAAACATACGATTTAAAACGTTCACCGATAAGGTCTGCACAACAAAACCTGAAATACAATGCGAGGAAATTCTCAGTAAAAAAGCGGGAGCCGTATATACGGAAATACAAAATCCCCGATTTCCACATAATAAAACCGATATTTCTAACGAAGTATTAAATGAACGCGATAAGAAAGTAATCGGCATTGTTATAGTTACGGCCATGGGATGCATCATCATAGTTATGATAGTAAGTTTTATAAAGTGGATGAGACGACGAGGTCATTGTCTTAAACTTAAAAACGCCCTTATCTCTTCTAATGCATCTTGTGGAGCTTTATGTAACAAGATGAACATATGTGGCAGAAATGCCACAGACAATACAAGATCAAGGTCTCAACTTTCTATTGTGGAATACTCGGAACATCAACGACTCAATGAACCACGTACTCAAGATGCTGCTCAGGAGCCAACCCCATCCAACCAACAGACGAGCAATGAAGAATTCGTGGAAATGGCGGATAAAATAACACAGACACTACCAGAGGAACTAACGAGGGAATTACTAGAGAACTTGAAAGTTAAACTCGAGGACCCCGAAAACTACGTGGAAGCAAGAGAACTGATTGAACACTTATACGATCTTATAAAATTTGAGGACAACTGCAACGCCAAAGTTAAACTAGCAAATGCTGTAGAGAACATTTATGAGCTGCCCTTCCAGAGTACAGTACCGCGCGTTGGAAAAAATAAGAAGCAAATGAAAAGCGTTGGAACTAAGACACCCTCCATTGAAAATCTTTTGCCGCTCTCTCCTTATCACCGCCGAACCGCGCTAGCTCATGAATATTTCGAACCAAAAGATTTTGCTGTACACCTATACGCTGAAATAGTCAATTACGATAAAGACAAAAAACCAATGTTGGGCGCCATTCCAGATGTAGTAGCTGAACAAGGTATGCCCCGGGGACCATATTTACGAGCCGTGCGCGAAAAAATAACTACTAGTGCAAACAATAGTCCTACTGGCAAGATGATTAATCGGCCTCTCCCACAAAAACCTGAATCTCTTGATTGTGGTGAGGGATCTTCGTTTCGATTGGGTTAAAAGAAAAGCCTGGAGGCGAAGTAAATTTGTCGACATTCATTTCTACTCCATCGAGCCTGCAACCATCGATCTAGAATCCCACTGCTCTATCGGTCCCTACACGACGACTTTAGCACTGCTAGGCGAAATGATAACTGAAATTCTCGCTTAATTGTTTATTTTGCTGTGATATTAACTTTGTTTATCTTATGTTTAATATAGTGATTAAATACGATTGATTGTGTTATGCCAGAAAAGTAGTATGTTTATTTGTATATAATTTTAAGTCTGATAATTTAAAGTTAAGCAAAACTATATGTGCCACTTTATATAAGATGTTAATAAATTATAAAAAATAACAAACTGAAATCACTTCGCATTTATTTGCACATGACTATAATTTAAGCTTGATATCGTAGATGTAATTATAATTAAGGTAAATAAATCAAACCTATATAAACCAAATAGCAGTTACCTTCTTGTATTAAAAAGACATTGGTATCATTCAATTGTATCATATTGTACTACTCATATCAATCGTATGCCTGTAAACATTAGTACGATTATTCTAAGTTGTATAATAATGTTAATTTTCAAAACTTACGTCCAAAGGTTAGTGATGAGTTTCGGATCTTATTTAAGTTGTTAATAATGAAACATATGAAAGCTCGATTTAGTTCAAATGATACTAAAAACTATTAAGATTAATTTTATTAAATATAGCAGATACTCAAGATGCATACGTGTTATGAAGAACACAAAAATGTATATGCGGACTACTAAACACTTCTTTAAATCATCGTTGGTCCATGTAATTTAAAAACTTATTCATTATATTAAGAATACTCAATTAGCATTAGTTACACGTGTTAACTTGATGTTCCTGAGATTAATTAAAGGTCCAGGTCCTGAAAATGGACACCAAAAATGTAGCGCAACATTTGGAGTACGCTTGTTAGTGAAAATATTATTGATACAGTATTTTTAGAACAATATCGATATGAAATTCGATTTATTGAAATATATTAGATATTCTTACGACGAAAGTCTTAAATATTTGTTGTCTACATGTTGTATAGGTATTGAAATAAATGTTGCATCAGAAAAGTTATATTGTTTTATTGTCGCCACTTGAGTCTTGGGTAATACTGCATAATTCCGCTAAGCTATAAGACAGTCTGAAGACCAAAATCTAGACTTCAGAATGTGTACGTTTAAATTGACAGTCAGATAATAGCCCTCTATTCATTAAAAAAATATTGTGGCAATATACGAATAGGGGAAGGGGGGGCATAACGGGGACGTTAAGGGAAATAGCCAATAACAGAATAAACAAAATATATTAAGTAATTATTATAATCGTAGCACTTTGGTTACATATTAGGGTTATCATTTGGCATAGAATTTGGCGAAGCAACTAATCAATTATTGCTTAAATTTTAATTTTACGAAACCCTCATGAAAACCCCATTGTGCCCCGTGGTAGGGGCAGTATGGGGTACATGGTTATTTTATTCACAATATGTGCAGATGTGAATTTCTTCTGGGTTCTCGTCGTCAATACCAGCACAGGCTGTATGACACCATCGTCTGTACAGCTGGCAGGCCACCCAAACCTCCGCAGACTTTAAATATGTATGTTTCTCATCAAGGCAATACAGGCATAAAGTATCCTCGTCTACGTTTTGTACAATGTATGTATTGCCTCTCGAACTTTTCTTTTTGTACGTTCGTACCATATTTAATACCTAAAACAAAATTAAAATTCCAATATCAAACATTCACATCATTCCTTTAGGCCACCATACATAATAGGGGTACCCCGTCATGCCCCCACTGGTAACATTATGTGAAATAATTGACAAAAAAAACAAATCTATAGTTAGAGTGATTTTGTTTAAAACATATCAATAAATAATATCTCTACAAAAACACAAGAAATAAACAATAATAGTAATGAAAACACTTAGCTTTTTAAATGTGTTTCCGTATTCACTCAAAATTAGATGAAATCACATAAAAAAATATTTATTTTCGTAAAAACCAAACGACTGCAGACTAGTCGCCGGTCACTGTCGGATTAAATACTGATACAAAATGGTAATTTATTAGTGAAAACAACAAACGTCTAGTGTGCATCGTTACTTGTTTTTTTGGGTGACCCCGTCTTGCCCCGCGACCCCGTTATGCCCCCCCTTCCCTTACGATGCTACAAAAATTTTGTATTGTTAGGAGCATAGTGGAACATAACACAGGTATCTGGAGTCCACATGAAGCAAAATACTAAGCTCATGCTGGAAAAACTCCAAAAGAAATTTATGAAGCTGCTGTACTTTCGACAGTTCGGTTATTTTGTGGGGTACCCTCATGACTATCCCAGCCTTTTCCTACTAGGAATGCTTGGATACAATACATTAGAAGTCCGTCGTAATATGTATCTATTGGAATATTTTGTACAGTTACTAAGAGAATGAAGCGCTCATAGCCAGTCAGCTTGCGTCGATCCTAATGATCGTCAAAGTTAAGCAACAGCGGGCACGGTCGGTACTCGGTAGTTGGATGGATGACCACTGGTGGCAAAAAATTCTTGAGCATTTCAGTACTTCGGAGGGCACGTAAAACCGTTAAGTCCAGCAGTGGACCTCCAAGGACTGATGGATGGATGGATGGAATGATGAACATTAAACAGTTTATAATAAATAAATATGACGAATAAATATTTATACAAAATATGATAAAAGCTTCTATTTACCTCCTTCGCAGTGAACCTCCAAGGGCTTGATGGATGGATGGATGGAATGACAAACATTAAACAAATTTATTATAAATAAATAAATATGACGAATAAATATTTATACAAAATATGATAATAGCTTTTATATGAACACAGCTAACTGTACATAAATGACAGAGGTCTGTACATAAAATAATATATTTGAGTGGACCTATTAGTGACTAGGGCATTAAACTTAATAATGATTTATAGAGTTTTATCAGTGTATCGACCTCGGTTTGACCAGGCTAGGTATCTTATTTCAAACGGTTTATAGGTAAATTCAACACATAGCGAGAAGTTATGGCTGAACAAAGTGATCTGTTTTGCATGAACACCATCATTTTATAACTCAAGTTCTCGTGTTGCCACCTGCAACATACCCAGGTAGTGGGGCCAATCAATGACAGACGATGCCAACGAGCATTAAATTATACTATTGTATACAAACAAACCCGGGTAACATTTCCTATACACTTTACATAATAAGCCTACAAGGAAGCATGGGTGCCGTGAAACTAAACAAGATATAAAAAACCCCTCGACAACAACACGTAAGTTATTAAGTGTCATCTAGCATCCGTCTTACACAAAATTACTGTAGCGCGCCATCTAGCGACTAACTAAGAAACAACAATCGGTCGGGCGATCGACAGATATTAAATAAGCAAGCTTGACAACGAAAATGAAATTCTTATTTTTTGTTGATAAATTCTTTGAAAATATTTAAAAGAGCATTTGAAAGTATTTAAAAACAGTATAAAAATAAAACTAAAAAAAAGAAATACTGAGAGACGCGAACCTGCGCATCAGGTATTGTGTGTCTACGTCCTGACCATTGAGCTACGGAAAAGTTAGATTCAACGACGAAATTAGCAGTTATATTATATGCATGCTTGCCGAGTATATTTCTGTCTCATTCTTTCCTACACATTTTTTTATTTGTGTCTCGTATCTGTCGTTTTTTCCGTTGCATCCGGCTGAAATCACGATTCTAAAGAAGTTTCACTTCAAAAATATGGTAGGCATCATGTCTGAGTACCATCGCTTTAACCTGGACATTTCCTTTTTTTAAGGAAATAGCCGACATAAGTATGTCGGCTGACGATTGATCAAATTAAATTAATAAATCCTACTTATTTTTTACTAAGTAATATCTTCTCATCATATTTTACTTTTAAATAGAAGAAGACGATGGAGTTCCAACAAAATCGAAGAAAGCTGTCATTCGTCTCGCACGTGCAGCCGTATGTATACAATCATGTACTCGAAGGCGTCTGTCATTTATTGTATATCGTGTAACTCACACTAAAATAATTACAGCTGCACTGGACGTTGTTGCATTTCACCCCACCGAGGTATGAGGATACCGTTCGAGACGTGATACAAAATTAAATAAACAAACACTTAGGTGCATCTCGTATCTTATGTAAACGTATCGGCATCTTTCAAACAACGTTACTCCATTGGAAGCCTGTACAGCATCTCTATTATAACCATTAAACTACTGAATAACCGCATGAATCTCATCTTATTTCCTCTTCCTCGTCGTTGTATTTATATACGGTACAGTTACAGACAAGTAGTTACTATTTTTGTTTTCTTACCGATATTACTACACTAAAACCGATGTGTATAATTTATGTAACATATAACGAATCATTATTTAAAATTCCTTGTTGTACACCGACCTATATTAATGATAATATTAAAATGTAACAAAGACACTACAACTTATTATATATCATACATTATGTTGGTATTATTTAAAAATTTAAACCATCAAGCGATCAAATTATTTACATTTATGATAAATACGACACGTGTACTATTTTATTGATAACTCGTATTTCAGAGTGACTGCTAGTAGCAGGCTCAAAAGATTAAAAGATAAGCGGAATTTTTTTTATTGATCTACCCAAGTTATCTATTGGTTAATTAATGGAAATCCGTGCAAAATTTTATAATTATTCCCTGGAATGGAATTGTACACATGCACACATATCAATATTATCTGTTTATTTAATACAAAGATAACAATGCAGTATCTGTTATATTAAATAACAATGTTTTACCTACGGTGAACAAAGTATCGCCAATTAGCTGACTGAAACGAAATATGATAGCGATTATTACAGACTTTACAATGCTTGAGAAAGACTTTAATATGTTATAAATTAAAAAACTGTATTGTTGTTAAATTACTTTTCAGTATTTATTGCAATCACAAGGGCGTAAAAAAATCACAATCTCTACAAAATTTTCGAATTTCTTTCAAAATACTTTTTGAACTTTTGCTTTTACAATAATTGCTGATATTTTTACCGCTGTATGGTCGTATTTTTAACTTAATACTGGCGGTCTATTATGAACTCGTTAATTCCAGCCAAGTTCCATTGTAAACGTCAAATTCGTATTACGAAATCGGTCACGTGACACTTTTTAGCCAATCATACGTCGTTTAATATAATAGGCCCGCTGTTCAATATAAATTGGGCTATGAAATTATAATAACTATGACCAAAACACAAGTGAATGGTATCGTTGTATAGGACTCTGAAAAATATTAAGGGTTTTTGAAGACCGTTCCGTTTGCATAATATAAACCCTGGTGCTAATGTTTGCTGCGTATTATCTTCGTGATCATTTAATGACACGTCTTATTACAACTGCTCAGACATTAAGTAACAGTAGACAGAACATGTGGCCAGATTATTGTACAACTCGAATCGCCCATCTTAATTTGAGTCGCACATTGACGAGTTTGAAAAACAATACCACATTAATTTCTTGTTACTCTAAATGCACTTGTTTAATTATTTTTTCTTATAATAAACTCAAAATAAAGATATACTAAAATAAAATCTATTTATTAAGTGAGGCTTTGTTAGGTACAAATATTTGAGAGAAATACGCTGACGGAGGAGTACAGAAAGCTAATATTTTTATTGTTTACGTAATAAGTATATAATTATGCCAGATTACAGCTTTATTGTACTAAAGGGTGATTGGGTTAAGCTGAGAACGGACGGACGAAGCTAAGTGTTCCGGTTTGACTTGTTACGGAACTCTGAAAAGTATGAAAGCTTTTGATATCTATATACCTACCTGTTGACAGTCGTGCGTGTAAGATACACACTTAAAAATGTGCAGTACATCAAAGACATCCTGACTGATTTAAAATCGCATTGCTTACCGCAATGATGCTAGATGTTAGCAATCCATTGAGGAAGGATTTTTTTATGACCCCACTTCTGAAAGGTTATAAGTTTGTTTGAAAATCAGCCAACAAAGAAACATTCTTTGAAATAGTTTTGAAAAATAAAACTATAAGTGGGTCTACTCCCTTATTGAATCTATGAAAATTTATGCTTCTGATAAGTTTAGAGGGCCAGTGGCGCAAAAACTTCTCGACTTTCCCTATGTATTAAGGAAAGACACAATAAAATGATTTATCAGAAACATGAATTTTTTACAGACGTTTACGCAACAAAATAGATTTCGATTTCGAGAATTTTAATTTTTCCTTTTTATGTTAGGTCCTTAACATGTTAGGAACTCCCTGGTGTGGCACTATTTCCATGAATTCTTTTAGCATTTCCTACGGGTTGTCCAGTCACCCAGTGACCAGTGTAGTCCACTTCCAGTCGTATGCAGCGATGGTGTGGACTGTGGTGTGAAGGTCGCGCTCGCTGTGCGGCCGCGGCGTTGTTACTTTGCTCACCGCTCAGTTTAGTGTTTGGTGCTCAGTCGCTTGCGCGGGAATCGACTCGACGCATGCATTGTTCTTGATCTACGCGATACATTCGATCGATACGCCGATATACGCGATCTAACATTAATAAATAAAATTGTTTTCGTTTAAAAGACGCTTCGTCGATGCCGCTGTGACACTATAATTTTTCCAAGGCTGTGTATTGGTGACTGAAATTATTTGATGTTTACCCAAGAACTCATTCGCTGGAGAGGTCGGTATTAATATTTCCTATTTTATGACATAACCTAATACCTACTAAACGTCAGTGTTGCGCCGATCGACTTGGCATGCGAATCATGCGATCAAAGTTTACTACAAAACACGCACAACTTGAATATTTTCGCTACAGAATATTTAATTGTGACTCATCATACATTTTAGTTATTTTATTGAAGCATCAAATTTGTAACGTTCACTACAGATCAATAACATTTTAAGAGGTTAACAGGCATAATAACTAACCGCAACTCGACATGTCAGCGCAAAACAGATACGACAGAAGGGGCGCATTGTAAATAATATTCATGTTTTCCTAAGTTCCTACAGCGATTAAGGTTCTATAGGGAAAGTAGACTAGCCACAGGTATTTTTTCCATAAAACTATTTTTGATGTGATATCTCGCCTTTGGTACTTTAGTTAAAAAATTAAACAATGCATGCGTCCTAACTCCTAACTCAATGGTAACGACGTATCTGCGGCCGACGTAGAATATGATTCTGGTTAAGTCTAAGTTGATTTTTACAAACTTCTGAAGGTAATTATTGTGAATTGTCAAATGATCAAATGATTTTTGTTGGAGCCACGTAACAATTTATTAAAGATTGCTAAAAGGCTATTTTATTCTTTAGATTATGATAATTCAAAAGGTCCTTTTTTAAACCTTTTTTTTAAGATCACGAATAAGGTCCATAAAATTGAGCTCTTTCGATGGTATAGTTTTAAAAGCTTTCAAGTGACACTATATTTCATATGCATTTAAATATATTTTGTACATAATTAGTTGCCGTATCAGTTGCCGTATGTAATGCGTAAAAAACAAAGTTTAATCTACCATCTAGGTATCTCGTCACTTGTGCTATAAAATTGGAATTGAAAATAAATATTACATCTCCAATAACAAAAACCCACAAATAGTCTTAAGCATAAAAACTTTTTGTAAACATAATTATCGCCCATTTTTAATGAGCGGAAACTTCAGATTTATCACATATTTACGTCTGACAGTAATCTGTAATATCGCAATATTTACGTAACAGCGCTACGACAAGCTATCACGGAGCCTCATCTCACGAGTACGAGTATCTGATTAGGGAGCACGAAACTCATTTTTTACATCAAACCGCAATCGTTTTGACGACTTCATTTGTATCCGCCAACATAACTAGCGACGCGGAGAGCTGGGATATTGCGCATTGGCGATCTTAACTGCCAGGTGGTAGAGACTATAATTGTATAATCAATGCACATCTAGCCGTCATAATGTTCACTGGATAGTCGCGAGCATGACGTCCCACAAGTGCTGTTATACTGCAAACACGGACAACGTACGAACGGCAATCCGAGACGCCCAACTCGGACCTTTCGAGCTTAGTTTTAAGAACTGAGACGGTTAATGTAAACATAAACGGAAATAAGAGACCAATGTAAATAAATGATTTCTATTGAACCGCCCGCGGGTTCTGTTTATAATAACGATTGTTATTAAAATATCTGGAGTTTGCTTTTGCGACACAACTTTCACATAAGTGAGAATGTAAATAACTACTTATTGTAAAAATAAGCCCCCAGCCAGGTCAATCTCGTTCCTGTAACGCAAGATCAATTCCTGTAAAGAAAAAACTGCTGAACGGAATTTCATACAGTTTTTCGAGTCGTTTATGAGGAAACGTTTAAACGTTTCAATTCACTGATGTTGTGTTTAGATTGGCTGAAATATGATGTCAATTGTTGAAAACGTTGGACAAAAATGTGTTTCCAGAAAGACACAAACAAAGAAATTTATTTAAACATAGGCATAATACTCGTAGATATTATGTTCTCTATGAGCGAAGCCCGCCCGCCTCGTGTTCCTAGTGGAATCTAAAAATAACTGCAAGAAAAGTTTTGTTTGGATTTAATATTGTGAAAGCTTTCATTGCTACAGGTTATTCTAGAGTGGTGTGGCTCGTGGCTCGCCGGGAACGCCGGGAAGCTGGGAGTTAAAGGTTAATTCAATAATCACAACTAGTCACCGCTGAGGTCGAGCGGTCAAATGCGTAACGACCACGACACATTTAATGAACAATGGAACTAAGGAAAACTATTTATGAATAGTTTAGAAATAAGGAAGAAAGGTATATACATAGTTCACTAAACATGTTTATTTTATCTGGGTGATATAGTATCTATCAACGGGGGGCTTGGTAATGTTGCCCCTTATACTGTTCTACAGGGTAGACATCAAGAAATTCAAACCTTGACTTTAGTTCTCAGAGTCCTAAGTCTTAACTCAATTGCTCTCATCTGTCAAACATCAGTCCATAACACAGACATATATCAAGAATAGACGACGCATGTACCTCGAATTGTATGAAAACCAAGCGTGTCACTTTTTTTTGACACATTGTGCTGTCACAAGAATATTTAGTGCTGAAATTCCCCATCCTAGCGATATCAATTAGAAACTGATTCGTTACCGATTCTCAACAACGATTAATGATTCTCAAAATCGATTACCGATAATAATTAGGTAAATAGAAAATCGTATGATCGTTTGTAGGCGTAGAATATGTAAAACATAAAAAATGCCTTTGGTTGGTTGTTCATAATAATATAGTATAGTGCTTGAATATGACCGAATAAATAGTTTTGTGTTTTATTTAACTTGATTATTTGTTAATTATAAACACAAGCTTCAAAAATGTAAAGATAAATAAAGAGATCATAAATATTATGATTGTTTATTATTTGCTTTCAAGAAATTAAATAAATGAAAATTAAAAAAATATTTATACACATTTCTTTTATGAAAATCAAAACATCATATGGACACATTTAAACTTACCTAAAGTTAAACGAATATTTTTTATTCTAATTAAAAATTCAAAAAAAAACAGTACATCAATATTCGGTATTGCGTTTGAAATCAGGCTTCGTTTCTTTTTCGAATCCGTAAAACAGTCATCATTGAAATGAATAGAACATACGGCTATGTTTTGTTGGAAACCAATCTCTATGACCCGTCGCTATAACTCATTTTGCTTTAACATTGGGGTCACTTGAAAACCTTTAATTATAATGATATCATGAATAAAATCACTATACAGAAACATTAATATTGTAATGAAAAATAATTTGCCTGTTAAAAACTGTCTCTATGTAAATATTATTATTCATTGGTTTTCAAAATCGATTAACATCGAGACCACGCCGAGTAAATGAACAACACTATATGCTATATTTTACAGAAACACGACAATATTCACCGTACTACGAAGCTAAGCGACGATTTATAGTAACGATTGTTTTACTTTCATTGCGTGTTCCAGTAAACAAGCCGTATAAATTTTGCTACCAAAATCAGCAATGTATTGAGTAGTATGCAGTACACAGTAAGTTAGTGCTTTTCGTTGTAAAACGTGGTAGAAATGCAATAAATATGAAAAAAAATATTTTAAAATAAATTACTACACAATTTTATAAATAAATTACTTAACGATGAAAAGAAATATTTCTTTTACCTCTGCTAACTGTATTTGTAGAATTCCTATAGTTTAAAACGTTACAATTAGGCATTTTTCGTTATTTCAGTTGACATCTATTGCCAATAGCAATGAAACGCCAACTAAATGACACGGCGCTCAAATAGGATTTAAAATCCTTTCTGTTACACGTGAAATGTATGAACATGCGGCATCTACTCTAGGTATACATGTCTGTGGTCCATAATATTATATAGAGACCCGCTCTGCAGTCAAAATTCGACCGCACGTGTCGAAGGAAAAAAAATTTCGCATTCCAATATAGGTACGAGAAAAATGCCAGCTATCAAACCTTCCTACAATGGTTGAATTTGATTTACTGAAAGCTTTGATTATTTCTCGCTGTTGGATAGTTTCATGGAATTAATTTGTAGAGCAAAATTTTCCACTTTTCTTCGCATTGTATGCGATAGTATAATAGGTTCATCCATGTAACTGAAAAATCGTTGAACTGTGATTTAATTTATTAGTTACTTAAATCTCACCCAAATATGTATTATTTGAAAGTATAGGTACCTATGATATAAAAACTGAGCCATATAATGGGTTTCACGAAAAACGGGCGCAAGCGCAGGCCCTGGCAAGAGGTAGGCGGGTCTGGCAGGGGGGAGACTAGTTCGGAATCTGTATTTTAATGCCAGCAATAGTTCGTGCTCTCGTATGCATGTTCCGCGTTATGTTAATTGTATGGCTTATCGAGCGGAACGAGACTTATTGTACTTTACATTTGCAATATCAATATAATATACCTATATTTGCACCTGTGCCTGAGCTTTAACCCATTAATGGCCCAGGGCAAGGGTCTCTCTTTCTACTCCAGTTCGGTTTGTTGGAGGGGTTAGTGGCCAATTCAAATATTGCAAGATAACATGCCTTCTGACTCAAGCACAGAAGAGCACAAGATTTATTTGCCGCTATCGGTTTGTTATACATTCATAACTGATATCCAAATATGCCTAGGTAATATTAAAAAAATAAATAACCATACTAAATACATACATATATAAAGTATCATCCATATATACATACATATATAAGTATCCAATATAAAGAGGAGCGAGTAGGGTATGTAAAACAAGATCAGCTGTTCAATAAGCTAATAAAAGAGAAAACAATCTTTAGGAAATAGAAGAAAAAAGTTTAAGTCCTTAGAGAGTATCTACTATAGTGGAGCGAACCACATATTTTATCCGTTCAAATATCTATGCAGGAATGGAAGTAGTGCTCTATGCAAAAGCCGATAGCTGTTTAGATTTATCCATAAAGTAGCCGCTAGCAAGATGCATAATAAAACTGTATGCGGCCGCGCCTACCGCGCAGAGAACAACCTTATCGAAAATCAACGCCTGAACAGCTTTATTCGCAGAATAAACTGCTTAAGAACTACACTAGTATTAGTATATTTATTAAAAAAGCGTTTATTAAATTTATATTCCTAGACTAGTTTATATTCCTAGGGCCTATCGAGCGACGCCTGCACAGACGCCTGTAAATCAAGTAAACCTGTAAACAATTAAAAATTCTTTATCGATGGATTTTCCTACCGCGATGTAAAAAGTACCAAACGTACATAGATGATATTCAGATAAATGATCGTATTCCTTATACTATAGTCAAGTAGCGTGACCTTACCTTACGAAAATAAACATTATTTAACACTGATGATGACGTAAGCCTCATGTGTAATCTAAACTCGGAATCTACAGCCCGTGTAACGTTACGCAGCAATGGCCATAATTTGTAACTAGTTTTAAGTTGGGCGTTTATTTTTAAGACCTAAAATATTTCAATATTTTTTACATATACAGGGTAGCATTTTAATTCGTGGGAATTTTTTTAAGGGATGTTTGGCTCGCGATGAGATCCCGAATAAACAAAGAAATAAACTAAAACACTCATAAATCACAGAGATAATAATATCAAACTAAATACGAAAAATCTCAAAACGTATGGACGCCCTAGCAACGCGTCGCCCTCGCAATCTAGGTGAATGACCTATGATTCGTTTTCCCTTAAATTCTTAAACCCTGGGTTAGGACGCAAAAAATTTAGGTATCTACCTATTAAGCAAATATCTAACATAAAATAGCCAAACATTTAATACAAAATTGATTATTTCTGGCATACTTTAAAAATTGGAAATGGTATTTAAAAACTCACAGACTCGGACCAGATAGTGTGCAGGCGCTACGTCGTGTTGATAACACATATTTCTGTGATAAATTAACGGCACATCGTCTAACATTTCATCCACCACACTTGTTAAAATACCTAATAAATCATTAATGATGCACTATCAAATCTTCCGTCAGTACGAACTTAATAAACAGTTGTTTAAAACACTGGTCTACACACTGACGTGTGACACTAAAACGGTTGTTACACAACTTCTTTAACAAATAAATAAATCGCAATACCAGTAATTAATATCGCACGCACTGCTGCGCTCACGACACACGACGGTACGACTGTTTGTGTACAACTGTACATTGCTTTCGCACGGCAAGACGCAGGGGGCGGGACAGCGTCGAAGCGTGCGGTGCGGGCGGTGCGGCTTTTACGAAAAGCCGAAAGGCGGCGTTTACCTTTGTAAACGCCGGCGCGGCGTATTATGTGGCGTGGCGGTACCTTTGGCGGCATGATCGCGGCGGTGCCATAAAACCTAACTTCGTTAATAGCGGCGAATACAAAGCATTGCGAAATTCATTAATGTATCGTAAAATAAGGTAGATGCTTGCTCGACCACGGTGTCTATGATTACTGTATTTTAAAGGATAATTTGCTTAAAAATTAAGGCCATATTTTTTTTACATATTCGGGCTGAGAATCGCGAGATGAGTGCCCCCCTGAAATATTTCAGTCCGATTCGATTTCATGCTGTATACCTATACCGATATCAAGATTACTCGCTAGATTTACGTTAATATAGGGGAGTCTAGAGAGAATTTTTTTTCTCATCCTCGATTAAAAATTATTTTCACTTAGACTCCGAGAATATTTACAGTAAAATAAAATATTATAATAGCTGAAAAAGTGTGTAATAGGTAAGAAATCACTTAGTGATTTATTTATTGAAGGTTTATTTATTTATTTATTTTTTATTTGGGAAACAAACAGCATTACAATACAGATTACATCATACATTTACAAGAATCATATAGCAAAACAGTTTCCACTGAAAAATTTTTACATAATTATAATTTGGAGCTTATGTGGTTTATATAAACTGAGATGTTAAAATAGCAAAAAAATTTCAGAAATCGTACAAGAAAATATATGACTAATCGTACAAAAATATGACTAATATGGTTGGCAATTTAATTTAAGTTATTATGTGAAAATATATGTACTCTTGGAAATAAGGCGATCATTTTTTCAAGATGGCGTCACCACCCTATATAAGGAGCAACGATGGCGGTCCTCGGTCATTTTGCCGCTGGACACCTTAGTGGAAACTCTGCCCGAATAGCTATTTGTTACTGCGATAGAATAATACCGTATTTCGTTAATTTATTAAAATCATTATTTAATTTTGTTATCGTGATTTTGTGTATTAAATCTTTTTTTTATGTTTTCTGATCTTTCATTTCTAAGATCAGAAGTGGGATTCGTGGGCCACTAACCGCCAGTGCCACATCTGACTTTTAAAATTATTTTATTTTCGGGCAGAGTTTCGCACAATGCCATCTGACAGGCAGCGCGGCAAAACAAAAGGGAGACGCCGTACGCGGACTCCGTCACCTACTAATCAAATGGAGGAGATTTTGAAGAGATTACAGGCACTCGAAGAGAGAACACGTGCTGGAAGCGAGCCACGTTTGCAGTCAGAAGTGAACGCGGAGGTCGGTCATGCCTTGGCGTTACCGCAGGCATCGCCACGTGCGGAGGCGCGGTCACCGACGACCGCCTGCACCACACCAGCGCCGGGCCAAGCAGCCCCGGCATCTGAGAGCGGGCACGCCGCCGCAGCACCGCCACATCAAGCCGATATGAGTAACGCTGCTGAGCGTTTATTGGAGGCCATTAACTCTCTCCCGGTGAGATCGAATCAATATTTTGTTTCCGATTTTGACCCAAGTGTTCATGACGTCGACACGTGGTGTGATGAAGTTGATAGAGCTCGTAATTTGAACCGTTGGGACGACAGTGAATGCCTTGCTCGTGTAGGGAATTGTTTAAAGGGTGAATCGCGCACCTGGCTCAGCCAGTGGACAAGCACCACTCGTACATGGTCAAACTTTAAATTAGAGTTAAAGTCTCTTTGTCCACGTAGTGTCGATGTCGCGAGCATTTTATATGATGTGATGCGTACAGAGTCTGACAAATACTCCACTTACGCGGAATATGCACGTAAATCTTTGCTAAGGTTACGTATAGTTAAAGGATTGAGTAGTGAACTGTTAACGGCGATTATTATAAGAGGTATTACAGATCCACAGATACGGGCTTCAGCCATGAATGCCAAATTAACACCTGAAAACATCGTGGAGTATTTGTCGAACTTTGTGAACTGCGGTACATCTCAAACAGGCGCCAGTAAGAGGGGTTATCATCACGTACCAAGTCGTTTTAAACCTTTTCATAGTCAAAATAATTTAAAGCGTAAGTCTTCTGATCCTAAACCTATTAAATGTTATGAGTGTAGCCAGTTTGGTCATAAGAGTATTAATTGTCCAAAGCGTTCAAAAACTGTTTCGGGAATTACTACCGACAGCCCTACGTTAGTAACACCCGCGGTTGATAAGTGTACGTTCTGCAAAAAGATCGGTCATTCGGAAAGTGTATGTTTTGCAAAAGAACGCGCAAATTCAAGAAATAAGAACGGTATTAACTTTTGTCGCGAGAACGAAGGTATTTCTAAAAATCTGGACGTTGTTGCTGCGGTTATATTGGGGGTACCCGTTGACATATTAATCGATAGTGGTTCGTGCGTTTCATTATTATCTTTAGATTTAGTGAAGTATTTTTCATGTCATATAAAAACAACGTATCGGTTATTACGCGGCCTAGGAGGCACTGAAGTGGAAGTAAATTCTTTTGTTACGTTGCCGGTGGAGTTAAATGATATAACTTTAGAAGTAGATTTTTATATTGTCGAAAGTAAATATTTGAATGTCCCTGTGATTATCGGTACGGATGTCCTTAACAGGAAAGGTGTCGCGTATATAAGAACCGGTGACTCTCAACGAATAGTCCATAGTTCAGCGCATAACGTGTCTCAAGTAAGTGAAACTTCATTACTTGATAAAATAAACACTCCCGTCACTGGTGTCGATAAACAACGCTTAATAGATGTATTGTCCAAGTATTCCGATTATTTTTTGACCGGTACAGCTACTACTACCGTGAAAGACAGTGAGATGCAAATTAAGTTAACGAGCGATATTCCCGTCTACTATCGGCCATATAAGTTGTCTCATGATGAGAAGTTACGTGTTCGCGTTATTATTAAAGACCTATTAGACAAGGGTATCATACGTGAATCAGATTCAGAGTACGCCAGCCCCATCTTACTCGTCAAAAAGAAAGACGGTTCTGACAGGATGGTAGTGGACTATAGAGCTTTAAATCAGATTACTGTAAAAGTTAGACACCCATTACCCCTGATTAATGATCACGTAGATAGGTTAGGCGCTGCAAGGTGTTTTAGCGGATTGGATATGGTTTCTGGCTTTCATCAGCTGCGTGTTAGCGAGGAGTCTATTCATAAAACTGCCTTCATTACTCCCGAGGGACACTACGAGTATTGCAAGATGCCATACGGCCTTGCAAACGCCCCTGTTATTTACCAGAAAACCATAACTAAAACGTTAAAGCAATTCATAGAAGCAGGACAAGTCCTTGTATACATTGATGACGTACTGTTACTGACTGACACCGTTGAAGACAATCTCAATTTACTTGATTTAGTATTAAAAACTTTGACGGAAGCGGGCTTCTCCATTAATTTAAAGAAATGTAATTTTCTTACAAGTGAAGTTGAATATTTAGGACGTATCATTAGTCGCGGTCAGGTACGGCCGAGTCCACATAAAATCGAAGCATTAGTTAAGTCCCCGAGACCGAATAGTGTCAAGCAGGTTCGTCAGTTTTTAGGTTTAGCGGGCTACTTCCGCCGATACATTCCTGGATACGCTATCAAAACCGCTTGTATCGCAGCTTTAACTAAAAAAGATGCTAACTTTCATTGGAGCGATGAGCATGAAAATGCACGACAAGAAATTATCTCGCGTTTAACCGATGAACCTGTATTGGCGATATTCGATCCCGAGCTGCACACAGAACTTCATACCGACGCGAGTTCCATAGGTTACGGTGGTATACTCATGCAGTTACATAGCGATGGACGTAGGCGAGTAGTCGCGTATTTTAGTAAGTTGACTGCCGGTGCGGAATCCAAGTACCACAGCTATGAGTTGGAGACCCTTGCCGTCGTTAAATCGCTGCAGCATTTTCGACAATATTTAATTGGTAAACATTTTATAATTATTACGGACTGCAACGCGTTGAAAATGACTCAGCGCAAAAAGGATCTCCAACCCAGAGTTGCGAGGTGGTGGATCTACATGCAGGACTTCGACTTCACTTTAGAATATCGTAAGGGACTCCTAATGTCACATGTAGATTACCTAAGTAGGAACCCTGTCAATGTTGTTGATATTGTTCAGAAGCCTCAAAATTGGGCACAGGTAGCTCAGGCGGGTGACGAAGAAACTTTGACGTTGTTAGAAAAATTAAATAACGGTGAATTAGATAGTAGTAGGTATGTGAAACGTAATGATCTCTTGTACTACAAATATAATGTTACGGGCGAACAAACGCGTTTCTTATGTTATGTTCCGAAGGCTTTTCGTTTGAGCTTACTACGTGTATTCCACGATGAGCATGAACACTTGGGTATCGACAAAACTATTGATTTGATTTTGCGGCACTTCTGGTTTCCCGGGATGAGACAATTTGTTATCAAATACGTGACGCATTGTGTCGTTTGTATTTCACACAAACATGTGCCTCGAGCACCTTTGCAGCCAATAAGCTCGTGGCAAAAGAATACGGTGCCGTTTGATACAATACACGCCGACGTCCTTGGCCCATTGAAGGAGTGCAATGGATTTAAATACGTTTTGATTATTGTTGACGCGTACACGAAGTACTGTCTATTATACGGTCTACAAAGACAGGATTGTAAGGAGCTAAAACGCGTCATGACTCAAACTATTTCTCTGTTTGGCTGTTTTAAACATTTGATATGTGATCGGAGCCGTATGTTCGATAATCGCGAATTTATCAAGTGGATAACGGATTATGGGATCGATGTGCATTTCATTACTCCCGAAATGCACCAAGAGAACGGACAAGTAGAACGGTATTGCCGGACAGTTTTGAATATGATAAGGGTTGAAGTTAATTATAATAAGAATGATTGGATAAAAGTTTTGTGGAAATTACAATTAATTCTAAATATTACTAAACATAAAACTACGCAATGTTCAGCCCTGAATCTTTTAATCGGTACCGAGTCTACTACGCCAGTTGTCAATTCCTTGATACGAGATATTACTTGCGAGGGCACGAGCCCTAACAGGGAGGCTATGCGCGAGCTTCGACGTCAGCAAGTTGGTGTTCTTCTTGATCAAAATAAAGAAAGTCAAGACTCATACGTGAACAAAAATAGAAATCCTCCGAAGCAATTTAAAATCGATGATTTGGTTTACGTTATTAAAAACTCCCAAAGTACTGGCAAATTAGACAGTGGTATGCGCGGTCCATATAAAATTGTTAAAATTCTCCCTAACGATCGCTACGAACTACAACTGTTGGCTGGATCGTACGGAAAGACAAGTCAAGCTGCTGCTGGGTACATGGTGTTGTGGCGTGGAGAGTGGACTCCAAGCACTTGTGCAGGATTTTTTGCAAGTTAGTCCCTACAAATACTTATAAGTGCTTTGTGTGCAGTAAACAACTATTTTAACCCCGCTCAGCTTTAGCTTGCCATGTTTAATCAACTTTGTACTAAACAATTTGAAATATTTTTTGTGATGTGATGTGTCGTTGGAATAGACCCGTGTAAAACCTTGCGCACATGGTATTGGGGTGACCAGGACACATAATGTGCATTTAACAACAGGATATGCACTTCGGAGGTATCGGGTTGTGTCAGTGGGGCCCACACTGATTTCGGACCTGTGTAAACCCTGCCGATATTGAATAGGTATCGGGGTGACCTGCTACATACTGATGTAAAACCTGGAGTGCGCACATTATTTTTAAGGGTATTCGGTTGCGCAGGAACAGACCTTTGTAAAACCTATTGCGATCAAATTGCTTGGATGAGTTGTTCAGTACAAAGTTAAAAATCTAATACATCGCGACTACTTATTTATTATTTTGTTGACTTAGAATGTGTTGAAGTAACAAAATGTTATGTCTTTCAGGTTACGATGAGATGACCACTGATGACATGGCTGATGGTGGAGACGGTGCTGGTCCGTCTTCGAGGAGCTAACGAGGGCTGCGAGGACGCTGCCCCGTCAGGAGAGGCCGTCTTGGAAATAAGGCGATCATTTTTTCAAGATGGCGTCACCACCCTATATAAGGAGCAACGATGGCGGTCCTCGGTCATTTTGCCGCTGGACACCTTAGTGGAAACTCTGCCCGAATAGCTATTTGTTACTGCGATAGAATAATACCGTATTTCGTTAATTTATTAAAATCATTATTTAATTTTGTTATCGTGATTTTGTGTATTAAATCTTTTTTTTATGTTTTCTGATCTTTCATTTCTAAGAGTACTGTACTATACGTACCATTATACCCACACACATGTATCTAGACATATTTCTTTCTTTTACTGTTTTCCATTACTGTTTCAGTTATGTTGCATTTGCCTATTTGGTTCATTCAATGTAATTTCGTAGATACATATTAATGTTATTGAGAATTAATGAATTAATTTTATTTTGAGCCTCAGTTGCAGACAATAAAAATAAATCATAACACAAATTCCAAGACCGCCGCGATCTCTCGCAATGCACGTATAAATCCCAAAAGCATGTTTTAAACTCAAAAATAGCACGAGACGAGATGTAATTAGCATATCCAACAGACGCGTCAAGGATATGCACTTCTCTAACTTCTCTTATTGATATGCATTCCTGTACACGTAAATATCACTATCGTAATCTAAAAGGATGTGGAGTTCAAGAAATGCACGCCAGCTTATTACTAGCTACAAAGGCTGTTAATATCTTACGCCCCAACCCAACTCAGAGTCACTAATGGTTACTTAAATCGCTTCTTATCCCAGAATTTGTATGGCGATTCTTTACTAAGGAGCGATTAAAGTAACCGTTAGTGACTGAGTTGGGGCGTCATGCGCCATGTCCCTTTTCGATCTAGCTTCAATTCACATCATAGAACGAGAGTAAGAGACAATGCCATACAATACGAAAAGTTGGCAACCAATACAACGGCCTTCACTATACTCGTAAATGTCTAAATATAATCTTCTAATATTTATTACTTGGACTATAATTAGTGATATTTTACACGTGTAAACTTTACAAAATATTTGCGTTATACACCCACTTAAATACAAATAAAATACATTTAAGTATTTAAATCTGTATTATACACCCTTTTCTACAGCATGTATTAGTCCATTGAAATGTTACATTTTTTAGGCCTTACCTTGCGTTTTTTAGAGGACGCAATTTTATTTTTTTGATGTGTAGGGTGGGTCAGTGTAAAGCTAAAACCAAGTTTGTGGGGTCGCCACCCTTGTTCCACGGCCGCCATCTTGAAAATAGGGGTTGAAATGGTTTTTACGGTATATCTCTTAAACTATTTATGTGAGAAAAAAAATTTGTTAACATTTTTTGTTGCAAATTAAATTCTCTACAACTTTGGTCCAGTAACTTTTTATCGTAGAACTATAAATAAAAAAGTTATAAGCGAAAATCTTCAGAAATTGATCTTTTGCAAATGCAAAGGAAACTGTGGAGCGATGTGTGGATGTCGAAAAGCAGGACCGAAATGTTCTGCAGTGTGCTTCCATTGTTTTGGAGAGACTTGCAGCAACGTAATGGAACTCTCAGAATTAATAAATGAAAATGACTTTGATGATGAACCGCCAACATTAACACCCCTTCCTTCGCCAGTTCTCCCACTGGTATTTAATTCAGAAAGCCGATTAGATGCTGAGCCGCAGCCTGGTCCATCGAAACGACTGAGGACGGAGTAGTTATAATTTAGAAAATCACCGTGGATTATGCCTATTGGGGCATAATCCACGTAAAAAAAAACGCGCCTCTAGACTCTACCTCGTGGGTGGTGGGGAAAAGAGTCAATAATTAATTATTAATAATATTGCAAAATTTGTAATTAAAAAAGTTATAATAACAAAATAAAAAAAAAATAACTGATGACATATTATTAGTACACACGTATAATATAGGTATAGTTAAGAGTACTAAAAAATAGTACTCACTTCGGAGCGCTGTAAAACCTTAGCTATTGACTTAATGAAAAAATGATGCAAATAAAAGTTGTTCCTCAAAAAACGATCTACAAAAGTGGTCAGATATCATTTTTTCGTAAAATGATAAAAAAAAGTTACATCGAAAAATATAATTTTTTTTCTCGAATTTCTGAAGATTTTCGCTCATAACTTTTTTATTTATAGTTCTACGATAAAAAGTTACTGGACCAAAGTTGTAGAGAATTTAATTTGCAACAAAAAATGTTAACAAATTTTTTTTCTCAAATAAATAGTTTAAGAGATATACCGTAAAAACCATTCCAACCCCTATTTTCAAGATGGCGGCCGTGGGACAAGGGTGGCGACCCCACAAACTTGGTTTTAGCTTTACACTGACCCCCCCTTCACATCAAAAAAATAAAATTGCGTCCTCTAAAAAACGCAACCCCAAATGTAACTTTTCAATGGACTATATCTGATTAGCGTTCTACGCGTTCGCGTTTTCTGAAATATTACTATACATGTGCAAATTTTTATGAAAATTCATTCAGTAGTTTTTGCATGAAGGAGTAACAAATATCCATACAAACATAATATAATAATATTATATCTCCGATGGTGATAAAAGCAATAAAAGTAACTGGTGAACCTGTAATGGGAAAGTATGCAAAATGGATTCTCTTTTGAGTAGCGGTACAGGCATGCATATTCATATGAATCACGAGGCTTTTTCAGATCTGAATGTGATGCATGACGCACTAACCAATGCCGACAGTTATTTACGAGTATAAAGTGAAGCTTTTACCCGTCACTTAACCCCCTTTAAAGTAATTTTTAGTAAATTATATATTAATAAATTAATTACAAGCATAAACTAAATGCTCTTATTCAATTATATCCTTACAATATGATGTAAACCTTACGACTTTTAACACTAGAAAGTTGGGAGCAGTCATTTGATTAGATTTTCAATTTATAAGTTTGTTGATTCCAAAACTGTTGGTCTCACCTTACTGATAATCTTGTGACTTTTATTATAAATAGAACCTTAAAAATACATGACCAAAATTTTATTACTGTATAATATAATATATGTATATGTTGATATGTGTGTATGTGTGGGCGTTATAAATATTTACATACTGTTATCTAGTACTAAAGGTCTTTGAGATGAGTCGAGGACGGACTACAGCCACCTAAAAAATCACACCTTAAAGACCAAAATGAACTAATATAGTAACGAACGTAGCAGTGGCAATTATAATAATTATAAATAAAAATACAGGTCATCAACACAGTGGGTATCTATCTGTACGGCCGTCCCGCGCTATCTATTCCGATAGCCTTGCTAAAATCATACACGCGCGAGTTTCTTCGGTGCGCGGTGCGGTACGTAAGCCGACCAGCACCTATGAGTATGCAGCTATCTGATAACGCGATTCGATAACCGACTATACCGAGCTGACTCACATTGATAAATACCTGCCTCGCGAACGCTGGCCTCAGGAAAAGTTATTCGAAAAATTTAATTGTTCGTTAGTCACATCGGCTTAAACGTACAATTAGTGACATTTTGTGTGGAATACGTAATAAGAAGTGGATCAAAATCGTTTTCCGGTGCAGTTAAAGGTTTTTCCGGCTTAGACTGGTAACATTTTCTATATATATATAATAATAATATTTTTATCATTTCCGGAATGATGTGGTTAAACTTAGTTGTCAATAGTATAATAATAATAATCAAAATCTTAGCTTCGTTGTTTATCCACGAATGCTTTATTAACCCGAGTTCTAATCCTGGCACGCACCTCTAATTTGAAATATTATGTGCGTATTACAAGTTAATTATCACTTACTTTGGTGAAGGGTAACATCGTGAGGAAACCTGCACACTGAAGAGTTCTTCGTAAAGTTCTCAAAAATGTGTGAAGTCTACCAATCCGCAGTTGGCCAGCGTGGTAGACTATGACCTGTACCCCTCACATTGTGAGAGGAGCCCAGCAGTGGGACAATTATAGGTTGTTGTTGCTTTGCTTTTTTTGTTAACCCAGACTGCAAACAAACACTCCAACACTTCTAAATGCGTTAAAAAATTATGATTTCAAAAGAAAGGATAAATCCTTCAGTAAATTCTAAGCAAATATTTTTACGCATTAACAGTTGAAAAAAATAGTAAAAAAGTTTTTTTTCATTTCACCAATTTCTACATCAATTGTCTGATATTGGACAAATGCAAGTTTGAAGTTCCACATTTTAACCGCGCAAATGTCCTATTATTTATAAGTCAATGATAAAAACGATTTTATTTCAATTTGGAATATGCATTGTAAACAGCTCAATTGATCGAGTCACACTTTTACATTATCGACTTGCAATAGTACAGCTTTCTAACAATAGTATTAATACAGTTGCAGTCGGAACAACCGTATGAGATGGTGACGTGATCCGAGAAGCAGCATAGCATGCGGTGGGCAACGTGGTGGCCAATCCTCCTTGTGCTGCACGCACGGTCTCTGGCGCAAGGCATCACTCCGACGATCTGCGAAGATGAGGCGTGCCGGTGTGATTCATTCACCCGAGTCATTTGCAGTTGCACACGAGAATATGAGGTGAGTACCTAAACTACCTTATAAACGATCTTCCCATGAAAGAAAGAAATATGTCATACTAGCGGTCCACCCGCGGCGTTGAACGCGTTTTCCGTGGTGATAACTAACCTGTGCCTATACGTTATTCCATATCATGGTCTACCCGTGTGCTAAACCGTTCAATAGTTAGATTAGATTAGTAGGATTTAGACTTCTTAATTTAACACTAGAAAACAGTCAACTTTAAAATATGTAATAACATATCTGAAATGAAATTTTGGTTTGATACTCATTGAGAATCCACAGTACATTCTATGACAATCATTAGTAGCTTTAATGCAATAAATAAAACCGCAATACTAGTGAAGTTTCGTTACGTGTTTCATTTTTGCCTAACTTTATGGATCCACCCGACAACACCTAAAACTCAAACGATTTGATAAAATTCGGCAATTCGTTGACTGGACCGCATACCAAGTTTATATTTACATATGAAATAAGAATAAACATAATAATTAATTCAAATAACCTGACGACCTTGCAGACTGAAATGTTTGAGACGAGCACGACGAGAGGTGTGGTTATGTAAAGCGAAACTTTACCTTCTCCATCGTTGATTTTATATATAGTTCTCTATAATTTAATAGATTTAATTTTCACCAATAATATATTTTTTGAATTAACTGAATCTAAATTGACTTTCAAATAAGAAACAAATGAACTAGTATAATATAATGAGGAGGAGAATTACAATGTGATTGCAATGTGTTGTGATGTGTGTGTGATGTTGTGATGTGGAGATTGCAATTCCAATGTATAGTAGATTGGGACCGGAACACACTTCTAATCCCTGAGGGAGCCAATGAAGAACTTTATTAGTTACATTGTACTTATTTGTTCACAGGAAGTCACTCTGAGACCTGACGGAGCATATAGAATCCCTTCAACCGCCACTGCCATCATTGTAGATGGATGTGCGCGTGTTTACTTTCTTCAAGACGCAGTGAGAAACCTCGTCCAATTACGTTCAATAGAAATCAAAAACGTGAGCCATGTAGTCATCAACGAACGTGCAATGGCATGGTCACCGTTCGCGCGAGACATGAACGACATGAACCCTGGCATATCGATTGTAATTCACGGGAGTACCTTAAATGAAATCTCTTCACACGCAGTCCAAGGACGCGTCAACGATATAATCATCAGCAACAGCAGAATAAATAATCTCAAGCCGTTTGCATTCTCGAGTCTGACCGGGGTCAAAAATATAGAGCTCACGAACAATGTTTATGATAACATAGAAATACAAGCCTTCAAGAAATTTACAACCGTTAATTTCTTGTTACGAGGCGGCATCATGAACACGTTACCGAGCAGATTTTTGTCGGACGTAGAAGTAACTAATCTGTTTCGAATGGAAGGAGTCTCCGTTAAATATTTGTCTAGTTTAACATTTCTTGTCAGTGCACCAAAGAAAGTTTTAATAGAAAATAATAATATAGAAACATTAGATGGAGATGGATTCCATATTACAACTAGAGGCCCAATCACCTTTAGAAATAATACCGTTACTAATTTAAGTAAAGGTGCATTTTTCGGAATCTCTGTTGAAATGGAAATAATATCGGTAATGGGTAGACAGGAGCTCCTTATCGACAACAATACAATCACCAATTTGACGCCATGGTCGTTGATGTTTAACACGACATCATTATCATTACGTGTCGATGGACTTAATCTCAACGCAACATGCACTTGCGTCCTGGCCGAGGAATGGCGCGAAGTACTCAGTAATCACGGGGGGATTATAACATGTTGGTATACTCTGGAAGAACACTTTATGTCACTGCCAACGTTCGTCGACAGCAGGTGTGGATCATTCAAGCAGCACTTTTGGATATTTGTCGTAGTAGGCATAATTATAATAATGATCGGCGCTGCGATTGCCATATTTTTCATAGTGAGGCGTGAAAACGAGAAAAAGAAGAAGTTGCAAATAGTGTTGCCAGATGGCAAGACTTATAGAGAGACAGAATTTCACATAGTGGTAGAAAGAGCCGAGCTTCTCACCACAGATTTGTAATGGTTAAAGACAACGTTAAAACAAATTGATCTCTGCCACTGTTCTTACCAGTGACAATGTTATAGACTTTGTGATTTCCTCGTAAGTTAGTCAATCTGTGAATAAATGCACCAGACATTCCACGAGTGACATTATCTTAATATCTTAGTTTAGTTATCTACCTCAATGTATTGCCATTCTCGACTGTGCCAACTTATTTATAACTTTATCAGTATTACGCAGTTGATACAATAAAAGTATTTTTTAAGCAATGCATTAAACTACTGTTAGCTGAACTATGATCTAATGTAATATAATACAGTTTTAAATTATACGAGTATCTACGGTTGTTTAATTATTTCCATGCAATGTTATACAATCTGTCCAAATTAAAAGATAGCTTTTAATATTTATATTTGTAGTGTTGATGCAATTATTAGTACCCGGATGACCATGCTTTGCTCGGATTAGTATTGCTTAATAACGCCATCTACTGAAGTAGCTTTAGTGTTGCTACTCGCCAGAGGAAGAGTCTATGGTAGTAGTTTTTCATTGCCTGAAAAAACGGATAAAACGACATTTTCTAAAAATGAATCCTAGCTAGATGGATTTATCGCCCCCGAAATCCCCTGCATACCCCCCCCCCCCCCCCCTGCATAAATTTCATGAAATCGTTGGAGCCGTTTCCGAGATTCAGAAAATATAAGATATATAATACATTATATATAAGAATTGCTCGTTTAAAGGTATTAGATAGATAGTAACTTGGTACTTGAATTTAATTGCAACTTAATCTAAGTTCATAACTCACTGGCCATGAAATGTCATCAAGTGAATAAATATTATTGTTTATTATTTTACTGACATTGGCAATGATATCATCGTAGCAATCAAAATGCACCGCAAAATAATAAATATGCTCGTTGAATTGTATAGAACACAATTGACACTCTGTCTGTGCGAATTAAACATTTCTAACGGTATTGCTTTGTGCACTTTTCAAGCTGAATTTTTTTAATAATTTTTAATTTGTGAAGATTGTCGATTGCGACGTAAAATTTATTTCAGTTTTATAAAAATATAATTATGTTATTTTATTTTTTAATTAATAAAAAATTATGTAAGAATTGCAAGCAAGTATTAACAATCATTTATTACAATAATATAATTATTTATTAATGTTTCAATTTGATGATGTGCTGTGCGAAAATTGTACTACGAGTACAAAATATACGTCCAAGGCGAGAGTAATTTTGACAGTAATACTCGTATTGATTAGGCCCGCTGTTCATTCAAACGAACGTCATACCCTATTGTCAGTTGTTGCTTGCATAAATACAAACGCGACTATCCCATTCCGTGGACAGATTCGTACTTTTACCATGAAAGATCAAGAAAGCTACAACGCAGCTTGACGATATCGTGCGTCTAAATGGATAGCGGCCTCTAATTTATCTTGATACTGGACAAGACACTCAAACGATGGTACCTGTTTTGCAGCATTAATTTGACTGAAAGCGAACGTATGCATCGAACAGGCCTGCACAAACATTGCGATATTTACGGTGCATCTGTTTGAAATTTAACGTGGGTCATCCGCTGTAGTTCGATTTAAAACATAAAATATGTTGCTTGTGCATAGCGATAAAACTAGATCGTACAAATTACGTACAATAAGCTATTTCAATATATTCATATTGCATACGCTTGACACAAGGCATATTGAATGGCGTAGGTGCAATTCATACTGAACATGAAATATCACTGATGCGGACATAGCTTAATAGAACTCCTCTAATCAACTGAGGCCATAATATACTCTTTGCATAAGCGATGTTCATTAATTTGTTTATAATAGTCTCCCATCCGCATTTGCCGCAAGGAATAGCTGCAAAGACACTATTCTAATAATACTTACTGTAATTACGTGTACATACTTCTTGTCATTAGTTGTTCTCCGTTGTATTGCAAACATTGCAGTTTGCTGCAATACTCACCCTTTGTTTATGATACGTACACGAAATGTTACTTACCGATCTAAAATAATCCTCTTCTTTTGAGAGCTTCTATAATAAGTCCTTGTCACATATAGCTTATACATTTATAGCATGTATGATACGACTGTGTACTAATATATGTAATGTTAGGTAACACATATATTTATGTAACACAGAAAACACAAGCCATTTATGAATTATAATTATCTGTACTATCATTTCATAGTTATTGACTCACAATATAAGTAATGAATATACTACGAATCGTTTAAATCTGTGGGAACCGCATGAAGAAGTAACAAACGAATAAAATCTCTATCGGCTCTGTTACTTCTTTTATTGATTGAGTTAATTGTATTTTTAATCATTATTATTACTGATTTATCCATCTAAAATAAATGTACGGATCGGATTTCAATAGTAATGTGTAGTATGACAGTAAATAAGTAATCAACTCTTGATACGTCAATAATGTTTAAATAGATGTTTTCACATGCACTGATCAATCATTAAAGTAATTGAAAACATATTGCTATTTAATCAATTTATATTGCTTTAATGCATTGGTACTGATCATGATTATATTATGTATAAATGTAATATTTATAATAATTGTTAATATATTGAATTTATAGTACAGATACTTTGATATACATTGCTTTTATAATATAATGTTTTAGTGACGTTGAAGATCATACACATTACACAGTAATTAAAATATTTTAAGACATAGTGAGAACAATACACTATTGTTAAATAAAATATTATGTGTAAAATCAGTGTTAAAAGTATATAAGGCTCCTGGTTTTATGCTGTAGTTTTGTGTATAATCATAAATTGGTGTCACAACTAAAAACTTCAATTTAACAGATGTATGTGTATATCCAGCGGCGGATAACGCTGTTAGTTTATTAATTAATTTAGATGCGGTGTCTTTAATTTGACAGTTTCCGATCCTGATAGATCGTGAGCCGCAAGAGTAGCGCTACAGCGTACTTGCGTCTTGCGTCCTTGTGCGTGCTTGCAAAGTGCACGTTGTTGGCTTTGTTAATGCCACAGGTTCAGGCATGAAAAGTTGATTCGTGTGGTGGTTTGTTCGACACATCGAAGGATTAAAATAATTTTGTTAAAGCAAATATAGCAGAAATATGTATGTGTGCGTGTGTGTGGGTGGGGGAGGGGGATGTCAGTCACACTCACCGCATGAGCGGCAGGCCGTCGAGCACGTGGTGCACGGTGGGCGGGGAGGAGAGCTCGAGCCCGCGCGCGAGCAGCAGCGCGTCGCTCTCGTCGCTCGGCTCGCCATCGCCCCCGCCGCCGCCGCCGCCACCGCAGCCCGCCGCCGACATTTGCAACTCCATTATCGTTGCTGTAATGTTATTAATTTGCTAGTACCACAGAAGAAATAATAATACAGAAGGCGCACTCCGCAAATGCGTAATCCACTTCGTAAAATACGAAGAATTTTTAGCAATAGCGACCCTAGCTCCGACGCAATAAAGTGTAATTCAGGTCGCACAGCGCTAATCAAAAACGCGTAATGAGTTGCCTTCCTTTCTAGCGCTATCTCTTATCCTCTCTGAAATGTCAGGGTTGTCTTTTTTGAAAGAATAAAATTAATCTGAAAGTTTAATATCTGCTAGTACACACAAACACTCGTAGCCCGCTACTTCCTTGTTTATGTATTTATGTACAAGCACAATATGTGAGTATTGTGGAGCTTAAAAGTGCTGCCACAACAGTACATGTTGTAATGTTCTAAAACATTTTATAACAGTATGACAGCGCCACGTGAATTATAAATCTGTGTCATTGTCATGTTGTCCTACGATGCAGCGTTCAAGCATGTACAGTGAACATTAATATTAAAAACTTCCTGTAACACTTAAGTGCGATTCACCAGCCCATTCATCAGTTCATTCCTCGTCCAGGGTCTATAAAGCCAATTTTCGTCTACCAAACTGTCCATAAGACCCAATATAAGACCCAATGACCTAATCATATAATTCTCAGTGTCTAAGCATCAAATACAAAATAAAATTGGACCATTACTCCATAGCTCTCTGAGTAATAAGTGCTCAAAGAGACGTAAACGACAATGGGCTGTACTAAAATAAAATTACAATTGACCAACATATTTAGCCGTGTCAATCTACCTACCCTTTACCACCAACCATTGAGATTAAAAATAAGTTTTTGTTTATTAAATAAAGTCAAAATCTTATGATATCTTAAACGATATCTACCCAATTACTATCTATCACTTCATCCACGTGATGACACTACAGCCACGAGCCTGTGGTATGTAGTATAACAAATGAACAACGGAAGCACAATGAACAATCCGTACATTACAGAGAATGATTCAGATCGTTCAGCGCACAATAGATATAGAACACCTGCGTGTAAACATGCCGGTCACGGTGACACCCGCCAGCGTCACCCGTGCTTCAGATACAAACAACGACATAACATTCCTGTTCAATAACTTCCGACATTGTATACTCCGTTTTTAGACTAGTGTTATTTGGTAAACAATCTTGGCAGGCCTCTTAATTGAACTATTAATTTGTATTACATTAAAAAAATAGTTAATAGAAAACAGAAATTAGGTTTTTCATTAAATGATAATTTATTCTTGAAATGTTTTCATTTCGTGTCTGCTTTCTGTCTGCTGACACGATAACATTATTAGCTAAATATTCCAAGTGCGAGTCGCACTCGTCCATGAAGGGTTCCGTAGTAGCAAGAACCAAAATAAAAATATCATTTTTCGCTAGCAAAAAATAACGTTTTTGTGTAAATGACAAAGTTATACTTGCGGTTTCTGAAAATGTGCTATATCTCAAAAACTGCTGACTACATCTCATTGATATCAATTTTCGTTTAAAGTGTTCATTGAAAAAAAAATTATTTTAGGAAACTCTTTAAGTCATTTTTAAAGACCTCTCTATAGACACCCCGTAAGTATAGGTTTGAAGAAAAATTTTTAGTTTCAGTTCCAGGGGAGGCCCTGCTTGTTTTTGTTTTTTTTGACGTGATAACATCTATTAAAACGATGAACGCCGGGTGCACGCACGAAAAAGCATGATTCACTGTCACGTTCCGCGAGCGAGCGAGAGCGCAGAACAAGCGATAGAGCTATCGGCTACGATCGGCCGAAGAGCTCGGTTCGTGACGCATGTATCTCTCTTCCTTCACATTGTTACTTGTAAATAGTCTGTTCATCGAAGTAATAAACATATTTGAATTAATTAGTGCAAATAAAAGTTTATGAATCAAAATGTAGATTTCTTCACTCATTCACTCCTTTTCCTATACAAAATAATGGTAATTTAATTAAAATGATTCAATTTTAACTATAAAAGTATGCAATGATTTCATCAATGTTTTGTCATGACGTTGTCACGTTAAACTACCGTCCGTGAACCGACTTTACAGACAACCATTTTAATACAAATAATTCTGATATTTTGCCACTACCAAATCCGCTGTGTTGCAGCATGGTGGAGTAATGCTCTAGGCCTCCGAGCCCTGTAATGAGCCATTAATCGCTTGAAGGCTTCAAGTTGAAACCAATTTATTTTTATTTATTTTTTAACTTTATTTTCAAGCAAAAAATTATAGAGGCCCTTATTATGTAAGTAATAACTTTATGACTTAATGACAGGGTTAGTAAAATTTGAACACTGAATGACTCGTGAGTGAGTAGTGGTTAGTCAAATATTAAATTAACACTATTATTTATGCAATGTAATCCTTACAGAACTGCAGCGGCGGTATCTCGAGGTCGGGCGCGAGCAGGCGCGACGCACACGCCGCGCCCGCGTACACCAGCTCCATCTCGAGCGCCGTCAGCCCCTGCTTCTGAGACGTGAACGGCCCGTCCTCGTAGCCCACGCACAGGCAGCGGAACCCGAACCGGTTCTCCTCGCTGACGAGTACAATCATCACCATCAATTAATAAATATACGCTCACACACATGCCTTCATGGCTTAGCTTCAACCCATTAATGGCCCACTACTGGGTACGGGTCTCTCCTCTTGAGGAGGCCTAGAGCATACTCCACCACGCTGCTCCAGTGCGGATTGGTGGAGGGGTTTTTTTGCCACTAGCGGTCACTCATCCAACTACCGACAGCGCCCACTGTTGCTTAACTTTGTCGATCACTTAAGATCAACGCAAGCCGCCGGGCTATGAGCGAGCATACCTTCATTCATTGTGACGTGTACGGCATGAACACACAGTTAACATATTCACAAACATTTATCTGCATGGGATTAACTTATATACGTGTGTAGGATTGGAACATATTATTCCTTCACACTTGTCTACTTGTTCTCATACAGGCATCTCCTTCATACATACATACCTACATTATTCGTGTTCCAAATTGATAAAAAAAAACAATATTTGATATAAAAATTTGTAACAAAGACAACACTTGTACAAATCCGAAACAGTTATGTGATCTAAATTACTCATACCATATACGTAATATTATCCTTACTAGTCATCACATTTGAAATGTTGTATGTATAATGAAACTCACTTGTTCGGCTTATTGTATTCATTCAGATAGTCTGAAGCGGTCTCTAGTGAGAAGATGACCTCGTTTCCCGGCACCAACAGCGCCTGCTTCGGCCATGCGTTATGCCTAGAACAAAGAAATGCATGCATAATTTATACTTCTACGCAATGTACCACATTATGTTATATATCCTTTGTTGTGATACAAATATTAAATCACACTATAAACAAATATCCGGTCATGATCATTTACAAATATTGAACTTAGTTTAAATTATATCCACAGTAAAATAACCCGGAATAAAACGACTATATAGAAGCTAATATTAGATAACAAAGGTCGTATGAATATGTTAAGGAACGGCTACCTTTTCTTTGACTCCAAACTTCGCTTTAATCTCCTTCGATCATAGTTATCACATGCATTCACACGTATTGAAAAATACAACATACATAATTATAATATCGTAATATACTCACAAAAAAAATGATTTTCAAAAAGGGCGATAGAGCCCTTTTGAAGAACTACAGGCCAATCGCACTTCTGAGCCACGTTTATAAGCTGTTTTCGAGGGTACTCACAAATCGCATTTCACGCAGGCTTGACGACTTCCAGCCTCCCGAACAAGCAGGATTCCGGAAAGGCTACAGCACCATAGACCACATACACACACTGCGGCAGATTATACAGAAGACCGAGGAGTATAGTCTGCCGTTATGTGTCGCCTATGTGGACTATGAGAAAGCCTTTGATTCTATCGAGACCTGGGCAGTACTAAATTCTCTTCAGCGGTGCCGGATCGACTACCGGTATATCGAGGTGTTGAAGTATTTATACTCATCAGCCACCATGTCCGTCAAAGTACACGACACAGCCACGAACCCCATCCAATTGCAGAGAGGTGTCAGGCAAGGGGACGTTATATCCCCAAAACTGTTCACCGCTGCATTGGAAGATGTGTTCAAGCTGATGGAGTGGAAACGACGTGGCATTAACATCAATGGCGAATACATCACACACCTGCGATATGCCGATGATATAGTCATCCTGGCAGGATCCCTGGAGGAACTAGGTACAATGCTCGGGGACTTGAACAGCGCCTCACAACGGGTGGGTCTTAAGATGAACATGGACAAGACGAAAATCATGTCGAATGTCCATGATACACCCGTACCGGTTGTTGTTGACGGCGCTGCTCTCGAAGTTGTAGACGAATATAATTACCTGGGACAAGTGATCCAGCTGAGTAAGTCCAACTTCGAGAAAGAAGTCACTCGTAGAATCCAACTCGGATGGGCTGCGTTCGGGAAACTGCGTCATATCTTGTCGTCCAAAACACTACCTCAGTGCCTGAAGTCGAAGGTGTTCGAGCAGTGTGTGTTGCCAGTGATGACATACGGATCCGAGACGTGGTGCTTCACTATTGGCCTAATCCACAAGCTCAGGGTAGCGCAGCGGGCTATGGAGAGGGCTATGCTCGGTATTTCTCTACGTGATCGTATCAGAAACGAGGAAATCCGTAGACGAACCAGGGTAACCGACATAGCTCAAAGAATTAGCCGGCTGAAGTGGCAATGGGCTGGCCACATAGTGCGAAGGACCGATAACCGTTGGGGAAGAAAGGTCCTTGAATGGCGCCCGCGTCTCGGAAAGCGGAGTACAGGACGCCCCCCGACAAGATGGACCGACGACCTGAAGAAGACAGCGGGCATCCGCTGGATTCAGAAGGCTCAGGACCGGGCAGAGTGGCGCAAGTTAGGGGAGGCCTATGTCCAGCAGTGGACCTCCAAGGGCTGATGGATGGATGGATGGATGGAATATACTCACACGTTGGACAATTTAGGTGTAACGCTGACGTATGTGCAGTTGTAGTGCGTACACGGCGCGTCCGAGTTGGCGTCCTCGAGCTCCTCCGCCTCCCCCGTCTCCGACGTCAGATGGATCAGCCGCTGCACACAACGGGATATGTCATTAAGCCCCGAGCTCCTCTCACCCATCTTTACAAAGTGTACGACACTGCATAAGCCGGGCTTCATTTATATACCAATTTGTCTGCATGCAAAATATATTTTCCAATAACCAAAATATTACAAACTGGTTAGACAAAGCGACAGCTATTATTATAAAAATACAAAGGATTTTCTTTTAAGTCCGCCTTCAGTCGTACTTTGTAAATTAGGTTTCAATAAATGATCAATCTCTTATCATAAATTATATCTTATAGTCTAAGATGGAAGCATGAATGAAGGTGAACAACGTCCGTTATTCGTTGCAGGGGAGGGGTCTACGAAATAATAGACACTTACTAACATTTATCTGTTAATCTGTTAATTTACCTGGATTACCGTGGTCATCTAGCTTGAAATAAAAGGTTGTAATGAATGAATGTCGAATGAGTGATTTCTACCTTGTATACCTTTCGGAAGGGTGGGTCAGCGATGCGGATTTCGTTAGTGCAGTGGCACTTGTGCTTGGGCGCCCCGGCGACGGCGTATATCGTGAGGCTGTCCTCGGGCTGCGCCGTGAGGCTGCGCGGGTCCATCTCCAGCACTATCCACGACACTTGCGGAGGGAACAGCACCCTGCGACGACACACGTGTTTATTATTAATTAAACTAGGTTATAGCAACTAGCAATATAACCACAAACAAATTTACTACAGTATGTCTATCATAAATCTGCGTTGTGAAAAGTCTAGTAAACGAAACAAACTGGGGCAACTTGTTGGGCAGTTCGTTCATTGCATATATTTCAAAAACTTAGATTTTAATTTTGTCATAACAACATAAAATTCTTAATTTTTGTCTTATATGCATAGCTGTCGTCTGTATTCTTAGGCAAAATATACAGTGCTGTAATCAATACTTACAGATCTATATCATGATTATTCTTTTTAAAAACACTGTGTCTTTTGCAGTTTTTATCTGTTCTCCTGATCAAACATCGTTACAAAACGGTGGCGGAAGCAATTGTCTGTATAAGTATATCAGTGAAATGATTTCAGATATGTACATTGTATATGAACGACTCGTCGGGCATATATAAACCCTGCGAGGTTTGCAAGGTCCGACTCTTGTATGAAAGAAAATATGTAAATGTGTGTAAAATAAATTTAAAAAAAAGATGTGACTATAAATTAAAGACGGAACCGCAACTCCGAACTGACCAACAACAAAGACATGTACGCCAACTGACCGCATATTAGAGACGATGGCCTGCTTATAGGGGTGTTCGCTCTCGACCCAGGTGTAGTAGTGCGAGGTGGTGCCGGTGGCGGGCTCGTCCGGCGGCGGCAGCAGCAGGTTCATGGCGGCCACGTGCGGCAGCAGCTGGTGGATCATCTCCAGGATCTGCACCGAACTCTGTACACGAACCGACAACTTGTCAGACTAAAGGTCGCTGCACCAGGCCGCCAGGACCGGGACGGCGCGTGGACGGGGACGGGACGTGGACGGGGCATAAGCATACGTGCGTGCCCCGCTCCCGTCCCGTCCGTGCCTCCGTGACGTATGCGCTATCGTTTACATTTTCTATGAAACGATGTTTCCAAAATTTTACGTCAAGTCCCATCCGCGGTAAAAATACGTTACGCATTGCATCGACCTTGATGCGAGTTCGGCAGAGAAAATTTTATAAGAGATAAAAAATTCAAATCGTCCCAGAGAAATACTCCTGAAATTTTACACCCGGCAAATCTAAACTATGTCGTCCTCCTGTCGTAATCCTGGACATGTTCCGCCTGAATCATGTTTCATCATAATCCGTACGGCTAGCGCGTGATGAAAATACAAATATCTTTATTCGCCATCTTAACTACAGTAGGGTTATGGCATTCGGCAACACAACAATACTTCACCATGGGATCATCGAGCTCGTCGAGGTTGGCGAACGCGTACGGCAACAGCGTGTTGACGACGGGCGAGTGGTGCAGCACGGCGGCGTTGCGGCGCAGGTCCTCGGCCGTCAGCTCGGCGCGCAGCGCGGCGAACAACTCCGCACCGCGGCTCGCCACTTCGCTCGCCACGCGGAGCGCGATGCCGCGGTACACCGAGTACAGACGGTCGCAACTCTCGCTGCCCGTGAGCGACTTCGACGATCTAGGAGAACGAGTGAACCGTGAATACATGGTGTCACCACGTAATATTTTTTTATGGAAATAGCCGGCAAATCCACCTGATGGTAAGTGGTTATCGACATCATGCCCATCTATGCCCATGGACATGAGCAACATCAAACGCATCACCGATGCGTTGCCGGCCAAGAAAAAAAGAAGAAAAAGCAAGAAAGAATTGGCTTTAAAGCCCCCAGCCGGAACACGACGAGTCATTTGGCGGCTGACACATGCTCAAGGGTGGTTGCTATCCAGGCGAACCCCATGGAGAAATAATAATTGTAATAATGGGTAACGACCCCCGTGGCGCAATGATTACCATGCCGTATCGCCGCGCCAAGGGTCCTGGGTTCGATTCCCAGCGAGGCGGAAATTTGAATGATGAGTTTGAATTTCTGTTCTCGGTCTGGGTGTGAATGTCCTTGTCTTGTGTGTTGTCCATGGCACCCACGACACAGGGAGTCCTAGTGTGGGGCTATGAGTGTGAAGCGTTATTTATTTATTTATTTATTTAATTTACAATTAAAATCAATATTACCAATATAATCCCTCGAGTGGCCCTACCAACAGCGGGCCGGATTTAGTCGCCCCTTACGACACCCATCCGGCGTAGAATTGGGGTTAGTATTCTAAGCCGCCCCAATACGGCTACAATGGCTACAGTGTACATGTAGTGGTGACAGTACCATAGAGCGCGGCCCTCGCTTCTCTACTGATTCTACATTGACGTTCCACCAAACTACTTTACCACCACGTGCAAGTGCCATCACACACAAAAAGGGTTAGAAAGATCAAGGAAACGCTTCACACTGTAAAATGTAAAATGAACAAAGAGGCTACGAGCAACCAATATATGTGTAAACATAAAAGTGACCCCTGGTATATGAGGCAGGGGATCTGTCCGCGCGCCAGCGAGGTGCCGTTGAAGCTGAGCGAGCAGGAGCTGAAGCTGAAGGTGGTCCCGTCGGGCCCGCTGACGAGCGGCAGGCCGCAGTCCCCGCTCGCCGTGCGCGCGCCCTGGTTGCACAGCCGCAGCGCGTAGCGCAGCTCCTCCTGGTACACACACCAACACTAAGCTGAACATGGAACTCCACGATATTTCATTATTTCACTATATCGTATACTACGAACCTAAACCTCTAGTGTCCACTTTGGTAATTAAACTTACCTAACCAGTTACAAGAGAAGATTTATCTTTCGCTGTTTGGTAACTAGTTGTGAGAGGAGAATTATTTTTCCATTTTTGAAACTTTTTGTAACGAGTTACAAGAGAAGATTTTTCTTTCACTGTTTGGTAACTAGTTGTGGAAGGAGAATTATTTTTCCATTTTCGTAGATCAAATTATTTCCATCCCTTCGTCCACTTTGGTAACTAAAATTACGCACGCACGTTCAGGTCATAAGTTCATGCCTGTGATCGATAATTGTTAGTTAGATTAAAATGGCACTCAAGAAGAATTTTGGTTTCATCGTCATTGTGCACAATATAAACGCGAGCCGATATATTGGTACAAAATATTCAATATCGAATATTTCTTCCAAGAGCGATGCTAAAATGACGTATACAAGCAGTAGAAAATACAACAATCTCTTGTAGCAAATTTAATTTTCTCCTGCAAACCAAAGTAGTGACCGTCACTTATAATTTCATAGCTTTGCTTTTGCTTTTCATAGCTTTCAACTAACTCCACGATTTCTCACTTACCTTCAATGGGATGGGGCGCTCGAATTTCACCTGCACCATATCGTGCTGAAGATCCACACCGGTGAAGGTACCATGCACAGTTTCCACGCTCACCCAGCAGTGCGACGGGTTCGCTTCGTCAGCTGGTACTTTTAGCTACAACAAAATATAAGGGTAAAATACATCGCAACGCAAAATACAAAGTTAAGTCTACGTATAGTTTAAGTTGCAGGCCTGAATGTCGTCATCGCATCACGACGAAAGTCTTGCGTCTGTATTTTTCACCTCAGTAGCTGTGAGGACCCACATTTGTTCATTACGTTCTCAAATTAATTTGAAGGATAACCATTGTGGACTATATCCCTCACAAGTATACAAACCAAAACTAAACAGAGGGGCAATTTTGAGTATTATTAAAGACTAGCTGTTGCCCGCAGCTTCGCACGCGGAAATTATGCTTATCACATTTAACCCCTATTTCACCCCCTTGGGGGTTGAATTTTGAAAAATAACTAAGGAAGGATTAAGGAAGTATTGCTACGTCATAAGAGGAATTATAATACGTGTGCGAAATTTTAAGTTTCTACCCTAAGGGCCTGCCTGTGCACTGATACATCAGGTAATAATCACTTTTGCCTTTTATATATACAGACAGACAGACAGATAGTTAAACAATATACACCCTGTTCATGTATATTGACAAGCAATGTAATAAAATTCTTACTCGTACGTCATGTAATAATTCCAGTGTGTAGTCGTAGGTGCCCGTGCCACCGTAGATGCAGGCGCCGACCAGCGCGATACCGGACCGGTCGATGGAGAAGCAAATGGCGTCGGGCGTTCCGTTCCCGGTGTTCCACACGCGGCTCTGGTTCACGCGCATGAACCGCGACGGGGTGATCAAATACCGCACCGTGTTCGAACCCATGTCCTCCTGGTACAGGGAAAATATCATTACTTTATTCTCCATACACTCGAGTTAAATCTCAAAATTTTCAGGTTTCAAAAATGTCAATTTCTATAGTGTACAAAACTGTTTTATTTGTATACTGTAAACAATTGCTGTATTCTACATGTCATTATACACAAAAAAGTGTGTGCATGTAATCTTAACGCGCGATTGAAGTAAAACTTGTTTGACGTTGGTGACATGTATGATCAAAAAAAATAAACTTACAATTTAAAATAAATATCATGTTACAGTTGAATCACATTTATTAACAATATACTTAACAAAATAATAACAATAATCTTTATTTCCCAAATCATAGGTATTACATTTTACATGGTAAGTAGACTTAAAAATAAGTAGACTTTAAAAAAAGGAATATAAAGCTATAATTACCGTTAGTAATACCGTTATTCGTTACCCCATGATACCTATTTAATCTATGGAATGTTACAAATACAATGTAATCTTGATAAAATGATGTATATGTACTTCAATTTTGCTTAAGGTTTTGTTCTCATTTGACATTCAACAAACTATACATTATAGAGCCTTATTTCCGTCCCAATACTTCAGACCGAAAAATAATCAGAGTTACTCTCAAGTCGCGACTAAAGAAGTTTTACTTCGGAACTAGCCGACAAACGAACAGGCGAGCCAACCGATGTCAAGTGTTCAGTAGCTCATAGTCGCCAGTAACACCATTGGCTGTATCACCGATGCCGGCTTCTGTTGCATTTACGACACCCCGATCTGCCGGAAGTGGTTCAATCATTTGCTAATGAACAGTTGACGTTCGCCCTATTATTTACTTCCCAAGGTCAACGTAACAGTGTACAAGAGCGAGTGTCGACTCACATTGGAGGCATTGTAGGTGAGATCGCCGACCAGGCGCGCAGTGAGCTTGCAGCAGTACTCCGCGAGGCGGTCGCGCTGCTTGGCCTCGCCGTGGTCGTGGGGCTGGCCGCACGCGCGCGTCATCATCTGCTGCTTGACGGGCGCCAGCACCACGTCTAGCAGCCGCCCCACCGCGTCCAGCAAGTGCCACTCCTCGTGGCTCGACTGCTCCTCGGGGATCGCGTCTTGGACCTGCTGGGTTTTATACTAAATAAGCTGATAGGGCACCGGTCACCGCTCGGCCAGGTAGACTAATGAACTAAAGAAGACTACGGAAAACCGCTGGTTTCAGAGACCGGTCGGAGTGGCGTCAATTAGGGGAGACCTATGTCCAGCAGTGGACTCTAAAAGGCCGATAGATAGATTGATAGACAGATAAACAGATAGATGGATAGATGGATATATGGATAGATGGATAGATAGATAGATAGGAGCTAAAGCTTGACTATAAAACCACCTGATGGTAAGCGGCAGTAAAATTATGGATGGTAAAGCGCACTATAGTATTCGCAGTATCTCTCACTCGCACTTAGACCTAAGACGTAAGTGCGAGTGAGCGCGCAATATGTCAAAGAGTGCAGTGACATACTGCGAATACTATAACTCAGTATAACAATAAAATTGTACTGAGTATGAGACAACGACACAAATTAATTATTCAAATGATGCTGCCACACAACACACTAAGATAAATATAGTAGTGATAGATAATCACCTTATTGTTATCTCTGTTGGAGCGAGGCGGAATTGGTGGTGGTTTCTGACTGTGTGAGGATCGTGGAACAGTAGCTGACTTCGAGGGGATATCCTTCAAAGCCTAGAATCGAAACAATATTCAATATAACAACCAAACATCTAACAATAAGTAACGTCAACTTTCACAAACATTATTAATTATGTCTTGTCCGGGAAATTGAGGAAGTCTTATACGAATTAGTCATATTTAAATTGTGTCATAAGTTGTGTCCAATTACATAATTTTAATTAGAAGTTTGGCTTCAAAAATAGCACAGTAAGGCATTGTACAATAGTAATTCTAACCCGGTTGTCCGGCCTGGGGCGGTCGTCGGGCAAGCAGCTCTGCGTGAGGGGCACGATATACTGCAGCAGCTCACACAGGCTGCGCGAGTCGCACAACGCCGCGCACGTCGACGTCAGCGCGCGGGCCTGCGACGGCGGGACCACGCCCTCCTGCAACATTAATGTTCGATTAGAACGCAGATTGAATTTGTCTCCTATCCACTGGCCTCAAACAAAAAATTCTACTATAGATGAAAAACAACGAATGCGACATACCTTAACATGATAGAGCAGGGAACAAAGATAGTTCCATTTCGATGCTGGATTTGGAAAGAATGCATGAAAGCAGGACACGACTGTATCGTGAGCTTCGTTGAGAATCGAGTTAGTCATCTCGAGCGCGAACTGCACGTAGCAGATCCTGTGGCTCTTGGTCCTGCCCGGCTTGCGCGGCAGCAGCGAGCAGGTGGGCGTCGGCTCCGCCATTATGCCTTGGATGAAGTTCCGCGCCTCGCCGATGATATCCAGATAGGGCATATAGTCGTGGGAGTTACGCCGGCGGTTATTCTTCGGGTATATCTCGTTCGTGTACGACTTCACGAGCCGAATGCAAGCTCGGATCACGTACACGAGCCTCTTCTGGTGCTTCATGGTAGTCAGCTTTTGGTAATTTATCGGAACTTGTCCGTTCGTATCGAGAACGATTTCTTTAAATATGTTCCAGCTCCACTGCAGAAGGCGAATCAAGGATCTAAAGCAGTGCACGGTGACTTTCCTGGATAAGTTTTTGGACAGAATGATAACCGGTTCGCCGAAATCCAGGCTCCTGATGGGTACCGATTGGTCAGAGCTGATGACGTTGTACAGTAAACAAGGTATCTGACCGGCGTTGACGTCGGTTCCATTATTTGATTTCTTGGATGTTTTAAAGTGGAAACACACTTCGTCGTTTATCACCATGGCTTGTCCAGAAGAACCGCAGTCAGAAGAGGGACCGTTGATGCAAGCCCAAGCGACGTACCAGCGACTAGCCTGTTGGGTAACGTGAATTACATTCAGGGGGTAGGCACAAGATAATCTGATATTAAAGTTCGTAAAGAAGAAATAAATACAACAAAGTATTGAGAGTTTTAAAATTATCATATTTTGATACTTTTTGTTTCTATTCAACTCGTGATTAAAGTAAAACGTATAGTGTGGAAATAATAAATTTGACGCACCGCAAGCGGAATAGGATTTTCAAACAGTATTGGAAACCTATCACGAGGTGGACATTCATAAGTAATTTCATCAGATTCTGCCAATAGATCCCCATCGCCTTCTTGCTCACCGCCTTCGGGGCCAATATCGAACAGTTTGATTCTAGCCGCATAATCACCGCGACCACCGAATAGACCGAATCCCCCTAAAAATCATATTAAACATTATCCAAAATAGTTATTACATAAGTAATCCAACATACTAGTAAATATTATATAATTAGCTCACCAAGTAATATGTCACTGTCACACATGAACCGTATAGCCTCAACCGAATGGCCTGAGTATCCCCAGCCTCCCCCATGGCTTTCGAATCGATTAACAGTAAGGTAGTCTTCCATTGCGGGAATTATTGGGGACGATGAGTTTTCTCGTTTGCATTCAACTGTAGTCAATCTGCCAAAATAACATCATTATAAAATAGATTGTATACAAATTACAAAAAAAAAACAGACAATAAACAATTTATCCGTCGACTTACTTGGTATCGTGTGCATACGTGAGTGAGTCTAAGCATCCTAGGAGATGTAACGCCGCATGCATTCTTGTGACAGAGCAGCCGTGCGCCGAGGGAATGGCGAGCTCCTGATTCAGTATAGACATGTTCGAAAGAGCCATATTCTCCGGGTATTTCTGGTCGCTATTGCACACAAATTCAAAGTTCTCCAGATTCTTAAAATCCTCCAATCTCCTCATGGTTCCATAATTCGGATAATCGAAATCCGCATCGGGTGCGTAAGCGTCGGGGTCATTGAAGCAGCATCTCTGCAACTTGTGAGAATCGAACGCGAGAATATTGTAGCATTTCATGAGACGCATGCCGGGCTGATAGCACCACAGGACGTCGTAGAGAGGATCTAGACACGCCAGCGTGTTCACGAAATCGACTTGTTCCGGGCCCGTCCATGAGTTGCAGGATCCGTCGAGCTTGTTTATGGTTATACACTTGAAAGTATGCTCCGGTCGGTTGGGCAGGATAACTGAAAAAAAAGTCTAATGGGTATCGATAGTTCGAGAGGCACATCGTAGTACTACGACAAAATGAACTCACCGATGGTGTTGCTGTTGGCAGTGATGGTGGCGCTGAAGATGGTGTCGGTCTTGATGAGGGTCTGGGAGACTTGCACGAAGGTCTGGTCTCCGGAGGCGGAGACCCACACGGCCTTGTTGGCGTAGCGCGGGCCGATGCGCGGCACGCGGCCCGGCGTCGCGAACCAGATCGGGCCGCGGTCGGTCCGGGGCTCGTCCATGCGCGGTCGGCCGAGGGCACCTTTCTGTAATGTACAACTAATATTACACATCATGTCCATATGTGCGTTCTCTGAAATATCACAGACAGAGGCGTGTGGATTCACACGGTTTTACGTTTCCTTTCTAAAATGTATTTCAAGTAGGTACATATAATTTGATAGCGATGTCTTTGTTTTATCTAAAGACTGGATTATATGCAACATAAAAAGCTTGTTATATGTATGCAAATACGCATGAAAAATGCTTGAAAATATGTAAAATATATGCAAATATACAAATGCAAATAATCCGATCGCTATTTTTATCCATGCTACCCGTGCCACATGGATTCCTGAGGAGGGAGAGGGGGGGGGGGGGGGGGTATGAGTGTGCAATTGCATTGCGATGTGGTGTCATTACCTGGAAAGCGCCGAAGGTGTAGACCTCCCCCTCGCGCGTGAGCACGGCGGTGTGGTTGCTGCCGGCCGCGACGGAGATGACGCGCGGCACGCGCACGCGCACCAGCCGGTGGTGCACCGACACGTCGCCCGCGCCCAGCGCGCCGTACTGGTTCGACCCGAACGTCAACACTTCGCCTGCGATCACATTGGTGTTACACATGTTACATTAGCTATACTAATATTATAAAGAGGAAAGATTTGATTGTTTGCATTGAATAGGCTCCGAAACTACCGAACCGATTTGAAAAATTCTTTCACTGATGGGAAGCTACACTATCCCCGGGTGACATAGGCAATTTTTTTTTTACTATTTTTCCCGAAGCGAAGCGAGGGCGATTTCCTAGTACTATATACGAGTACGGAAACGGCCAATAGAGTTGTCATTATAATGATTAAAAAGTATTATTAATTCCTTATATTTTACAAGTTTATTCCAAAAATGCTAAAACCTAACGTAGGAACTTATCGTAACACATAAACAAATACCGAAAACGATTATGGACATCGGGATTACGGCCGAAATGTGCAGTCGACACGTCTTACCTCCCTCCACAAGTAAGACGGTGTGATGCAGGCCGCAAGCGACGGCGACGATGCGATGGGCGCCGGGGATGGCGATGCGCGCGGGCGGCAGGCAGCTCAGCTTGATGCTCGAGTCCTTGTCCGAGTCCGATCCGGACAAGTGGCCCTCGTATTGCCCACTCGCGCCTTCTGCAAAACATTCGTCTAACACAAATGTAATTTTGTTTCACATAAAGGTGCTGTATTTACAAGTAACGAAGGTCTTATTGATATCCAAAAAGGTAATCGATAAAAATTATTCACTTCACCAAAGTCTTCTTGAAGTCTTCTATGTGTGGATGTAAAAGATATATAACGTGATTTGATTTGAAATTAAATTGATCGAAATTAAACAATAAACATATTTTATAACGGCAAGATGAACAAATCACAATTAAAATTACTATAAAAAAAATAATATTAACTTGCATGAACAGATCTTCAAAAATTGTAACTAAGAGCCATCTCGATAACGTAGGCTTTCAAATAAAACAAACCGTATCATAATCGGTCCATTCGTTTAAGAGCTACGATACCACGAACAGACAGACACACACGTCAAACTTATAACATCCCTCTTTTTAACCTAATATCAGACATTGGCGATTAAAATGGCGATGTATACCGGCGTCGTTGGCCATCTCAGCGGAGTCGTCGTCGGAGTCGGCGCGGTCGGGCGGCGGCGGTGCGTACAGCTCGGCGCAGCGGCGACACACCCCGCACACCGTGCAGCCCGTGTCGCCCTCGCCGCACCCGCACCGCCTACCGAGCACGTGCGCCGTTACGTCATCACTCATCACCAGTAACTGCTGGCTTGGAGTCTCCCTCATATTGTGAAAGATACAACATTCACCACTGGCCTATTCAAACAGCTAAAGCTGCATCGCGTCGCCTCTCGGTTTGAATTGACCCTTAGATATGCGTTGTTTTCCTTCACCGAAACAAGTTATTGCAAGTTGCCTTTCAATGAGCACATTACTTTTGAAAATTAAAGGGACGCTCGGGACGCTCAAATTACTACTACGTTATCGCTGCTAATACTGCTTATGTACTATCTCAATATCGGATAGAACTTCGTTTGTCTCAATATCGGATATATTCGAAACAACGCGTTGTAACGCTGCTGTTGTTGTCCATGGACAATGTTCATGGTCATTGCTTACCATCAGGTAACCCGGTTGCCTGCTCAGGTCATGAAAAAAGGTAAGGACATAAATCCACCAATAATGTTACTTCGTTTCCTGAGAGCAGTCAGTACAACACTTCTCTATATAGCTTACCTACATACATACAAAACGGTTTGTTCAATACTGTGTGGCATGGTGTCCGTAGAAGAATCCTAGAAACACTTCGATCCATCTATGGTGGAAAGAATCATCCAAGTCATCGTCACGTTTCATAGACGTCGCACAACACATATCTCTAGCACCTCTCTATCGCGGACTCTCAGCTTTAAACCGTATTAGGGTGGTCTAGATCTAGAATACTGACCCCAATCCTATGCTTGCAGAACTGGGTGTCGAAAAAGGCGACAAGGTGGGAAGCCTTCAAGGATATTTTTTATCACTTCTCTTCTTTCTTCGGCAGAATGGCATCGGTGATGTCCAAGGTGTTCTTGATGTGGACAGTGGGCGATGCTGACCATTTACCATTGGGTGGATTATCTGCACGTTTGCCTGACAGTTAATAAAAACCGGTCAAGTAAGTGCAAATCGGACTCGCGCACGAAAGATTCCTCACAATCTTTCGATGTCAATTTTTACGTCATGTCAGCTAATAAGGTACGGTTTTCGAATTTTATCCGTATCTTTTGGTTGCAATGACGCAGAAGTTTGGAGTTTTCATAACTCTAAAGGATTGTAGAGTGCAGACCTGAGAATTGGATATAAATTAGAAATTGATACCTCTACACGAGACTGAGAAAAATGGTCATGAACTTTTGACAGATGGATGGGCGGAAGACCGGTCAAAGAAGTAATCCTAAAGGGTTTCGTTTTTTCCTTTTGAAGTCCAGAACCAAAAAAACTCACATGCACCAATACTTCCTCACTGGCGTTCTCATTGTCGTAGTCTTCATGGGCAATGCCCATACAAATGAGACACCACAACATCCACGACACAAATATATATATATCTACCCCGGCCGGGATTCCAACCCGGATCCCCTCGCTTCGTAGACAGGTTCACTGACAACTGTGTCACAGACCCATCGGATAAGTGGCTTCATCCCATTAACGGCCCTCTACTGAGCAGAGGTCTCTACTCTTGAGGAGTACTACTCGTCGAATACTTTCAAAAGTCTACCACGCTGCTCCAGTGTCGATCGGTGGAGGGGTTCAAGTGTCAGAACAACCGCGTATCATCAGCCATATAGGACAAAGGTTGTCTTACTCTCCCGGTATCCTGTCGGGCTCGCGCGCGCAGTCGCAGGCGCTGAAGTAGCCGGTGCACTCCTTGCAGATGGAGCACACGCGGCAGAAGTCCATCGTCCAGGTGTGCACCACGCACAGCTCCAGGTCGTCGCGGTACATACGCGGCCGCTTGCTGGGCGGGTACGGTCCTGGACACCATGTTAAACAAATACATTGCAATAATTGGCAACTGTCTATAGTCTATGCCAATGACAGCTGAGGAGATTTTTTCTTTCTTTGAACATGCTGCACTGAGCTGCCAGTTGAATATGTAAAATTTTCTTTGAGTATGACACACATTCATGAAGAAGGCTAATATTATTTTAATATTATAAATTCCTGAGCAAAAAAAAAATTACTTGGTGGGTATGGCATTATTATTGAGTCTCAATACTTTGAGACTCAGATACCTAAGGTGAGTAAGGTACCCAAAGAAAAGCAAGGGCAGAATACTAGTTTTAGATAAAAATTAGACACCTATTCAATATTGAATTGAGGATTATAGTAAATTAAAACATTGATGATGAAATTAAGTGACAACATTTAAGATTTACGCAATATTTTAAAAGACATGAATACAACATAACTTACGTTCTTTGGTGTAGCCAAATTCTCGTCCACACTGGCCCTTATTATTAATTCCAAATGTATATACTTGGCCAAAGTTCGTCAATGCTACAGCGTGAGCTTTACCCAGAGCAATCTAGAACAAAATCGTGTCGTCATGAATTCGTATTTATTAGTATTCTTAACCATCATTATGATTCAATTACACTGGTCAACAAAAAAAAATATTTTGGTTGTTTCCTGTGATTTTTTCTTTGTTTCTATCTCAAATTGACGCGTATTTTTCAAATATGGCAACAGTTTTTCTCTAACAGCTTTTGTTTTTGAGATACAGCTAACTACCCTCGTTTACTATTTTTACTTAGATTTGCGTTTTTAATTGGACACTGAAGTATATTTCTTTGTTGTGTTTGATATGGCTTCGTCAAGAACATATTGTGTGCTTAATCCCGATAGTTTTTGCTATGTTTGTGGTGAATATGTATTTGCAAAATATGGAAAAACTTTATCGGACTTTGTAAAAACTGCGTATCATCAATACTTTAAAATAAAATTGTGTAATCAGGACAAGGCATGAGTTCCTTATGGACTAAATATCAAGATCACAAATAGGTCATTTGTGTTGATCTGAAAATGGTTAACTTTCTTTTAGGTCAACAAGGGGGTACACGAAGTTCCCTTGTTTCATGTGTCTCTGAGACTGTCGTGACAAACAACACCATTGGTCACAAAAAGTATGGCCAGTGCAGGAGTTGGTACGAAAAATGTTATAAACATGCCTTTAGTTAGTCGAAACCGCATCATACTTCCACCACTTCATGTTAAACTCGGCATAATGAAAGAGTTTGTGAAGGCGCTTGACGAAAGTGGCGAATGTTTCAGTTTTCTTTCACGCAAGTTTCTAGAATTGAGTATAGAAAAATTTAAAGCTGTTATTTTTGATGGGCCACAGATTAGGCAACTCGTGAAAGATCCTAATTTTGTCCAATCAATGACTGAAGTCGAATCCAAAGCTTAGAATTAATTTGTTTTGGTTATGAGTAATTTCCTAGGAAAAAAGAAATCTGACGACCACGTCGAGCTTGTCGAGTCCATGCTATCGAACTTGCAAGAGCTAGGGTACAACATGAGCATAAAATCCACTTTCTGCACCGCATTTAGACCAATTTCCACAAAATCTGGGTGATTTTAGTGAGGAGCAGGGTGAAAGATTCCATCAAGATCTTCTGACAATGGAAGAGCATTATCAGGGGCCGCGGGACTCACATATGATGGCAGACTACTGCTGGAATTTGCAACGAGATCTACCTAAAGTCGTTCATTCAAGGAAATCTTATAAAAGATCATTTGATAGTGTTCAATAGAATTTTTTTTAACATACTTAATGTATTAATTTTCTGTATTTTTTTGTCAAAATAATACAATTTTATATTTCAAAAAGTAAAGCTGTTAGCAATCTCCAAGTGTTTTTTCCATATTCAGGGGCATAGAAATACCCAATAACAGAAATAAAATTAAAGGAAACAAGACTTGTGTTGACCAGTGTTATCAATGAAAGTGAGGAAATTAAAGTGTATACAAACTTACTTGTATAACCCGCTCATTCCGAAGGCCGGTGACCAAGCCGTTGGAGTCACAATGCTGGGTGTCCTTGCCGAACATCAGGAGGAGTCCTTGTCGCGTCACTAGAGCCGTGGAGCCATAGTTGCAAGCGGCGTATACTATGTAGTGTCCGTCAGCCTGAATTCAATTATATTTTGATTTTTAAGTCAAATGTATGGTATGTTAAACCCATTAACTACTATATTTTATTACTTGGATACTGTATTTCCATATACATACAGATATTTCAACATACCTATTTAAATCTACTATTTTCTGTTAATTGAAATGATATAAATAAAACAGTTTCATATATTGTCTTATAATATAACTTACAAAAAGAAGTGAAATCTCACCAAAACATTTTCATGTAAAATGTTACTTGGACTTGTACAGTAGGGGCGTATAGAGTTACTGAGTTACAAGCTTGGCTCTACACGAGATATGATAACTTTTTGATTTAGAGCCATAATGGTTTCGTCTTGGCAACATCGGACATGAAAATGTTTTGGTGAGATTTCGCTTCTTATATATATACGAAAAACCCATAACAAAATTCCATCCCCTAATTAAAAGGATGGGAGTGATTTAGTAAAAATCCCGAAAAATATATTTTATTATTTATAACAAGGAGTCCGTCCCTATGTCAATTTTCAGACCTCTAGCATCAAAATTTGAGACTGTCTCATAGAAACTTCCAACCCCTACTTTAGGGGGTTGGGGGATAAAAATTCCAAGTTTAAGAATTTTATTGTTGTTTGTGTACAAATAATATCTCACATGCCAAATTCCAGCTTTCTAGGACTTCAGGAAGTATGACTTAATTTTGATGATCATCAGTGAGTGACAAAATCCGGATGTTTTAGATATCAATAAAATCTAAAGTATAAGAGCTATGCAATCGAAACTTTATACGCTTAATAAGCCCACTATTGTCATCATATCCCGCAAATTTTGTTTTTCTATTATAGTGTAATCCAAAACCAAGTTATGAGGGTTCAAAAAAACGAAGCGCTTCGAGAAAAGATAGTTAGTGCCCTCGTCCCGGCGAGGGGGCACGGCCATGCCCCCTCGTCCCGGCGAGGGGGCACGGCCATGCCCCCAGATGAAACTAATGTATTAATGATTTAATAAAATGTACCTTCAATATTTTTCGTGGCCTGGTTGGCTTGGGAGATCGCCTATGCTTGTTGGTATCGCCATCTTCCCCCCGACGAGCCACGCCCGTGAACAGAGCGGTTCCGTTGTCGAGCACAAGGATAGCATGCACACCCTCGTGACCCACTGCTACCTACAAAATAATTTACAACGTAATTGCAACTCTGAATACCGCGTGGGTATAACGTCCGGCATAGGGCGCTCGAAGATGGCTTTAAAATATCTTGGGACTTGCGAGGAGACTAGCGACGTAAACTCCGAAAGAAAAATCTAAGGTGAAGCATAAAAAGAAAAATAAATAAAATATAAAAAACATGAGAGGTGTCAAGGGACACCCGGATGGAACGAAGTTCCTTTCGATTTAAGTATTGTTGAATCACGCTAGTAGCGTGATTCAGAAAGTTGTACAGCGCCATCTCTGTAAAACTTTCTGAATCACGCTAGTAGCGCCATCTCTGTAAAACTCTCTGAATCACTTCAAAAAAAGTGTCGTCGTTCGTAAGAATCAAAATGTGTCGTATTTTTCCGTCTAGCCCCCTTTCACAAAGCGCGATAAGGAACTTCGTTCCAATATAATTATTCACGCTGCACAAGTGAGCTAGAGCAGGAAAAGAAAATAGCCGTATGTACCCCTGAGTGATTTTGTTTTGTGAAACTACTGTTCCACGAATACTAGCAGCAAATAATTATTTTTAGGTAGGCATTTACCTGAATAACCTTACACTTCTTCGGATTGCCTGGATCGTGTCTATTAAATAAGGTTTCCTTCATAAGTGTCCATCGACCTGTATGAGAAGCTGTCACTTTGTATCCCAGACTAGTGCCTTTTCCAGTGTAGTAGACCTATAATAACAAACAATTCAGTCATTATTATAATTTATGTTTGTTACCGTAACCAACGAAATAAAAAACCGTGAACTTCTCGATTATATTTTTTGTTAATTATTTACCTAAATATAAAACTTACGATTCAATAGCACTACTTACTTTACCAGATCCTGTAGTCAAAAGACCAAAGTCTTGTCCTGCTGAAATCCCCAAAAGTGGATCATCATCCGTGTCATCTAATTGCATAGCCATTGGAGCGTCCAAATCCATCGCCCTTCTGGATAACCCATCTTCGAAAGGTGCTTTACCTAAAGCTAAAGTACGTCTTCTTAGCAGGTGAACATTCAATTCTTTTCGTGAAGTCACTGTGTGTATACTGCTATCTGGTCGGTCACTAGGCGTGTCGACTTCGTACATTTTTATAGTCAGGATATCCTGTTGAAAAATAGTCAATTAAAATTACGGACATCACAATATCCTTTAATCTATTTTAATTAATATTTTTCATACAATGTTTGTTAGCAGAACCAATCCGAGCCGTTTGCCGTCTGTGAATACAGCTGATTTTTGGTCAGTAGAAGTTTGCCCTCCAGGGTCCAATCGTATCATAGTTCTTACTTCCAATGTTTCCTTGTCTACTTCATAAACCTCTGGTTTCTTTCTGCCAATTCGTACATATAACTTATTCTAAAAATAAAAACATCAAATGAGTTCGAAATAACAGAAAAAAAGTTAAAACAAATCCAGTTATGTTGTCAAGAATTTATTCATTTGTTCATTAGTTATTTCTTTACCTTGCAAAAACCCAACCACCCATGACGATCACTAGCAAAGAAATCAGGTTTATACAAATAAACATGTTGTTTAATAGAACTCCCATATCCCGATCCAATCTTCAGGAGTCCTCTAGAAGTATACACATAGAGAAAGCAGCCGTCCGAGACAAGAGAACGTACAACAAGATCAGCTGATCCTGCTGTCACTTGAGGAGGTAAGTCCACTGGGAAACTGGTGGCCAATGATTGATGAGGAACACCATAATATAGCCATTGATTGCGGGAAGGTGGGCCGAGTATTATTGATTGTACACTGCGTTGGAGTGTTGTCAAGTTGTATGGAATCTGAAATAAATTATATCATTTAATATCAATTAAAAGCAAGAAAATTTGTAAATATGATTCAATTAAAAAGGTGTTATGTAGAATTCACTTATTTTTATATAATTATAATAAAAAAAAATTAAACAAATTATTCAAAATATGGTTTATAAAACATACTTTAACATTTTGTTCAGAAAGTGCTGGAACTGCCATAATTAATGATGCTACTGATGTAAGGATAAGCTCGGCCTCCCCTCTTGCCACAGATAAAGCCATGAGACAAGAGCTGCTAATAGCTGTGAGAGTGGAGGGCAACTCCAATCTTCCACTTGGACCATTGCCACTCGCAATATCAATCAGCATGGACTGTAGACTTGCTATTATCTAGAAAAAAGAAAACTGGTATTGAATAATATTAACCTAACAATGCCAATGAGAACTGAATAATTGGTATGTAGGTAAGCGCTTAGGATTTCCTAGTATGACACTTTTTAAATTTTCAAAATTCATCAAGAAATGGCTGAGTTATTAAGTTTTTCAGGTAGGCAGATTTCAAAACGCACGCGCTTTCTCGATTCTCTATGATGACGTCAATGCGCGCTTCGGCAGCAGGGAGAAACGCGCCGGGCGTACTTCGAATTTGCTTACGCGAGCTCGTTGTAGAGGATGTTTTAAATATAATACACGTATTTCTTGGTGATTACTTCACAGACTTTTCACTTTTTAAATTAACGCTATATTTGGCAAGGAATTTTTTTGTAAATATTCTTTAATATTGCTAATTTCGCTTTGATTTAATTTGATCACTTGAAAAGTTATGGACTAGTTTAGATTAATTTTTTCGCGGTTTCAGCGGCTACATTTACTTTTTTCTTATGTACATGAATTATCGCCAATTAATTAATATTCATTCAGTATTAAAGTAAGAGTCACCAATTCTTTTATTGTTCAGCCCATTAATAATATCCCATTAAAAACTATTTGTGCTAGGTATCTGATCTTCTGTTTTGTATTTTCTCTCTCTATTAGGTTGGTTCTTGTAAAGTATTAACACATTGAATTATTAATTGAATTGGATAATCACAATAATAAAAGCCCATTAAGTAAAGGCTTGCACTCCATACAGTACCAGAAAAATGCTCTAGAAAACCATTTAGTATAACTTAGCTAATTAAATTATCTTTGGCACACAAACTGGCTATTTCATGTCACCTCATCAAACAAATAATACTATTTCATTCACAGTGCAGTAACAATCACACTGGATCAATTGATTACTGACCTCTGGGGGCTCTTGCGCTAGTTCCTCTGGTGGATGACCTTGAAGAACATCTAGTAGAGCTCTAAGGGCATGCTCACAAAAATGGGAATCAGTAAATCTGGCTTGAGATATGAGTGTGAACACTGCACGTAAACCAATGCCTGTGATCTGAAATTTAAGTATTGCAGAGACTAGAAAGTACACATTTCAATTATAAAGGACTAATTTTGAAAACATACAAAACATATCTTTCATTTTCTTCTCTCTTTCTTGTTTGGCAACGCATCAGTAATGCCTTTGGTGATTCTGATGGCCATGGGCCACGATAGACAGTTACTATCAAGTGTATCGTCAGCTCGCTCACCAACTATTTCCATAAAAAAAACATATACCTTAGGTACTTTATGACTTGATGGTTGTGGAGAGAAATCATCATTATCACTGTCGTCAGAATACTCATTGGCAAAACCATTCAGATGTCTCCAGCGATTAAGAATAGATTTACGGACTGTAGCATAAACTGCAAACTGGGATGGATTTCCTAGAAGTTTGGGAGCATAGCAGACAGCTAGGACATTGATTGCCTTAAGTCTTCGCAATTTCTCCTTTCTTCCCAACTTTCTAGGAGGTCTCTTGTCAGATTTCCTGAAAACAGATTATTACTTATTAATACAAAATTAAGAAGACAGTGGGCATCCGCTGGATTCAGAAGGCTCAGGAATGATCAGAGTGGTGCAAGTTAGGGGAGGCCTATGTCCAACAGTTGACCTCCAAGGGCTGATGGATGGATGGATGATACAAAATTAAATAAGTCTTACATTAATTAACAGAACATATTTCTCAAATTATAGTATTCAGTATTTTTACGATAAATAAATTAAGACACTGACCTTAAACTGCTCCAACACAGTGCACGGAAATATTTCCGATAGTTTTCTGGATCCATGCATTTTAGATCTGGCATCAGGGGTTTCATGGCCATTTTGATATTATGTTATTCCTGTAAAGCCAGCATCAGTTGACGAATGTGAAATGCAAATAAAAAATATGTAATATAATCGCACGTAGGGCATTTGCAGCGCTGCGCGAAGTCGCAAAAGCAAAGTCATCAAATAAAAATATAATTAAGTTGTGTTATCAGTCGAAAATTTTAACAGTAGAATTAATAGGTCTGTACATTTTTTATGTTCCATAAATTTACTCGGATATTTCTTTTTATCTACTAATTAAATTGAATTAGTGTTCAATAATAAAGTATCTAAAAAATACTCGCAAAAGCAGGAAATATAGCTATAATTAATTAGATTTTTTTTCAGTGGACTATAGCTTTACTTTTCGTCAAAAATCAAGACTATCAAGTAGTTAAAAGTGTTATTGACTAAGTAAAATAATTATATTGATTTCTTTGCTAATGTAACGAGAAAATGATTTTAAACTAACACACGACATAAATACCTGTAGCGCCAACAGCATTTTGATTAGTTTTCACTAAACTTTGTTTAAAATAAGCCTCAAATCTGTTGAACCACCTTAGAACAGAATAACGTCAGAATCCTGAAAATCAATAATCAAGCTATCGAGCAACAGCAGGCAGCGAAAAACTTTATTTTCCCATTGCGGAAAACGTTCCCGGACCGACGTCGATGATTGCAAAACTTGCGTAAAAACGTAAAACGGAACGTAATTTGACATTGTCATTTTATTGACACTGTTGTCAGTGACTTGTCCGGTGTCATAGAGTAACTTATTCCGGTGTCCCATGGGTGTCCGTGGCTGTCTACGGGTCATTTAAAAATTCTCTAGCCCCCCTCAAATGTTATAATTATATAATCCAGGAATTCTATTGCAGATTGTGGTTGTACAAAAGTACAAAATTCTAATTTTAATTTGTTTCTAATCTTGTAAAAAATAAAAAGAGGGAAATACCTCGTTAAACCACTGCATACAGGCTCTATTTTATTCAATTCAATAAGTTTACTTCACTTAATTTGAAACAAATTGTATTTGAACTTTGTTAATTTTGTTATAGGTACGATTCCGCTTTCGATGTTAAATAAATTATTTAATTATTCCATAGACCTTCAAATCAAACTGCTGATCAAGTATCGGCCTCGGCAAGTTGGCAAAGTCGGTATCTTATGCAACTTCATATTAAATCCTTTAAACCTTAATTTTTTATTCCACCACAATTCACATCACAGTATTTCGCTCATTTCAACTACTAATTTCTTGAAATATAATAATTAAGATAATTTCCAATACTAAAATATCGGTATGTTACGTTCTTGAATCGTAAATCGTGCCTTGCTGTACTTCATTATAACAACACTAGTGGAACAATACCGGTATTTCTTTCAGCAAACTTACCATAATCCAAGGTATAATCCACGGGTATAATCTTTATTAACATGAAATATTAAATTATTTATATTTGGTACTTTTTTAACCTGAATTAAGAAAAAAAAGTTTGACAAAATAAAAAATAAACAAGATCTGTTTTGCAAACATTATCGTGTGAGATGTCAAATGAAAAGGCTTGTTGTAATCTATTGTTATAGTTCTACAATGGATAGTTTTAAAAATATTCAAGAATGAATTAATATTAAAGCAAAAAAATTACCTTTCTCCCTCCTTCTCCGAAACTACTGACGCTAGAATTTAAAAAAAAGTACAGATAATAGTTCTTTATGTATTACAGGAAAACCTATAACAAGTCTATGATCTTAAAAAACGGCAAAAATAAATAAAATAGGAAAATAACAGTAAATACATAACCATCCTACGGAACCCTCTCCAAGCGAGTTTAATTCGCACTTGCCAAGTTTTTTTATCCAAATATATGTATAAAACAAAAAAAATAATGTTTGTAGCAATGCTATATATAGATTTTGAAATCATCCAGCATTATGTACCCCAAACTGGTTTGGTTTCATTTGAATAGCAATAATCATAGATGTAATTTAAAAAACGGTTTTTAATTACATCTATGGCAATAATGCGAACATTGTCAAAGACCACTAAAACAATGCATCAGGCTAATTCGGTCCATTTTACCATACAGTCGATTTTCGTCTTTTCACTACACAATTTTTTTGAAGTGAAACTTCTTTAGAATCGTTAGTGATTTGAAACCGGATGCAACGACAGGTAAGATAATATAACCGCTAATTTCGACTTTCAATTTAACTTCTACGTAGCTCAATGGTCAGGACGTAGATACACAATACCTGATGCGCAGGTTCGCGTCTCACAATATTTCTTTTTTTTTAGTTTTTTTTTTTTAGTTTTATTTTTATACTGTTTTTAAATACTTTCAAATGCTCTTTTAAATATTTTCAAAGAATTTATCAACAAAAAATAAGAATTTCATTCTTTCATTCTGTGGATCGACTAGCCCATTATACAGACAGTAAAAATGCTAAGTTGTATTCATAGATGGCGTGAGGAGTAAGATAGAACATTCGTTTTATTGCTAGATAGATTTTTAAAATGTGCTAAGTTGTATTCATAGATGGCGCTTCGATTTATTGCTTTATGATTAGATTTATTGTTTTTTCATATTATCATTATCTTGAAACCAAAATTTTGGAAAGTTTCACTTCTACCACGTGTGAATTGCACACATTTTCTTTTTTTTAGCGTAGTAGCAACGCCGCGCCGAGACCGGGTATGGTGTAGTATTAAATAATTTTTAAACTATAATTATATCACATAACTTTTATTTGGAATGCAAAAACGATCTACTCGTAGTTGGTTTAGTGATAAATCCAATTTAGTATTGTAGTGAAATGTTTCTTCTAATGTTTTAATTAAGGTATAATGACAAGACGAAAACAAAAAAAATAACATTGATTGATATTTAATAATACTTCAATAATTGATAATTTATTTCAATTCATATTTTTATCTATGTAATAATAACGGAGAAAATGACAGCTGGTACGCAAGATCACAGAGTATATAAACACTACGCGCCAGATAATACAAGACGTAGGTATGTTAAGATATCCGTTAGAAGCTTTTACCGGTTTTTTGAACAAATCATCCCTGGCGCGCCATTGTGGTGGTTGGTTGGTGTTCCTCAGTGTGTCATTATGATCAGATTGTGTTTTTGAGAAGTTTACAGGGCTCAAATGAATATATTTTTTACTAATGTTTTGAAGAATTAACAACAGTGACAATAATGTGTGCCGAACCTCTTATACCTGACTAATTGACACCTTTGAGTCACCACGGTTAGTTTAAATTGATGGCTGTCTGAGGTTATTTGTTGTGACATGTAGTTATATATCTGAAATAATTTGTCATCGGTGATTGTTAGAAACTAACTTGGGTGCAAATGGAATGTTGAGTGTAATATCAATGATTTAGTATTTGTGTTTGTTTTACATTCATATAGGTTTGCGTTATTTCACTGCATACACCCCACGGTTCCATACTTGGCGTTGGTCTTACGCTTTATAAAGACATGATCTTTATGACCAATTCCACAAAACGAGGGCAAATAATTAATTTTTTATACTTTTTAATATTATATATATCCAATTCGTATGCAATTTAGTAGGTAAGATACATGTATGTAGATTTTTGTTTATCCTAAACTGCAGTCTATTCCCTTGTTCAATCATAATGACTTCCAAGTAATGTTACATTGAATCCCATATCCACAACATTGTAAACTGTTATTATAATGTTTCTAAACATTCATAAAGTATGAAAACACGGTACCAAATAAAAAAGTTTTCAGTAAAATATTAAGTTAAAACTATTCTCTCATGTAAAGTAAAAAAAAATATTTCCAGACTTAACATGCCAACTTGATATGCTATTTATCACTATTATATTTACAAAGTAATGATTTTATAGGTTTTTTTTTTAAAGAAAATCTAGTTAGTTGGGTACCGTATTAAAGGAATATGTATTGAATCTCAATAATTTATCTTGGTGTAATTATTATGAGCAGTATAAAATCTACCACAGAAATCTACATACATTTTATTTATTTTAAACAGGAAGAAAGAAGAGTGGTATTTACCAATAATACTAGATCCAGTACCAATACTCAGAATGCTGAAGCTATCAATAAATAGCATTGTTTTTATATAATTGAACATATTATTTTTAAAGCAGTTTTGTAAACATGTTTGAATTGGGCAAAGAAAAAAAATAATTGGGTTAAAATTTTCTGTTATCATTCATACCTTGCATAAGAGCATAGAGAGTCTCTTGATTTATTATGATATCGTAATGTTTGCATTTTACATTTTTCTATGTGGATACATACTTCAATTATTGTATTCTGATTTCAATAATGTTGTTTGAAGAACTAATCACTGGCAGCAATAAATAAACACCCAAAAGTTTGTTTAACACATAATATATTACAATTTTGCTTCATATATTTTTTTATTTTTGTTTTTTCAACATAACCTTTTAATTTCATTCTATAGAAAAGTTGAATAATATCAACATCAATATCATTATTGTCATTGTATTACATTGAACAATATTCCAATTATATGATCAAATATTTTGTCATACCTACATACGTTTTTGGCACTATTCTACTACTATCAAAGGACTAATATTGAGTGTATGTTATTAAATTGGTTTTCCATGCCCTTTTATCAATATAACATTTCTAATTATTAAAATGAGTGTTTGGTTGTGACGTGAACAGGCTTTTCCGGGCGTGTCCCTGATCGGGGTCAGCGATGGAGGTCGGTGCGCGTGCCCTCGACGTGCTGCCCCTCCTCCAGGAGCGGGTGGCCGCCCTCACCGGTGGCCGCGACCGCCGCGGGGGGCCCATCGTGTGGTTCCCTGCCAACTCCAGGCGCGATCGTGTTGCTCCAGATGACTATAGGAGACTTCTTCACTATCTCATCAGTATCCCCAGGTGAGTTTCAGGAGCTTAAATTAATTAATAATAATAATAAAGCTACAAACTGATAGCAATACACTAGGAATCTCTGTGTCGTGGGCACCACGGACAACATACAAAGAGAACAAGAGAACAGAAATTTAAAGTCATCATTCTAATTTCTGCCTTGCTGGGAATCAAACCCAGTACCCTTGACACTGCAATCCAGCAAGATAACCATTAAGACACATGAGTTGTAATAAAATATCTGAATGGTAAGTTAATAAAATTATTGGGCAGTAAAATAAATGATACTGGTAGTTCTGTGTGGGGGGTTAAAAATCAAAACTAATTGGTTACAAATCTTTACAAGCAGTTATTTAAATAATATAACAGTAATATGCATCCTTAGTATGTTTCAATTAATATTCTGGATTGTATAAAATTTAGAATATGGCCGATAACAATTAACTTGAAACTATTCTTGAAATTAAGCTTCCATGGGATGAATTGAGTACCGTTTGTCTTAGTTACTCAATCTATTTTCTTATGTGCATTGACTTGACACATGAACCCCCTGCTTGAAACCTCTAGGAGCGCTAGGAACACTATTCCACTTGTATCACCCCTGAAACTAGTCCATGACTATGAACAAAAAGTCACAATACTCTGGTTTTATAGTTAGGTAAATCATCATCATTGCAACCATAACTGTCCCACTGCTGTTTTTGTCACTCTCTCAACATGTGAGGGGTGTAGGCTGTAGTGCACCGCGGTGGTCAAGTGCAGATTGGCATACATCATACACCTTTAAGAATACTATGGAGAATTTTCGGGAGTCATAGTCATACAGGTTTTCTTTCACTAGAGCAGGTGATTGTTAATTTCTAATATATACATGACTGAAAATGAGGGATGTTATAAAAGCTCAAATTCGGCTGTCATATTTCATTTTACGTATACAGTAGAATCTTGATACCTCGAATGTCAAGGGAAATGCTAAAAAATTCGAAATGCTAAATAATTTAAAATTAAAATTTTCTACTTAACATGAATTTCGAGAGAGTTTCACTGATCAAATTTCGACATAAAAAGACACTATTCCTGAGAACATATTTTATTAAAACAAATTACATACATATGAGTCAAGTATTACAAACTTACATTGAGAGATGTAATGATATGGATGTTATTAATTAATTTCAAGCCATTTGCAGATTTTTGTCAATAATTTTTTCTAGTTTATAATGAACCAAACATGATTCTCGATATCATTGCATCTTTCAATATAAGTTCGTAATGTATCAATTGCTGCTTTCGGTTCTTTATTTCAACCAATGGTTTAAAACTTGCTGGATCAGTAATAATCATCGTCATTTTGATTATCATTATCCAATCTGATCAACTAAAGCAATGATTTCAGCGTCAGTTAATGTACCATCAGTAGCAAGCCCTTTATCACAATATGTCAAATTATCTTCAAATTGAACTTCTATGTTCTGTGTTCTGAAGTTTCTTCCAGTCAAATAAATATTGACCCAAGTAACCAATAATGAACAAACCTTACAGTATATGTAAGCTAATGTATACTCTAAAGAACAAACCGAAATGACCAACAATGAAAAAATGTAACATTCGTGTTTCTTATAAAGTTTAATGAATGTACTCGTACTCATTGCACGTGCTCTTGTGCAAGTTATAAACAATAGATTCGAGGCCCCGAATATTCCTTTTGGGTTTTATTGCTATGAGTTCAGGGAATCCCAAGTAAGAGATCATTATATTTTATGAATGACGACTTACCGAGTATGCTTTTTGCAAGTTCGAGTTATAGCGTATTAAAAATCGCAGGGAAATAACATTTTGTTCGAGATACTAACGCCCCAACTCACGAGTCACTAACGGTTACTTAAATAGCTCATTAGTAAAGCATCACCATACAAATTATGTACTAAGAAGCGATTTAAGTAACCGTTAGTGACTCTGAGTTGGGCCGTTAGTCTAAATAATTCGACATACTGCGTAATTGGGGGTTAAGCAGAAGGAAATGGCATTTATTTTCGATTTACTAAGGATTATGATTTAACGAGATTCGAATTATAGAGGTTCCACTTTATAATTATAAGTTATGTATGAGTATAATTAGGTTAAAAAATGTCTTGGTGCCGTAATATGTATTGAATTACTTTGATGTCATTGGGGAATAGCCCGTATGTTTCGAACCGAGCCTCGAAGGATTTGAGTATTGAAAGTCTATCTTCAGACAAGCAATAAGGCAATAACCTTTTAATATATTGAATTATTACGACAATGTTATCGCTAGAGATAATAATATGTTACTAAAGTGGAAAAATAATTTGTTTTATGACGTTTATTGAACATCGTCGTTGGGTATATTAAATTCTATGATATGAAGATTAAACTTTTAGGATGATTCTTGTTTCATCAATAGGAGTTCATTCCATCAAGGAAGTAAATGGCTACTGTGGAACTTGAGCACAAAGCACGTAATTACGAGCATCCTTCCCTACGCGAACATGGCGCACAATAGCGCGTCTTTCCATTCAGCCGTGTTCTAACGTCAACATACTCGTACAACCTTTCTCATGAACTGTTTCAATTTTTGTTTCCAATTTTACACGCGAAGTTCACACTTGAAGATGGAATATTATAATTTTTTCCGAAGCTCGAATTAACTTTAGTTCTTATCGTATATCGTACTATCCTACTGTACCTCGTGACTTTTATGTGAACTTCAGAATTAATTTTATTTTTAATATTTGATTAATTACCTAATAAAAAAATAAGTATCATTTTTAAACCTAGCAGTAAGTACATAAAAGCAGTCAAAGCATAAATTTCTAGTCTATTCACCTCCAAACTAAATTATACCTCTTATCTCACGGGACCAGATCCATCTCTCGGGGTAAGAAGTATCTTATTATTTAATTCAGGTTATGATTATTTATAACTTGTCAAATCATCTGAATTCATTCATCCATTTTTGCGTGATTGAGTCACTAACATCCAACACAACCAAACTTTCACAGGATTAGGATAACATTTAAATATTATAATATAATATGCTACCTATAGATATTGAAGTGTATTTGTTATTTTCAGCGATTCTGTTAGAGCCGCGGGTTTCACTATTTTAATTGATATGCGCGGCTCGGCATGGGCTGCAATAAAACCGATATTGAAAGTTCTTCAAGAACATTTCTCCTCATCCGTCCATCAGGCACTTGTAGTTAAGCCTGATAATTTTTGGCAAAAGCAACGCACAACCATAGGAGCACATAAGTACAAGTTTGAGGTAAGCTTTGATCTGTTGTTGATCATTATAAACTAACCAAAATATTTATAGTTATGTAAATTGAAACAATAGTAATAGATAGTAGATTTGAATATTTACTAGCTAAATAGTAACTTTGTGTATTGACTAATGTATAATAATATTTATTAAACCTCAATGTGTTTAAGAGATTAATCAATTTACTTTATTAATAAACTGGTACTTGATAATAGATATCCATGTGTTATAATATATTGTTTCAGACAACCATGATTAGCTTAGAAGCACTGCCTAAAGTGATAGATTGCACACAACTGACACCTGATTTAGATGGTACATTACAATACGATCACGCACAGTGGATAGATCTGAGATTAGTAAGTATCCGTAGGATATTAATTTGTAGAGTAGATATAATAAAACCTTGTATGTACTATTAAAATGTACCGAAAGTTAATAGGATAAATATTGTTATTAAATGTGTCTTACGCCCCAACTCAGAGTCACTAACGGTTAGTTAAATCACTCCTTAATACAGAATTTGTATGGTGATTGTTTACTAAGGAGCGATTAAAGTGACCCTGAGTTGTGGCGTTAATTGATAGTATTTGCATACATACAAAATTAACAACCTTCTATGTTGATTGTATGTAACCTACAATTGAAAACAGAACAGTTCAGTTAATTATAAAAATATTTTGGCTTAATAATTTGATCGTCTTAAAACATTATACAGCATCTATGCAGATTGAAGATATAAGAATATTTCGTTTTATTTCCATAAATAATAATTTTATTAGCAGATTGAGCATTTCATTCTTAGTGAAGATTTAAAGTTAAAAGTGTCATACTTTTATTATTGACGTACGTATTTCTTAATAGTGTTGATATTATATTTAGGCGTTAGAGGAGTTGATGTGGCAAGCCGGTGAGCTGCTGGACCGACTGGACGATCTGCAGGAAGACGTAGCGCGCGCGGACTTTGCTGATGACGTCACGGGCGCACGTCGGGCCATAGACGCACACGCAGACATCAACAAGCGGCTAACCAAGGTGCCCGTGGACGAACTGGAAGCGCAAGGTAAACATCGACCGCTGACACTCGTATAAAGACTAACTCGTGAAAGACTCCTATAAATTCCTATCGACTAACGGTAGTAATAAGGCGACCCTTACAGTCATAAAGCAATTTTTAGATATTTTGAAAGCTAAATTATAGAATAGTTACTCTTTACACATACACTTATACTTTGTTACTTGAAGTCCATGGATGGTGATCACTTCGTCTGCTTGTGTGTCGATTAAAGCAGATGAGCCTTTCAAGAAACCTATTTTGACAAGCGATAACTGTACTTATCGTATTATACGAGCGTTGAAACTAAAAAGATACCAACACCAGAATTGCTATATAGTACAGTCAATAAAGTAGTTGTAGAGTGCGTGAGCGGGAACCTAAGCGATTTCTTCAGAAACTTATTCAGGGTGCTTAGGGGGATAACATACTAAAAGTCCCCGCATCTAGGAGGTGAGCCGGAGGGAGGGGGGGGTTACAAAGGTCTCAATTTTAGGTTTTTCGCCAATATCTCAAAAACGGTGCGTTGTAGCGAAAAATGTTCTAGGATGAAATGAAAGCTTATAAAATTCTCTATAACTTTCATTCTGTACACTTTTTCTATATCTCCAACCGTTTTTGAACTACACGCTCCAGAAATGTCGAAATTAAAGTAATTCAGCGTGATAACCATTACCTGATGCGAAAATTATCTTAAAATTTATAGTAACCTAAGCTGGGAGTACCTCCACGTAGTAAAGGCAGTAACAGTAAGAAATCGCGTTTTTTATAACAGTGGATAACTGAGCAGAGGCGGGAAAACAATCATGATATTGATGAAGATTTCTTTTCGCTCAATATCTAGGAAACGCGACCTTCTTGGCTAAAACTCCTATTGATATTGTATACTTGCCTTCGGGCTTATGTTATTATAGGTTTTCGCAATTTTATTTTGTCTGGCACGGTATTCTAGCCGGTAATGCAGGGGGGCAGCCACAAAATATTCTTTTCAGATATACATACACTGTTATTAGTAACACAATTGGGTTATCCAACATGAGTATTAATAAGAGTCCTGTATGCATTTTGTACGACGAGAATGTCGTTGAAGGAAGTAACGATGTCTCTGAGGGAAAGGAAAGGGATTGCCGGGTCGTATTAAAGCTAGTAAGGAAAGGAAAGACGGCAAATATCGAAGTTTCCTTGACTTGACATCCCTTTTGATTTACATCAGCTGTCGTAAAAATGACACCCGAATTAATACCATTAAAAAAGACGTTAGGCAGGCATCTTTATCTAATGATGAGGCAGGGCAGTCGCAGCTCAGACCTTCTGCTCCACCATTTGCCTTCAAGAATAATTGTTTTTTTTTGTGCATGTTGCCTTAATGAAGATATAAAAAAGCCTTTTAACAAAAACGAACAAAAAAAAACGAGTATCTCATCGTAGGAAAGTAATCCATGTAAGCAAATATTTCTTCCATAGCCTCTACGACATGGGTATCTCTAGAGATCTCAGTTTTGTAGAGTTTTGGGTAACTGACAGGCTTCACAAGTGAGTAATAGTGTATTCGTGATATTTTGCTCCTTCAGCAACAATATCGGTAATGCAGGAAAAAATATCAAGAACTTCGTTACCCCAGGCATCATTTCTCGAAGAACACACCTGCTTGATACAATATTTAGCAGCTAGAGTCTCAACTGAATGTACAACCCGCCTTTTTTTCAAAGGCTTTTTTATATCTTCATTGAGGCAATATGTACATAAAAACAATGATTCTTGAAGTCAATTGGTGCAGCAGAAAATCTGAGCTGCAACGGAACTGCCTCTTCGTTATATAAAGATGCCTGCCTAACATCTTTTTAATGGTATCAGTTCAGGTGTCATTTTTACGACAGCTGATGTGAATCACGCTGTTATCACGCTGAATAACTTAAATTGCTACATTTCTGGACCGTATAGTTCAAAAACGATCGGAGATACGGAAAAAGTGTATAGAATTAAACTTATAGAGAATTTTATAAGCTTTCATTTCATCTTAGAACATTTTTCGCTATAACGCACCGTTTTTGAGATATTGGCGAAAAACCTAAAATTGAGACCTTTGTAACCCCCCCCTCCCTCCGGCTCACCTCCTAGACGCGGGGACTTTTAGTATTTTATCACCCTAAGCACCCTGAACAAGTTTCTGAAGAAATCGCTTAGGTTCCCGCTCACGCACTCTATACCCTCTTTTGAGTCATTCCTTGACTGGACTAATAATTAATTTTTCTACATAGATTATTAATTTTACCCCTACGTTTATTATTAGGAAACATATTGTGTCTTTTCTGCTTTGGTAGTTGATATTTTGATAATAAATTAGTCTTTTTCAGAATTAAGGAATTTTTTGTAGTATTGTAATAATTTATCAAGACAGTCCATTTTCACACACTTAAATGTTAATAAACAGTTTTAGTAATTGTCCGGAAACGTTTAGGAAAATAAAAAAGGATCTTCACCAAGTCGACATAAAATAGATGTTAATAACGATTTTTTTGCTTGAAGTTTTTTATTTTATTTATTGCGGTTATACAGGCTGTCCTTTTGGCCAAGGTGACAACGGGGTGTGGGTGATACAGGAACATCAGACTTACAAAATTTTACTGTTCGTCCATAAGATACGGAACAACCTGTATTTAAAGTTAATTGAAGTTAGCGAACAAATAAACGGTGCGCAAAGAAAACTTTCAATAATAATGGCGGTCAACCTAGAATCGATTGCGGTGCGTTATCATTGCGGCCTATTAGCATCATGCAGTATTTACAACAGTACAAGTGGAATGCGAAGATTACAGGCACTTTGTATTCGTGTATCATGACGTGACTTACCACGGCTGAGTGGTTTAAGACCGGTATTAGTGAGGCGTTTAAACGTCGGCTTCACCATATTATGTTGAGCCACTGTACAATGTATATCATCGGTGAATTTGTCTATTTGATTCTGGGTGTTTATACATTAAAAATTAAAAGTTGCTTCTTTGGCCGTTATGTTTGTTTTAGTGGAAGTGAACGACAGACGTAGATGTGACATATACATCAAATATATCATAATATATTGAAAGATGTATTAGTGCATTATCATGTGTTTTGATTGCTTATGTTATTTGTTTGATCGTGGTATGAGTTTTTAATATAATACCAATTATTTTTAATCTGTTAATATTATACTTGGTATTAAAAATAAGCTGAAATGCCTTAAGTTCATTAATTCGTCGACAAAGTTAAGCAATCTCTGGTTCGGTCAGTATTTAGCTAAGTGAACGCAAAGTGCCAAAGTTTTATTTGACGCGCTGAATCGTCAGAGTATTTTCTTCATTTCATTTCATGTTTCAGTTGTGTTTGTTAGATAGCTGCTATTAAGAATTTTCGGAATGCTTACAGCTAGTTTATACATATGTATATAAATATAAAGCAATTATATAAATGTCCAATCTGTTTAATGGAATACTTGAATGTCTGCTAAAAGCCATACCCACTATAAACTTAACAAGCTTTTTTCTCTGAGTCTATGTAAAGAGTTGAATATTATGTAGCCATTTAGGGTTTTAACGTTGTTTTCCCAAATGACTTAATAGTCATTTTCAAATAGTCATTGAATTCTAATGAATTCAATCCGCCTTTTGTACCACTTATTTGTTAAGGGTCAATAAAGCATAAATAAATAAATAAATCTTACCTCTAATTCTCAAAAGTTATATGAGTTAAGTTTATTATCACTTACATCGATGACATCGATGACAAAGATCGCGATCTTGGCCAGCGTGGACTGTAGCCTCCCTAGCCCAGCACCTAGCAGTGTTGTTGGTGATGATTTTGAGTGATGTCGTCGTGTGTTCGTCATCAGGGGAGCGCGTGCTACAGAGGCTAGAGGCGGCGGAGGCGGCGTGCTCGGAGGCGAGCGGCAGCGGCGGCGAGGCGGCCTTCCACTGCGGCTCGGCGGGTGCCGTGCGCGCGCAGCTCTCCGCCGTGCGCTCCGCGCACGCGCACGCACACAAACTCTGGCAGCACAAGAAGATGCAGCTTGACCAGTGCTTTCAGTTGCGCCTCTTCGAACAGGACTGCGAAAAGGTGAAGATTTTAGCCCCAAAATTCTAAAGCTTTGTTCAAGAAAACAATCTTAATAAAATGTTACTGTAACTGACTGAGAGAAAACTCAAAAAATTGTTTAACATAACTACATAAACAGCATTTCCATAAATGTTAGATGCTGGAATGGATCGTCAATCACCGCACAGCATTTTTGGCAACTTACGTCGAGATTGGGCGGTCGTGTGCGGCCGCGAAGCGACTTCAAGAGGAACATGCTCGGTATGTTATTTTTATATACATTTACAATAAGACCAATTAAAAAATATATATGACATATGCAATAATTATACATGTATTAAAAATCACTAAACATATCTTGCAAGTTAGTATATCGCATATAATTCAATTTCTGTAGGATTTTTATTTCCCTATTTCCCATTCTTTTTTACTTTTTTATTATTACTAATATAATTGATAGTCTTCATAGTTGATGATAGTACTTAACAACCCTACCACCTTGTTATCGCAATGTATTGATTATGATTGAATATTTATGTAACAAGAATTATTTATTATGTTTATGGTCAGGGTTATAATAAAGTGGTATGATTATATTTTTATCATTATTGATGTCTATGTTTGTTTATGCATCAAATATAATAGGAGGAAATACTACTTTTGGCGGAATTATTCCATTACGCTGTTTACCTCTTCCGCCGGTTTTATTCATTGCAAAATAATCGATTGTAGCATAAACATTTCTAACAGGATATAATTTATTATTAAGATTTGCTGCAGCATTTTTAGCAGCAATGTTTAAAAAAAATCACATCCTTATCCATGCTGTGACAGGCTGTAAGTCAAGTCAAAACTTTTAGCTAATTTATTCAAGTTGTAATAGGGCAAATTGCAGGTTGTTTTTAGGACAGCTTGTAATTATTTTACATAATACCTAACAATGATTTATCATATTCTATGGCGCGTCCAGAGAAATGAGTTAAAACTTCCCTGTACTCGGGTATCTTATGGCATCTTGTTACGACAGCTGCTGTTTATTTAAATCGTCTCTTTGGACGCACCGCAGAGGGCGGTGCCGCGGTGTCGATGTGGTCGTATCATAGTGGTATGTTGTGGTAGGTTCGCCGCGGCGTGCACGGGCGGCGGGCGGCCGAGCGTGGCGCGCGTGACCACGGCGGCGCGCCGGCTGGCCGACAAGCGACACTACGCCGAGGCGCAGATCACGTCGCTCGCGCACCGGCTCGAGAGAGCCTACAAACAGCTGTCTGGAGGCATGTATAAGCAAGCAAGCAAGCAACAACCCACAATTGTTCCACTGCTGGGCTCGGGGTCTCCTCTCACAATGTGAGGGGCCATAGTCTACCACGCTGGCCAAGTGCGGATTGGTAGACTTCACACACCTTTGAGAACTTTATGGAGAACTCTCAGGTGTGCAGGTTTCCTCATGATGTTTTCCTTCACCGAAGCAAGTGATAATTAACTTGTAATACGCACATAATATTTGAAAATTAGAGGTGCGTGCCAGGATTTGAACTCGGGCCCCTCGGTTCGGCAGACCAACGTTCTAACCGCTAGGCTATCACTGCTAGTATAGAGGCATGTATAGCGTTCTGTATTGTTGTCAGTGCGTGGTGAGTGATGAAGGAATCGATCCGAGTGACTCAATGACTCAACTGACTAAAATCGATAAGAGCATATGAGCAACCATCTGTCAAGTCAATAACTCAAAATTACACGAATTTTCAGCCCATTTCAGCTGAATAGGTTACGGAATACAAAAAACGCACGATTATGATTTCATAAAATGTTCTTGAATGAGAATACGACCGAATTAAGACCTGTGGACAAAGACTAGTTTAGTTGGTAAATGGTATTGTATTGTCCAGGTCTAGAAGAGCGATCAGCAGTGTTATCGCTATCCGTGGTGTTCCACCACAAGGCCGAGGCGTACGCGTCGGCGGTGGGCGGGTGGGGCGCGCAATGCGCGGTGGCGCTGCAGCTCGCCACAGGGCAGGGGGGCGCGCCCTGCAACGACCCGCGCGCGCTCGAGCAGCACGCGCAAAGACACAGGCAACTGTACGAGCACATGTGTCAGGCGTACACTGAGGTCAGGACACAAGGATACTTGACTTATTCTGTTATAGTATTATGCCAACACTAACAATAACTATGGACGTGTTTAAATTGACATCTGTGAACCTAATGAAGTCATACAAATATGCAAGTCATTGTCGTGGAATCTATTGTGTTGAAAAGTACCCTCCTTATTGTTTTACTGATATATTTCTCACGTATAGACATATACTTTTGCATTTAAAAAAAGCTTGCAGCTAATGCTGGTCAAGTAAAGATTGGCAGAGTTTCTTATATGCACATTGCACAGAAGTACATAACCTTTCGAAAGATTTTTCTACTATGGGATACCGAATAAGAACACTGAAATCACTTAGCTATGAATACAATTTACTGTCTTTAGTTTACTCTCTTGATTGCGACTTCAATCATCAACTATAAACATTATACCGCCACCGCATCTATAGAATACAAATAATTTTATTTACCATGTGTGTTTGTCAAAGACTAATAGTAATAACAGTTATTTGTGGTTAACAGGTACACTCAACAAGCAAAAAGCTGCTTTATCAATTGGACCACTTAGTTCAAGTTTGCCATCAAACTGATCCTGCTGATATGGTAATTATTAAACATTTTCTTGTTCAACTAAATATTGCATTCTTCTTCTCACTTCCTACACTACGAATATAATAAATGTTAAACTTTTTCTCTTTAAAATCCCGGAAAAGGCGGACAAAGCCGCGTACAGAGCGCTACTCATGAGATGTCTTTTGATATGGAACTGTTTGTTTTGATGGGAAGGAAATGCCATCTACTTAAAGTGGGGATTTCCTTTGAGTTCAATTAAACCTTCCTTCGTGAATTAATGCAGTTGCTGTGTGTGTAGCAAAGTTTTCATTATAACGGATGGATATGAAGTATCTGACGCCAATAAATTCTAACTTTAATTTGGTATAAAAAAAATTTGTATTAAAATAGTAACAGTTCAAATTATATTTTCCGTACAAGCTATTCATCAGCTACAAAGCTTTTCGTCCATTGGACCATTCAGGGCTATCGCCCGGGGATAGTGTAGCTTCCTAACAGTGAAAGAATTTTTCAAATCGGTTCGGTAGCTTCGGAGCCTATTCAATGCAAACAAACAATCAAATCTTTCCTCTTTATAATATTAGTATAGACAAACATAATCTATATATATAAAATTGAAAAGAGATACACTGATTAAACAAAAAATCTCAGAAACTACTGAACCGATTATAATGAAATTTGGCAGGGCGATAGTTTATGCTAAGGAGACGTCAGCTAAGAACGGATTTTTGGAAATTCATCCCCTAAGTGAAAAAATAGGGGTTAGAAGTCATTTTCATACAAGCCGACTTCGTCAGTTTTAGAGTTATAAATATGAAATTTTTCATGTAAGTTTATAGAAATAAATAAAAGTTAACTTTAACACATTTTTTTGAAAAATCATCCCTTAAAGGGTTAATTTAGGCGTTTTATCATAGTATGCAACTTCGTTATTTGTGAAGTTAAAAATTTGAAAATTTATATATTAGTTAAACATTAGAAACTTAATTTTAAGTATTATGTTTTTTTTTTGGAAAATCATCCCCTAAAGGGTTAATTAAGGTGGCGCAAGTTAGTATGGGAACTTCGTCAGTTTTGAAGTAAGAATGGTGAAAATTTGTATTTAAGCTTATAGTTAGACACAAAAAATAATTGTATTACGGTTTTCTCGAAATTCATCCCCTAAAAATAGGGGTTGGTTACATTCAAATCAACTTTGCCAGTAATAACTGTAAAAGTTATAAATATGATTTTTTTTATGTAAGTTTACAGTTACACACGTTTCTGTTTTTTGGAAAATCATTCCTTAAGGGTTAATTTAGGCGATGGAACTTAAGTACACAACTTCGTCATTTTTGAAGTAAAGAACATTTAAGAAACTCTTAAGTGTGCAATTTAGTGTGGCAAATTCGTCAGTTTTGAAGTAAGAAGGGTGAAAATTTGTATATAAGCTTATAGTTAGACACAAAAATTAACTATTTCATGATTTTCTCGAAATTCATCCCCTATGGGGCAAAACTAAGGGATGTAAATATTTAAGAAACTTTATCATTTTTGAACTCTGAAGTAATGTGAACCTTGATATGTAAGCTTATAATTAAGAACAAAAAATAATTGTAACAGGTTTTTTTAGAATTTCATCCCCTAAGAGGTAAATAAAGGGGTTGCAAATTTTTCAGGAACATCTTCATTATGAAAATTAATATGTACCTAAACTTATAGTGAGAAAAAATTTTTGTATAGGGGACTTTACGGATGGGAGGGGGAGGGGAGAGGGACAAAAAGCAAGAAAGAGACCGGGAGCGGGAGAGGGAGGGGGACAGGGAGCGGGAGAGGGATAGGGAGCGCGAGAGGGAGAGGAACAGGAAGTGGGAGAGGGACCGGGGCGGGAGAGGGAAGGGACAGGGACAGGGAGCGGGAGAGGGCGGGAGAGGGAGCGAGAGAGGGAGAGGGACAGATAACTGGAGAGGAAGAGGGGCAGGGAGCGGCAGAGGGAGAGGTACTTGAAGCTGGTGTGGACTGAGTGTGGAAGAGGAAGAGAGAGAGAAAAAGGGAGAGGGGCTAATATTGAAATTTATAATCAATAAATAACACATCAATAACGTTTTAGAGCACCAAAAATTTGTTTTTAAAATTATTGTCTTTCTGTCTGTCTGTTTGTCTGTCCAGGCATCACATCAAAACCCTTGAACTGAGGAATGATTTGTGATTGTATCGTAGGTTTTACTTTATAAATTCCTAAATTCAATATAAATTAACCTGTTATTAAATTTTCTTCTATGAGGGGTACAAAATAAATATGATGAGCATAATTTCCGCGTGCGAAGCTGCGGGCAACTGCTAGTATTGTATAAAAATTAATATTATGTGAAAGTGATCCAAATGCTATTCCATACCATAATGACATTGTACAATTATTATGCCCCTAACTGCTTCAAAAAAAGTTATTTTAGCGTACTTCCAATGCCATAATATTAACGTCCCGTACCCCACAGGCGGAGGGCACGGCGAGCGGTGCGGGCGGCAGCGGCGGTGACCCCGCGGCGGACTACAGCTCGGGCGCGAACCACGTGCTGGCCGTCATCCACCAGATCCTGGGCCACCACCGCGCGCTCGAGGCTCGCTACCACCAGGCGCGGCTCAAGCTGCACCAGCGGCTCGCGCTGCTGCTCTACAAGGAGGACTGTAGACAGGTCCGTGTAGTGTGCACGACGCCTAATGATAACTGTTCGGAACGTAGTCACGTACACGTGGTTCACACACTCGCCATTTATATTTATCTGCCATCAATAAAGACGATGTTATCCAGCGATTAGTGAAATGGATGATGTGCAGTAAATATCATCATGCGGCCTGGTCGGGTGTTTTAATCATTGACATGATGCTCATGCACTTGACTATATATTAATTTATTTATACACTGCACGCGAGTGGTATGAGGCATGCCTACGTTAAGTACTGCCTCCGTTCCGGATTCAGTGTATAGTCCTTCACATTGTATCTGAAACTGATGTTTGGTTTCATTACTTTCTACTCTCATTAATGCCAGCCACTTTTCAGGTGTTGGATTGGCTCGCAAACCACGGCGAAGTCTTCCTACAGAAGAATACGGGAATAGGCAGGAATCTCCATAAAGCTAGAGTTTATCAGAAATCTCACGAGCATTTTGAAAATGTCGCTCAAGTAAGTTTCTGTAATTTGTTAAAGTAGCATTCGTTTGTGGTGCAGTATGTATAGTGACCGGTGATTGTTGTAGAATACGTACACGAACGCGGAGAAGTTGCTGGCGGCGGCGGAGGAGTTGGCGCGCTCGGGCGAGTGCGACCCGGAGGAGGTGTTGGGCGTGGCGCGCGAGCTCGAGGCGCACGTGGCCGCGTTCGCCGCGAGGGTGGACCGGAGACGCAGGCGGCTGGACCTCGCGGTGCTGCTTTACACGCACGAGAAGGAGGTATGTCACGTATACTAGTTAGTCTGGCAGACTATTGTACCTTGTATACTTAGATGTGTATAATTTTTTTGTATTGGTACAAATGGTGTCAGGTACTACAGCATCACATTGATGTACTTACTAATGAGTCAGGTACTACAGCATCACACTGTGTACTTACTAATGACAACCCATTAATGGCCCACTACTAAGCACGGGTTTGCCTCTTAAGGTGGCCTAGATTATACTCCACTACGCTGCTCTGAATTGGTGGAGTGGTTAATGGGCAACTCCAAGTTTCGGAAGTTTTCATGCCGCCCGGAGGCCTCCGTCAAGGCTTAATACTGTCTCTGAAGGCCTTCTATGAGACTATACTTACCCTCCGACTCCGAAACACGGAAGAGCTCAATAAATATTTGCCATAGCGATCAGAGAGTGCCACGGGAGTATTAGCTCGCGACAGCTTTCTTTCTTTTTCTTATCTCTTTCTTGGCCAGCACCGCATCAGTGATGCCTTTGGCGTTGTCGATGTCCATGTGTCCGTCAGGTGTATAGTGAGGTCGTTAGCTAACAGCAGTGCCCTCCGTCCAGCTGCTGCAATGGCTGGAGACGCTGCGCGGCGGCGGCGGCGTGTGCGCGGCGGACGACAGCCCCGAGGCGGCGCGGCGCGCGCTCGAGCAGTGCGCGCAGCACCGCGCCGCCAGCCTCGAGGCCTGCGCCGCCACCATCGCGCAGGGGGAGGCACTGCTGCAGGACCTCAGGTAAGGGTGTTCTTAATAACGTGCGGATTTCATCGCGCACGCGGGATTGCCCCGCATGCGGAAAATTTCACGCAGCGTGAGACACGCTAGCCCACGATCTAGTTTTCTACGGGCTGCTATGCAAAACTATGTAAAATGCACGCACGCGGGACCCGCGCGGGTTGTTGCCTAGGATCTCGCCCCGCGTCCCGCGTGCGTATTTCACGCATACAATAAATACTTGTATGAAAAGGATACTTGCGGGTGTCACGCATGCGGGGCAATCCCGCGTGCGTGATGAAATCCGCACGATATTAAAAATAGCCTAAGATAGCTTCATGGTAAACACTGCGCCGGAATGAGACCGAAGGCGTTAGTATCCTTTATGTGTCCTTAAAACAGCACGTGGCAGGTAGGCCACGCCCCTTTTAGCGTGTTAGACTGTTGGGCACATATGCGTAATGTCATTATTATAACGTTTAGCGTATAACATTTGGCTTAACGGAAAGTTGGCACCAAAGATAAAAATTTGCTTTTTGAAGATATATTTGTGGCACATTTGGAAAAGAGATCAGAGAAAGTTTTCTTTCTTTTTTTCTGGTAGAAAACATCGGGCTCTAATATGATTTCATACAAATGCGATGCGTACGGCGCGGACGATGTCGATAAATGTGCGTTCACCATAAATGACCCATTCTATCCCTATTTAATAGATTAATTAGAAGTTACTCTAACTTACTATGCATTACGGGTTATTTTTGGTACGTTTGGCATGATAAGGTCCGAAAAGACAGTACTTGCGGGGTAGGTAGGTAGAGAAAGAACATTAAAAAAAACCAGTCGAATTGAGAACCTCCTTTTTTAAAGTCGGTTAAAAAAGAGGGACTATAATTTCACATATCAAGGCTATCGTTTTTTTTTTTCTGATGTTTGTATTCATTTTGAATTTTAAAACATCAAGGCATCGAAAAACCTTTGCTAAAACACTTTATACCTTTTTTTAAAAAAAGCAATCAGACTGAGTGGACAGTGCCCTCGTAGCGGAAGCCCTTTGGTAGGACTGTTTGAATTTAAACCTCACTCACCCACCCGCGACTTGAATCATCGAGTCGAATAAACAGAGGGTTCCGAACCTTTGAAGAATATTACGTAACTTTTAATTCTATCTATATGTTTGCTTTGATAAGTACTAAAGTCGTGCATGTTAGGAAATGGAAAATACAAATAGTACTTGCTATGTTATGTTGAAGAAGACAGACTGAATTACTGAATATTAGGAGTAAATGAATGTTGCTCAGTTAATTGTATTCCATGTTGCTCGACTGGCGCGTATATGCGTGTATGTCCCGGGTATGATTCCGGGTAGTAAGTATTCGTTAGCAAAAATTATACACGTCAGAATTCTTCAGAATCTAGTCGCGTATGTAGTAATAATTATGGTTAGTAATAGTTAGTGTAGTATACATAGTCACTACTTTTATAAATTGTGATTTTTCGAACTGAGGTCGTCAATATTAAATCATCATCTAGACAATCTTAATTATTCACATGAAAATTGCTTCAATGCATTAACAGCCGAATAGAAAGCATAGTTATTTAGGAGGACTAGATAGTATTCCACCGCGCGTGTCCATTGCGGATTGCGAAGTTGAGCTATTGGCCAACCTGAGTGGCGGAAGATTTTTATGTCACCTGAATATCTTCGACATGACTTAACCAGGTATTGGTTAATTTAACGATTCTTAGGGCACTTGCAGCGGAGAATTCAAATTTGACATTACAATAAAAGAAGCTAATTAAAGGAGACTGGGATGGTTTCTAACAATCTTGGGCTAGAAAATCGAAACAAGATGAAAATATGCTAGTTTGAAAGCTTATAAATTAATAGTTCAATCTGTGAGTAAAATAATAAAAGACTTTGTAACAGTGAGATATAAAAGAAATAACTCATTGTGAACTATGTATAACTTTGCGAGATTGAAGTACATGTTGTATTGGAATGTTCCTTTGTTTCAAGTTACATCCCATTTCACTTCATTAAGAAATAGCTAGGTGATTATTATGTTTTAAATAAATTCTTTATTGAATTCCGTATATGTAATATAGCTTCAACCCATTAATGGCCCGCTACTGGCCACGGGTCTCTCCTCTTGAGGAGCATACTCCACCACGCTGCTCCAGTGCGAATTGGTTGGAGGGGTTAGTGGCCAACCCGAGTGTCGGAAGTTTTCAAACCGCCCGCGGGCCTCCGACATGGCTTAACGACTGTTATCATATGATAACAACCGGGACCAACGGCTTTACGTGCCCTCTGAAGCACGGAAACGCTCGAGATTTTTTGCCATTTGCGGTCACCCATCCAACTACCGACCGCGCCCGTTGTTGCCTAACTTTGTCGATCACTTAAGATCGACGCAAGCCGCAGGGCTATGAGCGTATATGTAATATACTAATATCCGGATGACCGAGCTTTGCTCGGTTTAGTATTGCTTAACAACGCCATCTGATTTAGCTTTAGTTTAGCTACTCACCAATAGATGCCAGGAAGAGTCTATTGTAGCCGTTTTTCATTGCCTGAAAACACGGATAAAACGACATTTTTTAAAAATGAATCCTAGCTAGATCGATTTATTGCCCCCGAAACCCCCTGCATACTAAATTTCATCAAAATCGTTGGAGCCGTTTCCAAGATTCAGAAAATATATATATATACAAGAATTGCTCGTTTAAAGGTATTAGATATGAAAATTGTAATTTTTTTAGTAAAACTTTCCTTTATTTGTTTCGCCCGTATTATTTGTTTTAAGTATTTAATATATTTTATCAGATTATTTTATTTTTATATTTGTATATATTTTTTACCTCAATAATCGATGAATAAGAAAGTGAAACAAGGAAGTTGGAAACAGTTTTTTTATTAGTTAGAAAGATAGAATACCATATTTATATTACATTCATTAGTTTTCGGCTACAGCTGTTAGCCAGAAGACGATAGTTTCATTTACAGTCGCAATCACAAACACAGGGAAAATTTATTTTATATGTACAGATGTCTTTATTACAAAATATATCTTTTTCAATTGTTATTATAATTTTATCTATACCAGGCCTGATGCACTCCGCACTTTTGTTATGATGTTACAAGTACGTGCTGCGTTCGATGTGTCGGGCCAATTTCAGAAGGGCTGCCACGCCGTGTCATACATTCGTAATCTATCACACATGTCATCACAAAAAAGAAGACAACCCTGACGTTGTCAGAGAGGATAAGATTAAAAAGAGAAGCAATGTCTAGACGTCAACGTCTGTTGACGATTGGCGCTGTGCGACCTGAATTACATTTTATTGTGTAGGAACAAGAGTCGCTATTTATTTAAATGATTTAGCGGAGTGCGCCTTTTGTACTATTATGTACTACATATTATTTCTTCTGTGGTTATAGTCAAACCTCGCATCTCCGGTGCTCCTATTATTTTTGATTTTGAATTTTTAGTTAGTACTGTTATGTCTTCTGTGGTTAAACCTAGGAGAGTTGATATTTTATATTAATCTCATAATGTTATGCCCTAACTTAGTTTCGGAACAATCATGTCAGTAACTATCAAAAACAGTATGTATGTTTTGGCGCTAAAACTGACGAAAAGAAACTGAAATAAAAGAGCAATGACTGGGTCCCGCTAGGCTTTAATTTGCTCTAAACATAATTCGAGTATTTCAAACTGTTTGCAGTGTAATTTCGTGAAGTTATAAGGTCGTCTGATGATGATTTACTTTGAGGGTGGCTTATTGCCCTCGCTCGGCTAAGAGTTTGATATCCTCAATTATAATAATTCTAAATCAACATACTACTATTAGGTTAACAGTATCCTATTGGATGAATTGTTGGGTAGATATGTAAATATATGTACATATTGACATTAATCCGGCAACCCAAATATCATTGAATACAATTAAATTTAATTCTATTACATACATATTTGTATTTGCTCTTACATTTAGTTTGAAGGACTAACCACGAGGAGTAACCTTATTGGTATGTCGTCCATGGACATCAGTAATATTATCAACAATGAATAGTCAGCCAAAAAAAAATCCTTAATATCTATGAGTAGCCACATCAATATAAGCGCACGCTCCCTGTGTCCAGACAGACGGTGTTGTAACAAATGAAAGCTGTTATCATGCCGCTGTAATTCATCAAGGAAATCATTTATTCACAGTCTTTTTTATTATTAAAAATGCAAACAATAGAATGGATGTCGCCGCTCAGCCCACGGGACGTTACACAACGGTATGCGACCCAATTTCTACGTCCATAGCGCACACTCGAGCGTTACTCCGTTTTCAGTGAAAATGTACTAACCACACGCGATGCCGATATGTAGTGCACTCAATGTATTATTTATCCGTGATTCTTGCCGGAGATTGAATTTAAAAATTACATGTTAACGCGTGAATGGTCATCGTCACTCGTATCGTCGTATGCGCTGCAACCGGGTGGAGCAAAATACGGGCCCGAATGCGGCCGTGTCGTCACAATGTCTTCATTAGGGATCACTGTAATGTTGCGTGGAAGTAAGTGGATTACTATTATGCAAATAATTTGTCATTTCACTTTTATGCTGCACGGACATCGAAATATACGTTTTATAACATATCCACGGTGTATCCATGCTAATTAACGAGTGCATAGTATGCCTTTAATAGTCTGAATATACCTACATAAATATTTTGCCTTTAAAAAAAGTTAAGCCATGATATGCACATAAATTTTAGACTCTCATGGAAAATGTAGGTTCGTATATGTATCGCTATGTAGGTATATTTTGCTAATAAATTACATTATATTTCTTTAATTACAAACTAACTTATATTTTGTGAGTGGGTTGCCACTCAGGACCCTTTTAAAAATATCAATCTCTCAAGTTATTATGTGGAGTTGATCTTTATGCAGCAGACGAGTCTATCATTGAGCTATGGCTTAAATAATGAGCAAATGTATAAAAATCCTAAAAAAAGCTTTTAAACCTAAACTAAGTGAATGAAGGAAGAATGAATAAAATAAGAATCAATAAAATCAAACCTAGCCTAATCTTAATATGTAATCGCCTAATCGGTTCTTGTGATATGTCCTCTTTTCGCTTAGCGGGCTTTTAAGTAGTTACGCCTGGTATATAAATATCAAGTCATATCCTTTATAAGGTCGGAGAACTCGACGGGCATCGCTGCATATGCGGCGACTTACTCAATGCGTGAAAAACTTGTCCTTTCGCCTTCGGCACTAGGTATAGTTAATACTGGTTGACATAATATTAATTTATCGTCACCGTTTTTCTGTTTATACGGACATGGTTTTTACTTATTTCTATTATTTATTGGTTTAATGTCATAACAACGCTATTACTTGATGATAAGTAGACATCGGATTATATGCACTATCAAACTGGCAAAATATGCATGCAAATATGCACTAAAAAAGGACGCATATTTGCACAAAACATGCACAATCAAAATGCTAATTAATGTTATCAGAATTTACATTTATTGTTTGTGGCCATTAATTTGTAGGCAGAAAAATACCTCTCGACATCAACTGACGTTACTGGGCAATAGGTACTTGAAATTTGGCCTTATTTCTACAGAAACCTCTTCAGACAGATTCCCGCCAGTGCCGTTGATAAATGCGTTAATTTTCTTTATATGTATCATCAAGACCTGGGTATGTACCACATTTAACACTGAATAAGCACTATCAGTGAAAAAAGACTAAAATATGCAATAACGCTAAAAAATAGCGTTTTATACATTCGCATATTATTACGCAAACATGTAAGTGCATATAATCCGATGTCTAATAATAAGATTTACTGCATAACGTCTGATATGTCTGTGCGTCGTGCGTCTGATAGTAGATAGTAAAACGGTAGACGGATGACTTTAGTAGGTTCATATCGCCAGCCATAGAGATCCTTAAGATCAAGGGCCTTACCTACGCATTGTTGCGAAGCCGGGAACTCGCTTGTTAACTGGCTGTCTGATACTGCAACCGACACACGTTAAATACATTTCATGGTCGGTTTTACTAGGGTGATAGAATAGAAGGTGTACCTCGGTGTTAAGCTGGGTTATTCAGACCATCGATCATATAAAAAAAGCGACCTTGCACCTTTGCTATATCCGTTGCTCAAGCTCAACACCTCGGTACCAAGAGAAAATGTTTGGTTGGCTTGGACTCAAACATACATGTGGGCAGCTTACTTTTTAAAGAAATATTAGATACAATATTGTAATTGAAATGAACAAACTAGTGAATAATAACTTCTATGTTGATTTATTCAGACGTCGCGTTCTCTGTAACTACATAACGTCAACGTGAAGCGAAAGCGAAGCCGTATCGCAGACTAGCGTCAATGCATATACATTTTTCCGGCTGCACGTTATTGCTTATGATTCGCTACCGATTTCATTCGGTATACCGATTTATAGGCATTGGTAGTAGACGAGCTCTGTTTATAGCGACGGTTGTTGCGGGCATTATAAATACGTAATTGCTTCGCAGTATAAAATGATTCAGCCCTTGTCCGACTTGTTTACCGTAACAGGAAAAGTGGAGCCGACAGTGGTGGCGCCGAGTTCCTATGGGATGACTGGGAATCTCTTATCCTTTTTAGTCTTTGAGATAAACCTGAGTTCAGAATTCCTTTTAAGGACTACGAGACTCTAATAAAATCCTAGTATAAGCTCATAGTGCCTATAAATACACTTGGCTAATAGCATTACATTTTATATTCTCATTCGATCCGATTTATTCGCTCGTGTCACCATCTACGTTAATCAAAACCCATAACTGACCCAATACTGGGACTATTGCAAGTCTCCTCTCCTCTCTCCCCATCGTGCAAGGTAGTGCAGAGAAATCTCAGTATACAGGATTTAAATCGAAATTGAAACATATGGTCCTTGACACACATAAATTATTGTGCAGTTTTCATACCCAGGGCCGCTGAGATATATCTTAAAACGATTACAATACTTAGCTTTCTTCTGCCATATAAAAGCAAAAATACAAGATCTCCATTTTAAATAAGTAAAATATCCCGCTTAAAATGATCCCCACGAGTGTACAGTGTACGTGACTGCTCCTGAGTTGAGATTTAATTATTCAGAAATAGATATATTTGCGACTGTTAGCAGCATCCGCCTGGAGGTAATATCTGTTTTTGATTGTTTAATCAACGCCGTGTTATTTTTTTCATTATCTCAGAAACGGGCGAAAATGCTGTTAATTGAACGGCTTAATAAGGTAGTAGAGTCGAGTTTGCGAGCACGAAATCTCTGTTTCTTCGTCATTAATAGATTAGCGCAGGTGAAGCAAGTTGGCCAGTTATTTCGACGCTTTTTATTTTACTATTTTTTATTTAATCGAGATAGGGGCCAAGTAATGTTCATCAATTTCCACTTTGTCCATCGCCGTCAGCATTCTGCCATTCTGTCATACACCAGTCTGCCACGATAACATAATTGTTTAACTGTTGTCATTCACCCTTCAGACTCAGTATGTTAACATATGGTCTTCCAGCTCGTTATATATTCAAACAGTACACCTCATTCAATTTTATAATGACTTATGAATAATAAAACGAAAACAGAATTGAAAACGGTTGAAAATATCGTAAATATGTCGAAAAATTTTAAATTAAAAATACTGGCCTGCTATTCATAAAGCTATCATGATATACCCTTTTGAAATCCTTATGGTGAGTTCTTTAATTTGATACCCATATTGCATTATTCAAATACTTTCTTTATTTCGCACTTTTTATTTTAGTTTGCACTGTGTTGTAGAAAACAGTGTCTTCCCAAAATTATGGACTGTAATTTTATTAGAACAGTGTAAAATGAAATCTATACTTATATTATATAGAGGAAAAATTTTATTGTTTGTTTGCATTGAATAGGCTCCGAAACTACCGAACCGATTTGAAAAATTCTTTCACTGTTTGGAAGCTACACTATCCCCGGGTGACATAGGCTATATTATATTTTTTTTACTATTTTTCCCGGAGCGAAGCAAAGACGATTTCCTAGTATAATATAAACTACTATTAATTAACAATTACAGCAACAAATAAAATAGGAAAAATGAACAAAACGAAACAGTTACAATATAATGAAGCAGTGTGGGGGCTTCTGTGCACGCGCACGCGCGTTTGCTTTTATATGTGGGTGTCGTGTGTGTGTGTGTTGCGGCACTTAAAACATTGTAAAATTTAGGAGCTAAATACCCGTAATGCCTCCGTGCAAGAGTACAATTGAATCTGGGAACTGGGAACCTATGAAGCCTTTTGCTGGTAATTGGTACGACTGATGCTGTATCTACGTGATACCGTTTAATGCAATTAAGAATAAATATTATAGTTTCTTAACCGATAATACATTGAATTTTCTATGAAGATCGTCGGTAGGGTGCTTAAATGGTAGGGCCATGGCAACATAAGAAGTGCTCGTTGTGCGCGTTGTACCTCAATTATATGAGACTTAGCAGCTCCTACCTAGAAGCATACGCAGTAACCAATAATACTTTCGCTCAGAGCTCTGTAAGTTTGCAGTATTAATTTATGGTCTGCTACTGTGCGAAGAGTCTTGAACGTATAAATTTATTTTCTAATTCGCTTAGCAGCTGACTGGATGTGTGGTTTCCATGTTAGTTTATGGTCGATAATAACACCTAAATATTTTATGGTATCCACTCTATCCAGTACAGTGCAGTTGCAGCTTTTATTGTCAGTTAGGTTACGATTACAGGGATGGCAATGTCCTGTAATTTTAAAGTATATCGGTGGGCTACAAGCAATAGATTTCTGGAAACAAATAAATTTGGTCTTTGCTGCATTTAGCGTCAAGAGTATGTCTTCTAGCCATGTTATAGTTGTGGCCAACCCATCTTCTGCGAACTTTTGTGCTTCTAGCCAGGTAGAGCCATGGAACATCAGGACAGTATCGTCTGCAAACTTGATAATATCAGCATTTTTTAGCTTTATTTTGCATAGTTCATTGACGTAGAGCAGAAATAGCGTAGGTCCGAGCGTACTGCCCTGTGGTACACCATATCTACATACGGTCACTTCACTTTCAAATGGACTAACTCGCACTTGTTGGCTACGCTCGCTCAGCTAATCAGCTAGCCAAACGTGGACGATTCCCCTTATACCCGCGCTTTCTAATCGTGCCAGAAGTATAGGAATTGATACCGTGTCAAATGCTTTACGTACATCCAGAAATACACCAAAACATTCGATTTATTTTTATTTTCTGATGCTTCAAACAATGGCATCTCAGAGCCACCATATTTTTTTTCCCCTTATCTAAGAACGGTTATCAAGACGAATCTAACGATATCTTAATTATTTAAATCCGTTCAGCTGTTTGGAATATATGAGGTAATAAAGAATATTACATGCATACATACAAGATACGCGCGAAAAATATAACCCTTGGCCGTCGGGTAATAAAGAGGCGTTATAATATTTATAACTGAATAACAAAATCTTTGGCAGGATTATTATTGTATTGTAAGTGGAGATACTAATATGTAGCGAACTACCATAAAGTAGTCAAAATCGAAATTACGTGGTTTTTCCACAGGTTTTTCAGACGATATTGTCTATCGGTGTACAAGTATATTAGTAATATTGTTTTAGGATTTTTTAAAGAAATAAATGATTTCGGTTTCTATTTTAATCCATTTTTGCTGATGTATGTATTCTTTAAAAATCACTGGTTATGATAATATCGTAAATGTTCTCGAATTATTCCAGTCCCTTCTTTCCACGCTTCGGTAATAAATAAAGTATTCAATGGCTCTATACTCGCGGGCGGTTGGGGTACTTGAAAACAGTACTTAAGTTTGTTTTGAACACAGTAGGGGTGCGTACAAAAGCGATCCCTACATAATAATATGATATACCTATAACTGTCAGTGTATGGTGTTGTTTTTCTCTATAACTGTTCCATGTATGCCTTTCAACTGCATTGATTTGAGCATTTTTTATTTTGTGACTTATAAAACGATTTTAAAAAGGAGGTTTTCCATTCGTTGCATTTTTTTCTTTTTATTCTTTTATACTGTCACCTCAGACCTCCATCATTTATCAACCAATTTGGAAAATTACTGTTAATTGTAATTAAATATTAATTTAAAAATTAATTAATGTTTAATAACAATTAAAAAAACATTCGACAACTAACTTTTACAAGCAAAACTCTGTAAAATTGACAAAAGGAGAGAAAGAAGTTGTTTTTGTGTTGTTTTTATTGTAAAAATTTGGTTTAAAAAATACGATATAGGTACATATGTTTATTTATTTTTCATTCTTCATTATCCGCAGTTTATGAATTTGGAAATAGAATAGGGATGGTTGAAAATTTCTTCTCTGTTATTTTAAATAGGGATCACAAGTAATGAAAATTACATCGTATAAAAAGTCTCATAACGAGTCATAATACTGGCTGAACAACGGTGAGCTGCGCTAGTCTAGTGCCCACTTCGGAGTACTGTGCAGTCTGTGCAGTCCGGACAGTCCGCAATCGGGTGAGAGCGCGGAGTGACGTTTGCTCCGCGGTACCCGCGCCACAGCCTCGCGTACGAATCCAATACTTTCGCGCCAATCGGGATATCACCATTATTTTTCAGTTTATTTTTTTTGGTGACAGATACATGACAGTTTTCTATCTGTTGTATTGGTTGTTTTGGTTGCATACCTGTGATTTATGGCAAGAATACGTAGTGTTGCTGTTTATGTTTTAGAAATTTTGCCGCCTGATTAAGTACTCTCAATTACTGGTTAATTTATTTTGAAAAAGCTTAAAAATAATTGTATTGATTTAGCTATTATTTGTGTGAATAACTATGATTTGGGCGGTGTACAAACATCGATCAATATTCAATAGTCTTAATAAGAAAACGAGTTTACAATATGTTATTGACAGTTGATAGGGTCTTTAGGCAAATGAATGAATGTATCCCCCAATGTAGGAATGATTAAATTTCCGCCTGTTGTGGCCCCTCGAATGAATATCATGAATAGCAGTATGAATAGTTTACATGATATTCCAAGAGGAAATGTTCGGTAAAATTGGTTGATACGTGAAAACTGTCCATGGTTTTCTGATGATCTCCCCCCGGTTTCATTTTAATTCGACGTAGGTACTGCTTGGTCGTCAGTGCACGTATATGTTTGCATCACAAAAACTGTCATGTGAGAGTTGTTATGCAAGGGAGAAATTTATAATAGTTACCTATGTTTATTTATTAAGGCAATCGCAGTGGTTCCGATCGTACTTCCGATAGGGAAGTTTTATATCTATTTCCTTCTCTTATTTTATTTCTTTTTTAAAAGTACCCGTTTAATCGTAGTAATCCGATAGTGGTATAGTAAAACGTTATTACGATACGACGTACATACACCTAGAAATATCTCGATTAACATACGACTAAATATGACTTATTTTATAGAATTCTTTGTATTACTGCAGATTTTTAAAATCTCCATAAAATAAGCAATTTAAAATGTAATCAAATTTGTGTATCTTTATATGTTACCGTTTCATCAGATAGAATTTCTAGTTTTCATCAATTATTTATGAATCAAGTCAATCAAGACATTAAAACGAAATGTCTTGATTGACTCTCTTTAGACATTGTATATTTTTAAGTGACGAGAATGTGTGCTGGCATGTGTATCAGTCCTCTATAGGATGCAAGAAGCAGTATACAGCGTTAGTTGATGAAAGACGTCACTTCCAAATTACAGGAATTCTGTTGCTTATTTATTCATATTACGGAAAATGTAATGAATTAATCATGCGGTAATTTTTCCCGTGTAATTTGTCTGAATGGGCAAATTTCTTCACATTTAATGAAACATGTTTTTAAAACGGAGTGACCTTCTTGTGATTATTTTAATACAAAAAAACGAAGAAGACTCGATGAAATTTATCTAACAACAGCTTACAAAATAGGAACTAGGAACACCACTTTATATTGCACGTCAGGTGTCTCAGACAGATCACTATATTGCATTTCTATATAAACAATTTTCAATGTCTTGTATACAGTGCACTGCCAGATTCACCATTTTTTTTTGTAGACCATCGCCTAACTCCAGTATTATTTGTCTCAATGGAATAAATAGAAAATTGACTTTCTGCATTCGAATGAACTTTACAGGACCTTCAGTCTTTATAGGACAATGTTATTGTCCTTGTAATTAACGAAGTATGGCATAACGATGTAAAAAACAATATTTAGGACCAAAGCAACGACTTGACGCACTCACTTCGTAATATAGAAGCGCTCATAACATTTTGCATCGTCAACCCTGCTCTCTCTCTGCTCTAGCTGCTCTAGCCCTGACCGCGACATTGAGGGTTGGGACAATCGCTTACCATTAATCCAAGCCGTAAAGGTATGACCGCTAAATAAACTAAAGTAAGAAATACAGTAATGTTTATGCAATGAGCATGAGCAGTTGATGAGAACACAATAAAGAAACCTAAAAACCAGCATTTATCTAACTAGCATGAATTTATTATTTCGACCCAGTTACATCATGTAACTTACATGATTTATGGTCAAGGCGAGACTGATGTTGGGATAAATATCACTATAAAACACAAAATTAGTGAGTACCCTTTTGCATTCAAAATGTATTGACAAAAGGTACTTTTGAAATTTTTATAATATTTCATATTTATTAGGACCATCTCAGTAATAACTCTAGATTCGACTCTGTTCAAGTTTGATTGTAAGTATAATTTATATTGTTTTTTTTTTGTATTATGTTTACAGTACAACGATCGCTCATCTGTAAGTATACATCTCGCTTAAGGCCGGTTTGGTGTTTTGTAGAGGGCAAATTATCAGTTGGTATATTTTTTCAATATCTAGGCACAATAATTGTTTAGCCGGCCGCCATTTTGTAATAGGGAAGGACCCCTGTTGAGGGTAACAAAGAGAGCTTTAAATAGTTCAGAACATACAAAATACTATTGAGGAAAGTCCTTTATTGTTAATGGGAATGTAATAAATATCCTCATACGTACTTACAGCGAGCTTACGTTTCAGCTTCAAGTAATAAAGTGTAAAAACTGTAATATTTTTTCAAATTCTCAAGCCTCAAGGCACCTTATTTGTAACAACACTCCTATTGCTTCTGCCATATACTCTGAAGTATTACATGTGGTTGTCGCCAGCAAGTCTACAATGTCGTCTTTATTGGCTCGGTCCGCCTGGTCAATATTTGCACAGCGAAATGCTCTCCACTTGTTACTTTGTCGGTACCCCCTGGGGTGTGGGTAACGAAAACAAGCGATTGCACCCTTGCTGCCAATATTCCGCAGCGCTCCGTGTTGCTCTATTGTTTGAAATAAACAATCTGCCAAGTTTTCTATAGCTCGCAGACATAACTTTTCTCCCTGATCAACTATTGATTCACCTCGGCTCGTTGAAAGTTCGATAAGCGATATGGGGTTGCAACGAGATGTAATACTTCGTTCGATGTTGTTTTCTTTTTAATAGGGTAAAACTTGGTAATACGCCTCAGTTGACAAAATGCCCCATCATTCTAACACTCATACTAACAAAGCTACGCCGCTTGCAACTAGACCCGTGGAGAGCCACTGGTAGCCATACGACATGGCCGACGTGTGTACGTAATTGTGATATCCCTTTAAAAAATATTGTGAAATCTGATTTTATTGGAGTGAAACAATTTGTGGTAAGTTTCCAAGAAATTCAAATATTTTGATATTTTTAGATTTTGTGTTAAAATGGCCCACACTATCATAATATAGATATAATCACCTTTTTCTTATTACTTCGATGAGAGTTACAACCTTTAATCTAGTGATTTGACGTCGGTGGGGCATAATGAAAATCTATTTTGAAAATATGCCCCTAAGCTAGTTGTTCAAAATGCCCCAGTATTTGAAGTTTGAACTGTGTCAATGTACTTTACGTTGCGTGTTATTATTTTAGATAATGTCTCGTAAGTATCAAAGAACGGCACTACCAGCGTCGTGGAGGGCAGAGGACTTAGACGAAACCATGCGTAGTGTACTCGGCAAAAAAATGGGTGTGAGAGATCCAGAAACATTGGCATACCGTCTCGAACCTTAAGAAGACACATTTTATCGGAAAAATTAACTAGGACAGTAGACCTAGTAGTAGTAGTAACTACTACGAATAGGACGCAAACTAGTATTTTCTGCAGGACACGAAAGAAAAATTGTTATAAAGAAATTTTAAAAAGTTGGTTTTGCCCCTGACAGAAAGGATGTAAAAGAAATAGCATTTTAACTGGCTAAGAAATTCAGTATTAAAGAAAAAGATAGTGATGAAAATAAACAAGAAAACGGACGTAAAAAGAAGCAAAGCAAGGTACTGCTAGATATAATAACAAGAAAAAATTAAGCTATTCATCGTCTTCTGAAAGCAATGATGTAAAGAGGAGAATAGATACTTCAGAAGAAGATTTCTCAGACGAACATGACGACACATGCATTGAATGCTCGGAAGATTATTATGAGACAAAATCCACCGAAGATTGGATTGGCCCGTCTTGTTTAGGATTGTTTCATGACTTTTGCACCATGTATATCCCTAGGTGTGGACAGAAGGTGGACATGAGGACGGTGATGATAGAAGGTGGAAGATGATGGAAGGATATGTGGACGGTGTGGACGCAAAGCCAAAAAAGAAACCATTGATAAAAACAGACTGTAAATTATTTTTATTGTTTAATTTTCTGATGATAGTTGTTTTTCTTTATCTAATTCTAATAATCTATTTGTTGATTCGGGTACAGCTTAAGTTTATTTTAATGTTTACCTGAAAAGTCTGATTTGGTTGAAGAGTGCGTAATTTCCTGGTTTGACTGCCTCTTATTATGTTAAGTTAGTTGGAAAGAGTTAGTTTTTGCCAAAAAAATTGTTGATGTAGCCTAAAATATGTAACAATATATAATAATTATGCTGGGGCATTTTATGATAAGAGTGAGTCGTATTAGCCACCCATCATAACACAAAACGCCTCACCTAAGGTTTCACGAAATTTTAAATATTATTGAAACCTTAGTTCCTATTAAGATTACCACTTGGGACATTAATGTAAGAATACTAAATATTATTCCAGAGTAAAAAGTTTGATTATATCTGGCAAGATTTTCTTTTTATAACAATTTGAAAAAAAGTGGGGCGTATTACCAAGGTTTACCCTAAGCCATTCAAGTTTATAGTTTTTAATATTGTCGTTACCTAGACCGAATATTGTGATTACATGTATGTTGAATTATCTACAATATATCTTCTTTGTTCAAGTTACTCCTACCGTTTTAATGCGCTTGAAGGAATCTACTACCTCACATAGTATAGATTTTAATTGGGTATGTTAGTTCCCGGTAGATATTAAGCATATTTTTGGCGCGATTTCATCATTTGAAAGAATGCTGCATAAACTAGCATTCGAGGGTGCAGCTAAGATGGACCAGTTGTCTCAGCCTCTGATGTGAGTCTTAAGCATTACCGCGTTGATAACGCTCATTGAACCAAATGATAGGCGATAATGCGTTGTGGCTTCATTCATATGTCAAGGACCAGATATAATTATTGAGAATGCGTTTATCGTAATCAAGAAAAACCATAACGCGTTCTGAGCCCTAATTGATATAACCGCGTCTCGACTTAATGTATGTATAAATTGCAATTGGGTACTCTTAAGAATATTTATTATGAATTTGTTTCAAAGATTAATTTTATATTAGACTAGGAAATCGCCTTCGCTTCCCTTCGGGAAAAATAGTAAAAAAATATATTATAGCCTATGTCACCCGGAGGTGACCAACAGTGAAAGAATTTTTCAAATCTGTTCGGTAGTTTCGGAGCCTATTCAATGCAAACAATCAAATCTTTCCTCTTTATAATATTAGTATAGATTAATTTATTGTGCATGTGCAATGTGCATACCTTGAAACTAACGCTTAACTCTTATAAAATACGTCGACGTCTATAGTAGGTGCCCCACACCTATTTTTTTTTGGAATGATAATGGCTTGCGGCTGATGAAATGGAAAAGATCGTATACTGCCTATGGTGGAAGTGTGAAGTAACGGAAGCTAGGAAATGTTTGTTTATTATTTCGAGAATTGACGTAACATAATAAAAAAATCAATTAATTTATACTAGGAGTGCTAGGACTTCATAAATGACAAGGAGGTTTACATTGCTATTTTTTTGGATACTTTGTCAGTGACATTTTTAATCGTAGAGTTTTGATTCGAGTTCTATAAATAGCTCTTTATTACGTTTTAAATTAAACGTTATTAATTAATGGCATTGTGCCTGTTATTTAATATACCAATAGCGAGGGAACTTCTTTCCAGCGTGACATCTCTCTCTTTTTTTAATAATCACAGCGAACAATGTTCTCTAACAACATTGTGATGATTGTAGAGCATACACATATGTCGGGAAGTCGGTAACAATGGGCGATTGGTAGCGGGGAGTGATTTAAATTGTCTCACAATCATCGTTTCCGGTGTGTTTCTACGGTTAAGGACAAATCACAAACGGTTCCCGGCGGCGAGCGACGCGCCGAGCCCGACGTACCCTCGAGTCCCCACTCGGCCGCTCGTTACCAGTGTCGTCATTACACTAACATCCAATAAACTACGTTTAACAAGTCTAGATTGTTGCTCTTCACAGATACCAATATACAGGGTGGAAATAAAAGATTTGTTTGCTTGAACGCGCTAATCTCTGGAACTACTGGTTCGATTAAAAAAATCGTTTTGTGTTTGATAGTCCGTTTATCGAGGAAGGCTATAGGCTCATCATATAATTTTAGTAGTTAGTTTTTTCCATTAATTAACGCGGGTGAAATCGCGGGCACAGGTAGTATTAAATACACGTCAACCGTTTTTTAGATTGTAAGTAGGAATTTTATTATGCAAAAAAATTCAACTAAATCATATTTTTCTTGGTCTTCCTTTAAATTAAGTTACTATGTTGCCTGAAAGAAATTGATCCTTATGAATGATTCTTTCGGATGGTATCATATAATACAGGATGTTTTATTTTTCACATTTCACCAGTTCGATTCCTGGCTCTAGCAGGTGATTTTCCAAAAATTTTGAATGTATTGTAGTTTTAATTATTGTTGAAAATAAAATAATGTTTATTTTCAGTAAAATTTGCCATCATCAATATTCAGGGTACTTTTCCTCCACCTATCGTCTATTATTTCCACCCTGTATACATATAACTAACACTGCACATGGGAAAGGCATGGTCCGATGGTTTAACATCCTACGTGACCAATATTTGATTTATTTTACTGCACAATTTAAAATCTTACATAGATCTGTTATTTATTGGAATATTTATGGATATAATTCCTTTAGATTGTTATAATATTTTTTCCGGTAATAATAGTAACTTGTCATTCAGTTAAGATGCCGAGATTTTTACGTTAGTAAAGCCCTCGCGTAATATCAGTATAGCAACACTACGTCGAGAGCTTGTTTGGAGAACACGGAGCAAGCAATTATTCAATGACCTGTACCTAGCTCAGTAGAGAGTCCTCAACGCGAGCCGAGACCCGCCTCGTCTCTTCGTTTTACCTTTTAAACGCCTGTATGCTTTCTGTGCAACTTTTAATAATGAGTTCAACGAGAGTGTTTGAACTTTGAATCGCCTCTCAACCCTCTGTTACGACGTAGCTTTGGAATTTCTTAACTTCTTAATTACACATACCAGACAGTACTAGATAAAACATCTAATTAAGCGAGCTTTTGCCTTGTTTTATCTATATGTTACAGTAAAAACCCGAACTACGGTAAAGCTTAAGATTTACCAGAAACCTAAGATTTACCAACTTTTAATGGTAAAAGACCGAAATGGTCTGTGAATATTGTTTATTATAATTACGGTGCCATCGTTTGAAGGGTCAAAAATAAAAATAAATCGAATAATGCAATATGAGTATCAAATTAAAGAGCTCATCATAAGGATTTCAAAAATTTATATCATGATAGCTTTTTTGATAGCAGTCGGGTTTTTTTTTTGTTAGTTTTGTTATGTTAATGTTTTTCTAAAGAAGTAATAATGTTTTTTCGGGGCTATGTAATCGTATCATGCAAGTGACTGCTTGGCATGCGAAATTAAGGAACAATATTATTGAAACGTACTTATATAGCTATACTACACGCTGTTTCTTTTCTCACATATTCCTGGTTCCCATTGATAGTTTTCAATATGGCTACAATAACATAACATTCGCTGGTAATAGCGTCGCGGAACTATTGTCATAAGTATAATGGCGTAATTATCGTATTTGCCGGGAATTAGCAGAGAAAGCTTCTATCTGCCTATTGTGATTTGTGAATATTGTGATTTATAGGAAGAATGCATTTCTACGTGGGAAGTTACAGGTTGAAAATTTTATATACTTAACTAATTATTATGAATAATTTTCTACTTGGTTACATAATCATTACATTGCTATGAATGATTATGAGATAATTTCATTTATTGAATTTACTCGTATCAGTCTGAGATGTTTTATTTTATATTGTTATCAATTTGCATAATATATAGGTATGATAAATTGTACAGATCCATTTTTTTAATATGTATATCACCAGCTTCCAGGGTTGATTGCTAAGGAATTCCATCAGAAGTTAAGTCCGCTCATTGAATAAATATATAAACAAAATATACCTAGATAGATGTAAAAAAATCTATTCATTTGTTCATACCAGGTTGATGTGTTGATACTAAAATGCCATATGCGTGCAAATTGCATTCGAGGAATGCTATTTGTTGCCTCCTTAGAAAGTTGACTCTTCATTTTTTGCGTCGTTGGCTATTTTGCGCTTTATGCAATAAATTCTGAATGAAGTGTCCAAGGAACATTAGATTTAGGTAAAATTAAGATGAAAAATGAGGATTTTATAACAAAACATTCTTCCTGCAGAGTAGCCCATGGCATCGTTTCCATAGTATCTGACTGTCAATATTGTATATAGGTATTATCCAATTTTTATTATACATATAATTAACTTTATTTGAGTATTAACTTTTTTAACTACATATTTATTTTGGGTTTGGTCTGTTAATTTTTGCGGAATATTATACCTAAATGTAGAAAAAATAACAAATGTTGTAACGATTCAAGTTTTTTTTAACTATTCATGATAAATCAATTGACCCAGTTTAACCACAATGCGAAAGTAGACACTCAATATTTTTCAATTGACAAAAAACCTTTGTGCCGGAAAATTGTTTCGATTGCGATTTTCCTTTCATATTTTCCTGTTCTTCGTGTTCAAGTGGCTTTCTATAGGATGCTTCCTTAGGCGATGGGCCCATTACTTGAAGAATATAGCAGGGTTCCACTTGATTAATTCAACAAAGTAAACTATCCAATGAAGTAAACCCTGTACTGAACTATTCTTTGCTTTATTTAGAAATTATTCTACTACATATTATACTACATACCTATTATATAAAATTTAGCCTCTCTGTGGTGTTCGTTTGAATGGGCTCGATAATTTAGTTTCATTAATATTTGATGCCCTTTGCAGACGGTGACGTAACAGACAATGCATTACGGGTGCAAGTTTGGTATGCGTTTATCTAAAAAATCTCCGTCGCGCGTTACGCGGCCCGCTCAGACAATGCCGTCGCATGCCGTGCCGTAAACGCGTTCGCAATCATAATATTTACAACACTTTGTAATTCATTTTTTTATTTGATAGTCGAATTCATACATTTTTTTATAATAAAGTCCCAAAACAAATACGTGACTTACCAATGGAATCTTTTAAGAAACGTGTAAAGGCTCAGCTCTTAGGCAAGGGCTACTATAGCATAAATGAATATTTAAATGACAAGGATGCTTGGAAATGACTAGCTAGGCAACCAGTTCTGCACAGGTTAGAGAATACCAATTTTTGTAATAGATATAAGTTTTATTTTTAAAAGATGTGCTGAGGAGTTTCTTTACGGCTTTTCTTCTCCTCCATGACAAAGCACCTTTCCGAAAAGCTGGTAGATTAAAAAAAATGACGTGCATAAGAGTATCAGTGATACCTACATGAACAAAGATTATTTCATTTCATTTCATAAATGTGATGTCATTTGGAAGTGGACACGTCCTAGATATATTAAGGTACGGAATCATTACAACGCGATATAGATTTCGATTTAATACTTATGATGATATGATTTGATATCTACTCGAATTTTAGATTTGTGGGTGCAATCCCACCCAGTGTCGCATAATGGTCTCCTCAAGCAGGAAGGCGCCCGACGTCACTTTTAATCCTTACACGCCGCTGAACGCCAATAAAACCGGATATAAAATGTTCGCCGTTAGATGCGTTTTAAAGCCTCGTAAAACCACCACTGAGGCCTAATTGTCTGACAGCTGGATGCCCTTTCTGGTAAGCTATTGATCAGCACATGAGTAGAATTTTTATGAGTTCGTTGGTCACAAATTTTTTTATGGTTTCTACGGCTTTATATTATCATTATTACGTATGTAGGTACTAGATATGGGATAATAATTTTTATAGATGCCTTAGGGCTCAGATGAAAGAAAATTGTAGTCTTGCAACGTTATTTACTTGGATTATGTGGGTAGACCAGGTACATGGCTTACATTTCCTTGTTAGAATGTTTCCGGCATCTTTTGATTGCGGAAACTTTTCAACTATTAACAGCACTCGCGGGAATCATGACCGGAGTTAAGTAAAAAAGTAAACAGCGTTGTAAGTAGTTAAATAAATAAGTCTATCTACTTAATTGGCATCTTATTAAAACCGAATCCATTTATTAGTCTTGGGTATGAAAGAAAATTATGTACCTTTTAAAATCTTACACGAGTTGTGTGACTAGTGTGGATGTCACCTGCAAATTTTTCTTTGAAGTTGCTTAAAACTCTTGAGCTAAACTCGAAATTTGGAATTTGAAACGAGGCTACTTCAGTAATGTGGTTTTAAAACTAAAGATAAATTTAGAGATGTCGTATTGTATTTTGCGTAGGAATTGTTCGACATAATTACCCCATCCCCTGTTCTCCTAGAAATGCCGGCGTAGGTACGGCGATTCGTCCACCCTTACGATGTAAATTATTTTATGTAAAAAAATGTTTTAATTTAATATAATTAAAGGAGTCTAGGCCTCATGATAAAAAAAGCGACTTATGCTTTGCATTGCACTGGACCGCTAATGGAAGGAAACCAATAAGTTACCTGATTATACATTTAAACTGACTACGTCGTTTTTCACTTAATAAGTTTATTAAATGGGATACCTTCTGTGTATGATTTTAATAAATAGGTAATAATTATAATCTAATATCTATGTAATAGCTGTGATGTGATGGTGGGTCCCGTGCTGAATTCTCGCCGCACGTTGGATGTGTCTGGTTCCGATTGGCTGCCGACGCGTGAGGAATGCCGCGCTCTGGCGACAGTAGAAACTGATGCCACATTCTTTTTGTCCAATGCGCATCGATACTGAGAGCAATATACTTAACTAGACAATAATAATGACATTGGTGTAATATAAGCTTGAGCTTGAATTACATGTTCTTGTAACTAAAATTTTAGATTTTCTACAAAGAACTTGGCACCTGTTTATACAGAAGTCATTTCTATATTACTGAACTTTGCTCTCATTCCACATTTATGTTTCTGATGAGATTTTCATTTTTCCCCCAGATGATAAAATTTTCAGCCTGATAGCTACATATTACTTGTAATAATATGTATCTAATGTTATGATACTTTTGACAGAAGATAATTATTGCGCAAAATAATTTTATGCTGTGGTATATTGTGAAGGTGTTTTATAGTGAATAATCTAAACTGTATTGTCAGCTATCCGTATGCAAACTAAACAAACAACTACATACGTAGTACATAATACCCGATTTATGTGTCAACAATCGCGTGCGTATTAAAACAATCAATTGATCTCCGCATAACACGATGAGTCCATACAATGAGTGATTCCCTATGGCACGGGAGTAAATTGGCGTAAGAGTTTTACTAACCGACCGTAACATAACAGTAGGCGCCGAGCAATTGTAGGTCACTGTCGAGTTTTAATCACCATCTCTACGCAATTGCCCAGCTTAATAAACTCCTTACGTGCTCAAAATATAACTGTTGTTTAACTACCAACGATTAGCATTGGCGGACAGTGCGCGATTAACGACATCGAAGTGTACGAACTGTTAGTGTCACAGTCGGTGAAATGAACATTTTGTCGTAAAATGCTCAAATATCACCGGCGGTCCCACAGGCACAAGTCGCCAGTGCAGTGTTTACGATGGAGGTTTGTATCATGTTGCCAGTAGCTGCTGTACAAGGGGAGAAATAAAGATCTTAAATTAAGGGAAGATCAAGAAAAATGAGTTAGTTGAAAAAATTTCGTATAATTTTCCTAACTAGTAAGTAGGAACATTATATGGATAGTAATCCAAAGTAAATAGTCCACTTACTCGTATTTAACCTATGAATTAATTGCTAAAAATGAGACCCATTTTCACGTGTGCACAGATTTATTCTTCGACTGAATTCTCTTCGTGTCGCCTTTTGTATCGAGTTTTGCCTTTTGTATTCACTTTAGATAGTAATTAGGAACTTTACACGAAAAATTTTTAACTAACTTGATCTTCGCTTAAATTAAATGATGTTGAACAAAAATTGATCTTTATGAATGACCCTTTCGGTTGGCATCATAAAAATACAGGTTGTTTATTTTTCACCCGGCTCAAGCAAGTGAATTTTCAAAAATCTTTGAATTCAGTTTTATTTATTTTTGGAAATAAAGAATGTTTCCTTTCAGTTTTTAAAATTTGCCATTACTAATATTCAGAGTACTTTTCCTCCAACCAACGTCTTTATTTTCCACCCTGTATATAGACTTGAGTGTTTAATTGTATTGAAATAAAACACGCTCCCTGCAAGTAATTGCACCTGTAAACTTGTAAGCCAGACTGAGTTAATTGATGTCATTATGAGTAACATTAACCAACGGCAATTACTCTCCCACGCTACCGATGTAGTCGAGCCTACCGTGATGAACACTTAAAACTGATTTTGAATAATGCTATTTGTTTCTAATTATTTTATATGGAAACTGCAGTCGGACATACAGTCCCCTTGATGTTAAGTGAGCATTAGGACCGCAAATCTTTAACCGATTGCTATTAAATTTAAAGCATATTTTTCACACGCAATCTCAATTTTATTGCTAGGAGGTAAGGTGTATAATACCAATCCATAAAGCAATTTGATTACTGTAGTAGAACTAGCAGCTGTCACAAGCTAACCGTATATTCCGTATAAGAACAATATTATTTAATTAATTTGCTGTTAAGTATTCACAAACATATTGATACCTAAATCATATTTCTGTAAGTGAATACTTACATTATTTTGTTTGGGCCATTATAAATGCTCATGTAAATAATCGGTGCTTACATTTATGGAAAATCTTTATATAATTTTCTCAGAAGTGTGTAAATGTTGTTATATCACATTTGGTTAGCGACTAGGGCCTGTAGTATTCTCATTACGGTTTGTGGTGATAGAAAAAAAGAAACACATAAAGATAAGTTATAAGACTTATGTGTTACGTAGTTTGCGTTAGATGATATTGAACTTTCCCACAGATCCTCTGGGGATTCGGACGCGGCGAGTACGTCCGCCGTGGAGACCACGCTGGAGCGACTGCGCGGCACCCGCGGCGCCTTGGAGGAGCTCTGGTCGGACCGCGAGCGCCGGCTCGAGCTCACGCTTCAACTTAGACATTTCGAAAGGGATGCTTTGGAGGTTCGTACCTTTGTGTTAAAATTGTTGTAGAAAAAGTAAAAAACTAACTAGTCGACGAGCATTCAAGCGACAACAGTCTTATTTTATCTCGCTCGCACGGTGTCAGTGTTTCACGTATCTTGGTATAACAGATAATTTAGTATCGCTTACAACCAACACACGAGAACAATTATGTTACATAAACATTAATTTAATTAATATCTTTGCTGATCTCAAGTTGCCTTTGCTGATCTCAAGACGCCTTTACTGATCTCAAGACGAAACTAATTAGTTTTGTTACCAATTAATCCTGCTCATCTTATTAATACCTTTTTAAAACAATATTTAAGTGGAGTGCGATACTTGTTTTTGGTCTGGCTTGTTTGAAGGTCGCAGTATATTGTATTGATTGATTAACTAACATGTTTTATAAAGAAAATGATAAGGACTACATAATTAAGGTTAAAACAAGAAGATCTCTTTCATTGAAGTAACGATAAATAGTGGTAGGTTTATTTATAAGTTGTGGGAATAAAATTTCCTCTTTTCTGGTGGGCAATGTCTTTCTCTCCCGCCTCCCCCTCGTTGACATTAGAGTAGTTTAAATAAGATTTCAAACCAATGTTTTCAAAAACTTTTCATAATGACCTCCATAGTGCGGCGACAGAGTCGATATCACGTAATGAATTAATCGACGGCTAGGAGAAAACTTGGATGGCTGCCAATGACGTTCGATCACACAGTTGCGTACCAATACCATGCTGCACTGGTATCGCACAATAGAATTCCGAACCCATGGCCATGACTTATGCGCACGCTGATAAGGCCTGATTGCTTTTTATCGAAGTTGCAGCCAATCACACATTAAATCTTTCTGGTGTATTGATGTACGAGTGGAACAATGTAAGGTTATGACTTATGAGTCAACTGTAGAAACATAGTAGAAATCACTAAGAAATCTGCGCCGCAATTATTATAGATAAATATATTTTTAAACGACGATACAACACGACGATACAATTTGGTAAAGATGTTACTAATACGCCGGGTCATTTAGGATACTTTTTATTCTAGAAAATCAAAAGGTTTCCCTGGGAAAAGGGGTGAAACATTGTATGAAATATTTTTAAAACATCAATCGATTTGCTTCAAATTTGCAGCAAATGTTCCTTGCTTAAATTGATGGAACATGTATTTTTCAGTTTTTCAACATTTTGCAAGAAAAGAACAAAATACAAATGAATGTGAATATGGCTTATTTTTCAAAATCCGCTTCTGGAGGAATCCTTTGTGATTGTATCGTGGGATTCAGTATATAAATTACTAAATATAAATCTAATCTGCAAGAAGTACAAAGTAAGGTAAAACATAATTTCCTTTTTCGGAGCTGTGGGCAGCAGCTAGTGATATAATAAATTGAATGAGATAGATGAGAAGATCTTAAGTTGAAATATTAGACCTGATTACCGTTGCAAATTACTGTAATATGATACGACGTTTCCGATTATCAATAAACAAGCAGTAAGACAATTTTGCTTTACTGTCACTTTTATCTTCATATCGATTATATTAGTTGTCCTGTAATTTTTGAGAAGCTTGAACGTATCTATAATTGTTTGGCCAATTATTGTTCATGGTTATAGATTGTATTAGTTTGCTTTATTTCTATAATTCTCTCGTATATCATTACTTCACTTCATAAAATTATTGCTGATTTCTACAACAACTATTGGTAGACGTAAGTATAACCTTGCGTTGTTTTTTAAAAGCAATAGCGTTTAAACTGTTTTAATTTAATTATATTTAGAAGAATCTTAATGCATCCATTTTTACAATACACATTACAAAAGATCTTCGCTGTATACCATAAAAGCATTAAGTTTGTGTTTAATAACTAAATTATAAGAGTTTCCTTTGCTGTGATACTAATAGTGCGAGGGGATCTCTTTCCTGACACGCACTATACTCATAAATCGATGTTTGTGATATATTCGCAGGTGTCCTCTCGCCTGGAGCTATGGAGCGACGAGCTGCAGCGCACGGAGCCGCCGCGCGAGCCGCAGCAAGCCGAGCAGGCGCTGGTGGCGCACAATGAGAGCGTCGCTAGGATGCAGCACGCTACCTTCCAGGTATGTACGACCTTCACTATAATTATGTTATGAGAGTTTAGGCGTGTAGAAGGCTAAAACGATCCTCCTTGTACATAGATACTAGCAAAGCTCACACTCTCTCTTTAATACAATATATTGTGTATGTTATGTTATGTTATCATTGCAGGTGGTACAGCAAGGTCAAGATTTAGCTGCGGCAATCGCCGAAGCGTCGGACGTAATGGCGACCAGTAACGATGGGTCGGAATCAGCGCCGCTGGATGCGCAGGCTCGGGTTCAACTCCTGCTGGAGTTTCTTCACGACCGACAATTGGATCTTGAAGAATTGGCTGAAGAGAGACGAGCTCGATTCGAGCAGTGCGTGCAATTGGGTGAGTTTGAAATAAAATTCTAATCAGTTTGTATTAGACTAGAAACGAGCGCATAACTTAAATAGCACGATTGTTTTTAAGAGATTTAATTTAGTTTGTATACCTATTTGATTCAAATATCACAAAAGATCATTTTAAAGTCATCATATCACATTTTAAACCTTCTGTATTGAATCGATTTTTATGAAACTGCACATACACGGATCTCCCATGACAACTCCTCAACTGTCATTACAAAAGTGTGTATTTAATTTTCTAACCGATGGTCGTACACACAGGTCAGTTTCAAAAAGACGCGGCCCAGGTGGTAAGCTGGATCCGGAACGGCGAGGCGATGCTGGCGGCGTCGTTCTCGATCCCCGGCACGTTGTCCGAGGCGGAGCAGCTGAAGCGGGAGCACGACCAGTTTCAAGTGGCCGTGGAGAAGACGCATGCCAGCGCGGTGCAAGTCAAGTACAGGGCAGACGCGTTGCGTGCCGCCAACCATTATGAGCCGCACACGATAAGGTGAGACCGAGAGATGTGACGGGATGTGGATAATTTCTTTAATACCATTTTCTTAGGGGAAATTTTGGCAACAGCAGGTGCAAAGTGTAGGAACGTTATTCTCGTAATTTCTTATCTACAATTTTGCTTACTCATTTTAATTCAATGTTGTCATGAGGTTGTTAATCCAGCTTCGAGGATGATGTTATCAAATTCAGTAGCTATTATATTTTGTAAGCTTAATGGAAAAAAGTTTACAAATACTACTGAATTTCCATTATTTGACGCGGTATATCGGGGTAGTAGTGTATATGCATACATTGTGCCTTATGAATATCATGCGACGTTTCATTTTACTGAGTCATTTTTATAGTATTGTTTCATACTTGACATGGTATTTCAGAGAAATATCCGAGGAGGTGACGGAGCGGTGGCAGCGGCTGGTGACGTGCGCGGAGGAGCGCCACAAGCTGGTGACGGCGTCGCTGAACTTCTACAAGACGGCGGAGCAGGTGTGCTCGGTGCTGGACTCGCTGGAGCGCGAGTACCGGCGCGACGAGGACTGGTGCGGGTCCGCCGCCGCGCCCGCCGCTGACGAACTGCAACTCGCGCAGAATCTGGACAAGGCCGCACAGGTGTGTAGTCTGTACTACTAAATGTACGGTATCGTGCAAAAGAGGACCAAAATGTATCGATGGTTGCTGTAATAATGCTGCTGCTTACTACACTACGAAGTAATGAAATGTATGGGCAGTTATAGCGAGAAATGTGTGTATAGGTTTCGTTTCTTATGATAAAATGTGATTTATAATTACGAAACAAAAATTTTTTTAGTTACGAAGCAATTAATTTTAGTATTTACTGAAGGTTTTATGCTTCATATCAGGTGCTATTTCTTTATTTAAGGAAGATGCATTATCATTAGCAACACAGAAAATGCAAACTTAGGTGGTCATTTGAAGTTATCATTTGAATGCCGGTTGTGTATCTACCGACCGACTGACCTGTGTAAATGCACTGTCATTGCTTCCAACTTTGTATTCCCGTTGACTTATCGACGTCATTTTGACAAACAGGTGGCAGCATTGATAGTGAAGCACGGCGAGCAGAAGGAGGCGTTTCTGAAAGCGTGCACCCTCGCGCGCCGCACCGCCGAGACGTTCCTCAAGTACGCCGCGCGCTCCGCCCAGGTGCACGGACAGACCGCGGCCGCCAGCAAGGCGCACCACGAACAAACACGCGCGATACTCGACACTCTGCTCGCTCAGGAGAATAAGGTCGGTCTCGTGTTTTGTATACCAGTATTATTATGATGACGATGACCCTCAAATGTTGTTTAGGTTAGCTGCATCGCATCGAAGAGATCGACTACTTCAAAAATGGACGAGACGTGGAATATTATTGTTGCAACCTGTAAGTGACAATTCATCGCGCCGATGTCGTAGGTTTGTTTTTAGACAGAGAGTAAGCGAAGGCGTTGGATCAGATTGGCCCTCCGAAGTCAGACTGAAAAAATATATCTCACAGTTAATTTTAGAAATGTACGGGAGTGGGTAGTAGGCAGGCAAGTAAAATAACCAACAGCCGTGCTAATTTTATACTCTAGTTATTTGTAATCAACTAATTAATGATTTATATAATAATACTTACCAATCGTTATTGGGGCCATGAAAGTACCAAAAGGTCTCAATTTACCATTCATTGTTCATAATTAATGTAAATATATGTGTACAAAATTCACGGTACATTAAAAAAATACAGTAAGGCGTCATATATAAGTTGGCATAACGTTACTAATCATAGCCACTGAACCAAATTATTGTCATAATAGACATGTTTGGTTTCTTACAGATATTGTAATATGACAATGTCAACGCTGTCTTATCCTATTCTTTCAAGTTTTAAAATATTACAATACTCTTCTTGATAATGTTTCTTTGTTATTCATATTTGTTTTGATTGTTTCTTGTATTGCACATTAATTTCCTTTCCCAACCTAGCCAAGAACAGCGCTATGGATTTGCTTTATTATTGTTTTATGCATCGCTGTGTCCCGACTATTGTGCAATCCGAGCCTTAGATGGTTAGGCTAGACTTTTTGATCCAAAGGCAGGTAGGTACTATGCATTACATCACTAGAGTTTATTAGTTGAATCTTCATCCATTTTTTTTATTGTCGTTCTCATACATCTTCATCGCGTGTATGCTAGAAGGACAACTATTTGTACAATATCTTGATCTTCTACAAACCACGAAGTGGTTTATAAAATATATTTAATGATTGCGGTCAATATTCATTTTACATAAAGCGGAGGCATTGATCTCCACGATATTGAACTCTTTAATTCTTGTCTGAATTATACTCCATTTGTTGAAAAATTAGCACGTTTAAATTTGGGATATTATGCTCCTTTGAATAGACTATCGAGAAGTTACAATATACATAATAAAACTCATCATGGTTCATGTAGTTATGGAAGGATATGGTACATGGTAGGCTTCTGACAATAGATACATTGTCCGACCCTTTATTTAAATAAAAAAAAATCATTGATTGAGTTAATTAATTAGAAATTTCTGTATTTTTTAAATTATTCATAAAATTAGTAATATTTTTGTATTGTATTTTTTTTAATTCTTAATTATTATTGATGACAATCACAAAATTATTTGATTAAATTCGATGACATTTTTAATTCTACTATTAATTAGCGTTTTGTTTTCTTAATTTTTTCTTATTGTTATTTATTGGAATTGACTTTATTATTTTTATTTTTTATGGACTTTTTGTTGACTTAACATCAAATGTTCCTAATAATTTATCGTTTAATAATGTTCTAACTAAGGAGAATGCCCATAGCCAGCACTCTCAAAAAAATTATTGTGTCAATGATTTTTGGACAAAATATTAAATTAAAATATGTCAAGTTTATACCCAATTTCCTAAAAATATCTTGTTTGGGAATAATTTTCTGAAATTAATAAGTAACTTTACTTCCGTTTTACAAAAGAAAACCATTGGGCCATTTATGTTTAGATAAGGGCCAATCAGGAATCTTTTAAGATCCTTCGGGCCAATAGGTTGCATTGATTTGATTATAATTATAATAAAACATATGTACTAGATGACGTAAGGGGTCTGTCAAATGAATTAAATTATTATAATCAGCCAGGAGTAATAGTGTTCTGTGAATATAATACATTATAAACTACATGGCATTTTGGGACTGTCAAATGAATTTGAAACTTAAAAAGATCGACATTACACACGCAATCGACTTTAATATGCTTGCATAGAGTCCATATTACTGTGAGTTTAATATAACCTAAATTCATACTAATTTTGTTTAAAATCTCGTATTTCCTACTATTAACATTGACTAAAGTTAGTATGTGTAATTTATTAAGATAACATAATCAAATAAAGGTATTTTTATCAAGACACAAAAATGTTAAAATTAGTACATTTCTCTATACTAAATGGGCATTCTCCTTTGACGTTGGTAACTGTGTATACTTGTATGTTGCACTAAATTATAATAATAGTATTTTATGTCGCTTTTTATTTTCTGGAGGTTTGCACCTGTAATTGAGGTGACACCTAGCATAAATCAAAAATTGTGCAAATTAATTGTATTTAATAGTGTAGAACTTGTTGGCGCAAATAAATAAATAAATAAATTTACGCGCCTAGAACACGCAAAGAATACGCTAAACTAACTTTGAGAGAACAAATCTGTTAGCTGCACCATACACCATGTCTATTTCATACCGTCACATGTGTAGTATGTGTAGTATTGCGGTTTTAATGATATGGACCCATCTACTGTATGTCTATTTTTAAAATTGAATCTACAATAGTTTATTGTTTACCGGCTTTGTACAGAAATAATTCATAGCGGTTCTATAGATAATACCTGACATAATGGTGTATTCATAGTGCTACTTGGATGCATTGTTTTTAAACAATTGCGTGCAAGCAAACATTGGTGAAACATGATTGAAATCGGACGCACTGTTTATTTATTTACACTTCTAGCGGCTATTCGAGTTATGTCGTTGGAAAATATTTATGTAATGAATTCTTTATATGTTATTATTGACATAAGCTGCAGTAAACTACTCGTTATTTTTGTAATTAACGCAGTATAAGGTGTATTGTTGTGATATGTAGTGCAGGCGGTATGTGTGCGGTATGATGGTCAGTGTCAATGGCACTGTGGATGAATAGGGGATAGGAACAATACTGCTTTTGTCGGACCGTCCTGTCCATGTGATGTGGTACCACTGCGATGGCCTCGTAAGATGCGAGCTCTGTTCATTATGCGGCATTAGTGCCACAATATATGTCGTTTCAATGTGTGCCGCCAGTGTTACTCCAATAAATGATTGAGATTTTTTTAACGTGTATAACTCAGTCGGTATATATTCGTTTCCCAGTTGATATTATATTACAGTTGATATTCACGTTTGTTTATTTTTCATATTGTAAATATAATAAAATAAAATATAGCATTATTTTACAATTATATTTAAATATGTGTGATATATTGAATTTTAAACAGGTACATTAATATAATAACGTTAGAGGTAACGGTGAATAGATATAAATTAGGCTATATTATTGTAAGAATGCTGAATCGATGGCAACTATTTGAAAGTGTTAAAAATATGTCGATACACAAGTGTCTAAAACACGACTTGTCGCTCAGGTGTTGGAGCACTGGACGGTGCGCAAGAAGCGTCTGGAGCAATGCCAGCAGTTCGCGTTGTTCGAGCGGTCGGCGCGCGCGGCCGTGGAGTGGATCCGCGAGACGCAGGAGCGGTGCGGCGCGGCGGCGGCGGCGGCGGCGGCGGGCGTGGCGCGGGAGTCGCGCGAGCGGGTGCGCCTGCTCGCACAGCTGGCCGACGGACTCGTCGAGAAGGGGCACCCGCACGCCGTGCAGATCAAGGAGTGGGTGGCCGCCGTCGATGCTAGGTATGCTATGGCTACGTCACACGGTACAATAGATCGAACCTAGTCGCAGTGGCCCGTGGGATAACTGTTCCGAGTCCGAATCACAAAATATAACAAAACTACGTCAATAAAACCAAGACGTATAATTTAATGTTATATTAATATACATATTTTAAAATATTTTAATTGGCGAGTAAGAAAATAATTTATAATGTATATGGTGATATGAGTGACTAACAGCTTTAATTCCTAACAAAATGTCTAAGACAAGAAATGGCAATAAAAAAGCACGTGATTATAGGTCTTCGCGCCCATGATTGGTGCACACTTGCTGAAGCGTTACTAACCAATATGAAAACCGTGAACCTTATCAGCAATGAATAGAATAGAGACTAACGTCGTTCATTTACCAATGAATGACTGAGTAGTCAAAGACGTCATGACCACGGGAGCCTGGTTTGGTGTTAGGTAAGAATGTTGAAACACAGCTATCCAGTAACACAGCAGTGCACCGTGCAGGTATGCGGAGTTCAGCGGTTCGATGGAGGGCGGCGAGAGCGAGGCGGAGAGCGACAGCGGCGTGGCGCCGTCGCTGGCGTCCACGCAGTCGGCGGAGAGCGACGCGCGCGCCGACCCGCAGCCTCCGCCCGCCGACGACAAGCGCAGGAGCGCGCGACGCAAGGAGTACGTACATACCGTCATGCGATAGTATCCCTCATTTAAACCACAACACAGACTTAAAAAAAGAACCGCGGGTGAAAAGTTATAAATTTGACGTGTCTGTGTCTCTGTCTGTGGCATCGTACATAGCTTCTAATCGAATGGACCGATTATTATGAGTTTTTTTTGTTTGAAAGCTGACTTGATCGAGATGTTTCATACTAGTGCACTCGTTGACATATTGCGCGCTCACTCGCACTTGGACCTAAAACCGAAGTGCGAGTGAGCGCGCAATATGTCAACGAGTGCAGGGAGATACTGCGACTTATATAAGTCATGTTTAGTATAAATAAAACTGTCGAGGCTTTTTTGAATTTTAACGTTATAGTTATATCCTGAACGGTATATAAAAAGCAGACGCGCCATCTAATGGTAAGAGGTCATCATGGTTACCGCCGTGGGACATAAGCAACAGAAGAGGGATTGTTGAGGAGAACTCTTTTTACACCGTTATTGAATTACCACATGTCATATCGCTCCTATACAAATAAGGTGGTCTTGTAGCTAAATACCGATATACGAGGTTTCTTTAGGTAGGTAGGGAGGTAGGGTTTACCTTTACATAAACGTTATATGCATTCGTATTGGAAATAAAAACAAAAGACTTAAGGCTACCTTCACTACTTAAAGTGTAGTGTTCCGAAAACTTTGTAGTTATTTTCACCGTCACCGAACGTGAAATTAAATGTAAAATTATTTATTTCCGCACAGGTTCATTATGGCAGAATTACTACAAACAGAACGAGCGTACGTGAAAGATTTGGAAACTTGCATCATATGCTATCTTCGTGAGATGCGCACTGACCCAGCTTCTGTTCCTCAAGCGTTGCAAGGAAAGGTACTGTGCTTTTTTATATTTCTCATGATTACAACTTTGAATCTTTGCAGTAACTACTCAAATTTATAAATGACATACTATTCTACAATACAAGTAAAATCATTGAAAAAATCTTATAAGTTCTGTCCAGTTATTCAATATTGGTATAGGTACTGGTAATATGCGTAATTGTATAAAGGCGCATTTTTACTGGTCAGTATTTAAGCATTTAAGTATTAATGTCAATGAAAAATATGTTTTTTTTTCTCAATAATAAGTTAATGCTTGACCACAATCCCACTTGATGGTATGTGGGGATACCAGGGATGTGGTTCATGATGGTGACCACACTAACATAGTAAAAGCCTATTTTCTTGAGCTCATCCATATTAACTATGTATGTTATAATGTTAATGTGCGTCCAACACGGCTGTACAGGAGGAGTTGATATTCGGCAACATCGAGGAAATCCACCGGTTCCACGAGCGCGTGTTCCTGCGCGAGCTGGACAAGTACGAGACTATGCCGGAGGACGTGGGCCACTGCTTCGTGACGTGGGCGCGCGAGTTCGACATGTACGTCTCCTACTGCCGGAACAAGCCCGACAGCAACGCCGCGGTCGTGCAACACGCTGGCGACTACTTTGAGCGGTCAGTACCCTAGTACCACAGATTACCCCCAATAGATACCGCATACAAGGCAACTGACGCGCGCCAACACGTACGTGCATTTGCATGTTCACGACATTAGTGTCGACCAATACTGACCCGTCAAGTCCAAGTATGAATTAGAAATAGCCAATCACAGCGCGTTTTTTGGCCCCCGCAAGCCGCGCCTTCCGCCAAATTTTGTGAGGTCAAACTCTAAGAAAATTTCACTTATGCGGTATCTATTGGGGGTAAACTGTGCCTAGTACCCACCACAGTAATCTACCCACCTATCGATACTACTCACTCAGTACGATTCTTGCTTTCACTTCGACTAACGTAGGCAAAAATGCATTACTTCATTAACATTTTGTTTTCTTGATACTAGTGAAACGATGTGTCTTAGTTTTATTATGGAAGAGAAACTAAATAGCATTAAATATTCCCATGTCTGGAACCAAACCTGAGTGTAGATCAGCTCATAGCAGCTCAGAACTAAAGCAATATGTAAAATTTAAAAACTCCTTAGAATAAGAGGCGATATGTCTATTTAAGGTTGCAAGATTTAACGCAGACAAACAGGGCAAACTAAAAGCGTACAGGGGTTTCATTCCTTCAGCGTATTAGATAGCGTTGTGTCTCAGTTAATCAGTTTATAATTATAAAGATAAACATTTTATGCAGGGTTCAACGTAAGAAGAAATTAGAACATCCGCTGGCCGCATATCTTATCAAGCCTGTTCAGAGAATTACCAAATATCAACTCTTGCTCAAGGACCTACAAGCCTGCTGCGCAGAAGGGCAAGGGGAGATAAAGGTAAGCAAGCAACATAACTGACAGTAGTTTTAATATCTATAGGAATTTCGATCGTTTCGTTTTTTTATTCGATTTTCGTTTCGTTTATAATATTGAATGATGTGTCAATTGTTACAAAATAAAAATGCTATAAAATGGTTCACATAATTATATCTTTAACAAATAGTACAGGTATTTGTTGTAATCACAGGTTGTAATGGTGAATATAGTCACAAGTCGGTGATTTGCGCTGCAGTATTGCCCGGCGTGTAAAACCTTATCTCACTAGAAATTACGTCTAATGATTACAGCCCCCGATAAGATAAAGATACGCGCAGTGAAGATTTTTAGTTTGACAATGAATATAAATATCCTTACTGAGCAAAACATGTTACATAAACAATTGCGTTCAAGAAATTAGTGTTAATGTGTCAACTTTGGTGTTAAGAACACATTTAAACTGTTGGTTTGGTGAGTGTTATAAGCAAACTTGAAGTTTAATTCGACTATTGAATTTTAAATAACATTACTGTAGCATCTTAGCTGTAGCAATCTTAATATTTAATTAAGATTTTTAAATACGTCTTGTAGATTGAGTCTTGTTGATTGCTGAGTGCGGTCCCTTTTCATACAGTTTGACTGCAATTCAATACTATCATAGTTTTATAAGTTTTTTTTCTTTTTTATTTTTCTTGTTATTGCAGCATCTTATGAAATAAAAAATATTCTATTCTATTCTATTCTATTGGTGTTGTGAATGTTGATACGCCGTCTTGTTAATATGGCCGCCCGTCACATAGACCGATAATTTGAATATTTCACAACTTTACAAACACTTATACAGGGTGAGTTTTTCAAGTAGGCGTGGATGGCTTTCAAGTAGGCGTGGAGGGCTCTATGACGTATAGCTAAAAGTGCTCAAAGGACTCTCGTATCTTATAACTTCCCAGAATTCGATCCTTATCAGCCATGCTATTGAATGGTGTAATTAAAATATGTCTTGTTTTCAAAATCAACGCGTTCGATTCCTGGCTAGGATCATAAGTTTGTAAAAATTATTTTTTTCAAAATCGGGCCAGAGACTCCTTTAAGTTCCTTCCGCTATTCCTCATAGTTTCTGATCTGGCCATCTATCCCCGTTTAAAATGTTAACCTTTATAAAAATTTAAACAAAGTGAAATATGCTAAATGTGTTTAAAATGATATTTTGTTCATCATTTATTGAGTTGTACTGTGGTGCCTTGAGTTGTAATGTCATGTTTAATGGTATCCGCTGCTGCCTACACCCGAACATTATTTTAAATCGTATTGTATATCGAGGATACTTCTAAACTCCATGCGTATATAGACATGACATGACATGACATTCGTAAAGACCTTCATATCATTCTGTGGTGTCAATTTAGATTTAAATTGATTGTGGTTGTTTCAAGTGTCTCAGAACAATATCTCATTCAACATTCGTTGACGATTCACTGTATCAAACTATCAACATAATTTTATCAATGACAAAAAGTTAATGCTCGAAAGACCTGGCCCCCAATTCTCATTTCGTAGAGATAATCTCGAAGTTAGACATATCACTAATCTTTAAATCTCGACGAGACATGTCGGCAAAATCTCGAATGTATCCAAAAAAGTTATTCTGGGGCACATTCGACATTTTATCTTTCGACATTACCATTAGACATATGAAATAAACGTAAAAAAGGTTTTAAAATACTCAAATCATATAAAAGTACAAAACAATCACTGAAGTATCCATTCTGAACTATATTTGAATAGTTATAATTTATTTACTGGGATATTGCAGTTAAAAACCATTATTACAAAAAGACTAGCCGTCGCATACCGTATAACGAAACATTCATGGTAGTATTAGAAAACACAATACGAAAATGAACTGTCAATAAGATTGTGAACATTTCAATCAAGGACGCTTTACAACGCTGTGATTGGTCAAACATTTCAATCCCGAACGCTTTACAACGCTTTGATTGGTCAAAACGAGTGACATTTCAATCTCGAACGCTCCGGACCATACGTTGCATGTCGTACGAAAAGCCTCAGAGATATCTCTAATGTGACATCCCGAGAATAAGGAAATTAGGTTTCATTAGAGATCCGCCATGTTTTTTAGAGATATCTCTGTTAGAGATGTATCTCTACGAAATGAGAATTGAGGGCCTGGCTGCCAATTCTCATTTCGTAGAGATACATCTCTAACAGAGATATCTCTAAAAAACATGGCGGATCTCTAATTAAACCTAATTTCCTTATTCTCGGGATGTCACATTAGAGATATCTCTGAGCCTTTTCGTGCGACATGCAACGTATGGTCCGGAGCGTTCGAGATTGAAATGTCACGCGTTTTGACCAATCACGGCGTTGTAAAGCGTTCGGGATTGAAATGTTTGACCAATCACAGCGTCGTAAAGCGTCCTTTAGAGATATCTCTGAGCCTTTTCGTGCGACATGCAACGTATGGTCCGGAGCGTTCGAGATTGAAATGTCACGCGTTTTGACCAATCACGGCGTTGTAAAGTGTTCGGGATTGAAATGTCACGCGTTTTGACCAATCACGGCGTTGTAAAGCGTTTATTTTATATGTCTAATGGTAATGTCGAAAGATAAAATCTCGAATGTGCTCCAGAATAACTTTTTTGGATACATTCGAGATTTTGCCGACATGTCTCGTCGAGATTTAAAGATTAGTGATATGTCTAACTTCGAGATTATCTCTACAAAATGAGAATTGGGGGCCTGGTTTGAAGTCATGTCTACATAGTCTTTGAGTATTTGGTATCAATATTACTATTATACTATGAATTATTTGATTCAGACTAATCATTAAAAATATCATTAAATATAAAGGTAATTGTTAACTTTACTATCATTATAATTATATAAAGAAATTCGAACAAAATACAATATTAATTTCGATCTCTCACACAAAGAGATCTGCTGGAGCTGGGATCTTGTACGTACTAATAATTTTTGTTCGCAAACTTCAATCACTTTCTTTAATGAAGTTAAACATTGTTGGGATCGTCGTGCATACTTCTGCATTATGTTGAACAAAATTAACTAGAGTATCACTATACATTTTATGTACGTTCTTGAACAAAAACCGAACATTACTTTAGTAAAAATCCTTTGTACCGCAAAAATTCATGGAGATTAACATTTACTACATTATAATAATAATAATAAAATAATAAAATGTTTTATTTGCTCTCACAACATGATCTTAGCTTATACATTACTACATTATTTTATTATTGACCGCTACATTTTCACAGGCGATTGTCATACCTTCCATTAGCTTCGTTTGAATGTTGTCACCGTTGACATCATAATCCCGTGAAATGTGTGCTTGCTTTTTAAATTATATTTTATTTTTAGTCGGCTTACATATTCATTCATCATTTATACGACATTTCACAATATCTAGTTTACTACTACGGTGGAAAAACGCAAATTAAGTTGTTTGTAATTAAAAACATAAAGCAAAATTATTTGAGGTAGGGTCACGAAATGATCGAGGGTCACGCTATTTATTAGGCCTCGAACAACTCAGTAGCCCTTAGTATGTGTATGAGTATGCTCCCATACGCAATATTTTAATCAAACAAAATCAGCTTCACGATTATATTGAGCGTTACGGTATTCCTGCTCCTAGTCGAAGGTAGGTTCATTAGTTTCAGTTTTACTACCTGACGTCACTATAGGGTAGTTGGCAGTGACCTACAAAGGTGAATGATTTTTTAATGCCACTCAGCTGCAGGGAACATTTTCCCGGGGATTCACTTGGTGGTTGCTTGTATGTGAGCGATTATTTTATAGTTTTTTTATAGTAGAAATCCTTTCATTATAGTGGGAAATGTGCTAGGAGCACTACATCCATTCCAATATCGGATGTGTTTTCAGTGTTTTAGTGGTTGGCTCACAAACAAACTCTTATTTTGGTAACGTGCTTTATTGGTAATTCGTGAAAGCCATATTTGTGGTCAGGATTCACGAACCTAAAGCGATACGAAGGCTCTACGTATATTTGGCAACGCGCGCAAATAAACTACATACTATTAAAAGTTTTGATGTAATGATATTTTGTGTTTTGTAATGGCGCAAAGCCATTACGCGCTATCGGCTCAAATATGTTTGTTTTTCATTACGACTTAAATACAGTGGACGTTGGACGTATTAGAGATTAAACAAGCTAGTTCAGTGTCCTTCGTAATTAACAATAGGTTTACTCCAATATTTTCCTCATGATTCATTAGTGCGTTCGTGTGCCACATTAGTTGGGGACTCACTGTGAGTGGTATATTCCAAGTGACGTTCTTGTGATAACATTAATATTTGTCTTCATTTGTACCATGGAATGGGTCGCCTATCATACTACCATTTTGTGATTATGTTGAAATATATAACAAGTGCAAGAACAAATCGAATCGGACATCTAGCAGTCGAGGACAAAAAACACAATGTACGTATTGTGATGCATCCTTTTTTTAAATGCCTAGTAGGTATAATATCCTATTAATATTATAAATGTGAAGGTTTGGAAGTTTGGATGTTTGTTCCTCAATCACGCTACAAGTACTTATCCGATTTGGCTGTTTGGAATGGAGATAGCTTACCCTAGATTAACACATAGGCTACTTGTTATCCCGAAAAAGTTCAGGGGATTTGTAAAAAACGATATCCACGCGCGCGAAGCCACGTGCATCATCCAATATCTAATATGGGTCTAGGGGGTCTATAAATCTAAATTAATTTAAAAATTTCGTTTTGAAACCACTCTACCGCGGGCGAAGCCGTGGAAATACTGGCTGGCCGTGGGTAGAATACATGGCAACACTTCAAAATTCCGGCTAAATATTTTATTTTTATAATTTACCGAACTATAAAACAGTGTAAATAACTGCACTACTTTAATTTCACGTGTTTGATTAATGATAATATCTCAGTATTTTAACATAATATACAAAAGTGGAGATTTTCCGCGTAAAGTGCATTTGAAATATGATAATTTAATGCCGGTTTTACAATGTCAAATCAAAGTGTAATTTGCCTACGCGGCCAAATTGGAGATGATGTGATTAGTATATTTAATTATATTTATTAGTGGCATACCTCGGGCAGCACCTTATCACCAGATAGTGTAAACATAGGCATAGATACAAAAACCTTTGCAGAATAAAAGTTTACGACTAGCGACTACGCTTCGATAAGACGTATGTGATGCACCCTAAGGAATCTGCTTGCTTCATTGTAAGCAGAAGATCGGCGGCCGTGGCGGTAATTAAGGCAAACCTGTCTACATTGATTGCTTTCCAAAAAGCGAATGAAATTGATGCAAAATGAAAAAGTTTTGTATAAAAATATTGTTGACGGTCCCTTAGCTATGTCTACACCAATGCGCTTTCGTCGTCAGTTTTCGTCTTCATCTTTCAGATTTATTTGCATAAAGCGTATGCAATATTAATCGCCATAAATCGCATGCAGCCTAGTGTACCTGAGCATCTTGCTCAGTCGTCAAAATGGACGCGTGTAAATATTGTATCTATCGGTGTGGTTAATTATCGTGTGTTAAATAAAAAAAAATTGAAAACATATTGTATAGAAAATGGATAGTAAAGAAAATCGGAATAAATGAACATTGAAAGAATCGTAAACTATTGTCGGAATTTGCAAAGAATAAATTATACAGAAAAAAATGGTTACCAACAACTACATAAATCGTATTTATGACAACAAACCAGCAATTTTATACCTTTTCAAAAATGCTCATAAATTAAATATATGAATCGATGTCTAACGACAATGTTACTCTATTAACAGTAGATTACTTTATTTTCGTACAGTACATAACATACACAAGACACTACAGTACATAACTTCGATAAATGCACACTAATACAAATAATACTAACCGATAGCTGCGTAACCTGCTAGTAAGTTTACTTTTAAAAGAAGGGTACACACCTACTTGTTAAAACAACGCATATAAATTGAATCATCAAAGTTATTCACTTAGATCTTTAAAGCTACTTTAGTTATATATTATTATAATATTATTTTATATGTATTATTTGTATATTTATATATTATATATATGTTTATATATGGAAAAGCGGTCGGTTCAGACGACATTCCGATAGAAGTATGGAAGATTCTGCAAGAGGACGGATGGAAGTGGTTGGCTTTATTCTTCAATAAATTGTTGCAGGAGGAGGCGATCCCTGATGAATGGTGCAGCAGCTTGCTGGTGCCAATCTATAAAAATAAGGGTGATGTACTGGACTGCAATAATTATAGAGGAATAAAGCTAATGTCACATACTATGAAAGCGTGGGAGAAAGTGATAGAGAGACGACTGAGAGAGGAGAGTGAAATTTCGCACAGCCAATTCGGTTTTATGCCTGGTCGAGGAACAGCGGATGCTATCTTTTCGATTCGCCAACTATGCGAGAAATACAGAGAGGCACATAAAAACTTGCACATGGTGTTCGTTGACCTCGAAAAGGCATACGACCGAATACCTCGTGTGGTACTGTGGTGGGCCCTTAAGGAGAAAGGAATACCAGGGAAATACCTACATTTGATCCGAGCGATGTACAGACAATGTACAACAAAGGTTAGATCGGCGGCTGGCACGACTACTAGTTTCGGTGTGGCCGTGGGGCTGCACCAGGGTTCAGCCTTGAGCCCATACCTCTTCGTCTTAATTATAGACGCCCTTACATCGGACATGAAAGAGGAGGCTCCTTGGTGCATGCTGTTTGCGGATGACATCGTGCTAGTGGCCGAAAATGCCCCTGAGATTCAGAGCAGATTGGAGGAATGGCGACAACGGCTGGAGAGTGTTGGCCTGAAAGTAAGCAGAACCAAAACCACTTACATGTTCTGCGACTTCGGTGGTCTCTCCAGTCTTGCACCTATAACACTCAACGGAATGTCCTTACCAGTCTGCTCTGATTTTCGGTACTTGGGCTCAGTTATTCAAAATAATGGTGACCTGGATGTCACACATCGGATCAATGCGGGTTGGATGAAATGGCGACAGGTCACAGGAACCATTTGTGACCCACAGATGCCCATTAAATTGAAGGGTAAAATCTATAAATCCTTCATAAGACCTGTCGTAATGTATGGATCAGAATGTTGGGCTACAAAGAAGACGGATGAGAGACGGATGCATGTTACAGAGATGAGAATGTTGAGATGGATGTGTGGAGTGACGAGAATGGATAAAGTAAGGAATGAGTATATTAGAGGAAGTGTGAAAGTGGCAAAAATGACAGAAAAGTTAAAAGGAAACCGATTGTCATGGTATGGGCATGTGATGAGGCGTGAGGAAACGCATGTGACGAGAAGAGTGATGGATATGAATGTGATGGATAGACGAAGGGGACGAGGAAGACCTAAGAAAAGATGGATGGATTGTGTTACAGATGATATGAAAGATAAGAGAGTTAGTGTTAAGATGACGGCTGATAGGGAAGTATGGAAGAGGAAAACATATTGCGCCGACCCCAAATAAAATTGGGAAATGGGCAGGGTGATGATGATATATATGTTTATATATATATATATATATATATATATATATATATATATATATATATCGGTGAGGCCATGAATCTCCAGTGAAGGTCCAGGGACGGACCTCTTTATTCTACAGCGCTTGCCTGATGCAGAGGCTGGCATATAAGAAATGTCATGTCATATTTAGATTAGGGAATTGTCAAGAATGTAGAACAGATTATTATTGATCACGTAGTGTTGAAGTACTTTGGAATATTGATGTGAATGTTAGGAGAACTGGAAATATATCATGGTGCAAAGTAAAAGGAATATCATTTCATAACCAATACCATAGAATACCTCCTTCTGCTACATATATATGTATATATATATATATTATTTTAGTATTTGTGTATGCATGTATAATACTTATTCTTAAAAGAACAGTAAATGTAAATATATCTACTTTTTAGCTTGCCACCTATCTATCATACCGCTCCTCGTGTATTTCGGTTTGGCCTAATGGTTAGCTGGTAGAGAATGCAGTTAGTTAGCATCAAGGTCGCCATTTGTACTATAATATTTTATATTGTGGTCAATAAAGTTTACATAAATAAGTTTACATAAATAACCTGGACCTGTAGGTCCCAATTGGTAAAATTACTAAGCTAGGTCTAAGGTTATTTTTCGAATGTACTAATTATAAATTTCCTATACTTTATTATCTTCATCGATATAATGTTGTCTGCAGGACGGATTGGAAGTCATGCTATCGGTTCCGAAGAAGGCGAACGACGCGATGCACCTCTCCCTGCTGGAGGGCTGCGACGTGGCCACCGACAGCCTGGGCGAGGTCGTGTTGCAGGACTCGTTCCTCGTGTGCGACCTGCGACAGATCATCAAGAAGGGCCGCGAACGGAGAGTGTTTCTCTTCGACTTGCATCTGCTACTCGCTAAGGAAGTCAAGGACTCGCACGGCAAAGCGAAGTACATTTACAAAACTAAATTCATGGTGAGTTTACACTGTATGAGGTTTATTGCTTTAGGATCTGTTTATTGAATACTGATATGAACCTGTTGATTATAATTTTCCAATTAAGAAGGGATAAAATATTTAAACAAGTGGCTTATTAAAATTTTTAGAACTTGAGTTTAGATACCCTTGTAGAATCACTTGAACAACGGATATTACTTAAGTTCGTTCAATCATAACATACGTTATTTTCATTATATTTCATTGGGTCGTCCGTTACATAAATAGACAAAAAATCTTGCTGCTTTTGTTCAAATTATTAACTAGATAATATACATTTAAATTCAGAATGGGCTCATTAGTAATTCCATGAAACGAAGTATTATTATATATTTAGATTTTTGTTCTATGAATTTGGGAACAATTAAAAGGAATATTCATAATTATTTTGCCGCTGGTGGTCATTGTTGCCGAACTCGCTGTTATATTTAATTGTTATTTCGGTGAGCCCAGTGAGGAGATTAAATGTCAAGAATAATGAGCCAGACAACTCTATTATTGTAGCTCGGAAATTTCGAAAGCCGCTTTTACTTTCGAATGGTTTGCTCTCAAAAGTTTAATTAGGTTGCTAATAATGAACAAAGAATATGAAAGCTTGGACATTTGAATACATTAAAATGTTGCACTTTGTTTGTATGCAATTTGCTTTTATATGGTTTGTGGACCCGACTGTTGTTCACTTGTTTATATTATTTCAAATAATGGAGCGACGAAGCTTTTTTTGTGGAAATATATAATCCACAAATGATGGCGATGGTGTTGTGATCTATGTAGACTTCGGAGCTGGGCGTGACGGAGCACATCGAGGGTGACGAGTGCAAGTTCTCGGTGTGGACGGGCCGCGAGCCGATGGCCAGCGACTGTCGCATCGTGCTGAAGGCGCCCTCGCTCGACGTCAAGCAGACTTGGGTGCGGCGCCTCCGGGAAGTCATACAGGTAAAATGCACGCTTCATAGTATTTGCTGTGTTGTTTACACATCTCGCATCCATACGATACCACTGAATATATTAATGGTATAGCGAATCATCTTAGGAAAGGGTATGGTTGGGTATTTAAATTATACACGTACGCAAGAGCAGAAATCATCTGTTGTGTGTAGAATATTGTTAATATACTGTTATCATATATTTATTAACATTATGACAACTTATATATATTTATTAATAATTCAAAACAGGAAACATACTTCAGTGCCGCCTTACAACAACCACCGCGGAGTCCAGCTCGTGGGCATCCCAACAGCTCACAACGTTCGAGCAGGTAATATATTATGTAAATCTTAATATTTCTCAAAACACGTCAAAAACTATATGAGTCATTTATTAATACCGAAATAAACGTTAGTACTGGTTATAATATTAAAATTGTACTGATTTTGCTGACACCCGAATTTCTTTGCAGAGATCTGGATTACACCTCGATAGATGAAACAAATGAAAACCTCGACCGCAATTCGCTGGCGTCATTCGGTAGCGGCAACACGACCGACTCCGATAAGGTAGGTCCTCGTTGAAATGTCTTAAATGTTTTATATCATTTTTGTAATGATAGCACCTTAACAAAACAATTAGTTGAAGCGAGGGAAATGGTGAATCTTTTGACGAGTCTGTAATCTGTATATCTATGGCATCGTAGCTCCTTAACGAATAGACCGATTATATATATTATGCGTTTCTTTTGTTTAAAAGCTGATGTGATCGAGATGGTTCTTAGCAGCAATTTATAAAGATCTGTTTTGTTTCAAGGTCATCAGCTATAAATTTTCGGTGGATTTTTAAAATTTCAGTTATACACATAGTGCATAACATGTGTAACATCTGACTGACATCTCAAGTGGATAATAAGCAACATTCACATTATATCCTAATAAAATATTTAGGTAGTATTTGAAATGATTTTTCGTAAATAACAATAATTCTTTTTAATAAATTGTATTTTATTTAATTAACAGTAGAATTTCACGACAAAATGTTATCAATAGTATATATCAATCACGAGACTGTAGGTTAGCGTACAAGTGATGCGTTCTTCTACTGTATTTCTCTTCGCATCACACACACGTGCACAAACTGTTGGCTGACCATTGGTTGGTACCATCCATGGATATAATACCCTAGCTGGATCAAAAATTCGAAGAGGTACCTGAAGACGGATGACGTCACAATGTATTGATCATTTTGCTATCTATTTTCTATATTATATTTCGCTGATTTCTGAATCTGAATTCAATATCATCAGCATTGCAGCAGTCCGCCATGTTGCTTTGACTTCATATTTTACCTAAAAAAACAGCATAGCTATTTAACCAAAGTGCATAAGTGCAAAATATATAACCTTGTCATTGTCCTCGTTCCGTGGTCATTATTTTCTCATATTTTCTCTGTTTAGTGAATATATTCAATATTCTTGCATTAAAATATTTTTTAACAGGTGTAAACCCACATAGCTATGTACTTGCAAATTATTTATTTATCGAATTATATTAAGAGTTAAAATGTAAGAGACTTCGTTCCTTGCGGGGGTTGCCCTCCAACCCCACTAGTTCTTTTTAAGGTTTCGTAGTCAAAAGGAACCGCTATAGTTCCGTCATGTTTTCATTTTAGACATTATTAATATGAAATATCGATTCAGATAGTTCCTTTACTATAATGTGATGATATTACATATTTTATGAAAGTATTCTAAACTGAATAATACTCGTAGAAAAATAATTATGTAATGTAGTATGAAAGATCATAAATCATAATGCTTCCAAATGCATAAACAGTTGTTGATGATTAATTAATTATTATTTGTATTGGCTTCACAAATGGCTTTGTAATACGTCGATTCTTTTTATTCGATTTACCTAAATACGAAATACCTAATGGAACTTTTATGATAACATTTATCTATTTAAAACTAGTATGTCTCCCAAATAAAAATAAATAACAGTGAAAATAACATAATTTGACCCGGTTTTTGTACTTAAACCTTAACACGGCAGCCGCCTGTCGCCAGCAAAATTGATACTTCTCGTCGAGCTCAAGTCCCCTAAGTGTTTTCTCGTAAGAGATTACAGGGCGTGTGCCTCGATGCGCCATATTAGCTATCGTGCCATTATAGCATCGTCTACAAATTGGTGCACACTTTATTACTTTTACTTGTACTATGATTTACTTTCCTATTACATTATGAATATTCTCTCGAATAGTCTTTTTCACTAGATTTACCTGAACCCACAAAAAGTTGTTTGATAAAAATATTATGTTAGTTCAAGAAAGGTAAATATTGTCAACGCCAAATTGCCAACGTATCGCCTTTACAAGACCACTCTTTGTAAGAGGCGAACTGAAGAATACAAAATACCCCACACACGGAACTTGGCTTGGTAAAATATTTTCAGAAGAAATTCTCAGTTAAATAATATTTCTTGAAGTTAAACTTATTTATTTATATTCAAGTAACACCAATAATAGACGCACACAAATATCGACATCGTTTGGGCATTGTAATACAATTATTAGCATACATTTTTTGGTTCATAATGAGAATATCGGAACGAAATAACACTCCAATGTTCTGTAAGTGACATTTTGTCAGTAATCGTAATGCTGAACGCACATTTGTCCGCACCGTTGTGGATGACATAATATGCGGCCGCAATTTTGTCATCCGCATCTATCCGCATTTTATCTTTATTAGTTATTATTTTGCACATTGTTTTGACTTAGTACTGTTGTAATGATATTATTGTATTAGGTAATATTAGGTATTGTTGCTATTAATTTAAATAATTGTATAATGACTTTTCTTTTATGTAACTTTAACGAATGAATTCCCTTATTAATATTATTTATAATAATTTATTTTGTTAATTATTTGTTAATGTACGCAACTATTGGAGAATGTTATTTGCGCCTATAATTGAGGTAACACTTAATCTGAATTTCGTATCGTTGTTTATATCTTTGTATGTATTTCGTTGGTGTAATAAAATAAATAAATAAATAAAATCCGCTCTCATATGATTTCATACAAATGCAGCGCGTTCGGCGCGTACAGTGCGAACATAATGTGCGTTCACCGTAACAGTGTGTCAGCGGAGCCGTGTCAGATTTGCGGTCGGTCCTGTCGCTAATTAATCACGGTTCGGATACAATGCGTAATTTGCTGCGCTCGCCTCGTTACGTGCGAGCGTCCGCGGCGATACGGCCGCGCGGAAAGCTTCGCTTGTTCCTAAGTCGATTGTCTTCATAATAAAGCATTGTTAAATGAGATATTCATTCCGTAACTCAAATAACTCAATTAATTCCTTAGTTAACTTAAAATGGTTTTGTTTTCTGAAATATAAGTTTTGAAGAAATGCCGATTATTTGAAATTTTAAAGCAGATCTTTGCTATGATCGGACTACTTCATACCTTCATACTTGCATGCCAAAATCCTCATTAGATGAGTCTGATACTAATATGAAGGGAATATTTTATCAGTCGCATGGTCGTCGGTTCGTTTGAAAACATTCAGTATAGTATATTAAAGGATGGACCAAACTACGGCATTAACATTGGCCTTTCGGTCGTCCGGTCAAAGTTGGCAAACATTTGCCTACTGTGGATATTAAAATTTAAGGTAAGATTACCTGTCATAGGTGGCATGATATGCTTACTAGATTGAAATATATTCAATATGTTGTCCAAGACCTGAAAATAAATATTTCATGTCCAGATATTAAGCATAATATTAAATTGTAACCAGTATGTTACGGCTCACAATAGTCACAATCTTTCAACAGTTTACAATCTCGGAGATAGATTATAGTCTAACGGTATTTACAATTTTACGGTGACGTATATAACAAATCTACAACCTAATCTAACATGACCGCTACTACCCTCTGACAAATCGCTATATGAATGTGTATTTACAGGTTACATTATATACCTAATACGTGTAAGTTGTAATAAACGACAAAATAGAATTATTTGTACATAACAATTTCAGTATTTTCTTGATTCATATTTTCAGAGCGTGATTTTCCAGTAGTCAGGTTTTAGTTTTTCAAGTTATTTTTTAATTAATAGCCGGCAACGCGTCGTATTAGTTAGACGTCAAGGGCGTTAGTCGCAAGCGGATAACCCGCACCTCCGGCGAAAACCTCCGTAAAATAAATTCGGGAAATGTAGTTCGATACGGAGGCTGCGTAGTGAGGGGGCGCGGGCATACCGAGCGGGCGCTCGTGGCGGGCGGCTCTCGGCGGCAGTGGCGACAGCGCCGCGCGCCGCATCGGTCGAGGCGGGCCGCATCGCCTCTCCCGCTCGCGCCCGCGGCCGCCACGTGCCGGCGCGGACCGCGCGATGGCTACCACCCCGCCCCCCGCCGGGACCGCGCTCCCAAAACAACATAAGAGTCGACGTAAAATATCGCTCCCGTGGTTCAGGCAGAGCTCCCTGAGCGCGCCACATGCGACGCTCTCCCGACAGCACACCATCGACACGCCGGGCTCTTTTCATGCGCGGCTTCTCAAAGGCAACCGCCAACGACAGGTGAAAACATCTCGTCCCTGTCGATGTTGTGCATCTCCCGCACACGATCTCCCCGCCTCACACCCGCTGCCATTCACTCGCCCACGACTTGCCCTTGCACTTGTATGCACTCAGTATTAGTTATTGCGTGGTTACATCCATTGTTATGTCTTCGTTTGTACCCAAAATATAAAAGATATCAGGGCAGTGTTTTATTTAAAAAAATATTAATACTTGAGGACGTAATGAATGGGTTTAAGTAGCTATATAATACAGATTAAAAAAATACAAAAATAACTAGTTGTTCTAATTTATTGAGTTATATAAAATATTGTTTCTTATTAATAAATACTTATACCAATTATTTTGGTGTAAAGAGAAGGGTGAAACCACGTTATAACAATCGTACTCGTAATACTCAGTAACATGTGGTAACATCACGCTTTCATTGTTGTTCGTCCATATCTAAACAAAATGTTGATTGTAAAATCCTGTCTTCATGCATATCTTTTTTGAAAAAAAAATGTGTTACATAACATAATTTATATGATTTACTTTTGAAAGTAAACGTGTTATATCAGCACAATTGTTCGTATTTTATTTTATCCCTCTTTAATTGCATATTGAATAGAAATAATAAGGGTTTATAATTCATTTCGAAATTGACACTGAATTCTTGGTATATAAACCGCATAAACATAGATACCTACGGCATACTCAGCTATCGAACAAATACAAATTATTATTGAAAGTAAACTTCTTTCTGAACTTTTAATTATGTTTGGTAGCAAGAGACTTAAAAAGTTTTAGTTATTATAATAGTATATTTTCTGAGACAAAATAATATGAAGAATATAATTTTAATATATTAAGCATATTATGCACAGGGAATTGTAGAAAATATGTCAATTATTAAAACGTCTCTAATGGCGTTGAAGTTTACAAAGCTAACGTTGAGTTATAGATTGAACATCTGTAATAAATAAATAAAATTTTCTAGACTGGAACTAATAAATAAAGTATAAAGTGTATCTGTGCAAAAGTGGTGTTTGTGCCATTTCTGCTTCAATACAACGTAATCTCTGAATCAACAATAGAGTTCAATAACTATTTAACATTTTTTAATAACCTCTAGCTGGCCGCGGCAGGGCTATTTATCCCCAATTCAGTGTTATTCATAATTTGAATATGGGTCTTTATTGACTATACGACGTTAATTGAAGCGGAGTCGAGTGATCTTAGAGCCTATTTTTATTTATTTACAACAAGTTTTGAATCTATCTCTCTCTGCTTCAATGTTTCTTACGTTTAAGGCTCGATGCGTTTAGGGCAAAACCAAAAGGAGGGATAATATTGCAGATCATATAATATGTCAACATATTATTTTTCAATGAAAGTAATGATAATGGTACTTTCGTTAGTGAAAAATAAATTATGAAATTTGATAAAAATTAAAATGTATGTAGAAATATAAAGTATTTTGACTTTGAGTCATAAAAGCACATTATTATTTTATTGTATTCGTAAGTCGTAATTTTTAACCTTTATATCACGTGACCTAAAACACTAGCCGCCTTGATGTGACGTCATGTCGGCAACAAGAAACTGTCAGCATCCATAGTGATAAAGTACTCTGACTACACTACTTGTGCCGGTCGTATAGTCGTACATACACGATTGTTCTTTTTACCAATATTAAGTCCCCAAAATGATGACAGCGTTTTCGCGGGAATAAAAAAGGTTCAAAATCAAAAAAAAAAATCAAAAATCAAAAATATTTTATTGATATAAACACATTACATTCACATGTCGCAAGGGCCCTGTACTTGGTTCATCACCTGTGTTACAGGTACCCCGCTCATACACCGAGACAAAATACAGTGTTAATCAACAAAATACAACCATTTACATTATTATAGATATTTCACAATATGTGTGTTTGTGTGTTGTATAAAAAAGGTTAAAAATTTAATTTCATTTTATGGCAAGAAAGCGTGTTCATTTTGCCAAAATATATTTTTTGTGGCTTTTTATTAGGAAAATCAATATTTTGAAATACTTTTTCAAACAGTAGAATACCTTATTTTACCAAAACTTTTAGTTTTGGTTGGTTTAACAAATCAGTGATCATTTAAATCGGTACAGCCGTTATAATTTTTGTGTGCATGTCTCTTCTACCCTCCCTCTCCCGCCCCTCCCCTCCTCGTCCCCCACCCCCTCGCCTTTCCTCTCTCTCCTTCTCCCGCACCTGCTCCCGCTCCCGCTCCGCTCCTCTCCCCTCCCCGTGTTACAATTATATTTTGTTCCTTAAACTAAAAGCTTACATATTATTATAATTTTCACATTTCTAACTTTCTTAAAATGATGAAGTTTCATACAAACTTATATCCCCTGGTTTTACATCTTAAGGGATGAATTTCCAAAAAAACTATTACAATAAATTTTTGTTTCTAACTGTAAGCTTACATATTAATTTTCACATTTATGAGTTCAAAACTTAAACCGTTTACGCAGCGCACACAGCGGAAACTCAAAAAAGAATATTTTTTCCTGTTTTTGCAACATTTTCCATTAATGCTTCGCTCCCATTGGTCGCAGCATGATGTTATAAAGACTAAAGCAGCTTCCTCGATGAATGAAATATCCAACCCAAAAATAATTCTTTAATTCAAACCAGTAGTTCCTGAGATTAGCGCGTTTAACAATGTAGTTTTTATACGGAAGAATATAAACGCGTATAAACAAAATTTTGATATTAATAATCGCCATACGAAAAGAATGCATCAATTAGTTACGCCTTCGTTCCGCCTAAGTAAAGTGCAGCGATCTTTCATAGGGCTTGGTATATACGTACATTTCTATAATAAAATCCCAAAATTAATACGTGACTTGCCAATAGAAACTTTCAAAAAACGTGTAAAGACAGAATTGTTAGGCAAGGGTTATTATAGTGTAGACGAGTATTTAAATGATAAAGACGCATGGAAATGACCAGCTCTGCAACCAGTTCCGCTCAGAATAGTAAATACTTTTGTATTATTATCTTTTTTTGTAATATTTTTTTAAAAGATGTGCTGAGAAGTTTCTTTAGGCTTTTCTTCTCCTCCACGACAAAGCACCTTCCGAAAAGCCAAAAAAATGACGTGCATAAGTGTATCAGTGATACCTATATGAATAAAAAAAAATATTTTGACTTTTGACTTTGACTAACCAAACAATCAAACTTACTCTTCAGCTTTATAATATTAGTATAAATTAAGGTTTACGTATTTTCGGACTTACCCGTAAAGTCATTGTTCCAATCAAAAACTGTCGTACCAATCATTTTCCTAGTCATGCGAGGGCCTCGTACTCGTAAATAATAAAGTTATAAGAATAGAATTGATATAATGTGCGGTGTACGCCGTGATCCAAATAAAACGCTAACTGTGACATTACAAATTACTTGAAAAGAAAGAAAAGAAAGAAAGAAAGAAACATTTATTTCGCCATGGGAAATAACATGGTACAAGGTTGTAACAAATGTGTGACATAATACATATATTTAGTGGGTAGTTGGGTACCATGTAACCTGGCGAAAAAGGACTACCCTCAGCCTGTGCCATGGAACGGCTAGGAACCACGGCTGCTGGTTTACAGTGTAGTCCCCTTTACGTAACTTGCTTTCAAAAGCCCCATGGACATTGTCATTTTTTCAGAGATTTTTTTATGATTCTTTCACTTTCATTCTTTCTTTATATTTTTTTTATCAATCGAATAAAAAAAAGGTAAACTTCTCTTTTAGGTATGTAATATTTTATCTGTTCGCAAAACTTCTTATCTACCCTACTTACTATAATTCGATAAATAAGGTATCGTTAGCAAAATGTGTGTGTGTTAGCTCCGATGCACGACCGGAGTTTACTCTTTACGAACGATTATAAAATATATAGATAAATTAGTAAATGAATGCATTTTCTTTTACTGAAAGCATGCTTGATACATTTACATGCAATATATTAATTATATAATTTAACGTAACGTCACGTTATGTTAGTCGGATGGGAGGCCATGAAATCAGCGAAAGTGTTTTGTACTGCCCAGTGGGTGTTGAAATTTTTCCTTAAAAATTCTAAAAAATTTCTTAAAAATTGTCTAAATTTTGAAAAAAGTAGAAATCTGTAGGGGCAAGGTCCGGTGAGTACGGTGGGTGACGGAAAGCTTCCAGCTGTAACTCCTGTAGCTTTGCGATGGTCTGTCATGAAGTGTGAGCTCGCGCGTTGTCGTGGAGAAGCAATGGCGAAGAGCGATTGACCAGTCTTGGTTGTTGAATTGCGAGATTCTCCATCATTGTATGCAATTCTTGGCAATAGACATCTGACGTCACTGTTGTGCAATTCGGTAAGAAGCTGTGATGTACAAGTCCGGCACTGGTCCACCAGACAGTCACCATCATCTTCCTATGAATAGTCTTTTTTTAACGCACTGATTAGGTGCTGTAACCGGGTCCACGCACTGAGACGAACGCTTACGGTTGTCGTACAAGATACACTTTTCATTACAGGTAACAATTCGATTTAGAATTCCCTGGTTTCTATGCCGATTCAGCAGTGATATGTATGCTTCGACGCGCAAGTCTCACTGTTGGTCGCTTAGTTCGTGTGGCACCCACTTATCTAGCTTTTTTATTTTTCCGATTTGAGGCAAGTGCTTCAATGTTGTTTTGACACTAACTCCAAAGCCCGCAGCAAGCTCAGCCGTAGATTGAGTTGGATCCCCTTCTACTATTGCCTTCCATTCGTCGTTCGACAACGACAACGTCGTCGTGGCGACAAAAACTAGCATATTTTCATAAAAACAAATCACTATCTAAAAAAAATACTGAAATTAAAATAACATTGCTTTCAAATAAAATTTATTTGAATTTAAATTGTGCCCCAATCCACACATAATTATATCTGAAAATGCTGTTTATAAAATCTCCAATTTCATATGTAAAGACCTAATATTAAAAGAGTCAAATAATGTTTTTTCTCTCCTGTCTGTCACGTGCCTATCCCATTAATACTGTAGATAAAATTTAATTACATCTCACCTTTATTTACTTTAGGACAGATAAAATTTTCCACGTTCAAACCTAAACGTTGAAATAATCCCCGACAATTTATTCCATGAAATATTATCATCGAATTATAATAACAGAAATGTTTTTTATGTACTTACAATATCAACATGACCCAGGAACACGTGTTGGATTTGTTCTGTAGGTATTTCATATTTACATAGATTGTAGTCAGCGATTTATTAAAGCGTTTTTGCCTGGAGGCCTGGACAGCCGCTCTGCTATGGTGCGTCTGCCAGTTTGTTGTCAATAGGTATGAGACAGTCAATGGTCATTGATGCAATGTTGATTTACAGAAGCACGGAAAGAGACTAGAAAAGTACCTGTATACAAAAAAAGCAAAATAAGAACGTAAACCTACCGTTCGACGCCTAACGCGTCGCGTTAATTGTCTGAAAGCTTTGAATTACATAATTATGTTGATTATTGATTTGATAGAGTTGATTACTTCAATCTTCAGTTACTATCCACACGCAGAGCTCACTTGCATTGACACATATCCACAGACTTTAAATGTTGGGGGTTGTGTCCATCCCTATTAAGTTAATCTAAAAATACCCTTTCAAAATACCAAGCCATCCATTTCGCTTATTTTCATCTAAGTAACTGCAAAATTAACTTGGGTCCCTCCTGCTTATCTAACATTTACAACGATTATATACAAAGAAAAAGATTTTATTTACAACTTTGTAGTTTTAATATTATAAATATATATATTCATGTTAAATTGCAGTTTTCTAGAAGGGTTCCTGCTCTATGCTGCGGTCGGACGTACGGACACACATTATACATAACGACACTAAGGATCCGCTTTGACTACGGAACCGTAAAATGTGGCAAACTTTAACTTTTTTACCTATACCTGCATACATTTTTTATTTATACTCGACCTCGGTGTAGTTCTGGGCGGAACAAAATATTTTCATTTTATTCCAAGTTAATAGACTCTTGAAATTGTTCAACCGCCTTAAAGAGAACGCTGGAAATGATATAAAGTTAAAATTAATGCAGCGGCAGTCAGGCGAGACTCGAGCTCATTTGCAGTGAAACATATCCGGTTTAATATATATTACTACATTAAACATAATAATATTGATGAAACGAGAGGGAGATTTACTTTAGTTGTTCAGGTCATGACGATGTTTCACAAAAAAATCCCCGTTTCAGCTAAAAAAACTGCTCCTTAACTTTAGACGATTAAAATAAGAAAAAAAAAACAAAAAAATACAATTAGGTACTGTATTAAAACTTGTTGAACCAATTTTTTATTCCTAATTAAATTTAAACATAAAACTTATGTGTATAAATAGTTGTAATCCCCTTTTAATTTATTTCATCTAAAGATACTTGGGTTTTTAAAACGAATATAACAAGACTAACTGTCGAAATTCATCCAGACGTTTGGAAGATTATGTTAGATATGAGGCAATAAAGACATTTACAAATATACGAGTACATACATACAAGATACGCGTGAAAAACAGAACCTTTCCTTGGCAGTCGGGTGAAAACGCAAAATTTTACATTGCAACTTAAATGTAATTCTATTTAAAAAATGCGTAACAGCTTCACTTCGGTCAGGTGTTTCCGAATCAACACTGTGTTTTATATAATAGATTTGTTTGGTTATATTGTATTCATAATTAATTTCGTTTCATAAAAGATTACTTTAATTTGTTTTTTGTTACTTGTATTAAATGGTCATTTTCTTTGTCACAAGATTTTCTCATAACTTTCTTAACGGCAAGCTCTAGCTGTTACTCAATGATGCAACGTGCTTCTGCTGAATATCTCATACACTTTTCTCTATTCGATATTGAGCTGTAAACGCTTAACCTGTTCATCTGTGTGACGTATTGACAGTGACGTCTCTCGGTGACACTGGCTGTCAAGCGAGACGTACGTCACTGGCAAAAAGCGGGGATCGTCTCTGCATGTTAACTTGTAAACTGAGTGTTATCATTTAAATAGAATCCTTAGTTTAGCGACCTATATAATATCTAAACGCCACAATCTGTTTTTGGAGTTAAACTCCTTTAGAATCAATTTTCATATTTAAGCCCGCGGTATGAAAATTTCTGAGAAGTAAAATCAAACTTTCTCCTTCATCAAACCAAACAAATCAAATCAAACTTCTTACGTTATGCGTTATGTGCGTTATGAGTTATGTTTGTAATTCGTAACACATAATCTATTGTTGTAAAGTGTAAAAAAGTCACGTTAAATTAAATAATTAATATATTAATATAAGTAAATGTATCAAGCATGCTTTCAGTAATATAAAAATGCGTTCATTTACCCTCATTTACTAATCCAGTATCCAATATAAATCCAATAATATATTTTATAATCGTTCGTAAGGAATTAACTCCAGTCGCGCATCGGAGCTGACACACACATTTTTTTTTCGTATGAAAATCTTGTTGCAAAACTGTTGATAGACTGATGTTAAAATTCATCAGCATACATACATACATACACACCTGTATACCGATTTTACGATGCTGCAGTGTAGATTAAGCTTGAGTTTCAATATTGAAAGCTTTCAGGCCACCTCCACGTTTTCGTATGGTTTAACAATTAACTGGAACAATCCTAGTTCCACATACTCGTAGTTCCAGCTTCTCCTCCTTACACCTGTAGTAGTAAATATTGTGTAATTTGCAAGTTTTCTTTTGCAATTTTATGAAAAAGTTCTTTCTGTATTCATACCGACCATGATTAAAAGCAAATGAGTGTGAAAGGCGAGGTCAGATGCGAGCAATCGATTAGGTATGTCTTAAAATATTCTTCGTCGGTAGAAGTCTTCTACATGGCATGTCACACAATTTCAAGTATAGGCTGTGTGGTCCGTAAATAAGCGATTTTGCTATATGGAGGTTGGAATTAAGAATTAACTCAAAACAAATGTGAACTACATGAATATATATCTTTTTATTCATTTTAAATTAATGCTTCCCCCAAGTGCCACTTGATGGTAAGGAGAGATGCAGTAATAATGGCCTCTACACACTATACCTCCCATCATCCCGCGCGGTGCAAAGCCGTGGCTGCACAAGCACATATCGCGGATATCTTGCCGGCGGCATGTGCCGCAGAAAGCTCAGTGCCGGATAGCAACATCAGTCTTAAATAAAATGGGCATATTTTCTGTGCATTGAATATTTTTTTAAAGTGTAGGTTAGGGGGCACTTAATAAAGCCGAAAAGGATTGTTTTCTGTTCATTGAATATTATTTTTAATTTTTGAATAGGGAGCACTTAAGTCAGAATTTTTTTTTAAATTATTACTTGTATTTAGACTGACCGGGCATCGATGTAGGTAATTGGGTAGGTATATTAACTTCATTCCATACTCCAGGTCATATATAAGAAAACTTTTAATAAGAAAATTCCCGGAAAAATATAGGTTCCATTGGAAAAATAACAATTAGGTACCAACAGTGCTTGTTTTTAGTTACTAAATGACATCTCATATTCCTTTTTCTTGCCGAGAACGAACTGACCTTAGGCCTGAGGCTTTTTTGTGCAGCAAAGCCGGCGGCATAGTGTGTAGGTGCCATAAGATGGTGAGCGTAGTAACTTTGTAAAAACCTTTCACTCTTTTCTTGAAGACTCCCACGAAATCGGCGGGCTAGTGAAGTGTTTCCGCAACTTTGCAAATATTCCATTTATTATTACAGCAGCTTTATCCTTTGGTTCAATGTAGCGCCAAAATTGGGGTTTTACCTTTACTCACATTACCGGCTACGCGTGGAGTATTGTATATAATTCAAAGGCGAAGTATAGAATAAATTATATTTCATACATCACCTGAACCTTTGACGCTCATTTGGGTATTTTATACATTGCCTAGGTATTGTATAGAATACCGAACTAGATATACAGATTGTCGATAACATATACAAATGATTGGAAATAAGCTCACATACGCCGACGATTTGACTATGTGTCCAATTGGACTAGCGACGATGAAAAGTTTCATAAAAGATAGTCTCTCAATTCGACCCGATGTGCTGGACTTGGAGCACCAGTTTACGAGATCTATAAAAACCTTATTCAATGTCGAGTTAAGACTGTACATTATGAGTGGATGGGAAAACCGACGTGGACAAGTTATTCCAGTCCGTGGTACTTTATAAAGAACTACGAAGAAAAGCCCGTTTAAATTTAATTGGGGTTCAAAATTATATTCCTCTTAGTTTACCCTCTATATTAAAAATTTATGTACATACAGCGTTGACGGATCTATGTATATGATATAGATAACGCAATATATTCATATTTTTATTTTTATTTTAAATGCATTTCTGCTTTGTATTTATATTTTGTTTCATTCGTTCATCAATGTGATTGCAACAAATTGTCAGTAGTTACTTTATTTTCCGAGCCTGATCGACCGTTACTTACTCATGGTTTGTTTGCCTGATCATGTTTGCTCAATAATTTGATATTTATTTGCTGTTATCAAACGTACGCCGCAAATAACATGACGTAAAAAATCAAAAAGGCAAATTATATTTACTTATTTCAAATATTGTATTTAAACCAGAAAGTTAATTCAAACAAACCTTTTATATTACGTTTTAAATGTTGTTTTTCGTGTAACTGACTCAATTGACAAAATATTATACGGGAAATTGCATTTCAATAATTTGCAAAGTTTGCCCCGAGATCCGCTCAAAGTGTAGAACTTTCATTCAACTAATTGACCCATTTTATCAACTTGTGTGCACCTTAGAAGCTACCCGATGCGAATTAGCATCACCTTACGAACCAATAAATGTGATCTTTGACTTTGTGATTGTCATCAGTAACAGTGTTACAAGCGTTACGGCAAAAGGCCCTTTGAGGGACCAGACGGACCAGGTCAACCTTTTGATTTTAATAAACGTTCTCAAAAAATTGTAAATAATGCCGATAGAAAATTTTGTAAAAAAACGTTGTCTTGCCGTCTTAAAGTCTTGGAAAGCGGTGAAACCTATGTCTATTACGCCAAAGTTTATCGTGTTTTTGGTTATTAAATAGATATTAGGGAAATATGTGAAGATATTAATCGTTGTGCAAAATATTAATGAAATGTTCAATGTCCGTTAGCAATCTTGATGTGTAGATACATATGTACAGTCACGTGTAATAATATGTATACATTGTCACGTTTTCAAAAATATCTAAACTTGTAACAATCCAGAAAGAAGTGAACGACAATTCGTTCAAAATTAAGTAACCATTAAACGATGTCAAAATAAGGTATACACGTTTATTCCACATTAATGTAATCGAAACAAAATCATAAATATATTCACACTTCGAATATCATTTTTAACTATCCATGACAATTTCTATAACATGTATACAATTGTACTTACACATGTAATAGACATTGTCATGGCTACATTAAAATGATATTGGAAGTGTATACTTACTTTTGCCGTTTTTGTAACTTCCTTTCAAACCTAACCTTCCAAACTAGGCTTTTTATTTAAAATTTGGTTAAAATTTACCAAAATGCTTAAGTAATTAAGTAGGCTGTGAGCAAGTCGTAAACTTCTTTGCGTTGTTGATCGTTAGTTTTTAGTAAACCAAAGGGCATTCAAGATTTATTTTAAGATATATGAATATTTTAATTTATTTTTATTATTTTAATATTTAATTGTTAAAATGTAATTTCTACCAATAACTCATTCTGCATACATTGTGCCTTATTTTATTACTATAGTATCTATCCCTTTTTCATTTTAATTTTTACCCACAGCGGAAGGAACGAAACGAACGCGGTATATGCATTAGGGTTAGAGGTTGTTTGTTAGTTAGTTTGTATGTATGTTACCGTTTTTTATGAAAACTACTGGGCCAATTTCATTGCAGTTTTTTGCATTCAAAAGGTATCACTAAAGAGCGGGTTTATAGATATATTTTATGTCGGTATGCCACCAGAGGGCGCTGCAGTAGCGTGATACGAGGAGGGGTTTTTCAAAATTTGTATTTTTATCCTCTGCTGTCTGTACCTACACGCTGCTAACTATTCCAATTTTTTGTAATACGCTTTTATACACACCCTCGTAGTAAGTTTTTACCTGTATCGTAGGTGGCATAGATGACACATAACAATCACAATAACACCTATGACTCGAGTACCAACAAATATTTAACTGTTTCATAAATATGTGCCCCAGCCGGGAATCGCACCCGGGAATCTAATCACTTCGCAGGCAGAGTCACTCTCGCTACCAACTAGGGTACAGATAATTTCTACTTGGAAATTTGCAAGTATAATAATAATATCCAAATTCCGAATAAAACAATCAGGACGCCTTTTTATTAGTACAACATTAATTAAGAAAGTTACACGTCTTATTTTGAATTGCTTTATTTACAAAAAAAAAATCCTTTCTCCAAATTAATTAAGTACGCCGTAAATATGCTCACCAAAATGTGGCACTTTCATTGGTCCAATTGGACCAAGGCTACCACAAAGTATGTATTTTATTTTTAACCGACTTCAAAAAAAAGGAGGAGGTTCTCAATTCGACTGTATTTCTTTTTATGTTTGTTACCTCAGAACTTTGGACTGGGTGAACCGATTTGGATGATTCTTTTTTTAATCGAAAGCTGGTGCTTGTGGTGTAGTCCCACATAAAGGAGAACCCCAATTTTCGGCCTCGAACCATATGTAATCTGTGTTAGAACATCGGACTAGACAAGAGTAAACTATATACCAAAAAATTCGTCTTATTTATAAGATAAACATATTTAAATCTTAGCTTCAGCTGCTGTTGCCAAATGAACAAAATAATGCAAAAAAGTTTTCACAGTATTTACCTCATTACATACGATTTTATAATCGATTGAATCGATTGATATTGATCGATTGATTTAAAGATTAAAGATTTATTAAAAGTTTTTATTTTTCATAAAAACAGTTTTACAATAGACATAATATGATTGTAAACAACGACAATAGTTGAGACTGTGTCGCCGCTGTTTACGCCCACCTCGGAGAAGCAAGAAATACAAAAAATACCTTAAATCTATTACAATGACATATTTGTGTGGATGTGCGTGTTTGTGTGTGTGCGTTTGTGTATGCATGCGTGTGTGTGTGTGTGTGTGTGTGTGTGTGTGTGTGTGTGTGTGTGTGTGTGTGTTTGTTTGATGGAACATAATAATATATTTTATATATTATTTATTGATTATAATTATAATATTAATTTATTTTTTACATATTTTCGTATTCCCTATAAATCAAAACTATGTAATATATTATAATTACCATTTAATCGTTACGCTAATTTTATTAAATTACATTTCGAATATTTTGACATCGATTAATCGACTGACAATAAAGATGATGTAATCCCTAATAATGTCATTTAGGTAACCATAGTATTTATAAATAACACCACTGTATTGTCATATTTCTCATCGATCTTTCATCTTTCTACGCGTGTTTTGTATATTTTTTATTTATTTATCCAACTTTATTTATTTAATTCCTGGAAAACTAGTGAAAAAACACTGATATAACCAAGCACAGATTGTCATGCAATTATTCAAAAATGATTTGCCATACGTAATATTTATCAGTTCTCATGATAGAATTTTCAAAAAATACAAAACCACGGTAACGGATAGTGGAATTCCACCCGAACCCTTTTTTGAAATTCATTTTTAACTCTATTTTCAGCAAATTTTCAGTACAAAACAGATTAAAAATTGACTTTTTTACAGTGTTGACATTCAGATAATGTTATTTATCCCCAAATTTGAATGCTTCCGATCAAACAAAACATGTTTTATCGCATGTTTTATAATCGAACGCTGCAGGGGACATCGCAAAACCGATGGTATTATTTTGTTTAATATAAAAATTTATATTAGGCAATAATTGCAACTTTTGTTGGTATTACCGTAAATTTTAATAAAGAAGTTTACAAAAAAAAATAAGATTTTATCTTTTTGAAATTTTATTTAATAAAATTCGAAGTATGAAGTCAGGGGACACGGTAAAAACGCAAGTTACAATTTTTGGCGAAAATGCCCAACTATTAATTTTTTGAAGGTAGTATGAATAATACGCTTTAAAAATTATTATAACACTAGCTGTTACCCGCGACTTCGTACGCCGAAAATAAAGATTCCTTCATTATAAAACATGTTTTTCGTAAATTGACTAACGAATACTTAGTTTGCAAACAGACCACTCAATCGAAAAATGGACTTAGCAGACCCATATTATTTTTGAGAGACCTTTTCAACGATGCCCCGCACTATGGGGGAAAAAAATGATCCCCATAATACCTCTAGGAGAGGTACCCTAAAAACATATTTTTAAAAATATTATTCTACCAATTTAAAGTTTAAATAAACATGTATATTCTTGCTAAATTACAGCTTTCTAGCACTAAGGGTATCTGCGATATGCTACGGACGGATGGATGGATGGACGGACGGACGGGTATGACGAAACTCGGAAACTATGAGAATTCTGTTTTGACTTCGGAACCCTAAAAAGAGTCATAAAAGGCGCTTCATAAATAACGAATCAATCAACTACATATAGCAAAATTTTACCTTATCTCTCAGTAACAGGTTTTTTTCCGGGATAAAAAGTATCTTATGTCCTTTCCCGACCTCAATTCTATATCTGTACCAAACATCAAAATCGGTTCAGTGATTTAGGCGTGAAAGAGTTATCCCTCAGGAACAGGTCTATTTTCCGGGATAAAAAGTATCATTTGTCCTTTCCCGAGCTCAATTCTAATCAGTACTAAATTTCATCAAAATCGGTTCAGTGGCTTGAAAGAGCTATCCCTCAGGAACAGGTCTATTTTCCGGGATGAAAAGTATCATATGTCCTTTCCCGAGCTCAATTCTATATCTGTACAAAACATCAAAATCGGTTCAGTGATTTAGGCCTGAAAGAGTTATCCCTCAGGAACAGGTCTATTTTCCGAGATGAAAAGTATCATATGTCCTTTCCCGAGCTCAATTCTACGAGTATATCTGTATCAAACATCAAAATCGGTTCAGTGATTTAGGCGTGAAAGAGTTATCCCTCAGGAACAGGTCTATTTTCCGGGATAAAAAGTATGATATGTTCTTTATGATATGTTGAGTTACATATCTGTACTAAATTTCATCAAAATCGGTTCAGTGGTTTAGGCGTGAAAGAGTAGCAGACAGAGTTACTTTCGCATTTATAATATTAGTATAGATTGAGAAACGAATTAAAATAAACTGATTATATAAGCTCTTGTTTTATTGCAGTGGTCAACCAAAGGCTGAGATGATAATTAATAAAATTATTGTTGATAAAATTATTTCTTTGTTTCGCAGATTGGCTTCAACCCATTAATGGCCCACTACTGGGCACGGGTCTCTCCTCTTGAGGAGGCTTAGAGTATACTCCACCACGCTGCTCCAGTTTTGGAGGGGTTAGTGGGCAACCCGAGTGTCGGAAGTTTTCAAACCGCCCAAGGGCCTCCGACATGGCTTAACGACTGTTATGTTACGATAACAACCGGGACCGACGGCTTTACGTGCACTCCGAAGCACGGAAACGCTCAAAAAATGTTTGCCACTAGCGGTCACCCATCCAACTACCGACCGCGCCCGCTGTTGCTTAACTTTGTCGATCGCTTAGGATCGACGCAAGCTGCAGGGCTATGAGCGATTAATAAGAGTAAATTTAAAATATTTTCAAAAAAATAATATTTTAATAATAATTATGGATCATATAAATTAAATCACAACAGCCTAATAGGGCTTTTGCAAAATCAGTAAATATCTTTAAAAATTAAATTGCCTATGACTGTATTTGTCATGATCACTGAATTCGACTAAAATAATGAGTAAAGTTACAAAAACGGCAAAAGTAAGTATACACTTCCAATATCATTTTAATGTAGCCATGACAATGTCTATTACATGTGTAAGTACAATTGTATACATGTTATAGAAATTGTCATGGATAGTTAAAAATGATATTCGAAGTGTGAATATATTTATGATTTTGTTTCGATTACATTAATGTGGAATAAACGTGTATACCTTATTTTGACATCGTTTAATGGTTACTTAATTTTGAACGAATTGTCGTTCACTTCTTTCTGGATTGTTACAAGTTTAGATATTTTTGAAAACGTGACAATGTATACATATTATTACACGTGACTGTACATACACTAACACGTCGTCAATCACTATCTTATCTCCTATTGGCAAATTCACTTATCTATAGCTCATAGTCGTCATCGATCCTGCGGCCTATTAGATACGACACACAGATTACTGTTTGACGGCTCCGAACGTTGGATCTATGTTATAGATGATATTTGAAGGTTTCGCACGAAACTCTCACCCATAAAAATAACTCATCAATTCAACATCAATAGCTTCTATTTTTGCTGTAAAATAAACTTAATTCCGTCTCAAAATATCACAAAATTTAATTTGATTATTACAATGTTATGCATTTCGATGTAATGGATAATAATTTTGTTAAATAAGTAGTTAATGATCATTATTTTACGCAATTACTACATTCGCACTACATATTTGGTACATAATATGTAAAGCTTTATGAGAAAAAAATATTTTTTAACTAAATGTAAATGAAATGCAACAGTGTTCAGAACTAATAAAACATTGTTACTCTACATAATGCAGTGTCGAAAAGTACCAGAGCCGATATATCGGCCCACGCCTCGTAGCGCTGCACTATTTTCATTGCGGGAGAAATAATCCAAATAAATTTTGTAATACGTTATAAATGATCTAATTTAATTATGAGAGAACTAAAAAAAAATAGTTTTTCGATTTAACTCTTTGTGGACGACGACTTTTTCTATCGCTTGGAGGTACTGAATTCTAACATAACATTCGAAACGAGAGTACCACTTTTGGTTACATACATACGAGTACATGTTATTACATTGGAAATGCAAAGTATATACTTCATAATAATTGGTCCATATAAAATTATGATGAAAAGATGACTTTTTGTATAAGCAAGTACGTTTTATTAGAGAGAACTCTACTTTTACTATTTTTATGAACATTTATACCTTTGTCATTTATATAATTTTTAATGTGTAGAGAAAACCTAGTGTCTTTGTTTTGTTCTCTATTTCATCCTTAGTACACTGCTTTTTGAATCATTTCAATATTGTTTCTCGTTTGGTTTTTATGAGCATTTTCCCAAACCCTAGTATAACTGTGAAATTCGGCCGGTTATTCTCGCATAGGCACCTATTTTTCGCCCGGCACTAAAAGAGTTAATGTAAGCTTCCACTCCTGAAGGCAACGCATTCAATTTGCTAGATTTATATTTCATTTTGAACCTTTTAGGGTATTAATATACCTACAGCCGCAGGAACTAATTTAACCAAGTGGACCGCTTTTTACGATAAAAATGGAAACATTCAGTTTGAAGTTATTACAGTAAAAGCTCGATAAGCGATCTCGTTGCATGTATTGAAAACTTTGCATGTTCGCCAGGCGGGTCCGGAGATGAGTTGGGTGGTGGGCGAGCACAGCGCGGCGGGCCCCGGGGAGCTGTCGGTGTCGAAGGGGCAGCAGGTGGAGGTGGTGGAGCCGTGGAGCGCGCGCGCCGACTGGTGGCTGGTGCGCGTGCCGGGCGAGCCGCCGCAGGAGGGCGCCGTGCCTGCACACGTGCTCAAGCCGCAGCCCCAGAACCCGCCGCAGCAGAAGACGTCGCCGTCGCGCCGCCCCCTCAGCCAGCCGTGCGATGAACCACTCGGTGAGTCCACCACACGTCACACTACACACTACTCGTGTCTATATAGATCTGTCGATTGGATTATATTGTATAATAAGATGCCCGAGCACGCGGAGTATTATGTAAATAATATAAATCATTTCGGTTTGTACGTATGAAATTTCAGAATAACTTGGCTACAGCGCAATCTGTCGGATATATGCATGATAGCTTAGCTATCATAGCGGTAATACAAATACATGTAAAAACTGGTTAAATATGTAGTTAAACTATTAATAGATGCACAAGATTGAGTTACGTCCCTTAGAATTCTTTTTAGTGTTCCGTAATCAAAACTGAACCCTTATACTTTCGTCATGTCCGTCCGTCCGCCCGTCCGCCTGTCCTCGGCGTAGCGTCTCTGCGCTAAGTTGTAAGGGTCTCTACCCTTACAGCGTATTGGTAGGTGTTGGACACGTGAAATAATTCAATGCAGAATGAAATGAATTTAAAAAGAAAACCGTCACGGCAAGGTTAGGTTAAGTAGATAGTTAATAACAAGCAATGGCAATCTACACTCTTCAACGTATCTACATATTATGTAAGTACGTATACTGGATTTTATGCTTTTCTTATTACCTTACAGTTCATGCAAAAAGGTCAGTGAATATGACCTTTTAGCAATTTACTTGAATATAAATTTTTGCTTCTGTTTGTAGATATGTAGGTCGACTCCGAAGGGACATTAATTGAGCGTCTATATTGCCGAAATAAATTGCAGGATGAATACTTAACAGATTAGTTCTCTTCGTGACTACACAAACTTTATTACAAAATATTTACGTGAGTGAACGACAATTTTCATTTCGACATTTTCGACGGCTGCAAAGTAAAAAGAGTTATATACAAAACAGCTACTTTACAGGAGAGCGGATAAGAGGAAACAATGCTCCCATTTTGTTATTTTAAAAACCAATTTGCTGAAATTTTCATCACTATTATTTAATAAGGCATCATTATGTAAATTTCATTTTGACTTATTACGTTTACTTTATGAGATATTGCAGTTGTCTACATATACAATACTCCAAAATGTGGCAATGGCAACCGTGTTAACTGCCACTTAGTCGTATCTACATGGAAATATAGATTTAGGGAAGTATGGTTCAAAATTTATAGTGTAATCCAAATATATAGTGATATAATTAAACTGTTAAGTATCAAAATACTTTTATACAAACTTTTAACATATGCAAGAGAAACACTTTTAGTTTTATTAAAATGAACAGATTTGTAAGCTAAAAACACCTCGAGAATACTTCATAAGAAAAGTGACCGTATGCGTAGCCTATATTTTATTCACAAATCGCGAACATGAGTAGACACATAAGTATGTCATGTCAATCACATAAAATAGGCGCGTGAATTACAGAAATGCAATTCGGGATCTGAGGTGAAGGGCGGGAGCGTGCCCCCGCCACCCGCTACGTCTTGCCTCGAACGCCCGGAGCGTAGTACGGCAGAAAAAAGTAACCCATCTGTTCAAACAGTTGGAACGAAGTTCCTTATCGCGCGTTGTGAAAGGGGGCTAGATGGAAAAAATTCTTACGACACTTTTTGATTCTTACGATTATTGAAGTGATTCAGAAAGTTGTATAGCGCCATCTCTGTAAAACTTTCTGAATCACTTCAAAAAACAATACTTAAATCGAAAGGAACTTCGTTCCATCCGGGTGTCCCTTGACACCTCTCATGTTTTTATTTTAATAAACAGATGGGTTATATTTCTCTGCAGGTGACTGTACGAGTGTCAAAGTTGAAAGTAGTGTTGTTTTTGATAATTATCACCCGCATTCGTTGATATCGATTAAGTTATATATTTAGTGTGCTTGAAAATAAAACTTAAAAACTTATGTTTTAAGCAATACTCCCCTGTGTTGTTTCAGGATTTATTATATTAAAATTTATCCATACCAAACATCAGATCAATCAGTTAACTCATTTTAGTTGGATTTAATTTTTTATCAAAATTTGTTTAGTAGTACTCGTACGAGGACAAGTACTTGGTAATAAAATTCACATTTATGACTAAATTATGTTCAATTTATAATTCCAATTTATCGACATATCAGTAATTATTGTAATTACCAATTAGGTCACAACACTGGCTGAATTCCTAAGCTCTGCAGTCAACTCGCGTGGCTACTGTACCTGATTCGCTGTCACTGATCTGTCGTTGCGTATCGTCATCGCCAGGGGGTACTGGGCTAGTTATTTCGGCCCTTCTCCCCCACTCACCCTCGATTACTGAATAGCGAGTTGACGCGACGCGGCGGCTATTCGCAATTATCCTTATTCTTTCTTCCTGTTTGGAAAACATATTTGGTAACCGAATTAAAAAAGGAGGAGATTCTCAATTCGGCTGTATTTTTTGAACTTGATCCTTCGTGACAAAAAGTTAGTTGTTTCTTCACCCCACCCAATTTATCTCGGTATGAAATAAAACAAGTCGTTGGTTTATGGTGAACGTGCACTAGCATTTTTTTGCCCACCTTAACACAGTTACTTTTTGCAAAGAATTATGTGTCAATCTGCAAATGACTGATAAACGAGCTCTTAGTTTACTCTGCTGCCCTGTAGCTAGCCTTGGCCCTTGAAGAAATCTGATTTGGAAGTTGGTTTGGAACAGACTCGTTGAGGCTAGGCAGACCTCAATCAAAATATATAACGGTAAACGTCCTTGCGTAACGTTAAGGACTGAACCTTTAGTGTCCTCGTGAGGTAAATTTTGAACTCTGTCAATTTGCACTTCGAACTACAGTGACGGCAGATGTCTATTGCCAAGTATTGCAAACAATTATGAAGAAGCTTGTAACAAACACAAAAACTGGTCAGTCGCTCTTCCCCATTGCTTCTCCACGACAACGCGCGAGCTCACACTTCACGATAGATCATAGCATAGCTATAAGAGTTACAGCTGGAAGCTCACCGGACCTTGCCGGAGATTTCTACTTTTTTCAAAATGTAGACATTTTTTCAGCGGGAAAAAGCCCGAGAGGCAGTATAAAATGCTTTCGCTAAATTTATCGCCTCCCGTCCAGCAGACTTCTTACAGTAAAGGGATGCCATCAAAATGGCAAAATTGTATGGATAATTTGGACCAGTACTTTAAGTAAAATAAAAAAAATTACCAAAATTTTTATATTTTATAATTTTCATACAAATCTCCAATTTCATAGGATTTTTCATTCAGAATAAAAATCGTGAAAAAGAGAAAAATTAAAACAAAAATGTTAGCCATAGAACAATTTAAGGAGAGGCCACCGGATGGATTCGAACCACCAACCTCTCGGTTATGAAACCGAGCGCGCTCCCGTTGCGCCACGGCGACTTATATAATGTGGATGAATCATCCCTTCACTACGCGCTCTATCGAACTGTATTTTGACTAAATTAATGGAGCTAGTGATTTTATATCGAATAACCGAAACCCTTTTTTCATTTCATTTTTATTTTTTGGAGATCATAACTAATGCCACAATATTATAACATCTAAAAAAATGTTTGATAGGCCTTACTTTGTAAGAGAGACGGAAATTTATTTGACATTTATTAACTAGCTGACCCGGCGAACTTCGTATCGCCTAATAATCAATGAATGTAGTAATAATTTTAACTCAACTTTTATAGTTTTAGTTGGTTTAACAAATCAGAGATCATTAAAATCGGTACAGTCGTTCTTAGCCGTTAGTTTGTGTGTGTAGTAACTAAGCAGTTAACTCTATGAAGTAATATCGAAGTCTTTAGGAAACAAGTTCTCTGTTTTTCTACAGCCGTGGGTGTCCCAAAAGTAGTATTATAAACTTAAAGGTAAGATTAGCATAAGGATTGACCTAATAAATATCAAAAATTTGCTTCAGTAAAAGTGTCATCGTTATTGAGATTTTGTCCTTTATTAACTTATGGCTTCTTTACCATTTTTTTTATTGCTAAGTCCACGAATAAGCAGAAGTTTTGATTGTTTTCTTCAAGCACTCTCAGAAAGTTCTAGGATAACTACCAGTGTATGATTTACTTTCAATATCTCAGAAATCCTGTATAGAGGAGCTTCAAAGTATTTGCCTGCGGTTAATCATGATAAGTATTGTAGGGCCGTATTATATGTTTCTTGTATACATAATGAGATCGGTGGCTAGCCGCGCTTTCACTGCAAACTGTGATTGGGAAATGACAAAGGGAAACGAATTCTGTGTAGACCAACTCGCGTGAATCTGTAAAGGCCAATAGCGCCAACAGCAACGGTCCATTCTAACAAAAGGTTTGCGCTTCCGCTAACACGGTGTTTTACAGTTTTCCCACGCCAGTTTAAACAGAAATGAATGAGATGGTGCATCGAGTGGACCGGTTCAAACTTTGTCAGGAAGCTGCGACCTACTTTAGAAACATTTTAACCCACTGGATCCGCCAGCACACCTCTAACTCGGTGGAATCGTTGCTACGTAAAGTTTGCGATAGGATGGGAGTTAATTGGAGTCCTTAATGATTACTCCATGCCCAAGAAATAGCCGATATATTTTGACTCGTTTTGAACTCGATGATCGCTTAGCCTTCTCCGCTTCTCTTTGTTGTGTTTCTACGCCGTTCAAAATATTTTTTTCGTGTTGTTAAATAGGTATTTATAAGATACTGTGTAAACAAAGAAATTACTAATTGTCCAAATTTTTACGTCTATGGTAACATTGGTAACATAATGATATATGTAGTAACATTTAATATTACAATTGGAGGGATTACAATTTGTCAATGGGAACGGTAGACGCCCCTCTGCGTTCAATCAAACCGTCGCGGTTTACCTGTATAATATATATGTAGGTCCTGTACCTACACCTATAAGCTGTTAAAGTGTGGAACTACCTATTGCGTCTTTCCATTCTATACATGGCCAGAACGCAAGGGTATGAAACTAACCACGTATAGATTGGAAATAACTTTTTTCCTAAGTTCTTCCAATCCATACAACAGCAGTACGCAAATACTCGCGTATACTTCGTAGTAGCGTAGAAGTTTATCTCGTTCCATAATGTACAGTGCCATTACGCATACGGACTAATCGTGTATGTATCGGAATAAGCGCGCCAAAACTACGCGAGCAGTTGCATGCTCGCCATTTTATTATTATTTATTATTATTAGTTTATTTATTCCAAAGTTACACTAACATTAGAGGCAAAGCGTTAGTAAAATTAACAAAAAAAATTGTATATTAACATTAAAAATAAGAATGTTTACATCAATACCTATTACTAATAAATTAAAATTTGTAAAATAATTTTTGATTTATTGACCTCTCTTTCTAGTCCCTTGCCATGAAAAATAATCTAAAATTTTAACAAAAAAATAACCGACTTCAAATTAAGTACATCCAATAAAAAAAGAATCGTCGAAATCGGTTAAATATTGAGTTATTCGTCCATTTATCACGCACATACACCTACTTAATGCAAATTTAAGACTTATATGATTTTGACATGGATGCCATTGTCAGATCTCGCTCAAATGTATGTGGGACCACACGACAAGCACCAGCTTTCGATGAAAACAAGAATCATCAAAATCGGTTCACCCGGTCCAAAGTTCTGAGGTAACAAACATAAAACAAACAAAAAAACAGTCGAATTGAGAACCTCCTCCTTTCTTTGAAGTCGGTTAAAAAACAACTGAACTCAAATCGAAAGAAGGATAGGTTAGGTTATGGTTGTCTGATTTTATTCACGATAAAAATAGGAACCCCGCGAAGCGTAGACGTAGTCTTATTAAGGCGTTACTAGAGTAGATTTAGTCACATATTTAAAAGCCATATTTTCAATAATTCTCTAAAACATGTCACTACAGACCAACAGGCCCAAAATTTTATTTTCAACAACTTTAAAAAATGACTGTCCCGCAAGATACGTGTACAGCCGACATCTGTATCAAGACGAACCATGAAGAACAAGGGAACAAAAAATAGAATACAAGCAGGCCGACCTTCAGCTTCAGTACCCACCGCAAAAAAAATAGAAAAAGGAAACACGACCTAGCATTTAACGTCTTGCATAATATTAATAATGCTCGTTGAAAAGTACTTTTTTAATAAAAATAATTATGATTATAAGTCATTGTTATGTATTTAATCCTACTCAATAAAGTTTAAATATAATTCCATATTTTACTAAATCAATAAAACTGGACTCAACACTCTTGTCAAGTGTAAGTGGTGCAGTATAGTTGGGAACGAAGACGCGAGCATCTACGATACAAACTATACACGATCAGTACGCAAAATTCGTGTATGCATTGTAATAACAGATTTAAAAACAGCATTACAATATATACGCGAGTAGTTTCCTATGGCTGCGTTCTGGCGTTGTATACAATGGAAAGACGCCTACCTATTACCAGAGGGCCTAGCCAAGACACAAACGCTTCGTTTCTAATCTCTTTCTACCATAACTTACGCGTTTGTGTTCGCGATTGTAGAAAGCGATAACTTGGTAGCCAAGAGCACATGATAATGTCGGACGTTCATTCTAAAGTGTCGAGAGAAAAAACCATGGGTATAGTTTATGGTTAGCGTTGTTTATGTTATCAAATGTCAAGCGGAGACCGCTGACCGCGTCACATTACGTCACCGCCAGTTCCCTCGTGTCGACTGTGATGGAATGTGTAAACATTGTGCGCGAATAGAAAGCAAAGCAAAGTTTAAAAATTCGAAGTTACAGTGTAAAATGTGCATATTATAAACTAGTGTTTTAAGGTAGTGTATCTTTATTAGTATATTACCATGATTTATACAGTGTAACATGTAATTTAAGTTATGTAAAGTTTCACAATCACTACATATAGAAACAATTAGATTATGCGATATCTTTTTAGGATTCAATTTAGAGCACGAGCAAGCCCGCAGAAGTTTGCAGCTCTAATAGAGTTTATGGAAACGTATGTAAACTATTGATTTGTAAAAATCGTCCTCTACTATTTAAATCTCGATAGCATTGAGGCATTTGAAACATAAACAATGACGCAAGACGCGATAGGCAATCCAAACACTTAAGAGAAACACTTGAGAAACACTTAAGTGGCCCCAAGCTTTATAAATAGACCATTTTTTGTCTCTATAATAGTTTAAAATAATTTATTGTTATTACATAAAATAGTAAATATTGTAAAATTGTAAGCCGAATCAAGAGACGCCTTTTTTCAGTGTAGAAACGCTTGGCTTTCTACTGGGTTCTGTCGATCGATTGATAAGCGTAAACATTCGACGCTTACAATCGTAAGCGAACGTCACAACGGGCAACTTGGCTAGCATTTAGCGAACGACACTGTAGAAACGATTAGTTCTATCGTATCCGCTCGAACGCTTCGATAACCTTGTGTATTTGGCTACGACTTTTCTATTCGTTCGTTTAGATCACGTGATTTATCGTTCGCTCCATACATTTTTCAAGCGTAAGCAATTGTAGAAAGGTGTCTTGGCTAGAGGCTCTGTGCTATTACCGCTTCAACTCGTCATTCGTTCAGATCATCTCTATAAACCATGTATCAATTATCAAAGAGCACTTCAGTACTATGCTATGAACATGGATTTCTCTTTGTGGGCATAGTTTATACGAGTATATGTCAGGATTATCTGTAATAGTAATAGTATTATTACAAATAAAACAAACAATTCGACAGGCACAAGGACACTAATCGTTTATTGCCTGATATTACCCTGTTTCATCAATTCAACATTATTTAGTTTTACTTTGATTCCGCGGTCCTACCAATCTGTCTACCATATTTACAGTTCTCCTTTTTCTATATTTGATAGATTAATACGAACTTAATTTAGGCTGCGTCGACATATACTCGTAATCTTCTATTAGTCGTTGAACCTCTATTCAGTACATTTACAAGAGTACAGGTTGGGGTTTTAGAAAAGCATTTATATCAAAAGATGCGAGAACGCAAGCGAATACTGGTTTGCTGATTAAATATTACATAAAAAATAAATGCATTTACATAATTACATCTTAAATTTAACGAAAAACTTGAATTATTAAATCACATATACGAGTATGAAGGTCCATAGCTTAAAATTATAATTCACGCGCATAATGATGGTTCTTCAATTTGCTGAAGCAACAATGAATAATGCGCCGTTCCGGAAACGGCGACGAGTTGGACAAATTGGTGACCGAAGCGACGGTAGCATTTTGTAGCGAACAAGACACCGTGCAGGATTTGATGTTTGAAATAGGAGCATTAATCGTTTAGTGTAGTAATTGCCATGTTGTGTCGGTACGGTCCCCTGCCCTCCCTACCGACGAAGGTCGTGACGCAGTCGCGTTTCCTCTGTGTCCGAGTGTCCGGCGAGCTCCCCTCTATACTTATTGCTTTGGCTCCATTTTGCATGGGTCATTTGATCGGATACATGACGAGTAGCCAGTTGGTTCTAGTGTGATGTTAGGTATCTTATATATAAAATTCTCATGTCACAATGTTAGTTACCATACTCCTCCGAAACGGCTTGACCGATTTTTATGAAATTTTATATGCATATTCAGTAGGTCTGAGAATCGGCTATTATCAATTTTTCATACCCCTAAGTGATAAGGGTTGTCCACCCCTAAATTTTTTTTTTAATTTTTTGGACAATTTTTTTTTATAATGTGGCATTAAAAATACATACAACCCTAAATTTTCACCCTTCTATCACCAACCCCTATTTTTTATAGACATTTTAGTAATTTAATCTTATTTCATTCCGCTCGATAACTGATCAATTGTTAGGCGATACGAAGTTCGCCCGGTCAGCTAGTTATTTTATAAATCTTAATGCAGATATAGACTCGGATAGCGCTATAAACATGTCATATAAAGCACTTAGGGGCATCACTCTATAATACCTGCATTAAATTGAATTGTAATTGAAGAATTTCCTTATTAATTCATTGTTTAATATTATGAAATGTATGCGATAATATAATAATTTCGTGTCTAAGTGAATATAATTTCGCCAACCACATTCAAGCGCCTGACTGACTGGACTAGTTTTTATTTTTCGATGGTAGCTACTGAAGTAAGTACATAACGGACTGCATTTCTGACCGTGGAGAATCACATAATGTTGGAGTTTCTGTAGACTAAGTTTGAAGTTTGAACTACCCGTACATGTTTAAACTCGTTTTACCTCAAATTGCTACGGGTTACGGGTGTACGGTACGCATTGTTCGCTTCATACAACTTTTAATTCGTGTCCGTTCCGGTGGCGCGATGGCGGGCACACGAACCTGGTGACGTGAAATGCAACTTCAAATGGAAATAACTTACACAAATCACGTTGATAACTAGCTATTCATTAGAAGCTGGCACAGAGAGGTTTCAACTATCAAAAGGTGTATTTTGTACGTTAGTATATTATTTCATTGATTTTAAACTACGTGGGTAATTTGTCCATACAATTCTGAGTAAGAAGACAAGGAATTTATATTTCAATTATTGCTTTTGCGCTTCAACTCTTTCTATAAAGGATCACATGATTTCGCACCCTCAGTGGAAAAAAAAGCATAAGTCGTCTTACGTTGAATTTTAGTTCTTAATATGATTGGAAAGAGGGACAAAAGCTGCATAATCCATTTTTTTTCAAATTTTTATTATTAATCTTGACGGTCTCCTTAGACTACTTACTGATATTTTAACAGTGTTCTTGTAAAATTGCGACTTTCATCTTATGACTTTTTCCACTGAAGGTGCGATTTTAGTGGACACTTTTTGTCTGCTTATTATATTAATACACTAGCTGTTATTACGTAGCTTCGCACGCGGAAATTATTTTTTAATTTATTTGTACTTCTTATAGAACGAAATTTTAAAAAAGGTGAACTTAAATTAAATTACTTATATTTAGAAATTAACTTACTGAAACATACGATTGAATCACAAAAGATTCCACCGGGAGTGGGTTTTGAAAAATAAACAATATTGACCGCATTTCACAGCCAATTTACTCCGAAACTACTGGACCAAAGACGACGGTATAAAGTAAACAACTGAATTTTGAAAAACAATTTTAACAAAATCAAAATTAAACAAAAACTGTTTTGCAAACTGTATCGTGCGGTATGTGAAATGAAAGGACTTGTTGTAAGGATCTCAAATATATTTTTGACGTGATAACGTCTATTAAAACGGTGCCGGGTACGCGAGCGAGCGAACAATGGAGAAAGCGCAATCTATGACCAAAACTATATATACAATTAAGTCAGAAAGGAACTTGCTGCAAAAATAGTTTAGTTCAGGAGTTCTAGATGGCGTTGTAGTAGTCCTTTTTCGTCAGGTTACATGGTACCCAACTACCCACTAAATATATGTATTATGTCACACATTTGTTATAACCTTGTACCATGTTATTTTCCATGGCGAAATGTTTCTTTCTTTCTTTCTTTCTATAAAGATAAAAGTTTCTAATTATAAGTTAATTTCCAGAGATAATATTATATTCGAGCACTACTTCATCAATGTTTTGTCATGACGTTGTCACGTTAAACTACCGTCCGTAAACCGACTTTACAGACAACCATTTTTGTTATAGTTCTACTACGGATAGTTTTAAAATTATTCAAGAAAGAACGAAAATTAAAGCCAAAATTGACCATACCCCCTTTTCTCTGAAACTATTGACGCGACGCTACAATTTTGAAAAATTATTACCGGAACATTGAAGTATAATGTTATAGAACAGAGTCAGACATCTCGAACAAAATGTGTGTCCCGCCCGGGAGGTTCGATTTTCAAAATTGAGCCCGGTTCTCCTTTCAAAATCGAACGAATCCATTGAAGATTGAAGCCACGTGGCGCAAATGCATTGGGACATACATGGTGTTCGCGGTGTCTGTTCTATACACTAGTAATAATACTTCAATGTACCGGAACAACATATTATATGGTCTTAAAAAAACGCAAAAATAAATAAAATAGATAAATAACGGTAAATATACACATGTACATAATCAACGTACCCGAACCCTCTCCAAGCGAGTTTAACTCGCACTTGTCAAGTTTATTTAAAGAACAATGCCAAAAAAATAAAATTTATTTTTGTTAGCGTCTTAAAACGTCAGTTATACCGAAGCAATTCAATTTTTTTTACGTATTTTAAAATTAATACCTGTACCCGTATTACCCAGCATAAAATAATTTTATTAATAAGTGATGAATTGACTATAATAACAATGATGTCAACAATGTCCATTTTCATTCGGGCACTCACTTCGATACATAGCTTGTATCAAGCAAGATATAGGGAGAGCTCTGGCCAATATTACAGACAGAATTTCGTTATAAAAATTGGTATGACAAATGTAATGATGTCAAATTTCCATTTCCGGTTGTCAATAAAAAAAAAGTCAGAATAAAATAATGGTAAAAATTACAGGCAGCCGTAAGTCTCCCCTACTCTATGACTCAATGGTTATAAGAATTCAATCTCAAAATACTTTGGTTCTGAGGTGTGTCTGCTGAAAATTCTTATATATCTAAGCTCAGAAATTAAAGCGACGTTTTTTAGATTTTTATTTTTATTTTAAGACGCTTAAGTTGAAAATGAAATAATACGATGTATGGCAGTTTGGCATTGTTCTTTGTTCTACAAGAGGTAGATTAAAAACACGCTTACACAATGCGACACTCACGTGGCGGACACAGAAAATAATAAAATTAAACACCGAAGACCCGAGAACAAACATTCATATGCCAAATAAAATCTGCCCCAGCCGGGAATCAAACCCGAGACCGACAGCGTTTGTTTATTTTTTATATATCATCCTACGTAGACTCCAGTCATTATACATATACAATTAGAAATGCATGTGAACCGAGAAAGCAAAATTTTGGATATAACGTGAGGGGGAAGGCTAGCTATTCTAGCTAGTCGTTATTAGAATAGCAAAGTCGGTAAGTCTGTGCCCAGTTTCGATTTAGCCGCTCGCACGGTTGTATCTACGTCAAAACGGATACAACCGCGGCATAGGTACACATAAGAAATCTTGGTCGACAATTTGAAGTTAAGCTTTTCTAGACTCCCCCCATGTTATATCCAAAATTTAGCCTTCTCGGTTCACAATTAGAGAAAATAATCATAATTAGAGAAAATGTAAAGAAGAAAAAAGAATGTGAATTGTGTTGACACATTAAGTACTGCTATTATAACGTGTCGTAGTCTATGGTTAAGTCATAAGTAATGAATGTCGTGTCGTGAGCTACGGCGACGTCAGTACTACCTACGGGCCATTGCCACGAAGGGCACCACTCGTGTGATGGTGTTGTTGGCCGGGTGCGACTTCGTTCGAGTGGTGCGAGACCCATCGCGGCGATATGACGCTGGGAGCGATGGCGACTGCGACGGCGATGGGCGATGGGCGTGCTCGGGCCAGGCGGGCGGGCGGTAGGAACCAGGCGCATCTCGCGCACGTTCGCGCCTCCGCCTTTTGTTGCACACACGCATCCTCATGCACTGCTGGGACACGCCTCTCGACCCGGAAATTACCGGCTGCGGCTGTCGGATGCGGCCACAGCTCGCCTGACTTGCGGGTCGCAGGCACGCGTCGCCTGCTGCGGTCCGTTGCAACTGACGTTGTCCCGTCGGAAATTCGGTGTCGACTCGGTCGATTGGAAATGTCCCGTAACCCAGATTCCAATATTTTCCCTCATGATCATCCAATTTACTATGATGAATCCCTTCCGTCCGCGTCATCGCACGAACACCCGCCAAAAGAAAACAGTGCGGCTGATAAGGGAGACTCTATATTATCAGTCTTTTCAAAACTTTGCACTTATTCTTTCCTATTTCCTGTCAATAACAACAACGACAAAGATGAAGGCAGTAGTGATATGGCAACATACGCGTATGGCTTCAATAGTAAGTATCTAAAACTTTTCAGGCAGTTGGTTTTTTTTTGTTTTACTTTTAATTCTGTACTTGCGATATTTCTACAGCTTTAATATCGATAAAAGTTTGACTTATAACTATTCATGAAATTATTTGGTACTACTACAAACGAAACAGAAATATTTGAAGTTAGCCAGCTGAAGCAACAAGTATCAACTTCATGTAATTGCGGCAAACTGTGTATGGGTGAATAAAAATGTATCTAAGTAAAAAAAAGAATGTTTCCATCTATCTTATATATAGAGCTATTTTTTATCTGAAGTAATAGATTTTATTAACCACGCTTTGCTTCGGAATTTTTTACACCTTGGATTACATTATTGGACTTTTATTAAGGATCTCTAATTTTTTTGATAATATAATATAGCCTATGCCACACGGCGATAGTGTATGTTCCCAACAGTGAAAGATATTTTCAAATCGGTTCAGTAGTTTCGGAGCCTATTCAATGCAAACAAACAATCAAATCTTTCCTCTTTATAGTATTAGTATAGAAAACAGTTTGAAGGTTAATAGGGAATATATGAAAATAGAAAGCATCTATCTGAGTTCTGGTAAACTGTAATTTATAATATACATACATAGGATAGGTACTAGGCCAGCTACTTATTCTGCGGAAACAACAGACGCAATTAGTTATAAATTAACGAAAAGGATTATGATATATTAAAAAATAAAACAGTATATTAATTTATACTCTCAACAGAACCTAAATTTTTACCCGCCACAACAAAGACAAAGTAAGCGCGTTATAACATAAGGTAACATCACAACTTTTACATTTATAATATTCATAGGATTAACAGAAGTTTTACTTTGCTTGTTACTTATTAATTTATATTTTGAAATTAGGTCCTACAGTTGTTATCCATCTAATAAATTAATATAATATATGTATACATGTATATGCATCGCAACTACACCATTCCCGATTCGATATCCACTACAAGTTGTTCACAAGTACCTGTGTTAGCAGACATTTTTGTTCGCCTCAGTTGATTCTAGTAGCTGAAGCTGCAGCAAATAATATTTTATATCTCTACTGCATTGTACATCGAAGTCTGAAGTTGTGCTCAAGCTCCCGGTTACTGAAGTTAATTAGCATTAGAGACTTGAGTGAGCTTAACCTAAATCCTTTATAATCCTATGGGTTTATCCTGCATTCATTCTGCGTTCATAAATATATACAGGCTGTTTGCGCTGCAGTAACTTCTTAACGACTACACCAATAGGGATGTTGACACTAATTATAAATTAATATAAATTTACGTCTAAAATATTAGTGGTAACATTTAAAGGCCTAATATATGATTCTTTTATTGAAATCAATCACAATAAATTAAATATCATTAATTTAAAATGTTAAAAAATGTACTCACTGTCACGTGACCTCAAACGCCATTTTGAGAATATGACGTCATTGGAACAATTTTGGAAATTCAACAAACTTAGTAGACAGATAGTATTGAATATAGTTTAGTGACGTCACGTGACGTTTTTGGTGGAAAATTTGATAGTGATTTTTATTTATCAATTTTTGTTTTTAAATTGAAGATTATTATTTTTATAATATTTTTTTCGTGAATATTGAGGTTCTATCTATAAAATAAAATTGAATCCTAAAATTAGTGGACATCCCTATTAGGTCATACTAGCACAATATTTTCTTTCTCTTAAAACAATGGTTTGAATTCTTACTAGAATGTGGTAAACAGCACTGTTATCAGTTATTATCACGTCAGTCGTCAATAATAGTTCTATCCTAAGACGCGTATGATATTTTTTTACTGGACTGCCAAGGAAAGGTTATGTTTTTCGCGCGTATCTTGTATTCTAATAATGCATTATAAGTATCAAATTAAAAAGCTCACCATGAGGAATTCAAAAAGGTATAATTTTATCATGATAAAGTTTTTTTAACAGCAACCGCTTTTTCTAATTTTTTAATTTATACCAGTTTTATTTGTTTGTTGTTTTTACCCGACTGCGCTACAAGGAAGGTTATGTTTTTCGAGTGCATGTATGTATGTATTCGTCTTAATTATGAAAGTGACACTGGGTATATCAAAATTTAAAAAAAATTGGCCGATTTTTGGTGCAATATTATGCCTTCAACATATTTTTTTCTCAAAACCTATCTTGTGGGGTATCATTCAATAGACATTCAAAAGTGATGTTTAGGTTCCTTTTTTCATCATTTTTAATTTTAAGTTACAGTTTAGTTTTAACCAAACAAGATTTGATTGGTTGAAGAATGGGCCCCGTTAATCCTTCTATGGTGTAGTTGTTCCGTATTACTTTTAACAACATTCTATACTACTGGGCTTGTATTTTTCTTTTTAGTTTATTTTATGCAGTCGGGTTTTTTTGTTTTTTTTTAATTTTATATTACAGTCTCAGACCAGCTACAAGTCGCAAGTTGTTTCTCTCATTTACGAAGTTTACGAACAAACGATGAAGGTTATCAATGTCATATAGCTACTGAAAATTATACTGGTATGAAGTTCATATTATGAGGTATGCTCGTTTTAATATAATATTATGTTCAACATTGTTTTGATGGCCAGTAAGTATCATGTGCGTGCGTATAAAATGCGCGTAACACAAAACAGATGCGTGAGTCACGGCAGAATCCGCTTGCGCCACGCGTGGTCCGGTGGCTGGAGGCTAGGGCAACTGCCATCCCTTACGCTGTCTCTACAGCTCAATATGTTTTTTATTGGATATTTTATGTAAAAATATACGACGTATCTCGAAGAATTAAACTGCGGTTGAAATTTTGATTCGGTGATGTTGGTATTTGGAATACAATATCAGGAATCAAAGAAAATTCTTATATATATTATAATAATATAAAATATAAAAGCCTTGTATTTAGTATGAATGGTACAATAAAATGGAAATTTGCCTGCACAAGGCGTTTGTAACGTACAGTTAACCTGTCAGTGACAGAACAGTATATTCAGTTCACCAGAGAGCGATCGCTCCAATACGTAGTTTGAAGTTAGTAGTGATGTCCATTGGGAGTTGGGACCGAAGCCCGTGCCGGTCACATTAAATTCGATTCGCGATCGGTTCGATCGCATGCGGTAACCAATGGGACGTGCGTTCGCGGCCGCTACCATATTTGAAATTGAATAGGAACTCGCACGGGTCTTGCACAATAATGACCGTCTAGTGGTCCCGTGGCCCGCGGTCGAGTCAAGCCACGAGCGGGTTCGCGTTGCGAATACGGTTTTAATGGTGTCTCTAGTGTCAATGGACAAGTGCCATGGTGAGTGTCTTTCACGTTGATTGACAACCTAATGTTTTTAACAAGGCCATTGATTGTATGTGTTCAAAAAGTTGTATCTCTGGCTGTATCGTGTCGTGTCGTGTCGTCCGTGTCGTGGACATGAAAGGTGAATGCCAGGTTTTTGGTGTTTATCACTCGCTTTGTGTTACAACTATGTACTATTATGTCCTCTGTGATCGTGTAATAATATTAGTGTGGTAAAGTTATGTTAAAATTTACATTGAGTAATCTTAATAATTTTTGTCGTTTTCGATTTCGACTGGATTTAACAGAAATTGAGTTGAAAATTAAAAGAAGCGTAGCGTAGGTCAACGTTGTAGGAACTCTTATAACTTCCAATAAAAGTCGTCTCGTCTTGTTCCGGCTGGGGGCTTGAGAACTAGTTCTTTCTTTCTTTTTCTTCTCTCTTTCGTAGACGTAACGTAGCCTGCAATAAACTAACAGCATTTCTATGGTCAAGTTAATTTCAGTGGAAAGTATGGGAACCTTTCAACAGTCTTAGTAGCAACTTTACCGTGCAAAATGCAATAGAATTCGCTAGTACCACTTGGCGAAGCATGCCATGGGGAGATCAGTGTGTGTACTGTAGTGTGTGGAGTGCTCGGTTGATTATATTTGTCAAACGAGACACGCGATGAATATTCAACCAGGCAGACTGAATCTCCCTTCGCTGCTTCCATGTCAATAGTAATTACATTTGTCCATTGCAATGATAATGGCCTGTTTTATTTCTTTGTCCATTCATACTAACATCTAACATTACAGGTGACCCTAATGCTATAGTGTAGTGACAAAGTTTTACAAAAGAAAATAAGAATAACATCAAAATTCACATTAAAGGAATCTGAGCATATATTTATGTTATACAATTTAAAACCCAATTTCACAATAAAAATGCACGTATAATACCAAATGATCCTCCCCCTCCTCTTATCTCTTATCTCCTCCTTTTGATCTTAGGAAATTCCAAAAACTCCCGGATCCGAAGCGAGGTAACCCTGCACGAGATCCCGGTACCGATCATGATCGAGGGCGGTCTCCACTTTCACTTTGGCCCTGCACATAGAGAACGCTTCGTAAACGCACGTTTCCTTACTTATTTTATAATTTTTATATAACCGATAGGTATTTCTCCTGAATAAATATCAGTTTTGACGAATACCATATCGGTTGCGTAGCACTAAACGTATTATGTGCCAGTGTCAGAATATGCGAGTTTTTGTTTATTATTTCTTTAACAAACAGATGGGCCATTTAATCAGGTACACCAAAAAGGCTTTATTGATGTTTGTTCGGGTCAAAACGGAAGCCAGAGACACTTATTTTTACTCTATAACACTACGACTAAAACAAGTTAAAAACATTTCACACAACACACAACAAGAGCAGAGTGCAACACGAGCAGAGGAGAGTTGCCTTGGTGTCGATATAGATAGATCCCTTAAAGCGACTGTTTTTTCACAAGCTGAATCTTACATAATGATTGCGAAGGAACAGGTAAATCTGAAATTCCGTGCCTGGTCGCATCTAACAAGAACGCCCGTCATGCTGGTAGAATTTCAGGGCGGAAAATACCTAAAATGAGATCTGTCTTTTGCATTAAGTTAATTAACTTCGATTCGTTGACACTTATATAACATTTAACAAAATTAATGTAATAAGGTTTTACGACGATATATGACGAGTAGAGAGGTCTGCTCGCTAAATTTCGAGCGTTTGAGACGCCCGCGCCGCGGCGCCGACAAGTTCAACATACTGTCTAAACAAAGCTTCATTCATAAATGATCGTACTCTCGTGTAAACGTTCGTTGAAGCGTGACTAGGGAGGCGACTCGCGGTACGGCTTGTGGAATATTTGTATTCTCTATTTATCATGTGCAACAGTGCAAATAAAACCGATTACACGCTCCGATATAATAAATACTGGATAAAACTTGACGCGCGGTGAAATCCGCCCATGACTTAATGAGTTTCATTCGAGATTACTGATTAGATTTTTATGTCCGAATAGACAAAAAGCTACCTATATATTGATGGTGAGATATGATACAAACTTGGATGAAGGGCGAAATCGATTTATATGTAGCCATCTTAAACATTTCATTGATATTCGTTTCGCTTGAAATATAGAAATATCATCTACTAGCATCACCCGTCGCCGCGTTCGAAGTTAACTTCTCAAACAGAATTATTTATTGTCTTCATGTTATTTATTCGTGACGGTAGTTAGTACAGTCCCCTGCTAAGAAAAGTAACCCATCTGTTTGTAAATATATATACGTACAGCAACGTATGTATCTGTTGCCTTTGATACAACCTTGTACGACGTCGTCGTGTGACGTCACACCATTCATTCATCGTGGCATAGGTATAGATTGATCTTGCGCTATTTAACAAAATATGTGGGTAAGTCAAAGTTTTTTTGAAATTCGTTTTTTGTTTTCTCGGAAAACAGTTCCAAAGGTTACGCTCGTTAGCTTCCGTATTTCTGTATTCCGTATTCTATATTATCTAGAAAATCATGGTTCGATTAACCGTTTTCTTGAAAGCCAAGATCAGTTCTTTGGGAACAAAATCGAGGCATCAGGATGATTGTCAGAAAGCTTGGTGTCCAGGTTATTTCACTAACTAATCATTATACTTAATACATAAAATATTAATCACCATTATTTAGAATAATTAGTTTAATATTTTTTATCGTGAATCACTCACACATAAATTAATGATTGTTCAAAATATCGATGTTTTACATTTTAACTTTCAACATTTTTTAAATATTTTTACGATAAAATATAAATAAATAATAAGACATGGTGTAAAAATTATTACGATCGATTCAGTTACTGATTCTGAACAAACTACTTTCAGGTGTCGTATATACTAAGAATAACGTCCTTATATTAATAACTTAAATCACAGTCTTAAATCAAAAAATAAAACAAACAAAAACAACTAATTAAATATTAAAGTTTTCATGACAGGATTCGAACCTCAGACTTTATGAATAAGACCTGTGTGTCGTCCTCTGTGCCACCCTAATGGTGTGACGTCACACGACGTCTCCCTTATCGATGCTTATTTATGTAAACAGCCGGCAAACGAGCTGACGATCCACCCAAGCGGCTATCGTCGCCCATGAAATTTAAGAAAATAAATAAATAATTAATTAAAAAAATAATTATTAAATAAATAATTGAAGATTATATTGAAGATCGACAAAATCGGGCGCGGTCGGCGGTAGTTGGATGGGTGACCGCTAGTGGGAAACAATCTTGAGCGTTTCCGTGCTTTGGAGGGCACGTAAAGCCATCAGTCCCGGTTGTTATCATTAGATAACACTCGTTAAGCCATGTCGGAGGCCCTCGGGCGGTTTGAAAACTTCCGACACTCGGGTTGGCCACTAACCCCTCCACCGATCCGCACTGGAGCAGCGTGGTGGAGTACGCTCTAGGCCTCTTCAAATGGAGAGACCCGTGCCCAGTAGTGGGCCATTAATGGGTTGAAGCCAAATAAATAATTTCTTGACTTCTTGTCAGTCGATCACATGAATTGAAAGTGAAATGTGTAATAAAATATAAATTGTAATTTAGCCGCATCGAAGAGACAAAAACCAGTTTCCGCAAAAACAGGTCGACACGTAGCTACAAGATCGTATCAAAGGCAACAGATATGTTGCTGTACGTATATATATGTATTTACAAACAGATGGGTTACTTTTCTCAGCACGGGACTGTACAATATTTATGCTCATCAGTTGGCGTGCGCGAAATTAAAATTCTGTTTTTTATTTCCATCTACGAAATATGACTGGTTAGATCAGTGGTCAAAAAATATCAATATTGGCAAAGTTCATCTATCATGCAGTGTATCAAAGTAATGCATTAATTATTTTTAAATTAAAGCTTATCTAAACGTATCACTACATTCATTAATTGTTAGGCGATACGAAGTTCGCCCGGTCAGCTAGTATATATAAATAATTGAAACTGCTCTGAAAGTTAAACTTAACTTTCAGAGCACTTATGTAACTACATAAGTTATAAAAAGACGGAACTTCAGGAGAGTTAATTATGCCTATACTAAGTATTTAGGTAGGTAGGTACATCAAGTAAGTGGTTTGGATCTAGAAGACTAAATAGGTACATTGTTTTAAAATCTCTGGAAATAACATCGTAACTTAATATAAAGTAAATTGTTTTAAGATGTTGTCGGGCAAAGTTTATTGCATTATTTTCTCGGAGCCAGTTTACGAGGACGCCTTCATACTCATTTTAAAGTGCACAACTGCACATGGTTAATATATGAGTGATTACGAAACACATGCTCAACTATAGGTCATCGGAATATTGTACACTTGCTAACTTACTTTTGAAGTACTGAAATATTATTGTAACTTGTAATGTGTTATATTGTAACTTGAATAATTTTTCGTGATGTTCTAAAATGGTCGATTTTAAATGTAAAGTATAATTATTTTATTACTCAATCATTTTAGCAGCAAAATATTTTTGTGGCAGTTACATGACTTTATCTTCAATAGTGTAGTATATTTACATATTGTGAACATATTCATTAACCAAACATATTCCGTCATAGCTTCCATATAGCAGTCAATATTAATTATAAAGTACGTTATTTGATTCAGTTCAATTTTATTACTATACAAACCAAAAGTTCACTGATTTCCGAATACAAAAATCTATGCAAAAACATTACATTATTGTTAGTGGGGCAACTCAAGACCCACTAATATGCAGAGTGCGTAGCCAGTAGAAATTATAAGAAATATGGTTTACTGGTAGTTGAATAAAGATATAGTTTAGTTATAACTTAAGTTAATTTTATTCATATTGACATCAGAATAATGAGATTTTTTAAAAAACAGTGACAAGTAAAAAACAATGGACAAGTAGAAAAATAAACTTATAAAGAACAAAAAGATTGCATCAAAAACTGAACACTTTTTTTATTCTAACACTCCTCCTTAAGTTCATATCTTCATTTATATTTCATATATATTTCATCCATATTCATATATATTTCATCCATCACACACACAACACCCATATTCAGTGCACACCACGTGAACTTTCCTTTCAACAATGGTTTTGTCAAAGCATCTGCAATTATATGAGCTGTTTCTACAAATCAAGTACAATATGCTCATGCTCGACGGTCTCCCTTATAAAATGGTGTCGCACATTTATGTGCTTTGTACGTTGATGTTGTACAGGGTTCAGTGCAATGGCCACAGCAGACTGGCTATCACTGAACATTTTCATTGTTGCCTCAGCTTGACCAGTGATTTCTGAGTACAATCTTTTTTGGAAAATTCCCTCCCTAGCAGCTTTAGACATTGCCATATATTCAGCTTCCGCTGTGGATAGAGCAACTCTCCTCTGTTTTCTGCTTTCCCAAGAGATTGCAGCTCCCATATGCAGAAAAACCATACCCGAGTATGATCTCCTACCTATCATAACAACTGGCATGACTCGCATCTACATAACCCTGCACTTTACTCATTCCTGTCCTCTTGTACTGTAGTCCTAGGCATTTAGTACCCTTCAAATATCTCAGCACTCGTTTTGGTGCTATCCAGTATTCCTCAGCATAGCATGTGTTAAACTGCCTAAGATAATTAACTGAATGTGCAATATCTGGCCTCGTGCAAACAGATGAGTACATCAGTGAACCAATTAAATTCTGATATGATATATTAAATTTACCTCAAAACACTGGTGGGTTGACACCATCGTCACCGCATGACGTTTATAAAATGTCATTCCTATTCATACAGCAGTTGTCTTATTAACCATAGAGAGGCGCGAATGATATTTTACTGAGTGATTCGATCACTACGTAATACAACGCTATTTTCTGGCAGGATTCCATATAAGAGGCGAAATTCATTCGCGGTATACTTGTAGCTGGCAGCTGACTTCGTTTACATTAATAAATAATTGATATGGAAAGCTTGATATGTTCTAAAATGTGAGTGTGCAGCATGTAGCCCGTGTGCCAGGAACGTGCGGCCCGAGGACCGATCAGCTACCGATCGCATAGTATTGCATTGCAGACATTTGCGTACATGATATTTCACCGCATTAATTTAATGCAGACGCTCATATTATAGAACAAAAGGAAAGGTGTATATGCATGTAAAGAAAATTATCAATCATTTTCAGCACAATATAATAATTCATGACATCTGATTTCTTTGCGCATTTCATTCAGCTTGTGGTCATGTACCTTCCATAACACGTCACAATTTTTGATGACGTTAGTTAGCACTCGTTATTATTTTACTGTTTTCAATAGGTCAGTTGTACATTAAAATTAATTAACACTTTATTATATTTACCATGATCACAATCTGCTTAATGTTAAATCCTCTCTGATATCTGAATAAGAAAAGTATGTGTCAGAGAAAGAAGAAAAGTCTTAACACAATAATAATAATCGTTATTGACTGTATTGGAGAACATGTCCGTATCCCGGCAGGTATGGTCCAGGTTTAGCCATAGAGCATGGTTATCGTGACGCAAACGGTTCGGAATTCAACCTTAACATTGCTACGGATGAGCGTAGTAGACGCCGTTTAAATATAGCTTTGTCGATCTGTACGATCTGTACGCAACGCAGCCCATGACACAGCGCGCCACTCGGCCACTGGGTTAGGTTAACCGATGTTTTGGATTATTACGCAGTACGCAGTACGCACACGTGTCATCGCAATTTTGCTGTTGTATTATTGCCCTTAAAGTAGTGCAGGGTACTTACGATTGCGACCGTACAAGCAGGTGATTAAAGGGGATATTATGAGATGATTACTTTTCTCAAAAATCTTTGGTTTTAATTTTACTATAACTTAATTGGATTTGTGGGAGATTACACCCAAGACTAAAACGATATCTATCTACCTATTTCATTGGATCATTTATTTTCGTACAGCTGTGGTTCAAATGAGCGGTTTGCATTAAAGGGAAAACAGCTCGAATCCTAGCCTACTTCGTAGAGCGCGAACAAGAATCCCCCGCGGGCAATTTGTTTACGTCTCATTTCTCTATTCGTCGTTTAATGACAAGCCTGACCTCGATGTCACGTTACCCCTTTTAAAAGTGATTCTAAGCTACGTAGACAGCTACCTACTACGAATACCTAGTTGAAACCTGTAAGGAGCAATCCACTAAAAAGTTCAACCTCTAACGCCTAACTTTATATCTACCTTATTACACTTTTGGGTTTCCCGCAGGCAAATGCTACCTTGCCGAAATGATTACTGCCTTTTATATTATGGTTTATGCTATTCTTATGAGTATTCTTGATTTAATTAAGCTGGAATTTCAATAAAAAGTAGACAGTGGTAGTTGGAATTTCTAAACTAGGTCAGTAGATACTTAATTTAATGAAACAAATATAACAATTGAACGAAGTAAAACATTTCAAATGTTTCTCCTATGATTAATTATTCAGCGCGGAATAGAATCATAAGCAAGGTCGCTGTAATAATCACAATGAATGCTCAGGCTCACTGATCCGGATTTAATCTGCGATGATCAAGACGGTCCCTATTACCGGCCGGGCGCGCGGGCGGCCGCTCCGAGCTCGCCTGCCCTATTCTCATTCAGGAGCTGTAGCGTGGTGTTGGGAACTTGGGAAACATGCAATCAATGAACATTCAATGTACATACATACATACCTATATCACCACACGACGAAACGTGTTTTACGCCACTATGGTACTTTGTATCTGTTTGTTATCCTTAAAATTAGGTACCTATTCGTTTTTCCGGCATTGTCCTTTTTTATGGAAAAGTATAATTGATTTGCCATCTACTGGTAGCGTAATTTTTAGTGTAGATTTCGATTCATCATGTCAGTTCCTATTGCCGCCGATTTACGAGTATAACAAACATGAAGAACGATTGAGACTATCTAACCACAATGTTATTATTCAGCAATCACTACAACGCGTATCGTGGTGTTGTGAGAATATAACAATTGGGCCGGACGCCAAACGTTTTCACACGTTCAAGACAATCTGTTGCAAATAGAATATAGAATTTGATAATCGTTTCGGTTTTTCCAACAAAAGAAGGGTAATCGCCTTTGTTCAGCGTCCTTTTTGTCTCTAAACTTGCTTAGGAAAACTGTCTGCCTTTTGTAACAAAAACACAGCTAGGTAGGTACATATTTACTTAATTTATATTTTTTCCAACTGTATTTAGAATAAATAATTTATTTAAAAAATGCAGTTAAAGCAGAACATGAGTAGTATTGAGTAGTGCCCCTAATAATTTGGCCAGTGACGAAGAAAAATACCATTCTGGATTACGTAATTCCTGTATTTACAAGCTACCACGCCCATCCATACGTCAAAAACCATGCTGATTTCTGCCAGTCCAGAAGTTACTGGCTACTTACATATTTATTGATCGATTTGATTGGTTGTTACTTATTTATTGATCTGTGGGCCAGGTAGTGTAATTATCCAATCGGTCTATGGTGCTGTGTGATCCGTGGAATAGTTAAACGATAGAATAGAGAATTAGGTTAATAGACTAGTGTTCGATAAATGAGTAAAACTTAGGTCATAACCTCAGAAATAGGAAATAAGTGTGCTTTTGGGTCATAGGTATAGGTACGCGCAACGTCCATAGGCCCAAAGTACCTTGGGGGTAATATTGATGAATGTAATGGTTTGGTAAATGGGTACGACAGACAAATAAGACGCAGTAGTGATGCTTGCGAACCGCTGTTACCTTCCAAATTGTGCAGTGAACAATAACGAACCCTACGGCGAACGTAATAGGATCAGAAGAGCTTAGACAGCTTAAATTCAGCTAGCACGGTATCGTGTGAAACAGCAATCTCGATACGATAATTACCCGATAGAAGCTATTAGTAAAGCCTTTGTTCAAGAATAGAGTGAAATGGAATGTATTTTCGTGTTTGTTTGTTCTACAACAAAACAACAAACAAACTAGTTCATTTAATCCTAAATATTGTATTCCAACGGTCAATCGTTACTAGTAAAGTTAAAAGGAAGAGAAATGGGTGACCGGCTGACCGATAAAACGGATATCTTCTGAGCGCCTCTGAACGTTTATTAAATAGTCGGTCTCTATTGTTGTTATTTGATAGCATTCTCGTTAAGCTGTCTCGTTAGCGAAGCCTCAGGTCTATTGTACGATAGTGTCCTGCGGGCTCAGCTAATGCAAATTATATTACCGGGGTATTGGTTTTGTATCGACGATGATTTAGCTTCTCCTCTTAATGTTTTGAAGAGGCTACTAAAAAGTGATGGCATTTGTTTTAATTAAACCTTAGTTTTCCTTTATCTCGTTAGTATACATAGTTAAAAAAAATTTAATAATATCGCAAACTGTCATTACACCCTTTCCTATACATAAATTGTCGCAGGGAAATGATGAAAACAGGGATTAAACGAAGTCCACGAATATTTTTGCAGCGTTGACTGTCCATTACTTACAATTTTCATTCATGGTATACATTCGCAATATAATTAGCAATCAACGTTGTCACGAGCATAGTAATCGAGAACCAGTCAACTGTAAACCAAATAGAAAAATAAATTTTCTTTAGTAACAATACCAGGAAAACATTGAACTTAATCTATACTAATATTATAAAGAGGAAAGATTTGATTGTTTGCATTGAATAGGCTCCAAAACTACCGAACCGATTTGAAAAATTCTTTCACTGTTGGGAAGCTAAACTGTCCCCGGGTGACATAGGCTATATTATATAGATATAATTTGTTTTTACTAATTTTCCCAAAGCGAAGCGAGGGCGATTTCCTAGTAAATAATAATGTACGAGTATAATTACCTACTACCAAAATTCGCAGAGCTGATATTTATATCTGATCATTTCATTATGCATGTAACATTTATCAATTGTGGAATATTGGAAACATTAATATATTAAATTTTCTTGTATCTACGAGTGTATTAACTCAATTTCAAACTAAGTGTGGCGACGACGTCTGAAGTGCGCCCGGCTCGCGCGGGAATGCAAAGAACGCCGGGCATCTGTGCTACTTCATTTAATATTATATTGATATGTCATTTTCTTACTCGTACGATACAAAATCTAATAGTTGCAATAAAATATTGTATTTGCGAAACAGAATTCTTACAACAATCTCCATATTTATTAGTTATACCATGAACGTAATATCTCGATCCGCTGCGGAAAACATATTCCTTACGTTTATTTTTATTAGTTATTGAGGTCGAATTGATACAGTTTAGACTTGAGACACATTTTTCACAGGGATGATGGATCTTACTTATTCTAGGTCTCAAATTAGTGGCGCTGTTGTGTAGTTATTATATAATAGATATAATAATATATTGATTTAAGATGAACGTACCTGTAATATATGTAATTATGTACGTATCATATTAAGCGACACATTTCCTGTCAGTATAATTTGATCAGGTTAGTCATTGTCTGCGGTAGTAAATAATAGCCAGGTGAAATTTTTTCTAGAGTTGAACATTGACTCGATATGAAGCCGGCTTACGTAGTTTTGAACCTTTTATCGAAACTCTAGCAACTATTATGTATTCTGTGACTACATAAAAGTCTTTATAAAGTTCTATGAAATATGACTAAAGTGTAAACTTAAGCTTATACATTAAATAATCCTTTTATCATAAATATGATTTATAGGTAACTGAATTTTAATACCTTACTACTAGAGATGCGCCGAATATTCGTTTGGTATTCGGTATTCGGCGTATTCGGCATATTTTTTACTATTTGTATTCGGCCGAATTATTCGGTTTTGGTGCCGAATATATTCGGTTCGAGTATTTCTATTTTCTTGGCTACATGACACGGTATAAAACTAAAAGACAAAACTTTTTATGTCAGATTTATGTTACATTATAAGTCAAAGAAATCCTATGAAGAATGTGTTGAATAAAGTCAATAAAATAAAGCAATCAAACTCCAAATCAACATTTATTTTGAAAAATCAAATCAACTTATTTATTTCTTAACTTAGTAACTTATATAGTCAACATTTATTTTAAACATTTTTAAACATATTTACAAGCATTTATTTTTAAACCTCAAAACCATATTTTTGGTAAATGGTAATGGTCAACCGAATAATTCGGCCGAATATCCGGTTCGGTAAAGATTAAAACGAATAGTATTCGGTATTCGGTTATTCGGTGAAACCACTATTCGGCGCATCTCTACTTACTACTATACATATTATTTTGAGGTAAAGAGTCATATTTAGCGTTTCCTTATTACATTTAATTTTAAAGTTGGTACATATTCGTGTGTAGCGCCTACTGTCACTATGTTTCGATGAATTCTTCACATTCAGCGTCGTGTGAAGTGAATCACTTCATCATGAAAATTCTTACAATAGCCAAAAGCAGAACCTGCACAGTCGATATGAAATGAAATGAAATGAAATGAAATGAAATAATCTTTATTCATGTAGGTATCACTGATACTCTTATGCACGTAATTTTTTTTAATCTACCAGCTTTTCGGAAAGGTGCTTTGTCATGGAGGAGAAGAAAAGCCGTAAAGAAACTCCTCAGCACATCTTTTAAAAATAAAACTTATATCTATTACAAAAATAGGTATTCTTTAACCTGTGCAGAACAGGTTGCCTAGCTAGTCATTTCCAAGCATCCTTGTCATTTAAATATTCATTTATGCTATAGTAGCCCTTGCCTAAGAGCTGAGCCTTTACACGTTTCTTAAAAGATTGCACCGGTAAGTCATGTATTTGTTTTGGGACTTTATTATAAAATTTTATACCTAGTCCCATAAAAGAACGTTGCACTTTAGAAAGACAATTTTGTCATTGTTTGTACGTTTATTGTTGTACCGAAATGTTACAATTCTTTTAATCAATATTATTTAAGGACTCGTATACATAATAAACCAACACTAATCTTCTACATTAAGTTAGCAATATTTATCATGTACCGTTATTTATTTTGAATTAAGTTAAAACTAAGTGTGACCATTATTACAATAGAACATTTCTTCCACAGATTCCTCTTCGGATCCCGCCGTAAGCGCCGCGAGCCCTGGGAAGCAGCGTCGCGGATTTAGTGGGTGAGTACCCAACTACCCACACCCATATAACTCTCGAGACTACAAGACGCTTAATAATTTTGTGTTATTAATTCAGTCATAATAAAATTATCTCCGTTCCATATAACAAACCCGACCTGCCAACAGATGGTTTCGTTTAAAAACAATAGTCTTATCATGTTATATCTGTAGCAAGTGATTCGTTGTCGTTTCCCATTAGTCACAATTTATCTTTACAGTACGTTATCTCATTCTTTCGGTGATAGCATCCTCAGTCGTATTGTAGTTTGGTCGCGACGTAACGCATTTGTAAAATGTACGACGAACGGGCGATCCCCTCGCCAGCCTGTCATCGCCACACAGATTGCTGCTGCCGAATATTAAGGTTTCAGTTTCATCCATTTATGGGGTTGTGTCAAGTGATAAAGATAATATTCATTCATTATTAAGTGATTGAATAGTGTGCTATTCTATTCTATTAATTCTACGTACAATGGCCCAACTTAGAGGCTAAGTACGGAAACTGGAGCCCATCACCATAGTGCGCTATTCATCAACGATTTTGACGGATTATGATATGAATTAGATATTTTCTAAACCAAACCTTAAAGTTGAGAGAGAAAGCTATTGACTGTATGTTCCATTTCATGATAATGTATGCGATATTGTATAGTCAGATGCTATATAGGTAGGCATTGTATGGTGCTAATAACAGTTTTCTCTAAGACACGATTAGATTGATATATATGTATTTTTTTGAAAGATCGATTATTTTAGGGAAATATTCAGTTGAGAAAAAAAATATACGGGTATAAAATAGTTTAACATGTAAACATTAATATTTATTCCTTCATAAAGAAACCTACCTCGTTGTTACGTGTGGGGTATCGAGATGAATTTCCGAACGTTCAATTTCCGACCGGGCATGCCACCCACGATATAGTAGAGAATCTCAGTACGGGTTTCAACCGTGAACGTTTATGTTGAATTAATATTAAAGCTACTCAAACAGTCAAAGCAAAAAAATAACAATTTTATTGATCGTACTCAATAAAATTCTACTTAAGTTCTATGTTAACTCTTAACTTAAATTCAATATGATTTGTGGCTATCTGAAGCGAGAAATTGTCCATAGTAATACCACACATCACCTATTATGAACGTGTTAGCCGGCTGATTGAATATCAGTTTCAGTCGATACAGTTTCATCTAAGCTATTCTGATATACATAGCGTTTTGTCTAGTGTCAGGCCACGCGCAATATAGGGTTCCGAAGTAGTAAGTTTATTATTACTTATTAACTACTTAATTATGCTAACATATCCGTGATGGTTTTCTTTGTATAGTCATCGTATAATCTATTTTGACAATTTTTCACTTGTCCAAATACAACTTTAGTTAGCAATGGGGGGGGGGGACACTTGACTTTAAGCAAAATTAACACTTTGAAGCCAAATATTTCGCAAACGAACCCTTAAATCAAAAAATGGTTTTAGGAGTCAAAATCAAAGTCAAAATATTTCATATAGGTATCACTGATACACTTAGACCTATAATATTTTTGAAAGACCTTTTCAACGATATTCCATACTATTGGGTACATAACAAACGGGTACGAAAAAAATATATTTTTCAATACTTTGTTCTACGATTTTAGTTTTAATAGAAAGAAAGAAAGAAAAGAAAGAAAGAAAAGATTTATTTCTGACACACACAACGTAATTCAGGTAACTTATTTAACTTAATTATGAACTATGTTACAATGTTCGCGTGTGTTGTGCCAGAGAATGGTACCCACTCAGCGTATTGCCGTAGCGTTTGCCACGGCGCTGATTTTCAGTGGGCCCTTCTGGTGACTCACAGGCGACAATGTTTTTTTTTTTATTTAATAAATATGTATATCCATGCCAAATTACAGTTTATTAGCACTAAGGGTCTCGACGCTAAGCCTCGGACAGACGGACGGATATGACGAAACTATAAGGGTTCCGATTTTACTTAGGAACCCTAAAAACCAATTATAACTCATATAAATGATTGAAATGCAGTAAATTCTATTATAGTTACTTTCTATTCAAAAGCACACAGTAAAAACTATTTTCATCTAGTGAAATTCCAGCTAAAATTATTGAAAAATCTTTCGTGGCATTATGTTCCACCAATTTAATGTTATATTCGACGTAAAATAATGCACTGTTTTAGTATACGTATAGGGTATTTTCCGAAAATATTATGTAAACATCCATTATTTTTAGCGTATTTATCATTAAACATGTGAATTACAATAATGTAATATAATATTGAAGAACAGAAATATCTAACAGAAAAAAAATACCACCACAACTACATTAAAAAGTAAAAGGGAATCTTGAAAATTGTCATTCGCACGCACGTATTATGAAAGCTCTACAAGTTTCTCGCTACGCATGATACGCATTTTTCTTTTATACCCTTTCAACGATTTTCTGTTCATTCCTTTGTGTGTGTGTGTGTGTGTGTGTGTGTGTGTCTGTGTGTGTGTTTGTTGCGGCAGCATACTCACTTAGTATTTGGTTATCGGCTTCTACATTCGTGTCGATTCTTCTACTGGGTGCAATAGACACTGAAAAGTTGTCACTCTCAGTAGCAGTATAAGGTAATATAGTAATACGAGTAGTACATAATAGCAGAGTTATAATAGGTATAATATAACCCAACTACACTGGCGTAGGCTGTGGTGACACTTGAGACCTAACACTTCGTGCCCATTTACTACTCATATTAAACACGAAATATATAGTATATATACTCGATGTTAACTTCGCTATGAGTTTAGAAATGTAACAACTGCGCACTATGCTTTACGTTAATGCGGACGTACCAGAGTCTCTACTCTGCAGGTGTTGCTTGTTTTGTTGACTAACTTTCCCAGTCTACACTGCATTGATACCCATTATCTTTGACTTATGTTAATATTTAATTATTCCACTTAATAATTCCTAAATACTTTCGCCGCTTGTTTATTTTAATATCATGATTAAAGTTTTTACGCTTGTTTAAACTGAATATTACAAACAAGCGCTGTCAATTTCAAGGTACATACTATGCGAATGTCGAGTAAATATTTTATCACCAATCAAGGAGCAGTCAAATGTTACCTATCAAATGTTACCTCGCTTATCTATTTCTTACAGGTTTCGTTATCTAATCACTCTCATTGTCATTGCGCTCCCCTTAACAACTGGTAATGATAACGCGACAGTTCCTTTAATCACTCCATTTGTTTAACGAGTCTGTCCTGTGTTTATTCATCATCCCGGTCGCATCGAGCGTATTATTCGAAAAAGTGAACGGCTGCATTTTGGATTTGGCGATCGGCCCGGTGACAAGCCGTACGAGGTTGTTAATTGATGTGCAATCGTATCGAGGGCTCGGTCGCTCCGCCGCGCCGAGCCGCGCGCCGCCGCCGCCGCCGGCTAATCTCAGTGCCGATGTTTTGCGGCGCGGGGTCCGTCTCTACAGCTGGCCTCCGCGACTGCCCTCTGTTACGTTACAAATTCGCCGCTGTAATCTGGTCGATAAAGCGCGAATGCTATCCATCACCGTCGCGATTACCGGCTTCTTCGATTGCCGCGTATTGATAATATTATTTGTGCACCACGTTTGTTTGCTTGCCAGTTGCTTGCTTACTAGTGATACGTCAAGACGATTGTGTGATTGTGCGTGTTTATGTGATGTGTTCGCAGTGCAGTTTAAGGCATGTGGAACCAAGTGGTGTATGTGAAGTAAGTTCAGAAAACGGTCCAATTTAACTATTGTTTTGTTGACGAAACCTGCGGATGTTACAGGTAGAGAGATAATAAGTTAAAATTTTCATCCTACCCTAAAATGTGTGTCATTACAGTGCTTTGATTAGTTATTAGTTGTTTGTTATTGTCTATTATTATTTATGGAGTAGGTATGTAGGTACTCTTCGTATCCGGTACGACGGTACAGAAATGTATTTACGAAGTCAACGTTTATTATCAGCTCTAAACAATACATATTATTACACATTGTGGATCACTTTAGTTTGTTTGCTTTTATGTTTTATTGGTAATTATGTTGCGTTGACTCATTTTAATTTAAGATTATAAGCCGGTATTATTAATATTTTTAAAAGCTTAGCCTAAAAAATTCCTTACAACAATTGGAAAATATTAAAATGGCGCTAATTATATTATTACTTTAAATTACTTCAATCTTTTAAATCTTCTAAATATAGTGACAGCTTCATTGCTGAATGTAAAAACTATTACCAAGCTCTGATAACGTTTGAAGGTTGATTTCATTGAACAGCTCTTATTCAACAAGTGGTTCTAACATGAACAATACTCGTAAATGTCACGTCATTGATACAGATCGTTTACTACTAATGTTCTCTGCGATCTCAAGATTTGTTTTGCTAAAATATCTATGTCAAATAGTAATTGTAAAAACCGGCCAAGTGCGTGTCAGGCCACGCGCAATGTAGAGTTACGAAGTAGAAAGTTTATCGACTATTACTCATTAACTACTTATGCTAACGTAGCCGTGATAGTTTTCTTTGTAAATTTATCATATATGAACTATTTCTGAGAATTTTTCACTTGTCCAACTCCAACCATTTAGCCAGCCGGGGAGGGGGACACTTGTCTCTAACCAAAATTAGCACTTTAAAGCCAAATATTTCGCAAGCGGACCCCTAATTCCAAAAATGGTCTAAGGAGACCCATAATATTTTTGGAAGACCTTTTCAACGATACCCCTCACTATAGGGTACGCGACGAATAAAAAATTCATCCTCACGATAGCTCTAGAGGAGGTACTCTGAAAATGACGGACGGACATGACGAAACTATAAGGGTTCCAATTTTACTTAGGAACCCTAAAAATTACATTTGTGAGATCTGAGATCGTGCCCTAAAACCAAGATCGGTTTATTAACACGGACCTTAGAAACAGTATCAATTAAAATTATTTGTTAGACATTTTTAATCGCTTTTTTCAACTAACTAGTAACGGATCTCATACTTCTTCCCTCGCCTTTTATCAAAGACAACCCGAAGCTACGCCCGAGGCAAGAGACGAACAACTGCTAGTCAAGTTGTCACATTCAAAGCGGGCGGATGTTGTTAAAGATAACCCCCATTCCGGTGACCAAACAAGGTGAATTCAATAACTTGACTTTCTCGACAACTGTTTTTATGATAATGTATGGCTGATGGGCCGTCGCGAGCTGTCGTGCGACAACAGTCTCAAGCATGTTTTTGTTATCGGTCGACTCTAATGGGTTCGCGAGTCCTTGGGCCTGTTTGCCTTAAATGAGATAGGTAGGTTGGTACTATGTTAATTTTTTAAAAAACGCCACGTTTCCAGTAACCTTGAATTGTCTAGGTCAGGTAAATCTGTCCTTAAATGGATCGTTTTTTTACTACATTGGTTATTATATAAGGCATGTCTTTACTTAATTTAAGCATTTAACTAATGTGGTTCCTAGTAAACTACTAATTAACAATGCCAAATTTGCGATGGACTGATTCACCTTATGCCAGAAGTTCGGTCATAAGTACATCGGTCTGCCTATTGTTGTATCACGCACGCACGCTAAACCTATATATGTAGTATACCTGTATAGTACCTAAGTAATCTGTGTCGTCATCAGTAATCACACTAAGCACTTCGTTAATGCTCCGATATTATCAGTGATTTGTCGTGATTGTGGTCACTGCACACGAACGGATAATTTGAAGGTGGAAGATGAGAAATTAACGGCTATTTCACACTACTGTATTCCAGATCGTGCTTCCGTTATAATTTTTTCAGTGGCGCCAGTAGCCCATAATTTTAAGGATCACAAATATATTTTTGTTACCGTGGAACAAGAACGAAAATTAAACCCAAACATTGTCTATCCCCCCACCCTCTATCTCCGAAACTACTGACGCTAAAATTTTGAAAAAAATACAGAGAAAGAATTCTGTGGTCTTAAAAAAACGGCAAAAATAAAATACACAAATAACTGTAAATAAATACATAATCAACGTACGGAACCTTCCAAGCGAGTTTAACTCGCACTTGTCAAGTTTTATTGTGCTATTCACACATGGACGAATCCGTCGCAACGAGTGTCAAAAATGGTAATAGTACATACATACATACTTCATAACATTAAGGATGCGCGCAGTGAGGCAGTTTTACTTATTGTGAAAAGAAATGGCGGAATGAATTTTTGATGGCCTTCCTCCGTCATCCGTCTTTCTTAAATTGACAATACATTTTTTATAAGTACCTATATATATAAGTCACTGCAAAAGTCGCATCTTAGGGGGCCACCTAATCCCACCCAGCCGAGTAAGAGATCTGGAACCTAGGAACATCACAGGGCATAACATAACAGGACTTGGAGACCAGATCTAACTCAGGAGCGGTTACAATGGCCCCTGGGATGGATGTCCCGGGCCCGAAAATTCAAATAATAAAGTACCTATATGTTTACCTGGAAGTATTTATCGAATACTATTGTCTTGCATGTGTCAAAAATAAGGATATCCTAAAATAAAGGATTGGACAGAGGAAGTGTGAACTTTATCCATTTTATGAAATCATATTTATCGCGTATAGTCTATTGGTCCCGTGACAAATTGGCTGAAATGTATGAACACCTGGTCTATTTTATTTTATTTGGTTTAAATAAATCGTTATTAAATTGAGTAGTCAAACCAAAATGTCAACGACGTTATGGAATCGCGCCGTGACTGAGCCATTTCCTGTACATCCTCATTCTGTCATGTCCGTTTGAAAGTCATTCTGAAATACCCAAAATACTTTGATTCATTATCTATCATACGTAAACATAGAACAGCACACTCTTAATCTCAACAATCAACTCAAAATAAAACATCAAATTTACTTTAATTCAGTCAGATTAATTAATATCTACCACGACGATTTATTAACTGCTCAGCAGCCTGATTCACGTAACTTAACAAGTTCTATTGCAGTGCAGTTGCAGTGAAGTTCCGATCAAAATGACATTTTCCGTATTCTCTAAGCTTTCGCGAGCGCTGTCAAACACGCTCACGTCACGCCAGCCACAGACATATATCAAGAATAGACGACGCACGTACCTCGAATTGTATGAAAACCAAGCGTGTCACTTTTTTTTGACACATTGTGCTGTCACAAGAATATTTAGTGCTGAAATTCCCCATCCTAGCGATATCAATTCGAAACTGATTCGTTACCGATTCTCGACAACGATTAATGATTCTCAAAATCGATTACCGATAATAATTAGGTAAATAGAAAATCGTATGATCATTTGTAGGCGTAGAATGTTAAAATGTTGTTAGAATGTTAAATTATTGTTTTGACATGCGTTTGATTGGTTTTAATTTTTATTTATTGAATTGTAATTTAAAATTAATTTAATTTGGATAGGGATAGCATTAATTTAATCTAATTTTAATATTATGTAATTATTATATTATTTTATTATTGTACGCCTCAACGAGGCAGGACATAGAGAGACCTACATGTAAACTATTATAATTATATTACAACTAAAATTGTACCTATAGTCCACAATAAATAGATTGATTGATTGAGAATATGTAAAACATAAAAAATGCCTTTGGTTGGTTGTACATAATAATATAGTATAGTGCTTGAATATGACCGAATAAATAGTTTTGTGTTTTATTTAACTTGATTATTTGTTAATTATAAACACAAGCTTCAAAAATGTAAAGATAAATAAAGAGATCATAAATATTATGATTGTTTATTATTTGCTTTCAAGAAATTAAATAAATGAAAATTAAAAAAATATTTATAAACATTTCTTTTATGAAAATCAAAACATCATATGGACACATTTAAACTTACCTAAAGTTAAACGAATATTTTTTTCTAATTAAAAATTCAAAATAAAAAAACAGTACATCAATATTCGGTATTGCGCTTGAAATCAGCCTTCGTTTCTTTTTCGAATCCGTAAAACAGTCATCATTGAAATGAATAGAACATATACGGCTATGTTTTGTTGGAAACCAATATCTATGCCCCGTCGCTATAATTTATTTTGCGTTAATATTGGGGTCACTTGAAAACCTTTAATTATAATGTTATCATGAATAAAATCACTATACAGAAACATTAATATTGTAATGAAAAATAATTTGCCTGTTAAAAACTGTCTCTATGTAAATATTATTACTCATTGGTTTTCAAAATCGATTAACATCGAGACCACACCGAGTAAATGAACAACACTTTATGCTATATTTTACAGAAACACGACAATATTCACCGTACTACGAAGCTAAGCGACGATTTATAGTAACGATTGTTTTACTTTCATTGCGTGTTCCAGTAAACAAGCCGTATAAATTTTGCTACCAAAATCAGCAATGTATTGAGTAGTATGCAGTACACAGTAAGTTAGTGCTTTTCGTTGTAAAACGTGGTAGAAATGCAATAAATATGAAAAAAATTATTTTAAAATAAATTACTACACAATTTTATAAATAAATTACTTAACGATGAAAAGAAATATTTCTTTTACCTCTGCTAACTGTATTTGTAGAATTCCTACAGTTTAAAACGTTACAATTAGGCATTTTTCGTTATTTCAGTTGACATCTATTGCCAATAGCAGTAAAACGCCAACTAAATGACACGGCGCTCAAATAGGATTTAAAATCCTTTCTGTTACACGTGAAATGTATGAACATGCGGCATCTACTCTAGGTATACATGTCTGTGACGCCAGCGCTTGTAAAAACGCTCACGTCACAAAAAGGTTCTGTTGATGCGCGTTAAGATTTTCTGAATTTTTTTTACTGATTGCATTACGATTTACGAGGCAAAGGGAAGATCTTCATTCTGCCATATTGACATAACATATGACGTTTTTTGTGAAATGAAGCACAAATTATTACTTTTTTTATAAGAAATATCATTAAAATCCTTATTGGGATAATAAGTAAATATTCTTCAACGTTTTTTAATAGAAACATAATAAATTGTATTTGATTAATTAATAAGTTTATTTGTTCTCTCATAGACAACACAAACACAGAGTACTAAATAGTCGAAGAAAAGTTTGGCAGGCGCGCAGGATGAGTGCAGTTGACGCGCAGTTAAAAATTATGACAATACGGTTTAGACGCCAAACTTCAACTTGATTGTAGCGTCACTCCAACTTGATTGCAGCGTCACTGCAACTTAATCGATGCGTCTTAAAGTTACGTGAATTAGGAGGCTGGTGGTAGGACTGGTGGTGGGGTACATTATTTGGCTTCTTGCATAGTCAGGCTATTATTTTTGGTTTGTATTTTTTTGATTCGATTGCATTCTCTATCAGGATTTCTCGTTATCTTCGTTGCAAGTTGCAACAAATGGTCGGTGACCAGTGTGACCACATACCATCGCGCCTGGAAGCTAGTTTATGTGCTATTGTTAAATAAGGTCGCAAACTGCTAGGCCCTTGTAGGCCTCGAGTTTCTAATTGGTGATATAATCTTCAACTCATTCGAATCCTTACTTCTCATTCTCATAAATGTTATTTTCTATTCGGTAGCATAAATTATGTATACGAGTATATCCGTTACACATCCTATTCAAAAATTATAACTGGCTATCTATGTCCTAAATCAATTTATGTTTAAAATATTTATCATGAAACTGATCTTATCTGTTTTTTCCAATAAAAGTAAATTTCACGCGTTGAATCGAAAGACGTACTACTTGAGCTAATTTATAGCCAAGGCATTCACAATACAATCTGTTTCCGTTTGTAATACAACTACACAGCAACCCCGTACCAAAGTCAAACATTTCTTGTCTAGTTAGGCTCCTTCCATACTAATGGTTATTTCCATCTCATAAAAATAATACAGCAATATTCAAATTTTACTTAGATTAAGATATGTAGTCACTACACATAATAGTTCTCTCAACTAGCTAGGTATATGCATTTTGTTTTATTTTTATAAAGTCTGTGTAGGTACCTATATGGTCACTGTACGTATTATGTAATTTTACAAGAGATTTCATCTCAACAAGAGTAGCGGAACTCAAATCACGAGCTTTAAATCAACCTATTTGTGTCCGGTTAGTAGTAAAGACCGGCGAGAGTCGAGACTATTATTAAAACGAAGAAGACATAACCTATCTATCTATATGTGCCTCATTGTGAACTATCTGACAATGAGCTTGACTTTTGTAACTCGCTTTTATCTATCGCCGGCATGAATCAAGTTGCATTGACCGCGCATCGTAAGTACTTACGAATTGAAACATACGTATAACAAGTTAACAAGCTGCCGACTCGGCCGCCACTCCGCCAGTGCCGACATTCGGGCCTCGCCCCGTATCTGCTAAGACATAAGAGCGTGTGCGATAAACGTAAATGTGGTGAAGAACGACGCTGACGACCTAATCTCAGAGATGCGGTTTGCAGATTTAATTACAATCATGTACCTAACATGTAACTGTAGCCAGTGTGTGCCATTCGTGGTCGACGAGTTGCGCTCGCGGAATGCCTTTCTATGCTCAAAATGTTATTTATACATACGGGTTTAGGTAACGTGAGTTCACTTTATTGTATCATGTGGTAAGGTAACGACGTACTCACCTGTATTTGTAGTTGCAACGTGAAATAACGACAGATTTTTCTAAAATAAATGTTGCATTTTGCCTTTGGACTCTTTGATGTATCGAATCCTAACGTGGTGAAACGCCGATGGACGTCCTATTCATACTTTGTGTGGATTACCGTCTGTTGTTGCGGCTATTCACTTCAAAGATGTTGTGAGCAAGGTGTATGAAATTCGTCCGTGCATCTGTCCGAAGTATAGCGTCTAGACCACAGACATGATACGAGTATAATAATATGTCTGTGGTCTAGACCCTTATGCCCCAACTCAGAGTCACTGACGGTTACTTTAACCGCTCCTTAGTAAAGAATCACCATACGAATTCTGTACTACGGAGCGATTTAAGTAACTGTCAGTAACTCTGAGTTGCGGCGTTAGTGTTAGAAAGCTGTATTTTGGCATGAGTATACATAATTATTAAAACTCTAAAATCGCGGAATATTTTTTCAGGGTACCTACCTCCAATACAAATAACATGGGAACGATTTTTTTTTCGTCGCGTACCCCATAAGTAAGGTGTATGATTGAAAAGTTCTTTCAAAAATATTATGGGTCTGCTTAAATCGTTTTTCAATTCAGGGACCCGTTTGCGAAATATTCGGCTTTAAAGGGCCAATTTTACTTAGAGTCAATTGTCCCGTCCCCCCCCCCCCCCCCGCCAGCTAAACGGTTGGAGATGGAGTACCTAGTGAAAAATTCACAAAATAGTTTATATGATGAATTTACAAGAAAAACTATCACGGCTAGGTTAACATAAGTAGTTAATGAGTAACAGTCGATAAACTTACGCCTTCGGAACCCTACATTGCGCGTGGCCTGACAGGCATTTGGCCGATTTTTAAATTTGTAATGAGGTACCTACATTTAAGATCAAAGATAATTTCCGCGTGCAAAGCTGCGGGCAACAGCTAGTGTGATAATATTTCCTTAACAAGTGACTCTTAGCAGTCTCCAACGACGACGTAGCTAAGGGTCAGTAAGGGTGATACTGTTACCGTCTATAATGAATATGATGCATCTCGCTATTTTATATTTACGCCTACCTTGTGATATCCTCCAATGAATTGGAAAAAACGATGAACATAAAAGAAAAAAGCTGGCTTCTAGCTACAACAAGAGCAAGATAATAAGTAACTATTTATAACATGCCCCACTTAGTTACGAAACCTTCTTATCATCCTTAAATATAGGTACGAAATTAAATTTTATCTGGTCATCGAATAGGTCCACCACTCTTGCACACTTTAGAACAAAGAACTGAAGATTAATAAAGGTTAGGTACATCTAAAACTCTTGTAACTTGAGAAAATAGACTAAAACTCTTGTAACTTGAGAAAATAGAAGAGGAAACTTCAGCGACTAGAAACATGCAGTCAAAGGGAACAAGATATTATAAACTCGGAGAATATAAACTCGGCGAACTCGGCGAATAAAAACCTGGAAATTATAAACTCGGAGATACGAGGAAATAGGCAAAGTAACAGCGCAAGAAGTTAATTAAGAGTACTTCTATAGCGATTGCATCATTCGTATGTTAAAATACATAAGAGTAACAATATTTTTTACTCTGGTTTTAATCGTAAATACGATACAAAAAAATTTCAATACCTTTCTAATTATTTTATTATACATTGTTCAGTGGATAAAACTTTACGTATTATTGTTAAAAGACTTTCTAATTAATGGTACAATATTTTACTATTGCCAGGCGGCTGGCTTTAATTTATTTCTGACCCAAGCCTAGAGCATACACCACGCTGTTCCGGTGTAGATGGGTAGACAGTCACCCTAAGGCCTCCTTCATGGCTTACCAGATATGTAATAATTACGCCAGGGCTGAGGGCTTTTCGTGCGCTCTGAAACAAGGAAGCGGTCAACAACCTTTTGCTATTAACGGGTATCACATCCATTACACTTAGGATTGACATAACATGTCGCCGGGTTTTCGCACTTCGCTTTTTAAGTAACGTTGAGAAATATGCTCTTGCTTATCCTCTTCCTTATGAAGATAAGACTCGTGCTCTCAGTGGACCATATTAATTGATTGCAAGTGTTGAAAGCAGTCCGACGATGGATGGAATTATAACAATGTTTACGTGAAGTTATATTAATATGGGATGGCTTTTAATACGGTGTCCTGATATATTAACATTGATTGGCGCAGACGGCGCTGGCTCGGGCTGCGCAAGCAGTCGCAGGGCAAGAACGAGAAGGCGCCGAGCGGGGCGCAGTCCCCGGCCGCCGGCGACAAGCCCGCACCGCTCAAGAAGATCCCATCTGAGAAGAAAATAAAGGTAAACGATACGTCTACTAAACTAATTAAACTATACAGTACAGATCTCTTACATGTAACTGTATCTCGGGAACCTTCGTATTTTTGAACATAATTATGAACACGATGATAATAAAAACCTAAAATTGCCATGGTAAGTATTTATTATAGTAAGCATATTTTTTTTTAATTTTAACGAAAATCAGTGTACAGGAGTTGTTTGAAAATTCGACTATAGAGCTATTCAATTCATGTTCATTCCGTGAAATCAAACTGAAGAGAAACAGTAAAATGAAATATATTTTACAATATTAACCAAGTGTGTTGATGGCAAGTAGTTTGTCAATCCTTAGAAACTTACAAATGAAGTTTCTTCATTTTACTCGTTATTGTACTTTCTCTATTAGTTCGTATGTGCATTTGCTTGGTAGCGTAACGCGAGACGAGACGAGAGTTGGAGCTCAGAAGTTTGTGGCGTAAATTCCAACCTCTTACTGCTTTATAACTGCGTTTTGCTGCCTCACCCACACTGTTTGGTAACCGACGTGAAAACTAAGTATTATAAAATATTTAATTTCAGCTCGAAATATTATATCATTATTCAAAAAATTACTGTTACTTGTCAAGTGTTTATGTAAAAAAATTGTATTAGTATAATTATGTAAGACGAAGAGCTCACCGAATTGTACAAATACGATCCGTATACCACGTGTTGCGGCTGGGATACGAGGAGACACCCATGAGGTAAAGTGAAACGCTTATTTATTGTACCCAAGTACAGGTAATAACTAATGCTGAACGCGCATATGTCCGCGCCGTAAGCGCATACATATGCGACTGCATATGTCATCCGCGTCGGGCTCTCATATGATGTTCGGCGCGTACGGTGCGGACATTATGTGCGTTCACCATAATAAGTCAAGAAAGAGGTTGTTAACGACACATTTGTCATCAGTTGCCGTACGGTGTGGACGCTGTCCGCGTGGAGGAAGGCGAGTGCAGCCACGGGGCAGCGGACGAGGCTGAGGACGAGGTGCCCGACGTCGAACTACCGCCGCCCATGAAGCCCATCGCGGTCAGCTATGTCCAAATATTATAATACCATACATCGATACTACACAACCACTATTACACACCACACATACACATTGTTTTAGGATGGAGATCGCTTACTTTAGCGACGTAGTGTGAGGCTTCGTAACTCAAAACGTGCTTAGGACGTTGACGTCTCACCGAGATGTACTCGAACGACGTCGGCGTAGGAAGAATTCATTTCTCAAGCGCTTAATTGAATATAAAAAGTCTACACACCGCGACGGCATAGATGCGCTTCCAAAGACAAAAACCGTCAATTTTCAAGACACAAAACATACGATATAGAAACTGTCTAGTTCAATTAAAATTTGCTGATGATCTAGGTAGAATCTAGACCACAAGTGAAGTTGAGTGAAAATTTCAGTACACGAATCAATTATAGTAGCGTTTACTGTTGGGAGCTTCATGTATCTAATGATTTTAGTTTCATCCTAGGGTGATGTTTATATAAGCATTTATGAAAATTTATCAAACTCCGTTCAACATGCTGTAGACATACTGTTACCAGATCTTAAAACTTTGTTTTAATTTTGATATGGTAAATTGAGTCTTACCCTAGTTGCAAATAATGGTTTTACCTGTTTAAGTTAAGAAATAGAGAACAGAATTACCACTTTTAGTTAAGTAAATGAACGAATAAAACAGTTTATTTGTAGTATAGATTCCCGCTCATCTTGTGTATTCTTATTTCAAGATTTAATTCACATTGGCAATACTGAGCATTTTCATATCTTTAATAAACGTATAAGCACAGAAGAAATAATAGTATTGTATAAGAAGAAGAAATAATAGTATTGTAGGTTTAAAAATATTAGCCTCGAGAGGTAATAAATTTCCTGATAAAATGATTATTTTATCGAAGTAAGTACTAAGTATAGGTAGGTACTTATCGACTCCAAAAGTTTTCTTGTTCTTGGGCTGGCTGTTCATAAAATGGAGAGTATATTTTCTTTTGTTTGCTCTCCAAATAAATCTTATATTAGTTCGGTCGACCTGGCCTAATTCGGATTAATGTCGGGAATACGTACGCACTGTGACGCTTTCCATATTAGGTATGTTTGTACAGTTCTTTTACTAACGAATAAGAAAGGATTATACAGTGACGGATTTATATTTTTTATGAATGTAGGCCAATTTATATCCGCCGCCCCATGTACCTTTCTAAAATAATAATTTTCCATTCATAGTAAGGAAGGTACTGAACACTTTTTAATAGCAAAATCATATATAAAATCATCTTCTGAAATTTGCCGCCCCTAGGGTGCTGCCGCCCCTAGTCCGCGGCCTATACGGCCTATTGACAAATCCAGGACTCCGATTATACGTTCAATAATTTGTTTGGAAATCACTACTTATTATAAAAACAAGTCCCCCTCTGTGTCAATTTTCTTCTTGTAATAATAGAAACTTAGAAACATATAAGATCTCAGAAATGACTGAACGGATTTTCATACAGTTTTCACCAATATTTGGAGTAGTTTATTTATTTATTTATTTATTTATTTACATATTTATGTCACCTCTTAAAAAGAAGAAACAAAGGGCAAACTTAATGCCTAATGGTTATGAGGTGGTGGTGAGGTGGTATGGTGGTTTATGAGGAAGGTTTAGTTGTAAATTCATGAGGTTTTGTATGAATCGGCTTTAATGTTCCTCATGTAAAGTTTTAAAAATAAGTCCGCGATGTCAATATCTACTAAGGACTAGAGTAATCTTCACAGTAATCATTTTTATCTAAAAACTTTCATGTTTGTCGTGTGTGAAGTGTTTTAATTATTATAGTCAAAGTCAAAATAATTAATAACAATTTCGCGCGACAAAATTATTAACGGTTCTGCACAACAGAATGATCTCTGGGGCATTAATTATAAAAACAGTATTATTACTTAATTATTACTCAAGCGATAACACAATCATACGTGGACACATACATATTAAAATTTTTAAGGTTTCGTAGTCAAAATGGAACCCTTATAGTTTCCTCGTGTCCGTTCTAAATTATTCCATGAATAACTTTTAATAAACACAATATTAAGTTATTTACTGTATTATTACGCGGCAAAGTTTTTTTTATATAAAAGATCCCAATCCCAACATCCCAATTGGGCATCATCCCAATTTTGTTATTTTTTTCTACAAATACACCGTCTATGATCGATATCAGTTTAATAATACTTACATTGTTTCCGTTCGTCTTTCAACGAAACTGAATCATAACAATGAATTATTCAAAGAAATTTTGCCTTATTTGGGCTTACTCAATATTTTCACCCCTACTATTTATTTTCCTAGTTTGAAGTTGAACGAGAAATTAATGTCACAGCATTTTGGCGACATATTTAGCAAATCCTACTTGTTAGTTTTTGTTATTTTATATACCTATAATATTAACACTTTACCTTCTATCGACCTTATCAACGTCAAAGACTGCACTGGTTAAGAATTATGTTACTTTGCAACCGAAATTATAGATTTAAATAGAAAAAAAATTAGATTGGATGCTTGAATTGAATTGAATGCTTGAATACAATTCTACGTCCATTAATAACATTAATTATATTTGTGAAGATCTTAAAACGATCCTAACTAACGTAAAGAATGATGAGTGCAGCTGAAGAAAATAAAAACGTTCCTTTTAAATGTAGTGGATGCACTGTTAGCTTTGGACGAGGAAAATGCTTGTCAGCCACTGATGGCTGAAGCACTCTTTCAGTTCAAGTTCTTTCATTGTATCAGCCGAATAAGAGTGAATAATAGTAGAGTGAATTCAAATGCTCATCATGGTTGCGCATCAATTAAAATATACCTAATGATCATTTTAAATTACGCATTGGTATTTTGAGTATGATCGAATCGTAGCACTAACCTGGAAATTAACACGCTAATTATATTTTACCTTCATTAGGAGATAAGCCGATAGAATTAAATAGCTCGACCCGGCGCGCGGACGGTCAAACCCCTCCACCAAGCGGGGAGCCATAATATAATTAATAGAGAATATTAATCAAATACTAATTAGCTGGCATTTGGTCCATTGATTTGTATATTGAAAAGCTCAAGTGGAAACTAGTGGCTTGGAATTTGGTACATTAATTAATTTTATCTCAATGTTCTTATACTAAAATATTCAATGTTTGAGAAGTGTACATAATTAACAAGTTAAAAATAACTTAATCTGGACAAAATTAAAGTAGAAAATAAGCTATGAAGCAGCAGAATACAAAAAATGTGATTTTGTGATAAAAAAATATATTGCAAATATTAGAATTAGGTACTAATAATATGAGATGAAACGTTCTACATATTTGAGTCTATAACAGTTCCACGGTACTACGTCTAACTTGATACGTGACTTGCTGTAGAATCATTCAAGATACATGTAATTGCACAACTTATTTGCAAGGGTAGCGTCGATGGATATGTTAGTAACAAAGACGCTTGATGTTGATCAGTTCTTCAACTGGTTTCGCTCAGGTTAGGATAGGATTTATAATTGTTTTATAATCAATACATTTTAAATAGTGTACCAAAAACCAAATCCACCACTATTACAATTGTAAACATTATTGTTTTAACAGATGTGCTGAGGAAATTTTTCCTACATTTTTTTTCATGAAAAGCACCTTTCCGGAATGATGGTAAATAAAAAACCGGGCAACTGCGTGTCAGAATGTAAGGTTCTGAAGTAGTAAGTTTATCGACTATTACTATTTTAGCCGTGATAGTTTTCCTTGTAAATTCATCTATTAACCTATTTTTGAGATTTTTTCACTTGTCCATCACTTTACTCTAGTCAAAATTAGCACTTTAAAGCATTTCGCAAACTGACAAATATTTTTCAAACGGACTCGTAATTCCAAAAATGGTCTTACAAGACCCATAATATTTATGGAAGACCTTTTTAACGATATCCCACTCTATAAGGTACCTACGCGATGAATACAAAAATTCATCCTCACATTACCTTTAGGGGAGGTACTGTGAAAAAAATTTTTTTTCAGTATTTTTTTCTACGATTCTGGAGTTTTATAAATATGTATAATATATCCATGCCAAATTTGGACAGACGGAAGGTCGGACGGACATGACGAAACTATAAGTGTTCCGATTTTACTTTGGAACCCTAAAAATGACGTATATGAATATATTATTTTGATTTGAATTGATTCGTGTCATTACATAGCATTACAGCACATAGCTAAAGTGATATGTATGTATACAGCGTGTGAGGTGTTGTATTTGTTTGCTTTGTTAATCTGGGGAGGGAATGCTTGTTAAGTCCCTCGTAATGATCCGACAGCTTCCCTGGCTTAATGACTACATCAAACGAAATTAAACAATGTGTGTTCAGTGCTCAACGTGCTCGCTTTGTCGTGTATAAAGCTCAAATGTGCTAATCCCTGTGAAATAGTAGCCACTATCGCTTACCGATTCATCCGGCGACTTTACCCGATATTGGTTAACTTTATCGTTTGATACAATACGCACTTTTTGTTTTTCTGACTCATTGGAGTGTCTTGATAGTGTGCAATTTGTATGCTACATAAAAAAAATCCTTTAACATACAATCAATTTACTACTTACTACTCTTTATTTTACAACAGAGCAAGGCGATACAACAAAAAGAGAATACAGCAATTTATACAATATGCAGGGTGGAAATAAATGACGGTAGTTGGAGGTAAAGTACCCTGAATATTGATGATGGCGAATTTCACTGAAAGGAAACATTCCTTTATTTTCAAAAATAAGAGACACTGTATTCAAAGATTTTTGAAAACTCACCTGCTTAAGCCGGGAAACGAACCGATGAAATGTGAAAAATAAAACATCCTGTACTTTATTATACCAACCGAAAGGGTCATTCATAAGGATTAATTTCTTTATTTTCTTTCATAAGCAACAATTAAGGCAGATCAAGAAAAATATTCGCTTTATCAACGATACCAATATAAAACATAATTTTGTTCGCTTTCATTCAAGTTTGAGACATGGAAACTTAGCAACATATTTCGATAACGTTAACTAGAGGAAGGTCTTTGCGGTTTCACTCAGTATATACTTTGTTAACAGAAACTTACAATCACAAGAAATTGTTAGTGTGTATAAAGTGTATGAGAATGAGGGGTGATGACGTAGTTTATGTGAGTGTCGTTATTCACGCTCCGGCGGCACTGATAGCCGCGTCCTGACCGCGCCGCCGACGTCACCGCCGCGCCGCGACGCCGACGTTTGGCCACGTCCTACCGCTCGTCCGCGCCCGTACGCGCCCGTCCGCGCCCACCCGCACTCGCCCGCACTCGTCCGAGCTTGCCATTCAACGATCCAACCATCAACTAGCCCACGCCATAAATTTTTATGAATCACAAACAAACAGTTGAAACGGTTCTAATTTCGACGAGACAAATTTCTTTGCATCACCGCTAAAAAAGTGTTGATGCTTTTAGTACTATAGTAAATTTTGTAGTAATATGGATTCAATTTAAATTCCATCAGCACGTGTTTTCCTTCCGAGCTTGTTAATAATACTTGTCAAGGGATGACTGACAATTAGCACTCAGTAAAAGATAAAAGCTAATTATTCTTATTATAACATTATAATAAGTAGTTCTGTTTTAAAATCAAGCCTAGATCCGAATGGGTTTGCTTAAGACATGCTAAAATATAATAAGTATTGCAATTTTCTAAACAATATCCTTAAGATCTCATCGGGACTTGCATACCATAATTTATAATTTTGTAATCAGAAGTTTTTATGAAATGTCTCAAAGAATTATTTATTAAATGGGCCGCAATCTCAGCGGTTAAATCTTTACTTCAATCCCCAGTGTCTATTAGTTCGCAGCGTGTAACATGGGCGTTGATGCGAAATCTCGAAATAAACCGTTTACTGCGATATAGCCATGACCTTCGTCATGTCTATGTCAACACTCGCTTTCTTATAGCCTATTAGGCACTGTGCTCGGAATCCATGAAGGAAAATACAGATTTACTTGCATTGAATATGAAACAAGACTGTTCCAAATATGTCAGATGTTGATATCACGATCTTGACCTTCAAATTCGACTTCGTATGTATGTCTTGTGCACTTTCAGTATACATATTCAAGTAAAATTGATATGGTTACAAAAAAATACATACATACAGTATAAAAATACAGGACATGACAAACAAAATTGCGTACATTACCTATATTATCTCTTCTGTGGTAAAACACTACCTTGAATATTTCGGAAAGGTACTTAGTAAAAAAAATTAAAAAAAACTCGACTGCGTAAAAAACTGTTACTTATCGACATTTTAAAATTTTAAACAATTGATTTATTTACTATATATTTAAATGTCTAGTAAATATAACTTCTATGATAATAATGGTTTGCTATCCCTGACCGAACGACCGAAAGGTTAACTACCGTTTATGTCATAAAATTTTGCACGGACTGTATATTGCTATGTAAACTGTTAAACGTCCGGGGTTTACCTTAAACGTGTGTTTTGTTTGTATGCGCAGGACCCGCCCGTTCTCCAGCAAGCGCCGACACCGACCGCCGCCACCTCTGTGCCGACCACCAGAGTGAGTGATCTCTCCGTTCATAACTGCCACCATACACTATCTCAACTATCACTATCCTCTTTATACAAAACGTGTATCATCTATCGACCATTCAATATGAGTAATTTTCACGCTCCTTTGTAAACTTGTTACTAACCTCTAAGGGTGCGTGTAGGTGCTTTTGAGATCATAAAAGAAGGGTGACATGTTGGTGACATATTTTCAGAATTCATTGGCCTTGGAGGCCATGGACTCTAACGGTGGACCGGCTGACATTGCGGAGATCGAACAGATCGTTAAAGAGAAAATGGTTCGGCTCAAAATAAAGCATGTAGTGTGCATGGTTTTTGTGATCTCGTGTTACGTCTCGCTTTCGTTTGCTGTTCGGCAGCAATGTAATTGTTACGAACCGGACGCACGATCTATTTTACATGGCCGAAGTCGGTGTTCTTTGGCCCATATTTCCTTGCCAAATGTGAACTCATTTAGAATTGTTTACTGTCCATGCTAAATACCGCCTCGGCGAGCACATGCCGCGTGCAGATCACGCCGGACGATATGACGTCACCGTATCTGTAATTTTAACTGGACTAAAGTAACGTGAAATTAAATATTAATGTTGTCTGCCAGCAAATGAAACGCGAGCGACGAGATTTAATTGGTGTGATTTTATGGTATTTATAAAAGGTACTTGCTGTAAAGCTTTAGGTACAGTTGAATAATTGTAAAGGGTTTCGAGTTTGAGAAGTTGTTGCTTGTTTTATACGTGCCCATGTGTCCATGGGGCCCTACTGCCTGTCGATCATCAATGCAGTTTCCATCACAAATTAAGCTTTTATAGTTTATTGTGTCTTGCATGTGAATTTCTGTATTGTAGAATTTGTATTTTATCGACTACCATCAGTGTGTGTCCAAATTATCCTAACAACTATTTGCTTTTTTGTAGATTTCATTATCACAGTAATGATGTTTGGAGGCTTATCGCTATTTTGTTTAAATATTATTAAATAATGGCGACTGCAATCGAAGTAGTGATTGTGAATGATGTTCTTGTAAACACCTATAAATATATTACGAAAATAATTCTTCACAGCTGTTGTATTTCGAAATCGAAACGATTTTTGGTAGTCTTTAAAAATATATTTTATTTTACACAATCCTTTCATAAAGATAATATGTAGACCATATCTGTATCTGTCCTCATAAAATATCACGATAAAATCGAAGGAGGTTAAGTGCTATATAAATGATTATATAAATGGGTGATTATATATAAAGTTTGTGGGCCGTAGGTTTTGGTTTAATAAGACCTGCGCATAATGATCCTTGAAATGGACACGATTTATTACAAGGTCAAGTTATTGTTTGATATCATATTAAGTTAGTGAAATATGACAAAGATGACAAAGCACCTTCCGAAAAGCCAAAAAAAAAATGACGTGCATAAGTGTATCAATGATACCTATATGAATAAAATATTTTGACTTTGACTTTGAAATAGGAACGATGTGTCGCCTACCTTTAATATAAATGATACGTTGGCTCAACGTCACCAATAATTGAATTCATGTCATATTTCATAACGAAATAACCTACAAATAATGTAATCAATCAATCAATTCATTCATTTGATATTTCATGATCAGATCATGCAGTCCACTAACAAAAATTTTTTATTATCAAGTTGCTCAATCACATTCAAACCCTTCCTATTTGTATTTTAAATAATTTATATAAATATTGTTTTGCTAAAATATTGACTTATTAATATAATGATTTGCTTAAATATTGCCGTTTGATGTTACAACAATGAAACAATCATGTTTTAATTCTCCAAACTAAATTCTAGTAAGTCAGGCGCGTTTGAAAGAGAAACTAGGTGACCATTGTCAGTAAAGCGCCAATTTCTAGGTATATTGGGCACGCGGGGTATCTGTTGTATGTGCCATGTCCTGAGGGCCGCTTCCTTATTGGATGACAGAGCGTGTTCACACGCAAACTGCCATGTGTGCGTGTTAAGGTATCAAACCAATAAACGTCATGGTGTCGAATAATGTTTTAAAAAGCTACAAGCTACTATAAAACGCTTCGTCAAAGCTGTGCGGTTGTCGTATCATCCAATGTTGAAGCGGTGGCACCCAGCGGGCGTGTGGTAAAGCGTGGAGTGTGCGGGTGCGTGCAGGAGCAGCACGGCGGCGCGAGCAGCGCGCGCGGCGTGGACGGGGAGGACGAGGAGCCGCCGCCGACGCCCGGCCTCGACCGCGAGGGGTTCCTCACCAAGCGCGAGTTCGTGCTGCGCGAGCTCTACGAGACCGAGGTCGTGTACGTGTCCGACCTGCGGCTCATCGTCGAGGGATACATGAAGCACATGGTGGTACGTCACTATTGTGTTGCCTGTTTTGATTGTTGTATTCTTTTGTTGGCAATGGGCCAACATGGGTTATGTTGTAATCTAGACAATCTAGAGGTTTATAATAGAGAGAGAATTAATGAATACTTACAACTAAAAACTTTATCTTAATATTATTATGATTATCGTTACAACTCCGCAACTCCGTGGGCAAGAGTTTCCTCCCACAATGAGGATTTTAGGTACCTTAAGACAATCAGTTAAGGTCCACCTTGCTGGTCGAGTGCCACTCACTTTTGAAAACGATGGACGCAAGTGATAATAATGAATTTGTAATGTACGAATAACTATAAAAGTTTACTATTACCTAAAAGGTAATAGGTGTCTTCAAGAGAAGATTGAATAGGCATTTATTAAGTTGGTGCGTTCACCAACTTAGACTTCATCGCCACTTACTATCAGGTGGGATTGAAGTCAAGCGCTAACTTATTTCATGTAAAAAAAGGAATAAGATAGTATTCATGCTCAGATCAGCTCAGGGCAAAAATAATGACACCATTTAACAAACAGGTCAAAAGAATAAAGTCATCTGGAAAGAAAATATTGCAAAAGAAAACCTTTGCGCTCAGGTTTCGCAGGAAGATTGGTTTCCAAAGAACGTAGGATTTTTTAATTTTGACAAATTTTGAGTATGATACGATGATGACATATTGATGATATGCGTGATGAATTCAAACATCTTAACGCACTTTTATTATTACATATTAGTAGGATGACCTAGCAATCTTTTTAGCCTTTTATAACAATAATTATTTTTATTATTATTCAATTTTTTAGTAGTAAAAAATTAACTTGTTGATTGTTTTGTGCAGGATCCCAACGCCGACCCCCCTCTCCCTGAAAGTCTTCGCGATCGCCGCTACCGCATGATTTTCGGCAACATCGAGGCTATATACGAGTGGCACAGAGAGTGAGTAACTTGGCATCATTCTAAGTGTATGCTTAATTATGTAAACGTTCAGTTTTTTTTCTCGCTGAATAATTGATCAATGAGACCGATGTAATCTGGCAAAAAAGCTATATTACTGAAAATTACAAGTTCTGTAAACTACTGATGAATCAGGGTACATAATGACTGGAAATCATTCGATGGTCGTAACACCAAAAAGCCATGTGCATAGAACTTGCCAATAAAAAGAAAGAATCTGTATAAAAATATTTTACTGCACAAATTTTGATTCCACTGTTGTTTTTTGAATTATATGAGCATCGCTATTCTCGCAACGCCCGCAATGCGACTACTATTTATTTTGTACCCGCTAACTGTAATAAAATGATTGTTCCGCTAGAAGCAAGGCTGTACGTTGTGTTATTGTGCGTTGTGTGAGCGTGCGTGCCGGCGAGTATTGCAGATGTTGTGAGCGATAAGTCGGTTGTGTGTGTGCAGCAAGTTCGTCTGCGAGCTGCAGGCGTGCATCGCGGCGCCCGAGCTGCTGGGCCCGCTGTTCCGCCGATTCCTCGAGAAGCGCATGTTCATGTACGAGGCCTACTGCCGGAACAAGCCCGTCTCCGAGTACATCGTCTCCGATCACGAACATTACTTTCAGGAGCTACGACACAAATTGGGGCACAAGCTGCAGGTGCTTATTGTTCTATTATATTATTGTATTATATGTTTCTTATAGTGACTTAATCATTTAATGATAAAACATTGATAAATAACACTCGCTTTATTCATAATATTTCCCATTTTTGACACTCTTGTGTAATTTGCGCGCTGTTATATTCTATACACTGGAACAAGCAAAGCTTGACTTGAAGCGGAATACTCGATAGTGCTTGCGAAGTACGCGAGCTCCGTATTTATCTGGAAGCTTACTTTCGCTTTTTATTTATTCATGTTATCCATCCTGCTTATAAAATTCCATATCAATTCGCGCGAGTTATAATGTTACGTACATTTTGATTCACGAAGTTATTCGTAACTTATGTATGTATAATAATAGGTGTAGATATACGCGAAGGAACATCAATTTCCTTCTTTACAAAGTGCTTTCCGAAATGGCACTAGAAGCCAACATAGTTTGCGTGAATAATTGTGTCGTATAGTGTCTACACAAACAAACAAACAAACAAACTAAATAGAATCATAGGCGCATTAATTAATATAGGCTTTTTGCAAAACGTAAACAAATCACAACATTATTAATTATTTTTCAGCTGGGTGATCTACTAATCAAACCAATACAACGCATTCAAAAGTATCACCTACTCGTAAAAAAGATACTAAAATTCACTGAGAGTGCGAATGCGCCCGCAACCGTGATCGCTGCACTGCGCGACGCCGAGGAGTGTACGTACAACATTCCGAAAAATGCCAACAACATGATGGACGTTGGCCGCCTGCAAGGATTCACGGTAAGTCCATACAACTGAAATTCAACACACTGTGTCTATACTTTGTCAATTGCCTAGTTATATATAAATATTGCAAAGCGTTTTGTTTGATTTTGGCTGGCGTATTATTTCTAAGATCAAGCTACGACCATAAATCTGTTCTGCGAATGTTCATCTAACTATTATGTTCTGTTGGTTCTGCTCTGCGTCTGTCTAAATGGGATTTGTCGTGGTTGATAAAATGGTAAAGATGTATGTATTTATTTTCCTGCATAGTATACGTTTCGTCGTTAGTTGGCTCTAGGACTACGATGGATGAATTTGCAGATCAATGTAATTCATTGAATCCGGTTTCCGGCGCCTTAAATTGTATTAAGCTTCTGTCTGTGCGCTAAAATCAATCAAATCTGTCATTATTAGCTTGCAGAGGAGCTCTCTATGCAAACTTTATCTGCTGAAGTTTATCGTGGTTCCCGTTGTTTACTTAGTGCTGTGACACCGACGAGGGTTAGCTGTGTTTGACACGGATTTTGGCATTCCGTACAGGGATTGGTTACGAGCTCTTTATGTTTCGTTACTTATCGAGTTTTCCATAATCTGTAGATTATGTCTCGTCTGTTGTGCTTGTGTTTAATCAAGCTGTCGAAATAAATAGAACTGGTCGAGTGTAGGGCACGTTAGAGAACACAGCACTGGCTACAAACTATAACCCACGAGCGGTCCGATAAACACTAATTTGTGCGGATCAGAATCTCTCCGACTAGTTGCTCCCCTGTCGGATATTTGGTAGTATTTTAGACCAATATCCTTTTTTTTAACGATCGGAATCGCGTGAAATACTTAAAATTCTGCTACTAAACTAAAATATCGCCATTACTTTTTTGTGCTCAAAATACCTATTTTAACATAAAGTTAAATGAAATGCGATTCACTGTATTGAAAAGTTTAATAAACACACACAGTAATCACAATGAACGAAACAAATTGCAAATTAGAGCTGAAGGCGTGTCCGAGCGTGGTAACTATCGCGAAAACCAACAGCCGACTGCCGAGCGGCGCGGGCGCGGGGGGACACGTACCATTCGTGAGCGTCGAATGGTTTCAATATTCGCGTTCTTTAAGCCCCGTTTACAACGTATGTTTAAGGGTGCGTTACAGACTCCCCCTTTTGACCGACAACGTGCCCTCACGGACGGTCAAACCCACCACCGGAAACTAAAGACTTGCCTAAGGTTACTGACACGCATACATAAAATCCTACACGCGGACTTTACGAGGACGGCCACGCTTTCTCTGTGGTATAACTGGCTCAGGCTGACCACCCTCCCGCGAATGATAACGACGCAGATCCGACAGGTGGTATTTACCCAATACTTCCTCAGGCGTTGCGCAATTACCAAGCAGATAGGTGGTAGGACTTACCTTCTTTACGATCCGGTAAGGCCCATCCCTCTTAGGAGCCAGTTTCGAAGTAACGCCCTTACTTGCGTTACTCAGGACGTGACTGCGCAGGAGCACCAGGTCTCCGGGTTCGTACTCTTCTCCTTCCTGTCTGGTGTGATCCTTCCGAGCCTTTCTGATATCCTGTTGATGTTCAATCTTTTCCTTAGCAACACTCAACGTGTCGACGAGCTTCAAAAGGTAAGGGGTTACCTGCGGAACATAGTTTTCTGCGTCGATGACTGCACGGAGATCAGAGCGCGCGTCCAACGGAGAGCGGAGCTCTCGAGCAAACATCAGGTACGCCGGCGTTTGCCCCGTGCTACTGGAAATCGCAGAGTTGAGCGCAAAACGGATGAAAGGCAAAACTTCTGGCCATTGTCCATGAGAATTCCCTACAAAGATAGACAGTTGTACCTTTAGATCACGATTTCGACGCTCCACAGGATTGGCCTCCGGATGATAAAACGGGATCAAATTCTGCTTCACTCCGAGGACGAACATGGCCTGTTGCATGACATCAGCAACGAACTGGACACCATTGTCCGAGATCACCCGTCGCGGCACTCCAAAACGCAGGAAGACTTCCGATATTAACGTCTTAGCGCACGCTTCAGCCGTCGCTTCCATGAGGGCGAACACCTCGACCCATTTGCTGGCGCAGTCTTCTACGATCAGGATCCATCTTTCGCCATTAGGTCCTTTCGGCAGGGGCCCGAATAAGTCAACAGCTAATACTTCGAAGCGTTGAGCGGGTGCTGGTGTCTGCAGAAGACCGGAGGGCTTCTGATTAGACGGTTTATACCGCTGACACTCAATGCAGGAGCGGAGGTAGTCTTCGACATAGCGACGCATGCCGGTAAAGTAGTAACGGCGTGAAATCCGATGTAACGTCTTTTCTACTCCAGCATGTCCAGCTGTCTGTGCATCATGGTTTTCTACCATTACCTCCTTTCTCATACTTTCGGGTACGACCAGCTGAGGTTCCTCGCTCTCCGGATCTGCATAACGGTAGAGGACACCTTGACTGAGGTAATACCCGCGGTCTGTCCACCTCTTGATTGCTACTTCTTCCTGACCTTCCAGCTCTTTCATAATCTTACTAATCTCCATGTCGGCAAGCTGAGCATCGCGAACCGTCGTGGGATTCCACCTGGGTAAGTCGATGTGCACAGTGCACACACCACAGGTCTCCCTCTCTGCATCATCGCATGGAGGACGGCTGAGCGTGTCAGCTATTAGGTTCGCCTTTCCGGGAGTATAATCTACCTTCAGGTTAAATGACTGCAACTTCATGGCCCACCTAACCAATCGTCCGGAGGGCGACTTGAGGGTCAGCAGCCACTTCAGGGGTTGATGGTCACTGGCAACCTCGACTTCATGCCCGTCGATGTAGCCACGAAATTTTTCGACAGCCCAGACGACGGCGAGAGCTTCTCTTTCCGTTGTCGAGTAGTTCCGCTCTGCAGATGACAGCAGGCGACTGGCATACTCGATCGGATGCTCATCCTTCGGTGACTCCCCCTGAAGTAAGACTGCCCCAAGTGCATAGTTGCTTGCGTCGGTCCTGAGAATGAAAGGTAAATTATAGTCAGGCTGGGTAAGTATAGGAGCAGAGGTAAGTAGCTTCTTGAGCTCATTAAAAGCGTTGATTTGCTCCACCTCCCATTTCCAGGTCTGGTCTTTCTTTGTTAGAATAGTGAGCGGCTGAGCCACCTTCGAGAAATTCGGCACGAATTTCCTGAACCAGGAGCAGGTTTGTAAAAACGTCCTCAAATGCTTGAGAGTCTGCGGTTCTTTCATCTCTGCGATGGCCACAACCTTATCCGGATCAGGTAATACCCCTTCGGGTGTGATGACATGTCCCAGGTATTTCACCTTATTTCGGGCGAACATGCATTTGGAGCGGTTAGCACGGAGCTTGAAAAGTCGAAGCCGGTCAAGCACAGCGCGGAGGTCATGCAGATGCTGCTCAAAGGTCGTCGAGATCACTATGAGGTCGTCAATGTACCCAAGTATCGTGACATCCTTGAGAGAGGCACCAGAGCGAAACCTGTCTGTTAACCTTTGAAAGGTTGCCGGCGCGTTCCTTAACCCAAACGGCATCCGTTTAAACCTAAACAGACCAAATGCCGTAACAAATGCAGTTTTGTCACGGTCTGACTCCCTGACTGCTACCTGCCAGTACCCCGATTGCAGGTCTATGGTACTCATGAAACAGCTCTTTCCAGTATACTGAAGTATATCGTCTATGACAGGTAAAGGGTATGAATCGCTTTTTGTAATTGCATTCATTAATCTATAGTCCACGCAGAACCTAAAAGTGCCATCTGGCTTAGGCACCAATAAAGCAGGTGCAGCCCATGCGGACTCACACTCCTCAATTATATCTTCCTTAAGCATCTTGTCCAACTGCTCCCTCATTATTTCCTTCTTATGAGGTGTTAATCGATAAGGAGGCATAGAAATTGGGACGTGGTCACCTGTATCAATCCTATGTTCTGCAAAGGGAGTGGGAAGTCCTCCCCCTGAACTGAAAACGTCTTCATACTCCTGTAACACCTCAGCAAGACGGCTCCTCTCTGGTGAAGACAGCATAACCCCTTCCTCCTCACGAAGAACATCAGCAGCAGCACAGCCCACGTAGTTCCTGCTCCGCTCCGTTCGCAAGGTGTGGAGGACCTGAGGGTGATCAGCCATATACCAAGAGTCTGAACTAAGGTCAATAACCAACCGAGCAGCGCGTAAGAAATCTATACCTAAAAGTGTATCATTATTTATAGCGTCCGGTAAAATAATAAATGCAGTAGGTATGACACGACTCGCAAGTTTGACATCAACGTCGACAAGCTTTACAGTGATATCCCGTACTACCCCGTCCGCTAATTTAATACTCAATGCACTTTCTCGAAAAGTATAATTTTGCTTTTGAAGCAACGCGTATAAACTCGAACCCGCTACACTACGTTTCGCAGCTGTATCTATTAAGCCAGTGCCACTATAACCGTTAATCTCAATACGCAATATCGGACGGCTGACGTCGACACTACTGACTACCGAAGACGCGTTCAACTCTGTTTGCTTTACATTACACGACTTTGGTTCATTATACATTGTTGCCTTAGAAATATTACAAACATCAGTTAGCGTTACATTGCAAAATGTTGATTCGGTGTACATTGCTGTATCCGACCTATCACAAATATTAGTTGGCATTACATTGAAAAATATTGGTTCGGTGTACATTGCTATATCCGAACTATTATTATTCTCAGCAGTATCATTGGAAAACAAATCGCATGAGTAGAATGAGTCTTTATTGCAATTTTCACACTGTGCACGAATAACACCGATTGCACCACAGCCGTAACACTTCACTGGTGCTTTCTTAGGGCACTGCGCACGAGAATGTCCACTTTTACGACAATAAACACAAAAAAGTTTACCTTTTTGTCCATTCCCGCTTTGAAATGCGGGGGCCGCCGACGATGTACTCACTGGCAAGACGCTCGACGCAGTCGCGCCAACCGCGGTCGGCGCGGGAACCGGACGACCCGGCGAGGCGCGCGCCGACCACGCGCCGCCGCCGCCGCTGCCGCCGCCGCCGCCGTCCGTTGAATTTGGCGCGCAAACGGACTGCGCGCTCGCCGTCCTCGGCGCACGCGATGTACTTACGGCGCCCCGCGCGAGCGACGCGCTGCCGTCGTGCGTATGCACGGGCGCGTTCGCGCGCGGTTGTATGGCTGTCGCTGAAGTATGAGTGAAGTGAAGTGAAGTATGATCTGCCAATGTCTCTTCTAGGGCCCTGCACTTCTCCGAGAGCATATCCAAACTATCACACGTTTCTCGGGTTATACGTTTTCTTATTGCGCGGTTCAAGAGGCCGTAGATTATGTCTATGCAGGCGCGCTCCTCTAGCTTGTATGGTAACCAAGCGAGGAGGGCGCGAATACGCGCAATAAATGTTTCGGCCCGTTCGCTTCCTTGCTCTTCGCTGAATATTTCTCTAAATATTTTATGAGGAGGCCTCGGAACTCCATACATCGCCCGTAGGCGCACGAGCGCATCAGTCCAGGTGGTGATGGAGTTTTTTATACCCCGGAACCACACTGCTGCCTCACCTTCCAACAGCATTGGAAGACCCTTCAGCGCGTGCTCGTCGCTCACGTACGTGCATTCCTTATATATGATGATCGCATCAATGAATGCCTCGAGCACGTTAGGGTCCTGGACTGCTCCACTGAATCGCGCTGTACATTTAGAAAAGTTACCACCGCCATGCGTCGCCGTCGCCCACAGGGGCGCGGGAGACGCCGCTATCGTCGCCGAAGACGGAGAGGGACTGGAATCTGAGTGCGAGGACTGCGCCGCCACGAGGGCTTCAACGAGCTGACGGTTTGAATCCGCCTGCGCCCGAGCGAACGCCTCCATCCACGTAGACATCCTCTCCTCCATTTTGCTCGGTCCACCATCAACTTCGAAGTCACTGTCGTTACCGCCACTTTTCCTCACACGACGAGGCATACCGAATACCGACAATTATTCGTAATTTCGTACAGATACACCGACGACAGTACACACGAAAAACCACGGCTAGCACTACACACCAAAATGGACTCGCCCGTTTTTTGGTATCGCCCAGGCGCCCGCGTTAAGTAACTACGACGCGCGCGCGGTTTGGACTCGAACGCGGCAGAGGATCCTTTGGCCCTATAGTTGGGCGTCCAATTTAACATAAAGTTAAATGAAATGCGATTCACTGTATTGAAAAGTTTAATAAACACACACAGTAATCACAATGAACGAAACAAATTGCAAATTAGAGCTGAAGGCGTGTCCGAGCGTGGTAACTATCGCGAAAACCAACAGCCGACTGCCGAGCGGCGCGGGCGCGGGGGGACACGTACCATTCGTGAGCGTCGAATGGTTTCAATATTCGCGTTCTTTAAGCCCCGTTTACAACGTATGTTTAAGGGTGCGTTACACTATGAAATTTTCCCAATAAGTAACATCGCATGCGATCAAACTTTTCACTGAGCTTTGCAATAATATGATGCTGGTAATAATTGCGAAAGTTTTGCATAAGTTGGCGTTCGTTACCTAATTTTATATGGAGCTGTTCAAAATTCTGCTAGTAGTGCATAAATAGTTTTGCTAGTGGTATCCAATTAAGCGATGGATACATAAACTAAAAATATTATTTTACCCAGGGGTGAATTTGATTACAGCTTGATCTGACTGGTCTATCTATTGGGAAGAGGTTGCAATATAAACTGCAGATATCCGGTGCATTTAAGAATATCATGCCTTTACAGAGTTATGTGAATTGAAAGCATTCGAAATGTAAATAAACGAGCAAACGCGTCGCTTGATGGTATGTGGTCACCGATGCCCACAGACACCAGCAACGCTGATGTTTTATCACCGATGCATTGCCAGCCGAGGAAGAAGAGAGAAGAGAGAAAGTGCACGTGTCCAAAAAGAAAACGACTTAGTGGTTACCATGTTACGTGAACTTATAAAATTAGTTCAGTTTAAAGTGTGTTTTAAAAGCCAAAATACAAAAGCTGGCTTGATGCTGTAGCAGCGAACTTAACGGCTAATAATATAAGTACGTAGCGTATCATGCTCATCGGCAAAATGCAGTGTTTCAGTAAAAAATGTGATTTTCTAATGCAATTAATAAATCTGTTTAAAAAAAGTTAAAGTTTGAATATAGAGAGAAACGCGAACAAGCTATTCGAAAAAAACGAAAAACCACGATGATTGCCGACACCGTCAAAGCATACGCAGTATTGAATGTACGAGTATATTATTACATTACAAGATCTGGCGCCTAAATGTGCTTGCAGACATCCACGCCCTTCAAAATGTGATGATGTACGCGCCGGCTAAATGAAATAAATATATAATAGAGTGAAAGTTCCAATATTTTCATTTCCAGGGCAACATAACGGCTCAGGGCAAGTTGCTCCTGCAAGAGCCGCTCGTGGTATCAGACGCTAACAGCAGCAGCGACAAGGGCAAGGAGCTCCACGTGTTCCTGTTCCAACAGTGCGTCATCTTCAGCGAGGCGGTCGGCAAAAAGAACCAATATACAAGCCCCACCTACAACTACAAGGCTCATATCCAGGTCAGTTTCAAATACGGGTATAAATGGGTATGTATGTATATATTGTTTTTGAACACGCACGGTCTACCTTTCTTTCACCTCTCCAGTCGCAGGTCTGCTGGAAGAAATTTCATTAGAAATAAGCAGTACCTTTGTACATTATATCCCTACTGTAACTGTCCTGTAAATTATTGTGTGGACATAAATAATAAAATAAATAAATAAATAAAAATACGGGTCTTGAATTCGGACTAAGGTATGTAACTTAAATATGCGTTTTAAATCTGAAAGCTCACGAAATGAAAAATAAAATAATCCCTTAAAATTAATTTAAATAATGCATGGGTGCTTTTGCATATGGGACGTTTTGCGACTAAACCTACAGAACATGTCACGTTTATCCGGTAGTTCAGGCTGTATGTTTGGGCATCTTTCACTTTCATTTTTATATAAACATACTTGTTATATCGGTAACCTGCAACATATTATAATTAAATATCAACTATTTAGGTTTATAAATATTGAGATTGTTAATAAATTGACCGCAATACTGTCAAAAAAAATTTAAACCATGGTCAACGTAACGCCAACATTAAACTAGGTCAAATAAGTCATTGAATGAAACACTTACAGCCGGCTTGGGTAAATTGCAAGTGATCGAATGAACTAACCACTTAAACAAACACCAATAAGATGAGAGAACTTGTGTTTTGTTATATAGAATAAACAGTTAGGAAGTTTATCTTATTTTATTACTGGAACGGAAAAAAAGGTTAATTTAAATTTTAATAAATTTAATTTAATTAATATTATGTATTTTACTATAGAATCCTTATACTTCCACATGTCCGTATCGTTCTGTCTCTCATTATCTTGTTAAACAAACGATTCGCAGGTGAACAAGATGGAGCTAGAAGAGATGGAGGGCACCGGCGCGTTCGTGATCCGCTCCCTGGAGCCGACGAAGCCGACGAAGGCGTTCCTGTGTCGCGCGGCGGAGGCGCGCCGCCACGAGTGGACCTCCACGCTGGCCACCATCCTGCAGTCGCAGCGGATGTTCGGCGCCGCGCTCGAGAACCCCGGCGCCTACCTGCGCGAGCTAAGGGAGGCCAACCGCGATCCTAACGCGTAAGTATCTCCACGCCGCTCGTTAGACACACACGTTGCGTGTCACGTGGGCGGATGTACGTTCGACGGAAAGCTGCTCGGCTTCGTCGAACGCATCCGACGACCCGAACGGAAACCGAATTTTGCCGATCCGACTCAATTATGTATAAGAATGCCGACGCAGTAATGGGCGGTTCTGCCGTGAATGGGCCGTGTGTAGCATGCCTCAATATAGCCCCGTCAAAGAAGATTTGCACGAGTGACAACCACACGATTTGCACGAGTGTTGTTTAAATAGTAATCGTGTATATATATTTAGTATAAGTTATACATCAATAAAAGAGGCTAGAAATGTATCGCTTCTATGGGACACTGAGGCAATTGGTGCATAGAACTTTAAGGCAAAAGTGCATATAGGTTGTAAGTATTTATAATAGGGTAGTGTAGTAGGGTTATAATGGAAAGGAACATTGAATGATGGAATTCGATTTCGTGTAACGGGGAACATGCAAAGAACTCGTGAATAATTAAAGACTGAAATAGAGCATTAATTTTCCACTGTTTTACTCTGAGAGGTTTAACCCAGTTCCAAGCGTTCCTGACATGTACTAGTTTGCGTTAAAAATTTATTAAAATATCGACTCCACAGACTGGAAAAGCGTGTGATATGTCAAAGTACCTATTTTAATACAGTGCACCAGAAAAGTAATATAGGTTTCATTAAGTTGTTTTAGGGCTTCAAAGAAAAATCGGAACCCTTATAGTTTCGTCATGTCCGTCCGTCCGTCCGTCTGTCTGTCTGTCTGTCTGTCTGTCTGTCTGTCCGCACGAAACATAGCGCGAGACCCTTATTGCTAGAAAGCAGTAACTTGGCATGAATATACATGTATTTATTAAAACTCCAAAATAAAAAGAATAAAATATTGAGTTATTTTTTTCAGAATACAGGTAATATGGGTATAACACAGTGTGGAGTATCGTTGAAAAGATCTTCCAAAAATATGGGTCTACTAAAACCGTTTTTCAATTCAGGGGCCCGTTTGCGAAATATTCGGCTATAAAGTGCCTATTTTGCTTAGATTCAAGTGTCCCCCTTTCCTGCCTGTTAAGCGGTTGGAGTTGGACAAGTGAAAAAAATTACAAAAATAGTTCATAAGACATAATGAATTTGCAAGGAAAACTATCATGGCTAGGTTAGCTTAAGTAATTAATGATAAATAGTCGATAAACTTTCACCTTCGGAACCCGACATTGCGCGTGGTCTGACACGCACTTGGCCGGTTTTTGTATTTTGGACTTTAATCAGTAGTTACGATTTTATCATTGTTTTATTCAGACTGTCCTTATTTTTTGTTATAAAAAGCACTGTTTCTTATACTCACCATTTGTTGAAGTATACAACAAATGACTGTTATTAACATTACAGTCATCTCATGAAAATGGGCTAGATAATAATCCTATTAATATTATAAATGTGAAAGTTAGCGATGTTTGTTTCTCAATCACGCCACAACTATTTAATCGATTTGGCTGAAATTTGGAATGGGCTATTCCCTGGATTAACACAATTTTTATGTGGTTTTTTAAATCAAAATTCATTAATTAAAAATTCGTTTCGAAACGTCTCTACCGCGGGCAAAGCCGCCGGAAAAAGCTAGTAAATATATAAATAAATAAGCATCATCTATTAACATCTGTTTATGCTAGATTTATTTTCAAAGTCTTTAACGCATGAGACTGACATTTTTGTACCAAATATCAAATTATGTGTGGGCATATTTGCATGGTCTCTTTTACATTAACGTAAATGCTGATAAAAAATGTTTTCATAGGCAGAAAACTAATGATGAAGCAAAAGAAGAGTGTGGTGGCGGAGGCGGGGATGGGGTCGATCTTTACGAGTCTTAACTCCTGAACTCAATAAAACGCATTGTTACTGATACTACATGAAGATATTTATGACTATTCAGCGAACAGACTTAATACCAGGAAAATCAAACTTGACACACATATCAACCACAAGGAAATATTTACAGAAAGGCGAACTAATTATATCTATTGCGTTTTATGACTGACTGAGTTAAGTCAAATAAAGAAGATAAGGCATGTATATGTACGCATTATGTTTCGTATAATTTTTATGCCTACCTACTACAATATACATGTCCCTTTCATTCTTATGAAAAATGAGGAAGAGAAAACTATATTAACTCTGTTCGCTGAATATATTACAGTGTAAATGGAAAAACAATACTATTGTTGGTTTACTGTAGGATGGTGTGGGTTGCAGTTGTCAGTAGACTAGTGTGGGACAGTAAATGATGGATTTATGCCGCTTTATATAATACGAGTAACCGCCCTCGCTTTGCTTCGGTTTTCTTTATTTTTTACACCTTGGGTTACATTATTGGAGTTTTATTAAGGATTCCTAATTTTTTTGAAAATGTAATATAGCCTATGTTACTCGGGGATAGTGTAGCTTTCCAACAGTGTAAGAATTTTTCAAATCAGTTCAGTAGTTTCGGAGCCTATTCAATGCAAACAATCAAATCTTTCCTCTTTATAATATTAGTATAGATTTTCAGAGAAAAATGCAATTATGGTATTAAATAAATCATGTTAATGTCTACAAAGTCGATTAAGAACCATGGTGACAAATGTCGAATCTTAGACATGTCGCTTCACTATCGACAAGATAACCAAACATTCATGAAGGATTGTATTTCTGTCTATATTTGCTTGTCAATAATAAAATTATCATCGAATATCATTGCCGTGCAGTGGTCAAATATTGTCTATTAATTTGGCCCTACTATAAAACAGTTTATTATCACTACGACGAAATGAAACCCTAACAATAATGAAATTCTTCAATTCCGTTAAGCAAGTAATTATGATTTAAACAATAATATATAACACCGGTGTATAAGGACAATTGTCACCAGCACCATCTTATAATAAACTAAGTATGTAACGAAGCAGGTGGTTCAGGAATATCGACGAGATATCAGTAAATTGTGTCTAGTTGAATGTAACACATGCATCTACATTAATGTTTTGAAATGCTTGTCTGCACATTTATCATATTTTTTCACTACCTCTGGGCGGATTCGATCAAAATTCAAGTCCTAGGAATAAAATCATCTCTTACCCTGCACTGCAATTAGAAGAATGTTTCCTTTCACGAAATGAAATACTTACTCATGTTATAATTATAACTATCCGTAATTTATGAATTTAACTATTATCCGAGATTATTTATTAAATATTTAACAAGTATTTATGAAATTCCTCCTTAGAATATTATGGTAAAGATGATTGACATAATTTTAAATTCGTTAAATTAAGTGCATATAAAATCTGGAGCTGCACTTTGTAAAGAGTATTTTCATTTTTAGTTGGGAGTTTAATGTTCTGATGGAATTACGCTAAGTTGCTGCGATGGTAATAATGAAATATTTAAGATCTAAGCGTAAATCATTCCAGTGATAGTTATTTATGCTACTGGTACTAAGATGATATTTGGTCTTATCCGCCTTTACAAAACGATTAATATTTCACGGTTATTATTACTTATGTACTTATTATTACCATAAGTATACAAATATATGTATAAAAATAGCCGAAAATAAGTTTAAATATTTTTACAGTTAACAGTTTAAAATTTATTATTCAAATACTGCAATTAAATGTATAAAAGCGTAAAGCCTTAAAATTTCTCTTAATATGTTGTCGTTTTCGTAATATGAAAACTATATTTTCTATTGCACTCACGATTACAATAACTTACAAAGTAAAAAACTAAATATGAGTAAGTTTCTTTTAATTTTTTTAACTCTACTTGGACATCCTTTACCATCGTAAGGCTCATCACTTTGGCCACATATTTTTATGGTTTTCGGTCGTCAACTTGGGTTAAGTGTAGTAGGTAAATGTATGAAGTAGAATACTTTATTTATTTTCAATGTTGACTAACAATGAAACTTTTTTTTTCATTTTTTCGTAGCTACAATCTGTAAGGAGCTGCGGTATCTGCACTAGGGAGGTCGTCTCCGTCGACAGCAATATATTAGCTGTACTTTAGATTATTGTATTATGTGTCTTAATCGATTATAGAAAAAACCAATGTCGCAATAATATACTGCCATGATGTTATTATATAATACAATATAACGAAACTGCCGATATGCGTGAAGTGAATATTCTATAATTGTTGTCGTTCATGTAAGTATTAAGTTCGAGCTATTTGGAATTGATAATGTAATTAGCACTTAAATGATGTACATGTGAAAGCATAAGCAATGATTCGTATACACTGTTATGCGACCGTGTCATTTTACACGTTACTTGGTACGTTTCGAATCTGGAATCATCAAAATTGTGCGTTAAGATAATATTGAGTAGTATATTTCATTCGCTGTGTAGCTATTCTATTTAGTTTTTAGGTTAAAGCAGTTGTAGTGAATACTTTTCATCATTAATAATTAATTTATGCTACATAAAGCTATCGACGCTATATACAGCTATAAATATTTTCTTCTTTATTGTAATTTTATGTTAATGTTTACGTTATACGTAGAGGTTATATGAACAACTTACGATTGACGTCCAAATCCGATAATCGTTATATAATTATTATTTTTATAAATAATTATATAATTATTATAAAATCAACTCTACAGAACAACTACTTACATAAGTACTTTGGTTGGTTTTCGAGTAGGTGTACTCAGCTGGATTAGCCAATAGGCCAGTGCCGATACCTCTGAAAACGGTAAAAAAATGAAAAAAATTATAATAGGATGAAACCTATTGCAAAAGGAAGAGAATATAACAAAAAATAAAGGAAAAATAATTTACCGCTGATCTGAGGTCGGGAAGTGGGGGGGAGGGTGGGTTTAAGGGTAAAAAACGGTTTATCTCAATTTCCAGCAAAACTATAAGTCCTATGGAAAAAAGTTAAATGGCAAAGTTATAGGTAATAAAAAGGTCTACAATTTTTGCATTTACACTTTTTTACATAACCTCAAAATTTATGTGAAAAATTCAAATAACCAAGTTTTTGGTTTATTATTTTTATCTTATACAAAAATATTTCTTTTTTCACGAAATTTGGTGAAAACTTACCTTTTTATTTCTCAAATATACTGTATTTTTTTTTATTTGAAATATTTATTTTTTCACCTTATTTTGACTTAATATCGAAAAATCACCCTAATTTTCAATCGAAAATTCACCTGTCAAAATATCCGCTTTTTTAAAAAAATCTGTGAGCTTTTTATTTGCTTAAATCTCTACTTTCTGATGGTATAAAAAAGATATACACTACTATGGTAAATTTTCTCAGAAAATGCAATGAAACGACAACTATTTTTGCATGTTTCTTGCAATCTTTATGGATTTGTAATTTTTTTGCTTATTAATTTAACATGGATTTTGACGTTTTTCGATTAATTAAAGTGTAAATTTTAATAAATGGCTCAAAATTGTACATAAATATTAAAAATATATATTTAAAAACTCGAACTCGAATAATTTTTGTGAAAATAGTTGTCGTTTCATTGCATTTTCTGAGAAAATTTAACATGGCAGTGTATATTTTTTTATATACCATCAGAAAGTAGAGATTTCAACAAATAAAAAGCCCACCGACTTTTTAAAAAAATCGAATATTTTGACGGATGAATTTTCGTTTAAAAATTAGGGTGCTGTTTCGATATTAAGTCAAAATAAGGTGGAAAAATAAATATTTTAAATCAAAAAAATTACAGTATGTTTGGGACATAGAAAGGTAAGTTTTCACAAAATTTCGTGGAAAAAGAAATATTTTTGTAAAAGGTTAAAATAAAAAACCAAAAACTTGGTTATTTGAATTTTTCACATAAATTTTGAGGTTATGTAAAAAAGTGTAAATGCAAAAATTGTAGACCTTTTTATTACCTATAACTTTGCCATTTAACTTTTTTCCATAGGACTTATAGTTTTGCTGGAAATTGAGATAAACCGTTTTTTACCCTTAAACCCCCCCTCCCCCCACTTCCCGACCTCAGATCGCCCGTAAATTATTTTTCCTTTATTTTTTGTTATATTCTCTTCCTTTTGCAATAGGTTTCATCCTATTATAATTTTTTTTGTTTTCAAAAATTATCGGCACTGGTCTACAATGGCATATTTGGCTTTAGAATTACCTCGCAATTATTTCATCTACGTAATATCAATTCGTGTGTTGTATAGTGCTGGTGAGGAACGTAGTTCCGTTTTCCTTTATGAGTTTGCTGAAATCTAGTAATATTTTTGCAAAATATATTCCATAAATACTCCATAATATTAAACAACATGTAAAAAGCAACTGATGTGAAAAGCGCGCCTTATTCGTAATATTAAAATTCCGATATTGCATAAGGTACTTATCAAACATTTATCATACTATTTTCTGTGGTCGTTCGGAGCCTTTATATTTAAAATTCAGAAGAATGCTCCAATTTACATTAAGCTCGTGATACCGTAAGATATCATTGCATTTAGTTCAGATAGTTTAGGCAAGGTAATTAGATATTTATAATGCTGGCCATACAGGATCAAGTATACTTGTCATGTTTGCAGCAGACTTGACGCGGCATCCAGTAAACTTGTATGGCCACGGTATAGCTATCTGGCCATATAGCTATCTCATGCATACTGCCGCATCAAGGCAAACTGCAAACTTGACAAGTAAACTTGATCGTGTATGGCCAGCTTAAGGTTTTTAGTTATTATTATTAAAACTTGATATTGAAGTCAACTCGGTTAGTGCTAAGATGGAATCGAAGAAGACTGGGTATAAAGGAGTATGAATGAAAAGATATTTATATGAGAGACGGGACATTCGGGAATGCTTGATAGAATAGTTTTACCTAATGCCTTTTTCGACATCTGAGCTCCATCAAAGATGTCAGGTATGATTTACTTCATTTCTCACTTGTAATGGTGGAAGGAGGCTGTACATATTATGAACCGGCATACAATGCGGTACTCTTAGGGATTAGAAATCATCATATTGCTTTAATTGATAATATGATAAACCAACGTTCATATCACAAGTACTATTATCAGGTAACCAATGTTGCCGATTAATTAAGTAAACAACGTAGGTAAACCGAAGGACTCCAGTGAAATTCTTTGAGATTACTTTTTGACAGCATGAGACAGTTTTTGTATCAATGGTTGGCGGAGCCTTAGAACTCAAATCGTTTTATTTATCATTAGCACAATAATAACAACATTTTAAACGACAAAGTTATCATCATCCGGTCAGATTGAAATATCTTTTGTAATACTAGGTAACGATAGATTATCTTTTATAATACTAGGTAACGATAGTAGGTATAATTGCATAGGATAAGTCGATTTAGCAATAAACACATATACCATTTTTCATTTCCATGTCACAATCGAATTTACGTCCATTTAAGTACGAATTTATATGATTAAGTTCACGCTTTTTCGTTTTAACCACTGGGGCCAATTTAATTTAATGGCTGATTTCTATGACACTTGGGTTTTGTGTAGTTTATAAGTTGTTACATTCCCCGTGCTGTAGAAATTCTTTAGTTACAAGTTACTTACATCGAATACATAAACGCAATATTATTACAGTGACAATAAATCAATAAATGTGAAAGTGCAATATTTCTGTTACTGGTGTCGTTGCATTGTTTCATTTGAATATATTAGAAGCTTAGTGGAATCTGCTTTGGACGTTTTGTAGCGATTAAGATAATATTATAAGATAACGTATCAGTATGTATAATTTGGTGGTGTTTTACCGCCATGGCGCCATACGATATTAGAGAACATCGGTGTAACCAGTAGCTACGAGGCCGTCGAGGACACGGCGAGGGAAGCTCCAGGGACTCCGCCCCCGCCCCATTGATTGAAATCCATGTTAGGCTTTCGATTCTAAAGTGATGTCGTAATGTCTTCCATCCGGCTTTGACAACTCGGTGATAGATACTTTTAATGAAAATGTACTTTTATAAATTAATTTGGATAAAAACGTTTGTTCATTCACGACGATTTAAATTGAAGGATTGCCAGATGATATGAGCTGGACATGCACCAATATTAGATAGTCTATCTGCTTACTAACGTGGTTATCATAAGGGAATATAATGTAGTGAATATTATAATGATGTAGTGTCCTTTATTACTCTCTTTTGGTGTTAAATATATCATTCAGTATTTTAATCTAACAACATTTATCTAAAAAGCCTTATGTTAAGTATTTGTCATGTGTTACATTAGTTTCATTATGTGTATGTTATATGTGTAGATGCTAAGTGCTCTGGCACACAACTAATATAGTTTCACAACTGTCACGTTATGTATATATTATATAATATTATTACTGGTATTAACTTGTGTATATAATGATAACTTTTACTCAATCACTGTAACTCTGAACTACATTTATTATATATGTTATATGAGTAACCAATAAATGTGAATTAAAAAGAGCTTGTGATTTACTGCTTCTAGTCCCGCATGCTTATTACTTTTCAGTTATTTTGTTTTTTTATTTATTATGTTTATGGGGCCAGCTTGAGCTAATTTAACTAACAAACTAACATTGCGACGCAAAGCTATAAGCTAACATTCATATACATATATTTTATTCAGTAATAGTTTCCAATGACTCATTCAAACATTATATGAAAAATAAACACGACAGCTTGACAAACAATATTTAACGCCAATACAGTGTCATTTTACAGACAGAATTTTCAAAATATGAAATTCGCTGATCAGACTTCACAGTTGCTTTCTTGCTATTTGTTCTGTTAAATTCACATGTTGGTATAATTTCTTAAAATAAATCATATTTACTTATCATAAAAGGTTAGATCATGTAACTCTTATTCTCTAATTAGGAAGGAGCCAATTATCCGGAATCGAAATATACTCTTGTATTCCACGAACATCACTCATGTCATGAATAAAAATAGCCTTGTCGGCTACGTCAGTCGCGATATAAAAAATGAGACGTTAAAGTATAATGCGATTCCGGGAGGCGAACATACACACACACGATACGATAGGCAGCTGGTGTGCCCATGTTATTTTAAGTTTTTTGTTTTGATTTTAATTATAAATTCCCGTCCGACTAGCGGGGGCGCGGGAGAGGGGTGGTGCGGGCTGCGTAAGACGGAGAGCGCGCCGCCGTCGCTGGGCGCGCGGCTGGTGCCTGAGCTGCGCGCGCACACGGCTCAGCGCCCGCTCGCCAAGTCGCACGTCATCGGCGGGCCCCCCGCCGCGCGGGACCCCACGCTCAGCCCCACCTCGCCGCCGCACGCCAACGTAAGATACGCGAATATCGCTCTCCGTGTTGCCAACACACTGGCTACAGTATTATAAAATATATTTTTTGCCCGACACTGCTTCGACTATGCCATACACAATTTATAGTCTTATAAGACCGTGCTGGACGCACTACTGTCTTGGCGTACGTCAAGTTGTGACGTAGTTCAAAAATGCAATCAGGATTGGCATGAAGAAAGCATACTGCCTGCATTTGGTTTTCATATGAGCTCTTATTTAGTAAACTAACACTGGGACAATGATGAATCACACAACACTATATCCAATGGTTACGAATACGTTACGTACCACAGAGTGTATTTATGTCTACTACTGAGATCAGTGCTAACCAACAGTTGATTGTTGTAAAAAAAGTAGGTATTGAAGTTTCATGAAGAAAAAGGAAAACCGATCTACGTGTTTCGGTTACTCAACTCATAAGTATTTATGAAGTCTAGTAATAGCTAAATATGTAAAAAATGTATATTTAAATGGCTCAAAATTACTCCAGTGAATTCAGTGTATCAATATATGACAGTATTTACAAATTAGTAAGTATGGCCCACTATCTCAAATTTTGTAAAATACTCATCTAAAATCAAGTACATAACAGCCAATTATTCGAATGGAGCGATACGAACGAGTAAGTATAGTTAATGGAAAGTAGAAAATACATACGACTTAAGCTATGACAACAACAATAGCTATAGTTCACTCAATCATATCCTTGTATATGGTAAGTCATCACTGCAAATAATATTATGTTAACTTGCAATCGTGTTAAGTTTCACAGCCACTACTGATAAAAACATGTCAACTGTGCACAAATTGTTTAAGAGATCTACTTCCCGGGTCTTGATAAAACAGAGGCTTCTACGTATTAAACATTTTTACACTCATGAATAAAAAATATAAATAATATAATAGTACTATAAAATTAATAGATAATAATGTTACAATAAATGAAAGGATTTACACAACAATCACATTGCAATGAAATGGTTTTATTTCCTAAATGTAATTTAATTAAATGTGATTGACATCTAACGTCCCAACTCACAGTAAAGAATCACCATACAAATTATTTACTAAGGAGCCATTTTAATAACCGTTAGTAACTTTGAGTTGGGTCGCTAAGTTTCTGATTGTGACCCAAGGCGTCATCTTGACCTGTTTTAGTACCTCGATTGCCCCATATATGTATAAACGTTCACACCGTCTTATAACGCACAAGTATACGATAGAGGTCAATGTGTTTTTGCTCAAAGATGATGTAATAGAGGATGAAGGAAGATGAAAATGAACGATAATGGAAGAATACAATTTGTAATAGAAACATGAATGTGTCGATTAAAAAAAAGTGTTTCCTTATGACATACGCACGAAGTAAAAGTACTTTGGTACGCTTATCGTTATAGTTCTCGTCTATAGTCTATGATACTATATGAACAAAAAGAGTAAAACATCTTTGTCTATAGCGGTGATACTAAGCTGTCTCTATAGGGTTCAGTACCTAAAGGATGCAAACGGGATCCTATGCATAAGATTCCGCTGTCCGTCCGTCCGTTCATCTGTCACAGAGCTGTATCTCTCACACGGTAATAGATACAAACTTGATACTGTAGAAATTATCACAGTGTATGTGGATATAGCAACAAAATTGATGAAGACAAAATAAAGTTAAAGAATCCCTCTAAAGCAAAATAATTTAAAAGGAGCTATGCAGGTTGGAAAAAAAGACGGTAGTTGGAGGATCATCAATATTCAGGGTATTTTTCCTCCAACTACCACACGGTAGTAAGCTGTAAAGTAAACACTTATTTTCCACCCTGTATAAGGGATACAACAAACCTCTTTTTTCCGCGTATAAATTGCGCGGTGATACGGAACCCGACTTGCACACTTTCACTTCAAGGAGGAAACCGGATTTTGACATTTTAAATATAAACTACTGTAGCCAGTGAACGAACGTTAGTAGTTCATTGACTGTAGCCAATTATTAATTTGGCCTTTTGACATTTATCTCAAATACTTATATTCCAAGAGCCCAGGGCCCTAAAACCACTTATTTTCTGATAGACAAAATATATTCAATTGAGTAGTTAATACTAATCTTATCATGTTTATTAGTACACACATTAGTGTGTACTAATAAACATCTGTTAGCTTACCCCATGGGCCAATTCTCCGGTACAGGTTCCTGCAGGTACGTAAATTGTATTATTCTCTATTATAATATTGTAATATTCTCTACATCATAATGTAAGAATCAGTCATCAGACTGTAAGTAAAGTGAGTTCAATTTTGACGTACCTGCAGTAGCTTGTACCAAATATAAATAATACATTTAGAACTTGGTCTTGTTGCATGCATTGTTTCTTTCTCTCACGGGCAAACGCTCGATTACAACTCTAGTCTATTCTTACTCTGAGCGCTGAACCGATTTTGTTGTAATAGTCTAGTTTTTGTCGAGAAATGATTTATTAATTTTATTTTTGTATATTTTTTATTTATATACAAAATTCCGTAGGAGTCCTGCTTTGACACGAAAAAAATAGTAACGTTACCCATGCGGTAAGCTAACGGATGTTTATTAGTAGGTACACACTAATACTACTCTATTGTATATATTTTGTCCATCAGAAAAGAGTAGCCTTGCGGCTCTGGGCTCTTGAACCATTATCTAACATGCTTTTTGACAATCTTTGGGAGAGTGGGTACAAAATTCCTTTAAATTTGCTGGTATTTAACATGATTTTAATCTAAATAGCTTGTTATTAACATATTATTATTTATATCTATGAATGTGAAATGGAGAGTTCTTTCTCTGTACTATATTTGCTTAGTCATGTTTCATGTCAAATTATTTTAAATAGGAAACTAACAAATTCAATCATAATAATATACGACTCGCCAATATTGAGTCTATTGTAGTTCTATTGTAGTATCTTATATTGTAGTTCTATTGTAGTATTTCATTGCCTGAAAACACGGATAAAATAAATAAATAAATAAATAGATAAATGTGGAGTTTTAGGTTCTACCTACTTAATCACCATACGATCCAGCCAATAATTTTACATTGGTATTCTATAATAGAGTTTAACACATTAACGACTTGGGTAGAAAAACTAAAACACAATCATAGTAGTAAAATTATTACCGAGCTATTTTTATTTATTTATATTCACTTGCAGTGTTTTCACTTCACACTCTCGCTTTAATTTACTCTTCCTTTTTCTGTTGCATGTAATCTTCTTTTAACGCTTCCTTTTATTTCTTTTGTTGTAGGTATGATATACACGGGAATGCATTTTTAACATAGACTGTGATAGCGGACTCATTTGACTCACACGCAAGACTACGATTTCGTGCTAAGTGATACGGAATAACCGCCAACGACTAAAATAAGTTTTATTTATTTAATTGTAATTAGCATAAAGCGATCAGTGGAACGATATGGGTGACGGAGGACAGGGTGAGCATGCATGCGTCGCTTGAATCGAACGTGTCGCGGCCGCAGACGGCGCGTAGTGAACAGTAATGTGCCCGACAGGGGCTGTCGAAGCGCGCGTGGGGACTGAAGCTGCGGCGCGGCGGCAGCGGCGGGGGCGGCGGCGAGCCCGCGGAGGGCGTCGTCACCGAGCTGCGGCCGCCCGAGCTGACCGAACCCGTCGCCGACGTGACTGTGGCCGCCGGCGCCTCCGCCACGCTCTCGTGCCGCGCCATCGCCACGCGCGCCACCGCCTCCTGGCGGAAGACCGCTCCGGAGACGCGAGCGCTACGACACGGGGGCCGCTTCGCCATCTCGCTCGCGCCGGACGGCCTCGCGACTCTCACGATCCACGCGTGTCGCGCCTCCGACGCCGGAGTGTATCGCTGCCTGGTCAGCAACGAGCTGGGCGGCGTGCAGAGCTCCGCGCGGCTAGTGGTGGGCGCGGGCGGAGCGCCCGGGGCGCCGGCGGTGCGCGCCCACCCCGGCGGCGGGCTCGTCGTGCAGTGGGACGAGCCGGCGCCCGTGCACCTGGAGTACTGCCGCGTGGGCGAGGGCGAATGGCGGCGCGCCACGGAGACGCCGGCGGCGGCCAACACGCTGGCGCTGGAAGAGCTGCCGGCGGGCCAGTACAGCTTCCGGCTGGTGTGCGCGCGCAGCGGCGCGGCGGGCGCGGCGTCGGGCGCGGCGGCGTGTGGCGGCGGCGGCGGCTGGCAGCGCGACCAGTTCGCCCGCCGGTACGCCGTGGAGGAGGAGATCGGCCGCGGCCGCACGGCGCGCGTGCTCGCCGCCCGTGACACCGGCACCGGCCAGCGGGTGGCGCTCAAGCAGGTGATGCATGTTTTGCTACGATTATATTAGAAAAACCTTTTTGTAACTACATTTTTTTTACATACTGAACTTACGTAAAGTTCAGTATGTAAAAAATGTTGTGTTTCTGCTATTTGTGTTGTGTAAAAATAGGAAAATTCCCAAGAATCCTACTAACATTATAAATTGGAAAAATTTTAAGAGACTTGGATAGATTTCAGATTTTTCCCTCAAAAATTACTACTGAACGGATTTTAACGAAATGTAGCATATTATAGGTCATTATACTCGTAGGTAGATAATTATCTGGAATCACCGTAATATGTATATTAATTGGTATCTCGGAAAATGCGGGGCGAGCACAGAATGTCAATGATAAAGCAGACGTCGTGCACGTAATGTAACGCCGTGTGCATGTTGTGCGTGCAGGTGGTGATGGGGCGCGGCGCGGACGCGATGCGCGAGTACCGCATCCTGTCGCGCGGCGCGCACGGCGCGGTGGTGCGCGCGCTGGCTTTGTTCGCGGAGGTGCCGCGCGCGGGCGCGCACACCATCGTGCTGGAGCACGTGGCGGGCGGCGCGCTGCTCGAGTGGGCGGCGGGCGCCCCGCACGCGCACACGCAGCGCGCGGTCGCCACGCACACGCGCCAGCTGCTCTCCGCACTCGACTGGCTGCACACCAACGGCGTTGCGCATCTCGATGTCAGGGTGAGCGGCTTGCCCACCTTACATGCCGAATACATTAGTGATTAGATTACATCGATCCTGGCGCCGCATTTCCTTAAGTCGGCATGTGAGCACATGAGAAACTCGTTTTTACATGCCGATGTAGTTTGTGGAACATTTGCTATTATGATACAGACATATGAAGACCGACCTCAAAAAATACTCGTTTACGATATTGTTATACAAGAGCAATATGAAATGAAATATAATTGTTACATAATCAAATAAGTCTGTTACTTTCAAATGTACACGTTTAGGTATAAATAATAATCTTTCCATGTTTGTTATATCATGTTCAGCCGGAGAACATCCTGGTGGAGTTGGGTGGGGCGCAGCCACAGCTGAAGCTGGTGGACCTGGGCTCGGCCATCGAGTACAACGCGGAAGTGGCGGGCGGCGCGGGCGCGTGCCTGGTGCTGCCGCCGGCGCCCGCGCAGCTCGAGTTCGCGCCGCCCGAGTGCGTGCTCGGCCGCCCCCCCGCGCCCTGCTGGGACGCCTGGGCCGCCGGCGTCTTTCTATACGTCTACCTCACTGGAGTGAGTCCCAGTTTAGCCCTAACTTAACGTTAACGGGACTCCACTAAATCCCGTCGGAACCTTTTATGATTTTAATCCAAAATAATAATAATGAAAAAATAAAAAATCCTAAACGACAATAATTAAATGAAATCTTTTTAATGCCATATAAAATTACATACATTTCACACTAATATTCTTCGTACGAGCAACATGTAGCACCATGCAATTTTTTCATTGTCAGTGTTTTATTAATCACAATAGTTCATTCGAAAAATCAATCTTCGAGGTGATGTCTTTCCCACCCCAAAAACTTTTTATCGTTATACATCGTCTCATTGAGTCGTTGAACTCACAGAGCTTTTGTTGGTCGTCAGCTGTCACCGTTCCTGGACGAATCTATCGAGGAGACGACGGCGAACATCATAAAGTGCGACTACTGCTTCCCGCCGGAGCACTGGGCCAGCGTGGACGAGCGGGCGCAGGCCCTGATCCGAGGCCTGCTGGACCCCGCGCCCGCGAGGCGACTCTCGCCCAAAGACGCCCTCGGAGACCGGTGGTTTGATGAGGTGCGTTTTAATGTAAACGAAATGTGTCTAGCCAAAGATAAATGGTTCCCTAACGAAGAACGCGTGGCCAACAACCATCAAATGCAGCTCGCCCAATGCGTATCCAACAGTCATTTTGGTAATTCAATATTTCAATGATAACTGTAATTACCTATTTATCTTTTTAGTGAATATTTACTGTGCATTATAGATTTGTCTGTGTGTTACCTCATTGAACCTTGATAATGATTGGCAGGCGCCAGCGACCGCGTTGTCGGCGACGCAACTGAAGACGTTCCTGGACCGGCGGCGGCCCGCGGGCCACAGCAACGCGCTGCACGCGCTGCGCTCGCCCAACGACACGTGACACGTCACGCACGCGCCCGACACCCGCCAGCGTGACGCGTGACGTGTCACCGCCGCCACCCCCCCTGTCGGCCGCGCCCGCACCCGCCTCGCTCGCTCGCGACAACTTTGACGTTGACGCCGTGCACTGTTTCGAAACGTCATTCCTAATGAAGCAGCACCCGGTATCTATACAGGCATGTTTTCGTTTAGTTAAACTGATCACAAAGCACGGTTAAAATCAATATTTTTCAAGTTGACCGCGAACCTTCTTAAAGAAAACATTTGATCGGTCACATCCCATAGTCGGTTTAGTGAATATTCATTTTACCCCGCCTCTAGACTATAATTTATTTTTTGTAGATGTTTGTAGTAAAACTAGATGATCGTGTTATCGAGGCGAGTGAACAGGATATGACATCGGAAGTACAACTTCCTGAACTGATATTAGTATATTAAAATTGTGTAGTTGGACAGTTGAGAGTTCTGTTAACATTGAACGAGACGTTGAGACGTGCGACACGTTTCTGAAGAACAACAGCTAGACGAGTAATGATAGATGTTATTGAACGTTTTATTATTCACTCATTCGTAGGTTTATATTGTTTAGTTTAAACTTTGTAACCATTCGTATAGTCAATGCGCCCACCTGTCGGTTTCGTTGCATGTGTTGCGACGAGCGTGGCTCGGTTAGTCTTCAAATACCAAATCATCGAAGTGTGCTTTGGTCCTTGTGGGTTGCGTCGGTAACTCAGTGGAGCTGTCGAGAGGATCCGGTTACCTAGTGGACGTGCTTTCGGAACCGTCACCAAACTTGTGATAATGACAATGCCTGCACATTAAGAGGGTTTGTGCATGTTGAATGTTAGATTCGCAAATGTTAAGGATACATCGTGCGGCCGTCTTATCGCTCACTATACGATTTATTAATAATACAATTATTTTATTGGAAACTATCTCTTTGTAATGGTTTTAAAGCGGCTGACTGTAAGGCAAGTGTCTGTGATTTATGCTAAAATAATATTTCACGCTTATTCTTAATTTTAGCGTATAATATGTACTTTTAAAATATATTAAAATGTATATAGTTCTAAGTTTTAGCGAGTATATAGTTTTATCCTAATTTGTGACCAAAATTTTACATTAATGTCGATTATCGATGAAGTGAAATATAACATGAATTGTCGACTAGTACGTTTTAAAATTATTTATGTTATACAAATATTTACTCCATAAAAACCTTTGTATTTGCAACTATCAGCTATATATTGTAGACAAAAAATTAGTTTTAGAAACCTCGTTTACATTGGTTTAACGGTAAACTGTAATCAAATGTTATATGGCTTGAATATGATACTCAAGATTATGTAAGTGCGAGAGAAGTTGTATCAGTATATAATAGTCCGCCTTCCCATGCCTTGATACTTGTATGCTATGCTATGATATGATACGTAAGTGTTCGTTTACTGTGCCGCCACTGCGGAATATATCCATAAGTTCATATCGCACCCTCAGTGGAAAAAAAACATAAGTCGTCTTACGTTGAATTTTAGTTATTAATATGATTGGAAAGAGGGACAAAAGCTGCATATGCTCATTTTTTTTCAAATTTTTATCATTAATCTTGACGGTTTTGTGCAAGAAATCGTAATGTAAATTCCTTTGACTCCTGTAAAATTGCAATTTTCATCTTATGCCTTTTTTCCACTGAGGGTGCGATATTGTAACTACTCAAAGACATATAAACGTAAATGTAGGTGTCCGAATAAATCAAATAAATTTAATCGATAATTAATTTTCACGATATTGTTAAGTTCACCTGATTATATTAGAATCATTACAAGGCGGTTCCTGCCGCATTTGAACACGATCTCCAGGTGAACACCTCTTGGATCCTTAACTGGGTACTAAACTAATCACACAAACCCGATAAAAAAGTAATTTGAGTAAACTATTCAATTCTCATGTTAAGATCGCAGTGGCAGGTATCCACAGTATATATTCTCTTTTCAGTATCTTCGCTCATAGTAATATCCACATGACACCTTTGTCTTAGTGCTTTATTCCGTTAGATTGTTAATTTAAGAGAAGTCGTGTGAATTCTGCTTGCCGCAGGAGTGTCCGTTGCATGCTGTTTATGCGCAAGGATTAATGTATAAATATCCTATTAATTAATTAATTAATTGTATCTCAGTTGCGAACAAATATAACTATGTAAAGTCTGAATAAAGATTAAGTCGTCATGCTGGGCTTTTGGGTCGGTAGATTGCACAATACTGTATGGTTGGTTAGTTGTATCTCGATGGAAAACAGTTGACTAACGGCCCATTAGCCCATTCTGATGTATTGGGAGTAGCACAAAAATCTTTACACTTTATCACACAGTTTCAGTATACAAACGTTTGTACCGTACTGAAGTTTTGATGGTATCGTTATAATTGTTTGTTGTGAACGGTAGACGAGGTGTTGCTCCAGGTTGCCCATTCTCTATTGGCGACGAGTATTATTCCACACACCGCGATGTAGTGTTCCGTGACGTCACTGGCCGTGGCCGCCAGTGCCTCCCCTAGTGTCCACTTGTATCACTACTGATACTGATGTAACTATAATGAATTATGGTATAATAAAATTCAGTATATAATTTTATCAGACTGGCGGTTTTATTTGGTACTCAAGAACTTGTCATACCTCACCCTCCTAATAAATCAATTATTTTAAAAAGAGTTTATAAAACACTTATCATAATTATTGTTAACTAGTATGAAGCAATTTGGCGCATTTTTTCTTTTCACATTCATGAAAGATACCCCACTGTAGTTCATTTAGCAGTCCACTTAGAAAATGGCCAAAGAGTATATTTTACTGCAAAGAATGTAATGGTCTCTGATTAGTAAAACATACAAAAACTATAAAAGTTAAAAGTAACAACACAGTACATTCCTTGACTGTTAGGTGAAACAAAGTTCGCCGGGTCAGCTAGTTCAGAATAAAAATCGTGAAAAAGAGAAAAATTAAAACAAAAATGTTAACAACTGAACAATTTGAGGAGAGGCCACCGGATGGATTCGAACCACCAACCTCTCGGTTATGAAACCGAGCGCGCTACCGTTGCGCCACGGCGACTTATATAAAGTGGATGAATCATCCCTTCACTAAGCGCTCTATCGAACTGTTTGACTATAATTATTAAAATGGAGCTAGTGATTTAATATCAAACTAGCTGACCGGGCGAACTTCGTATCGTCTAACAATTGATCAGTTATCGAGCGGGATGAAAAATGATTAAATTACTAAAATGACTATTGAAAAATAGGGGTTGGTGATAGAAGGCTGAAAATTTAGGATTGTATGTATTTTTAATGCCACATTATAAGAAAATAAAAAATAAAATTTTGTCCAAAAAATAAAAATAAAAAAACATGAGAGGTCTCAAGGGACACCCGGATGGAACGAAGTTCCTTTCGATTTAAGTATTGTTGTACAGCGCCATCTCTGTAAAACTCTGTGAATCACGCTAGCGTGATTCAGAAAGTTGTACAGTACAGCGCCATCTCTGTAAAACTCTGTGAATCACGTCAGTGTCGTAATTTTCCGTCTAGCCCTCTTCCACAACGCGCGATAAGGAATTTCATTCCAAAAGTTAGGGGTGGACAACCCTTATCACTTCAGGGTATGAAAAATAGATAGTAGCCGATTCTTAGACCTATCAAGGTCAATGAGTTATTTAGAAAATATTTCTCCAGATTGATCATTTTGCATTTCTACACGCATATTCTTGTTTAAATTTAGTACCATGACGTATTTCCACAAAATGGACGACTTGAAACATGCATTGAGTTTATCCGCTGGCGTTGACCGAGGAATCAATGGTAATGTTTAACGGAAATCTCCTGCTAATAAAATCATTGCTCCACCAAATCGGTTTTGATTGTTTCTCAGATCTTTCATTATTTTTTTTTTAATATAATAAGCATATTTTGATGGGAAAAAGAAAAGTATTGGTTTTCTGTGGGTTTTAGTACTTCCGTGGGCCCTACGGAATATACACAAAAAAATTATCCGAATTGGTCGAGCCATTCTCAACTTATGCGCTTAGCAACATTAATTTTTATATATATAGATATATGGGACTTGGCTTGAGCGGTATCTTTAGCGCCCCGCCTCTCCAACTAACGCCCCGACTCTCCAAAAAATATGAATGCTATTGCAACTAAGAATAAAAAAAATATTTTGCTATTTTTACTCCCATGTGCAATTGCCGACGTGACGTAACTACAATGAATATTAAAGTTATGTATAATATTTTATATTATATAAACCACAGACATAGATATGTCTGAGATATAAACAAACAAGGATACTAATGAAAAGCAAACTCATATTTAATATTATTTAATTTTACATTAAAACGCTTGCTAAAATACAATTATAAAATAAAAATATCAGAAATACTGAAATAGTAAATATTACAAAATATAAATTCACAATGTCATGTTTGCATCGAAAAAGTTTTATACAATATTTAAATTCACAGAAAGAATGGACATAAGAACACTTATTCTAAATGTAAATCAATTTAATACTAAAAAAATACATTTCACTGGTTTATACATATTGTTATAACTCCAATGAAATTCACTGTACGTCATTTATGTACCTGATAAAAGCCGGACATTAAAATAATGTTACACTGCGGCCATTCACTCGACCAGTGGCGACTGGCGACGAACGAATGAATGTCGCGAGTAGGAGCAGTGTGGTTGCCACAGACATGTACACAATATTTATCTTATCTATGGACATGTATGTGGTTGCTATAACGTAGTAAAGCCGACGTATTTGTCGTATTTTGGCGCGTCTGAACTTCGCGCAGAAGGCTGCGCAGTAACATAATTCGACAATGTTCGGTACGCGGCGTATTGTCTCAGTCATACGAGTACGTTAGCATCTTCGTGTCGCTATCTTTGACTTACATGCGCTAAAGTTCGCAAAGCCTATGTTCAGACTTCAGACGCGCCAAGATGCGTCGGTCGTACTGTACGCCTTTTGGGAGCCGACATCATTGATCATACCGATGTTGCAACACGTAAGGCTAATAAAATAATTTTCAAGAGCATAGCGATCTACCGACTACATGACTGTGAATCTATAAATTATTTTATAGGTATGCGCACATGACCCAATATTGTAAGAATCATAGGTGTTCTTACACATTCAAGAATTATTAAAATCGTTACAGTGCGGCTAATATAAATTGCATTATTTAAATTTGATCAAAAGTAGTAACAAGTAGAGGCAGATTTGTTTTGTAATTAGTCGGTTTTCGCTAAAGTACTTTAGACTGAAGCTAATAGTTACATAGTAAGAAGTAAATTAAATTAAGTGTTTAGAACCGACAGGTGTACATTGAAGGTTCTAAGATTTATTTGTCGCTTAAGTTTGCACTTATGTAGGTATTATATATTCTATGCTCACAGCACTTTTGGCAGTTAAAAAATTACATAAAAATTTAAAACTAGCATCAAAATTGTCTAAAATCTCATTTGCTATAAAATTCCCATAGTAAGTACAATTTGAGTTGCTAGATAGGTCTAAATAAATAATTTTCACGAATACAATATCTTAACTAACAAAATTTTCTAGCTTCCACAACTACAAAGCTGACATGCCAAATGCAAAGGCAAAATGCAAATCGCTTTAAATTGAATCAATGCTAAAGGTTACATTTTCCTAGATTCAGAGACTAATTCTTTTTAAATTTTCAGTCCGGATGAGTTTCTGAATGTAGGAACATATTTAATTGTTTGGTAGCGAGAGGTAGACTATCGAGGTGGCAGTACTCAGAACCGTATCCCGCTCTGCACCGTGGCCATGAGTCGTGCGGAGTCGCGCAGCCGGCCCAGCTCGCCGGCGGTCAGCGGCTGCCGGATCACGTCGTTGACCCCCGCGCGCCCCAGGACGCACGGCAGCGAGAGGAACACCTCCTCCTCTATGCCGTGCTCGCCCTAACACAACACAGTCTCTCATTAATGTAATCGATCAGTAAGGATGGCGCCAGGTGTCAATGAGGGTCGATTATTAAAAAAAAATTAAGTTTGCTACTCGTTATTTTTTTTGGTAGTTAATTAATTCATTCCATTAGAATAAAACGAGTTATCAAGATTATGAAATATAATAGAATTTATTTAAATAAATATCCTGATTTCGCACCCTCAGTGGAAAAAAAGCATAAGTCGTCTTACGTTGAATTTTAGTTATTAATATAATTGGAAAGAGGGACAAAAGCTGCATATGTTCAAATTTTTATCATTAACATATTTTATCAGTTTTTTGCTCTCCTGTAAAATTGCAATTTTCATCTTATGCCTTTTTTCCACTGAAGTTGCGATTTAAAGACACGCTGAGAGTTATTTATTGTCTTAAAATTAGAAGTGAAAATGTAAGCAATCGTTAAGTGGAGTATGTGCCTAAGTGCATACCTTCAAGTAAGTGGAGACAGCGTGTACACTGTTAGCATTGGAGAGTATGGAGCGCGCCAGCTGTGAGAGCGACAGCCCGATGGCCCACGACGTGTAGCCCTTCAGCTTGATGACCTCGTAGGCGCTCTGCACCACGTTCTCGTGCGTCTCCTTCCAGTTCTCAGGGTCGCTTTCCGTGCCGATCTTAGGGTTCAGGTCGCTGAGACGGACGCCCGCTATGTTCACGCCGGACCACACTGGCACTGTTGATTGCAATGGTACAACTTTAAAAAATACATTATCAACCTACCTATAACTATATTCTTGAGGAAGTTTGGTTTGCTAAGAGAATTGGTTAAGTGGACATCCATTGTTGTCCGAAGTATTTTGAATGCTGCATTGATACTACATAGTTACAAACGAGAAGCATTCACGTTCTCTTTAGTGCACAAAAGCAAATATTTTTGCTATTCTAGATACGATGACATGTTGTGGTGATGTTTCCCTATTCGTAGGTATCAGATGGTAATTGTATTTCTTCTTACTTTAATTTGTAGTCTAAATCGCTCTATAATAGGTGCATATAAATACTGCTGGCGTCCACTGCACTATCAAAGCCGACAGAAGCGGCGTCAATGGCCTTTGAATTAATTTTAGAAGACGTGCAAAAATAGTAACCCCGGTTCGGAATGTTTCCGTTTGATACTGGTGTAAACTGATTGTGATGAAACATTTTCATGTTCCTTGTAAGTATTTTATAAAAGATGTCCTATCTCTATATAATATCATCGAGGCTGAAATTAAACAAATACGAAAGCATTTTAAATTTAAACAGGTTTAAATAAATAAAAAATACAAAAATTGTGAGTACCCGATTGCGTTTAAAATTATTAGATAGTATCCGCGGACCGCAATGATATAAGTTAAAAATTCTATTTTGCCGAATCCATCTGCCGGTCTATTATGACCTCTTAATCCCAGCCAAGTTCCAGTGTAAACATGAAATTCGTGTTACGAAAGCGGTCACGTGACACTTTTTAGCCAATCACGCGTCGTTTAAAGCCCGAGAAATGAATTTCCTGGAACGTGAATGGTTTTATAAACGTTCATTAGGCCCGCTGCACACTAAACAGAATCTTACCACTGCTGTCTCCATGTTCTCCGATGATGTAGCCGTGGCAGGAGGTGGTGGCGATGCCGAGTTTCTCCGACAGCAGGTACCGGAACCGGGCCGAGTCCAGGTTGGTTCCGGAGCCGATGACGCGGTGTTTGGGCAGCCCGCTGATCTTCCACGTCACGTACGTCAGGATGTCCACTGGGTTGCTCGCGATTATGAAGATCGCGTCCGGACTGTATTTCACCAGCTGAATATTTAAAATGTACACAACAATTAATATTATTATTATAGCATAAGTAACATTAATTGTACATATTTCCTACTATTGAAAATGTGTGACAAAGGCAGAGAACAAATGGGTAGGCCACAGAATTAGTTTTAACTTTTAAGTCAAACTGATTTATTATATTGGCCTAATTTTATGTAGCCTGGTCTATGAAAGGACGTTTGGATGACATTTAGGTGTTAAAACTTGAATTTAATAGATAAAAAACTAAATCTTTGATAAAAAATATTGTACATAGTAGTACATTATTGTACATTGTTGTATTATGTTACATAGGTAATACTTGTTCATTTACTTGTTCCATTTATCCAGTAAATAAAGAAATAATAACTGTTTATTTGTTAGAGTGGCCCTCCATGGTTCACCGTTCACCCATCTTATGTGATTTACCTACGCGGATTGCATAATATGTCGACATAAAAAATGGTTAACTTTAACTTTTAGTTTAAACTATTACCTAGTTACCTACCCATGTTATGTTCAGTTAGGTATACTTAAACCGTACACAATGCTATTTATAACCGTGACGCAATGCACATTGCACCTAATTTACCGACATTGTATGGCAAGCGTCTATTCGTCAAATAAGGTTTGAGCGTGACATCATCATTCGCTGTAAATCTATGTAGGTACCTGGATAATAATATCTTATATTAAGAACCTGTATATGTATAGCTCGACAGCATACCAAGGTCAGATACCTAGGTTGATAAAACAATGCATATACGTATACGAATCGCTAGGGTGTAAGTACCAACTTGGCGTAAAGTAAAATGTTTCGCTCAACTCAACTCAACTGATATTCTTCGCAAGCACCAAACAATGAGCATTGTTGTTAGAAATAAGAACCGAAGGCCATTATTTTTATTTTCACTCCTCAATAACTTCGTTACTACATTAAGGCGCAGGATTATCAATTGCCCACACAGGTAGGTAACTATCTCCAAATAGAAATTCGTTTTAATGATTATTCTGTCTCTGAAATGTTTTCATTTTGTGTGTTTAAAAAAACGGACTATACACTATACACAATTTTATATACAACTATTATACTAACTAAACTATATTAACTATTATTTCTTACTATTAACTGTTACTGCTAACTATTAACTATTAATCTTTGATATTGATATTACCTATTATATTATATGTGGCAGTAATTCGACTTGTTCAGAGAATCCAATGTAATTCGGTCGTTATACCTGTGGAATGATGATCTTGAGGATATCAGTGTTCCTCTGCACGAGGTCCAGGCGACTCTCCCCCTCCCGCTGCCGCACGCCGGCCGTCACCACGCACAGCTTGGATCCCGCAGAAATTGAGTAGTCTGAAACCAGAGGACATTATTATGGGTGTAAAGTGTGAAAAATAAACAATGTATAATAAAGGCTTACTGGATTAATGCAAAACATCCAAAAAGACTCGCAGCATATGCAGGTACATTATCCTGCTTATCCTGTACCTTTTCACAATGAGATATTGTAAAACAATACGGACAAGGCGAAGATATTAAATTACCCATTTAATAGGTACCAAGCTATGAAATATAAATAAGGTTTTGAGAGCGTTGTACAAGAGGAAAAGGCAAAATTTAGTTTTCCTACGAGTCAGGACACCTAAGTAGCTTACTAAAATTTCAGTGCAAAATTAAGCTCTTGTGAAATTCCTCAGGTATTTTTATTCAGATATTTACTCGGGAAATAATTTTTCCTGGATTATTTTAAATGTTTCATGTCGGGTAGTTACATAATTAGAAAGCGTATTAGTAATCTGATCGATTCAAATACCTGTGCTGGCCTGGATTTTGGCGTTCCTCATGAAGGCGGAGCCGTGCTGCAGGTCCATCATCTCCCCCTTCAGCTTGTCCGCCATCACATCCACCATGGCGATGTTGTTGGTGACGCCCTACATGATACATATATACATATTATTATTATCATTTGGATCAGAATAATTAAAAGCTTTTAGTGTTGAAATTCTTGGTCCGACGTTTCCCAACGTTCATTAGCTTTTTTGTAAAAAGGTGAAAAAATTGCTGGTAAGTAGCTTTCTCGATCACATTACCTTATATGGGTACATTTTTAGTTGTACTGTAATTTACCAGACTGGATACAGTCTAGACAGGATACGGTATTACACTATATAGTCAAGCCTGGATAATAACAGATTTAACATTAAGTAGACCAATGAGCAATGGAAGCGCTCATAGCCCGGCGGCTTGCGTCGATCCTAAGTGATCGACAAAGTTAAGCAACAGCGGGCGCGGTCGGTAGTTGGATGGGTGACCGCTAGTGGCAAAAAAAAAATGTTGAGCGTTTCCGTGCTTCGGAGGGCACGTAAAGCTGTCGGTCCCGGTTGTTATCATAAGATAACAGTCGTTTTAAGCAATGTCGGAGGCCCTCGGTCGGTTTGAAAACATTCGACACTCGGGTTGGCCACTATCCCCTCTACTAATCCGCACTGGAGCAGCGCGTTGAAATATGCTCTGGGCCTCCTCAAGAGGAGAGACCCGTGCCCAGTAGTGGGCCTTAATAATGGGTTGAAGCTAGACCAATGAGATGAAAACTTCTTTTATTTTTATTAGTCACATGGCATTATCATTAATGTACCTAGAAATAGGTACCTACTTAGAACGCGAGGATAATCACACTCGTCGAAATTATCCACGGCCTTGTGCCTTGTGTAAATAATGGATAAGATAAACAAATATATTATACTGCACAAAATAATATGCCGTCGACGCCAACGTGCACTCGAGTTACAAGATCCATACATTATTTTTAATACTATAGAAGATATGTTAGTAGGTACCAAATCGTATCATTTAAAGGTGGTTTAGACTAGCGATGGGCGATTATTACTAAAAGTTATCGAATTAGTCGATTGTTCAGTTTAGTCGATAAAATTCGATAACAATTGATGTTAGTCGATTGTCATCGACTGGCTGGCGCGCGGTAACTACTAACGCGTAACGCGTGTAACTACTAATCTGTGCGAACTACTAATTCGTACCGCAGCGCTGCGCTGATATGTGAACTACTAATTTGTAGCGCAGCGCAGGTATTACTATACCCGTACTACTAATTTAGTAGTACGCGCGATAAATCGACGCGTGTAACTACTAATGTGTGCGAACTACTAAGTCGTACCGCAGCGCTGCGCTGTTATGTGAACTACTAATTTGTAGCGCAGCGCAGGTATTACTATACCAATTTAGTAGTACGCGCGACAAATCGTCAGTTAAAAAGACCGTGCGTAAATAAGGAGTTATAGTTAAAAGACTGGAATAAAAAAAGTAAAAAAGTTATAATTATTCCTTTTTAACAATATACTTAAAGTTAGTCCTGGGTTTGGTAGAACTAAATTAACTAAAACAAAACTTAAATACTCTTCACAAATCAACTGGCTAATAAACAAAACAAAAAATAAAATATGAAACAATAAACAATTATTTTCTTACATTTATCAATCAGTATTATAATGATCGTAAACAGTATTTATTAGTCTATATTAAGTTCAAATTTTTTTTTAAATATTATTTCGTCCAGCTTTTTCGGCGCCGGTCTGTTTCGTCTTTTTAAATGGTCCTTTAAGTTAGTCGTATTTTTATGATATGTTACAGAATGTGAACACAACTTAACTTTTTCGATAGTTCCTTCTTTGATTTTTTCAAAAAAATCCCACACTAACGATCTTTTAGGCATCGCGTCAAGAGGTTTTAACCCGCACGCGTGACCTTGCTCTAATAAAGTCAAAAACCAACTAATTTCCTATGTATTAAATTACTCTTTGCCAACTAACAACAAATTGAAGTAATAGGTACTTGAAAACAATCGACGCAACATCGTCCCGCCGCACGCTGTACCTACCTAAACACTATGCACAGCGCAAGGCAATTGAACATACCTACAGTTAGTATTTAGTAGTTCAGTTAGTAGTTCGTCGATTGTTATTCGAATAATCATCGCGAGGAACTACTAAATCGACAATCGAATGCGCAATGGCACAATTTTCGATTTAGTCGATTGTTTTTCTAGCAACAATCGCCCATCGCTAGTTTAGACTGGTACAACGGCTCCTGCAGATTTGTAGGTTCATTTGTCTTATAATAAGTTTAAAAAATCCTGTCAAAAAAACGGTTAACAATATTTTGTGTTGTTTCATGACATTAACTGTTTTTGGATGGCTTTGGATAGCTTTAACTCATTAATGAGTCATCATAATTATCTACAAGGCACGGGGATTTCCTGATAGCCTATATGATAGATAGGCCTAGATCGCAATCCACTCTACCCTAGCGGCCTGAAGAGACTTGGTACGGGATGGTAGGGGAGGTGGTGTAACTGACCTGCGTCAACATGGAGAAGACGGCGGCCATCCCGACCTGGCCCACGCCGACCACGGTCACCTTGTTGCCGGTGTCATCCGTCTTCGGCTGCACCGGCTGGAAAAGCTTCTCCACTGTTGCCATTTTGTCTGGTTAAAAAAATATAATGCTGTCAATAAATATTCAACTCTAAGTGCTTAATTGCATAATAATAATAATTATTTATTTATTTTCAAGAAACCCAGTGTTTATTAAGTATAACTTTATACTGGGTTATTATTCAACACTTAGGAAGCCCGGAAGGTGACTAAATTGTTTGACCTCAGAATTCAGACGTAAGAAAAGTTAGAAATAAGAAGTGACAAAACTTAGCGACCGTGTTGTCTTATTCCGGCCGTTTTCAATAATCTATCAGTCTAAACCTAATCTCTAGACAAGTAAAAAGGTAAAGTATATAAGTAATAATAAAGTTGCAAACAACTGACTTCACACTTCACACTTAAACTGAATCACGTGAGGCTTGAAAGGGGGGGGAGGGGTTTCACAAAAATCACGAAAATAGCACGAAGGGGGAGGGGGGGTGTAGTAAGATATCACGTGTATTTATTTTTTCGTCAAACGCGCGATTTTTAAAGAAAAGCAGCGTGTAGTGTGACTCTGACTTGCCGTTGCCAGGCAACGAAAGAAGGCCTCACGCACCGCCACCGACTGCCCGGCTCGGCATGTTTTGGATTAAAACAATGTCGAAAGTAGGTGATCTGTATAAAGACCTTTTTGCAGAGTATAACAAAGGAAAAATACACGTGATGTTGGGGGAGGGGGGGGGGGGGGTTAGTCTTAAACCTCACTACATATCACCAAGGAGGGGGGGGGGGGGTTAAAAAATGCTAAAAAAAGGTCACGTGATTAATGGACGGCTCCTATGATTAGACAATATCGATACAGAACAACCTTCCATCAACAACAATAAAAACCTTATGATGATTTCGATTGGCATTTCTCAACGAACCTCCATTTTTGTAAAGGCAAAAGTGATTGACTGATGTGTCAACATCAATGTACAGGCCAAACCCTTAGGGCTAGAAACTTAAAATTTTGCACACGTATTCTTCTAACGTAGACATCCACTAACGAAGGATTTTTCAAAAGCATAATTTCCGCGTGCGAAGCTGCGGACAACAGCTAGTTTCAAAATAAGGCAGACACAAAATGAAAGGATTTAAAATCAAATGCCAAAACAAATTTCTTTTCCCTATTAATAATTTTTTACACTAATTTAAATTAATATTTCAATAAAAAGTATTGATAAGTTTGTTTACCAAATAAGAGTTGACTTATTTCAATTACTCAGTTCAATACGTTTAAGCCGTATTCGAAACAAACTCACTAATGATTTGCGCGAAGCACGTCCTTCTATGACGATCACTGAAGATAACATGGTATTGGTTGCTAAATGACTAATGATAGGGGAGTTCAAGTGGTGGTTCACGTTTCACTGGTGTTAGTGAAGTAAAAATTATCCAACACTATCTAACATTTAGGCGTCAGGAAACTTTACACCACTTGGATACGTTAAGGTATATAATTTGATGGAATATTAAATCGATGCCTGTATTGGATTGTTACAGCCACAGACAGATGTTACAGTGAAGTCCTCCAAAAGTATTAAGTATCTATTATAAAGATGATTCGTCTGTGTTTAACATCGTTGCCGGTCATAATGGCGGTGATGAGATGTGAGCCCTAAATCAAAAGACAACGGTCAAATTGATGATCACAGAAAATATCTGCCAAGCTGGCTAGTAATTTATAGCATTTCGTTTTTGCCGTATTTGCCAGATTTACGCTACATTGCACTTTTAACTAAAAAGGTTTTTTTTTAATCATGGTGAAGGTAGTTGGCTATTATGTTGTAGTAAACAGTAAAATTCTAGTAATTGACTGTAGTAAAGAGACTTGTGTTACTCAGAATGTATTAGCGCACATGGAAGATAAGAGGAAGACTCAAGTAATGTAAGCACAGCAGTCATAAAATCAAGGAATTGCTCGGTTAACAATATACAGGGTGTCCCAACAGTAGTACAAACGATACGAGTTCAAAAAGGTGCAATACTTACTACTTTAGACGGGATATTTTTAAATTAACGCCATTTCAATGTCAAAGGGGTGAATTTGAAGCAAAAGTGAGTTCATAGTATTCTGTTATGGGCTGATCCTTTTTGTACATTTTAAAAGTTGCAACCTTTTGAAATCTTTATTAAACAGGCATGTTTGTTAAACAACAATTGCCCAGTACATTTTTTTTCAACCACCAACAGGGCTGTAGCTAGAGTCGAATTTGAGATAGGGCAGCGTTGGATACAGGTAGGGCGGAAGTAGAAAAAATATCATAATTCATCTGCTCCGAAGTACATGCTCCTAAATATCTTTAATCTCTCTAATAATCTTTTCAATAATAGTATATTTAATTCAGTGGATAAAAAAAATATTCGAAAAGGTTGCGCTTATTAGCTTTAGTTGACGGGACGGGCAGCACCGGTATAATAGAAGTTAAATTCATAAATAACCAAAAAGAAACAAATAAAATTACTTACGATTATTCGCGCAGTGACCATTGCTGTTTTTAACATTATTCTCTGCCATGGTCAATAATGAATAGTAACACAATTATTTTAATAATGCGTTTGATTGTTCCGCTGCACTCAACACAACATAATAAATAAAAAAATAAAAATAACTAATGTAAGTCACAATCAACTGATCGAAGCACTAAGTTGGTACTTGGTATGAGAAGGGATTCAAAATTCAATAATTCAAGTAGCACGATCGTGAATACACCGATTTCAACGACACGTTTTGACGGAATGAATGAAATCGGAGTTTGCGGAAAATATAGTCGGTTCGTGTCGCGGCCGCGCGGGTGCGTGTCCGGTCACGGGAAGGACGCAGGCAGTGGTGGGGTTAGCCCCAGTCCCAGGCTAACGGGATAATTATAATCCGGCAATCCTGAACCACTGCAACTGCGTAATTAACCTTTGCAATGTCGGTACAATGCTAATTATTTCAGCTGAAAATGTTACAATACTTATTTAATAAACAAGTTTCAATTTGCATTTTTTGGGGTTGTTTTTGTTTAATTAATTCAAAAATGCAAGCGCTGTACATCTCTGAGATTTATTAAAAAAGAGGGAAGAGTGACTATATTTTTGTGTCGTATCTACTGTTCCTTTTCGCGTTAGGTTTGATGAGGATTTTAATTGTTTTTTATTTATTTTATTTGTTTTTTATTTACAAATTTTCATGAAGAATGGACTCATAATATTATATACAATATGCACCTGTAGATGACTTTGTACCACAGTTGATTAATGACTGCCAACAGAACCAGCAAAGAGTCCCAGGTTCAATACCGGCCTGGTATACATTTAGACATTCATTTTTAATAATTTGATTAATTGGATAATATTGATGATACCCGCACTACAAGATATCCCAGTGTGTGAACAAGGGATAACTTCGCTTTATTTACATGTAAATATAATATTGGTATGTGTTTTTGTTTATTGTTGATTAAAGAAACCATTTTAAAAATAACCAGAAGTACATTAAAATAAATAACTAGATCAGAGATTAACTCACTTAATTACTATGAACTTATTACTTATATTGTATTTTGTAGTTGTATTGCAATCCTTTGTGAGAAGCTGTCGCATTTAAAGGTGGCATCAGTAGTTCCTTAAACGATAAAATTCAAATTTATAAGTTTACCGAAACGTCAGCCTATAGAAAAAAGAATATAATAACAGACACAGAAATAAAACTATTATGAATTTAAACATCATTGTAAGTAACAGTGATCTATAGTAAGCTATTCGTGAACAATTAGTAGACCTAAATAATAAGCAATCCTATCATAATGCTGACGCAGGCCTAGATCTATAAATTGTTTATTTTATGGTAATAAAGCTGTAGTTGTCACCGACACAAATTAGCTCTATAATTGCACCTATGTCCCTCAGATGTCCTTCCTAAGGTCAGTGGGAGGTTACACAAGTCTCCAATTATATTAAAATTTGAAAAATCAGCTGAGGCAGTTTAAAATGAAACAAAAACTTAATCCCTAAAAACATTAAAATAGGCTCGAAGATTAACTTAAAGTTTAAAAGTTAACCGACTCGACCGCTAAAAGGATGTTGCATGGTCCGAAGTTCAAGTTGACATGTCCTATTGTTTCTATCCAACGACAGGAAATATACAGGATAGGGGTTTAAAAATAGTAAATTGTACTTACATTTTTGTAAATTGCGTGCACTTTACCACGTAGTGTTGAATGTTAGTGTTCGTCTGTGGTACTGTGCACACGCCTTGAACCGGGCCGCGCTCCGAAATTCAAGGTGACCTTCAACAATTCGTTTTGGAAGCTACGCCATCGCGCATGCCCGAATTAAAAATCAACGACTCGTCAATGTAAACCTTATCCCCGCCACCTAGCGTCCACTGTCCATTGCACGCTTACGATTGATACAGGACTATTTACTCTTCCCGCGTATAACTATACAAAACCCATCGGAATAACAGCTGTTTCATAAAAAAAGTTTATTACTTATAATAATATATTGTTCTGTTAGTTTTACCATTTAAACTATCTTATTTTATCGTTCACGGTCTAATGTTAGCCGATTTAAAATTTAATGCAATCACAGCGCTATCAGAAATACCTACTGATATGATTTATACGAATACCTGTAATATGTAGGTCTATATCTATATTTACTTTAATATCAATTGAATTTACTGATAATTGTACTATTACTAAAGCTATTTTTGAGCGAAATTGATAGGTGGGTAATTTTATTTCAGATTCTTCTTATTTATAAGAGTCTGCAAGAAAAAGTTTAATTTGTTACTGTTTCAAGTAAGACCTAATCTAAGCTTGTACAATATAAGAAATAGAAAAAAATGTAATCGTATGTTAAAGTCGATCTCAAAATTCAAGTTATAAAGATGAAGCCTACACGATGTACAAAAAACTTCTGTACATTATGACTCTACCAAGGATATCAAAGTATTTCCATTTGCGTAAGTTATAATAATATCTTACATCCATATAGTATATATACATAGACTTTTCAAGGAGCAACTCATGTGGAAAAAATGGTCCATAAGAGATTAGCCAAACTGTTGGGAGGCATCGAAATGCTGCTATAGCAAATTCAAGCTGCCATAGCAAAAAGCTGCAATAGTTATTGAAATATAATAAGCTAAATGCATGTAAGGGTGGTCAGTGGCCGTCGTCCCCTGTGGCCATGGACATCAGTCATACGCACACCAAAGCTGAAGGCATTAGTGTTATCCATGCGTTGCCGGTATGTTTGGTACTTAATAGAGTTCTGGACCCACAATCTCCGACTTTAAGACAGTGCCTTACCATAGCCACATAGGTTGAATAATTTGTGCAATTAGGTAATTAAAGTAATTACTATTATATTCTATTATATTCTAAGCTGTTTCTGTCATTCTTTTGGTAGCTAATAGCTATACTTTGAATGATATCGCAACAACAATTATAAAAGGTTGATGTTCCCATCCCACTATTTCGACTCCTTAGTTCGTTCGTCGAACTAGTGGAAATATTTTTCAGGGGATTTTTTTTACATTTAGGTTGTACTAATGGATTTACCGGTAGGTAGATTATAAATGTTGCAGTACATCTGCCGGGTCAGCTAGTAACACAGAAAATTTTATGGTAATATTAGCGCTTTACCCGCGTTTTCCGGTATAGTTAGTACCCTACATCATATTCCAGAACATGGTCTACCTGTGAGCTAAATTTCATGAAAATCCGTTCAGTAGTTTTTATGTGACAGAGTAACAAACATCCATACCTACGTACTCACAAACTAATAATACTAAGCAGTAGTAAGATTTTCATAATATGAACGCAATAGATCATAGTTGCATCATAATTATGAGGCAAATATTTACTCATAGTTGTAATTACCCAAATAGGCTCATGTGTTTCAGCGTTTCCGAGTGGCGCTTAGCGCGTATCTCTGCAAATAACTTTTCCTGTTACTTACAACATAGTTGTATGTGTTGCGCGAATCCGATGACTCACGCGAGTCACGTCACGCGTCACGCGTCACGCGTCACGACGGGATTCCGTCGACCGGTTTGCAGAACTCAGCCGCGCTACGTGATGTTGATCGTGCACTTTTGTGGATCTCGCACGTTGCATTGGTCAGGTACGCACTTTGGCTGCAGCACTAAATACCTACCTTATAAGAAGCTAGGTCACGAGACTCACGAGTTTAGTATGACGTAGCATACGAAGTAAAAAGATATGCCTAGTAGCGTTGTAGGTAGGTAATACTTGTGCAATCGCAGGCATCTACAATACATCGCCTTTTGATTTCATACCCATTTGCTACAACGCAATACTTTGCAATACCTATATACTTTGACAAACATTTAGAGTTAAAAATAAATTCAGATAGATTGTAAATCAGAAAATTTTACGAAAATGCTGATTAAATATGTAAAATTAAAACGAAAATAGTAGAATGAGTCTACTGTCTATTTTTGTTAAACTTAAAATTAGGGTTATTCTATTGTTTAAATAAATATAATCCATTTATTATAAAATGCGAACGGGTTTTTATTCTCACAACCCATACCGTCCCATTGTTGTTTTGGATATCTACGCCTTTTAGAAAGAACAGATAATCATAGTCTTATTCCTGTGTCCATAGAACACAACGGGGTGTAAGATTCTGTGGTTTGGGTGCGGAATTAAGGACAATGAGGGAATTGCAGGTATGAATAACGGTTTCGTCAGAATATTTTATTCAAACACAACAGCGTGCAGGTGAGAAAGTACCTAATACTTACTTAAAAACCTCGAGACTTTATGAGTGAACACTTTAGAACGAAGCAATGACTCTTCTTGTTGCAGCATCCGTTATGTTGTTGCATTACTCAGCCAATAGGATTAACAGTGACGTTTGTGTGATATTTAGGAAAGTTCAATTAAGTTTATTTTATTAAATATGTGGAGACAAGGAAATAAATTTATGAATACCTTACCTATAACTTTTTACTTTTAAAACTTTTTACACAACCCATTAAAACATTTTCAATTTCTATATTGTTATGTCTGAAAATTAATATCATAATTTGAAGTCTATTATAATATTAGAGGATCATGTTTAATACAATAATACAATTTAGTTACATACATATCTGTGTGTTAGTGGTCTGTAGGTTTAAATATTGCCTTAGTTATAATAATGCTGAAAAAATACTGTCTGCACCGCCCACAGAGTACATAAACACTACGTCACCCGCCAGTGTCACTATTTTGAGCTAAAACGTAGTGATTAAGTACTCTGTGTTAAGTACTCTGTGCTGCCAACTGACAAGCAAATTAAAACTCCGTTTTTCCGAGATTCCTAATCTAAGATTGACGATCAGTAAAAAAACCATTTGGTAGATATTTTTGGTAAGAATTAGTAGCTGTTGAAAATCAACAAAAATACTTTCTGAATGCAAAGATGAGTACGTGGCGAATGGCGGGGTTAAAGTTAGTTATTTACTTAGTTTTGCTCTTTCCTTAGGCATCTGGAGATGTGATAACTTACAAACCATCTCTGATCAATCTAACAATCTTTATCGTTCATTGCAGCTATGTGAATTATTCAAATATAGCAGCGCGAATTCTACGGAAATCTCTGAAATCGAACCTCAGAGAGGAAGCTGCCAAGCGCGATCAGTCGTTCATCAAGTACTTCTACTGGGTGAACGGTAACCAACTCCGTAAGTTTTTCAATTATAACATTATTTTTATATCTACTAGCTGTTGCCCAGAGCTTTGCATACGGAAATTATATTTTAACTTGTACAAATTTTTATCCTGTTTTCTCGGGAAACCTTTTAATTTTCCGGGATGAAAAGTTGTCTAAAATATGACCCAGGGTATCAGTAACAACTTTACCAATTGTCATCGAAATCCGTTCAAGGGTTTTTACGTGATGCCCGGAGAGACAAACAGACACTTAGTTTTATTATAGGTAGTGTAGATTGAAAATTGTGACGGAGGCAAGGCTACCTGCACTATACTGCACAGTAATACAATACAGTAAAATATTTATATGTAATTTCACATAGGCTTTCACGTTTTTACTATTAACCCTCGACGCAAACAGAGAGTTGTTACAAGTTTGACGCTTAGTATCTGTCTGTGGTATCGTAGCATTCGTAGCCCCCAAACTGATGAACCGATCTAGATCTATTTTTTTTGTTAGAAAGGTTAACTAATCGAGTGTTCTTAGCTATGTTTCGTGTAAACAAAACTGTCGGAGGTTTTTTTCATTTACATTTAAGATTGTCACATTAGAAGCAAATATAATTATTTAAATCAAGTGTGTTTCAAATTCTACTGTGTACTTACAAAGTTTTGCTCTCTTTCAGCACTCGGCGAAAAACCAAAAGTAGACAAGGAAAAAACAGTACCTTGAAAAATATAGTAATTAATAGTACCTACGTGTTTACTTTTTAAACTAACATGACGACATCTTGAACAGTCCCTTCTTTTAGCCCTGTCGGAGGCCACTGGTCTCTGTATTACCCGATTAATTCCGACGGTACTTAATAATAATAATAATGCTTTACACTCATATACCTACATTAGGATTCCGTGTCAAAACGTGGACAAAACGCAACGACAAGAACACACACACCCGGAGAACATAAATTCAAACTCATCATTCAAATTTCTCATAACTTCTCTATCTTAGCGCTCTTACACACGAGTAGCACGTCGTCGGCGGCAGAGGTAACTGCAACCGTCGACAGCAGCCAACTGCGGTCGACTGCACGTGTCGACGGCCGCAGTCGGCTGCTGTCGACATTTCAACAGCAGCCAGCAATGGTCAGCGGCAGCTGTCGTCCGCGCTCTTAGTATAGGAGTCAGTTGCAAATTGGATTCCGATGAAGAAACACTGTTATTGCTCTTGTTTTTTATCATTTTATTATTGTACTCGTGCAATTTATAATTCCAAATACAATCATATTTCTTTAATGGCTCAATTAGCAATTCAACATCAATATCGTCACTAGAACTCATTTTATGAACCAGCCACGCTAGCGCAGTCGACTGACAAAATGATGGACGCGGCATCCTACAACTGCAAACATCAAAAATCGACGGCTGCAGTCGGCACCTCGACGACCGCAGTTGGCTGCTGTCGACGGTTACAATTACCTCTGCCGCCGAAGACGTGTGTCTCTCCGAACTCGTGTGGAAGAGCGCTTAATCGTTATCTGTCCTATCACAATGCCAAAGAAGTTTTACTTCAATTACGTGTGACAATTACTTACACGCCTTGGTTACTCACACTCATTTTTTTTTCTTTTAAAGTCTGTTAATTGGTAGGTACGTGTAGATTTTAATAAATGGTTTATTTTATGTATCTTATATAATATTGTACCCGGCATTCATAAACTGAGCACTACAGACAATTTACTTCCCGTGTGACAGTAGACAGAACAGTTTGGGTATAGTATACCTACTCTACTACTACATGAACTGCATAGGTTTTGCCATTAAATCATGTTCTTCCAATTTATGTAGTCCTGGTACTTCGACTTGCAGAAAATCAATACTCTCCTGGGTGTCTAAAGCGCAGACTCCAAAAATTCGTCTCAGTGCAGTGTTGCACATTGCCTTCAAATACATATCGATGTGCTCTGGTTTATCAACACGATAAAATATATTCCTGTCTTGGTCAACGTAGGTAGAAAAGTTTGATTTATCAAAAGACTTTAATTGTACCTACCTACTCCAAAATGTATTCCCAAAACAGAATTTCAAAAGTAGAAAACAGTTTCCCGCCATTATCAAACAGCTATGTCTGTGTAACAAAATGAGTGAATCTCATCAATTCATTTTAAAGGTTTATGGAAAAAATAAAATAGTCATGAAATTAAAAACACGCTAGATCTGCACTAGTATCATGAATAAATAATTGCACCCCTTCTCTCTATTTGATAAATATTATAGATAGCCCTCGGTAGTCCTGGAGTCAGGCTTTTTTATCAATCATTTCTTCTCGGACGATAACTCGTAAGGTAAGACGCTACCAAGAGTGGTATCATGACTCATGAGGCCTAGTGAATATCAGCTGTGGCTCCTTGGACGCCATGCACGAGCATTGAGCAGCGTAGCCCGTAATCTCGAACACGCAGAAATAAAATACACCAAAATAAAGAAAATACAGAAAAAGAAAAATTGAACAATAGGCGGTCTTATCGCTGTAAGCAATCTCTTCAAGACAACCAAAGGCAGGGAAGAAAAAAGTATGTGGAACGATAAGGTCTAGGGTGTACTTATAAATGTAATTAACTTATGAATACGCATTCTTCAGCAATAAAGAAGGAATAGAAAACGAAGCCAACCAAACAAACTCTTCAGCTTTATAATATTAGTATAGAATTACTCATTAACTACTTAAGCTAATCTAGCCGTTAATCCCAAAAAATCTAGGATTTTTTAACTTTTCATCTATACCTACCTATACCCTGTCCACAAATCTTAGAGACTAAATTGACGTTTCATGGGTGACCAGTTTCGGGCGCAAATTAAATAGTGATGACCATAAACCGGAAAGTAAATCGGAAAAATATTCGCCACTTTTACGGTGTGTCGAATATTTGTATAAAAGAGTGCCTAAAACTGTCATAAAAATAAGTTTAAGCAACCATATCAAATATAATGATATCCATAATATATTTACCCTACTTAACTGAACTTAAAAGTTATTTTACTTACAAGAACGAATATTTGGTTATGGCTACATTCAGTATACAGCTAATTTTATACTATATAGCCAAGTACTAAATATCTAGGTAGATATGACAAATAGGCGATTCTCACACTGCTCCGCGCCCCGCTACAGAGCGTAGATCTGCCTCACCACGCGTTTTTTTTAACGTTGTACCGAAGTATATCAGTTTCTATAGAAAACAAGCGTGGTATATCAATCACATTACAACGACTGAAGTATAATGTATGCCATAATGAGCCTAGCGCTCACAGACGCGGGGCGTGGAGCAGTGTTAGAATTGCCAAACTGAACACCGAACTATTACTCAGGATATTTTGGTTTAGTCGGATATCTTGAAATAAATTCCCAAAAGATTTACTACAAACGAATGCGTATATTTTGCATAATTATTTCGAGAATGGCTAAGTGTTATTGATACATTACTTCCGTACCAGCGGCCATTTGCTTCAAAACTGCATGAATATTAGTGGGATTGAATTAATTTAATTTAAACGATGAAGGATTTAGTAATAACTTAAACACATAAAGAATATTTATAACATAACTTTATTCAGAATCAGACCTAGTGCTATCACTGTAAAATGTATCATCTGAATCACTACCAACTTCTATTAAAAAATTGAGATATCCGAAATATCTCATGTATCTCATCGACTATATGCCCCAGGCAATAAGTTTTAAGTGAAAATAAGTTTTATCATCGTATGAATGATAATATTGTTACTAACTGAATGTTTTTTTTTTAATTAGTTCAAACTTCTCACTATTCTTATGACATGGTTTACGATTCAAAAAACCGGAAAAGTAGATCGCAGAAATTTAGCTGGTAACATTATTTCGAACTTTGACATTAGCGACTGTCATTTTAGTCTCTAAGATTTGTGGACAGGGTATAATAATATTATAAAGCTGAAGAGTTCGTTTGGTTGAACGTGCTAATCTCAGTAACTACTGGTTCGAATTAAAAAATATTTTTGTGTTTGATAGTCGATTTATCGAGAAAGGCTATAGGCTTAGAACATCATATATTTTAGTAGTTAGGTTTTTTCTAGTTTGTACCATAACAGTAAGTAGACAAAGTAATTCATGTCATTCCCTACAAACACTGAACTTACCTACGCTTTTTTTAAGAAATTAGTGATTATTTCTGAGATATAGCAAATTTAATTTGAAAAGTTCTACAATGAAATATAAAATAACAAAATCTACATCAATCTGTATCTCCAAATAAACTCTCGTTACCAAATAAAGAGAGAGCTAGTCGAGATAATAGAGCAACGCATCGCATAGTGCTATACAAGAGCCAGAGTCAAGCTAAAACTGTGTGGAAATCTCAGCCTGAATTACAAATTCAGCTTTCTAGGACTTCGGGAATGCCCTCGAGGTTTATGTGCTCATATTATTTTCTGTTTGCCTAGTACCTTGCTGACATAAAATGCATTTTACTCGAAAATATGCAAGGTGCAATTCAAATTGCAGACGAACGCATGCGGATTCTACCCTACCTGCACCTCCCGCCGATATTAAATTCCTACAATTTCTGTTTTCTTAATACTGCAGACGTTAAATACTTCTGTATAATTTAGTGAGCAAGAAGAAGAAGAATACTCGAAAAGCTTAAATAATAATTAATTAATAGTAATTTGTCTTTTCCTATTTTTAGGGCACGGTGCTTCATTTTGTAGGTACGTTTTAACCATGAAAAACATAACAAAAATATAGAAAATCGTGGAATATTTTGTATATATTCATTGATTCGTATCTGAATTATACATTATACACAAAAGGAACCAGACATTTGCTCGTTCAAATAATCTCTTTAGCTGTATTATGTTTGTATTGGTTTATTTTAGATATAACTTGGATATGGCAACCGGCACACACCCCTTCGGAATTCACCCCGACATTGTAGGATAACCTGAATGTTCTGATATCCTAGTACTTGTATATTTTAAATTATACAGTTAAGGTAGGTTTTCTCACGAATTTAAAAACTAAAAGTTATCGGTCAATAAATTAATTGCTTAAAAACCGGTCATGTACGTGATAACAGACAAAAATAATGTCAGTTCTTGTTATTCTTTGCGAACCTAGTAAAGAGGCGCGTATTTCCTAAATTTTCCTAGGCAAACCAAATATAAGGCCAATAGGGCACGCAAGTCTGGAAACTTTCAGAAAATGCGGGTTCCTATTGGTAGACCTATTCGGTGACAGAAAACGTATTGTACGTGAGTGTGAAAGAGACACAAGTTAGTGGATTCGCTCTCTAAGCGCGAATAGCTTTCCATCACTCTGTCCCTGTCGATTAGGTGAGGAAAATTGCGAGAAAACTGCAAAGTGAAACAGTTAATTACAATAGCTATGTGGATAATAAGCTATCAGATTTCGTGCATAAGCTTGCTTGGCTGTACATTTTGAACTTAAGTACAGGCTGTTTTACGAAGACGTTAAATAAAAAGAAGATTGCTGTATTTAAAAAAATATAACGTTGGTTTCTCATTTCTGATCTTCTCCTCCACGACAAAGCACCTTCCGAAAAGCCAAAAAATGATGTGCATAAGTGTATCAGTGATACCTATATGAATAAAATATTTTGACTTTGACTTATATAGTAACTAGCTGACCGGGCGAACTTCGTATCACCTAAAAATCATATTAAAAAATAGGGATTGGTGTTAAAAGGTTGAAAATTAAGGGTTGTATGTATTTTTTAATGCCACATTATAAAAAAATAAAAACAAAAAATTTCGTCAAAAAATTAAAAAAAATATATTTAAGGGTGAACAACCCTTATCACTTAGGGGTATGGAAAATAGATAGTAGCCGATTCTCAGACCTACTGAATACGCATATAAAATTTGGTAAAAATCGGTAAAGCCGTTTCGGAGGAGTACGATAACTAACATTGTGACATGGAAATTTTATATATTAGATGTATCTTACAACGAAAATTGGTATCGTTTGTCTGTAAACAAAGTGTGCGCGAGTGCGAATATAAACGCGCATAAACAAAATTTTGATATTATTACCCTTCGTTCCGCCTAAGTGCAGCGATCTTTCATAGGGCTTAGTGTACATTTCTTTATTAAAATCCCAAAATTAATACGTGACTTGCCAATAGAATCTTTCAAAAAACGTGTTAAAACAATTGTTAGGCAAAAGATATTATAGTGTAGACGAGTATTTAAATGACAAAGGCATGGAAATGACCAGCTCCGCAACCAGTTCCGCTCAGAATAGTAGCAATAATAGTAAATAATTTTGTATTATTATCTTTTTTTTTGTATTATTTTTTTAAAAGATGTGCTGAGGAGTTTCTTTAGGCTTTTCTTCTCCTCCATGACAAAGCACCTTCCGAAAAGCCAAAAAAATGACGTGCATAAGTGTATCAGTGATACTTATATGAATAAAATATTTTCATTTTGATTTTGAAAGTTATTAAATTTACATAATTATGATAGCGCTAAATAGTATTTTGAGATATTTGGTTGGCTATTTGTGTAAATTATTGCAATAAATCAGTAGACCAACAAACAATAAACCAAAACCAACCGCCACGTCGAGAAAATGTCTGCTTTAGAATTTTCCATGTCATGTCACTTACATCCTTTTGAAGTCCACTGCAAGGGCAAATAATAAATAGCAGCTCACCAATTTTTTTTTTCATATTTATTATACCTACAACGACTACAACTAATCTAATTTTCTTTCTAATATTCTTGACTTCTTCCATTTTTCAAGCATACTGGGAGAAAACGCCGCGGGCTGACTTGGTTTCTCAGAAAACAAAATCTACGCCATGAAAACGTTCAAAACCTTCAACCAACAGAAAGCACTTAAACTACTACTTAACACAAAATCTGTCTATTGATCTGTATACAAATGTTCGTTTTTGAATTCCCATACCTATGCATCAATGTAACTCAAACGGCTATAATTCAGAAACGCGTCACCTCACCAGAGGTTATTGATCGCTGAAGTTTGAAACCAAGTACGAAGACATCATAAAGCTTAAGGGGTGTTATTTAGAACGAGTTTTAGAAGAGAGGTGCGCAAAGCGAGCGGGAGACGTAACAACTGCGCAACCATTACACACACTCAAACACTTATTAGAATAAGCGGGACAGCGTCAAACCCAGGAGAAGGACAGGAAACAAGGGCATTCAACTCTACTTTTATAACTAGCAGTATTTGTACTGGTCAACTCACCCTTACATTGCCGCAGCAGACATGCGCATTACGACCATTATGAGTTTTCTTTTCATTCACCTGTTGATTTTACTGGAAACAGGATTCGCACGTGGCTTCTTATTGAAGATAGGTTATACTGATGTACTGTATACACGAACTTTATACTGCTATCTAAATAAAAATTAATAAAAACCTGCCAAGTACTTGCCGAACCACCGTCAGTATAGGGTTCCATTTGTATAAGTTGTTCGACTATTACCTACCACAGAATACGAGTAGGAACCTACTCGTGAACTTGTTAACCCTACCTAGCTGGAATAGTTTTCTATTTAAATTCATCACATATACATATAGGTGTATAAATACTATTTTCGTGATTTTTTACATGCTACAACCATTTTATTTGTTGTTCTCTAGACCTTAACAAAAATTAGCATTTTAAAGCATAATATTTCGCAAATTCCTAAATCAAGAACTGGTTTTCGCTAATTCATAGAATTAATAAATAAACGCTTGCACACTCATGATATCACAAACAAATTAAACATTACTATATTTATTTATCTCTCACATAAATATCTGTATATTTCACAATGCCTCCCCCGAAAAAAAAACACTAAGTACGAATGTTGCTGTAAACAATTTTCAATTTTCTTTTAGATATTCGCTTTTTTAAAACCATTAAGTAGGTAGGTTTATAAAACCACTGTAACCATTGTCGCCTTCGTTTTAAAAGCATTAAGGTTCCTCTGAAATGTGTCTATTAAATTCTTCAAAAGGAAAAACTTGGACATAGCACTGCGGGGAGCGGGGCGTATTTGACGCATCCAAATACTGGTAGAGACTTCTGATGTAATTACATACAGCTATAGCGCCATTTGGTGGTATGCGAAGTATCAGGAAATTTGAAAATCAGGTGTTTATAACGGTAGGCACCTTAAAGTTTGTAGTTGGTTCTGAAAATCATCATATCATGTAGTATCATGCACACACATGTTTACAAAAGATATAATTATGAAGAACACAGGCACATTTTACACGAATACTTTATCTTCTTATTTATTAATAATTGAAAAAAACGACCACTATGCGGATGGAGGAATATGAAATTTGCCCCAGAAGTTCACATGGAGGAGCGGCGAGCGCAGAAAGCTAATTTTTTAACCGACATCAAAAAAAGGAGGAGGTTCATAATTCGTCTATATTTTTTTTTCGACTGGGAAAACCGATTTTGATGATTCTTTTTTTAATCGAAAGCTGGTGCTTGTCCTGTGGTCCTACTTAAATTTTATCGAGATCTGATAATGGCATCCATGAGAAAACAATATAAGTCTTAAATTTTCATTATGTATGTGCGCGACAAATGGACGAATAACTCAATAACACGCCAGCCGATTTCAATGATTCTTTTTTATTATTATTGGAAAGGATGTACTTCATTTGACGTCGGTTTTTTTTAATTTTAGATTATTATACAATATGCATTAAAACACATAAAATTAATAAAAATAAAAATGATACTCCTTGGTTCCAATTAAAACACCGTATAGTTTTGGATCCGATAGGTGGCGCTATTGTACTTTGTATGCAAAGGCATCAGCCAAACTATAAAAAATATTAAAACGCCGCTATTGTAAAAGATAGACAATGTAATGGGTATTTACTAACACGAACGGTGTATAAAAATTTAAGATTTGGATTGTACCTGTTGTGGAAAAGTATATTACAGATATTATGACGATGATCTTAGTTTGAAGACCCTTATGGCGTTATAGTTACTATTCCGGACTGACGTGCCAAGGTGCCTTTCGGAGGCAGGAGGTTCGGTTCCCAGCGAGGCGGAAATTTCAATGTTTAGTTTGAATTTCTGTACTCGGTCTGGATTTTTTGTACATTTCCATGGCACTCACGGGCCACGACACAGGGAATCCTACTGTGGGGCTAAAATGTAGCACTACTTTATCCGTATAAGTACGTATAGATAATTAATTAGTTAGTAAATTTACTAATATTTTAACAAATAGCATAAAAAACATAGGATTTTGTGATAACATAAGATTTTGCTTCCATAAAAGGAGACTACGTGCACATTTTACACATTATTATCTTAAACACTAGCCCCAAAATCTGAATATTCACACTTACTATAAATTAAGTTGAACAACTTGACAACTTGTACCTATTTCAACTTGTACAATCAGAATATAAAACAATTTGAAATGAAAACACAACTTTCACCTTCGCAAAAAAAAAAACGATGTATTATTTCCATCCGACGTTATGTGTATCTATCTATAAGTTCGATAGGTACATTCAGCATATAAATTATCAGGACGACAGAATATCGAAGGAGTTATCAAATGATAGCATTATAGATTATAACAGAGAGGACCTATCTTGCTATCTCGTCTGGGGATGGGGGATGCTGTAGTCTCGGAAACAGGAGATTGTGTGAGTATTTTCAGTGCTTATTGGTGGAAAGCTTATAGGGGTAGGTCTCATATCATACTCCACACATAAAGTACCACATACACAGAACAACTGATTTGATTAAGAACATTATTGATTTGATATAGAGTTGTTTTCAGAATAAAATATACTGCCTCTTAAGCTGTTGTTTATCTGGACAGGAACAGTTTACCAAACAGGATCAATATGATATACCTGCAAAAGCGCGAATCGACTAGGAAATGATAATCACTAAGGGTAAGGCAGTCGTATCCCAAACTTTCCAGAGGACTGACGCAATGAGATAAATTGAATTTTCGCGCCTAATTCTTAATATCGAATTAACATACTGTGAAACTAGTTAAGCGCTAACTTCTTTAAAATATGTAATAAAATTATATTTAAACATAATAGAAAAAACTTATGGATGTGTTTTGGAATGATATAAAGAAAAAACATAAATACGTAACACAATTGTTGAGGACTTTCACAATTGTACTTCAGTCATCAATTTATAAAATATGCCTATAACTATAATAAACAATTTATTTAAAAAGTTATTCAAACTGAATTGATAAATAGTGTACCTGCGCATACTTTCCCTCTGTTCAATCTCTTTGTAATTTATTTGGCTATACCTACCTACATGTGTCAATACTGTGTATCAGATTTTGTAAGGGGCTCAGATTATAGCTATATCTAAGACTAGCTGTCTCGCCGAACTTCGTCGATACGAAGTCGTCGTAAATTCACTGATTGTTAGGCGATCCTAACAATCAGTGAATTTACTTTGTTATTTTAACTTTTATAGTTTTAGTAGGTTTAACAAATCAGAGACCATTAAATTCCCTCCCCTCCCCCTAACTATAAGCTTATACACAAATTTGCACCCCCTTAGTTAACTCTTTGGGGATGATTTTCCAAAAACACGCATTACTCGTACTGTTAAATTTTGTTTGTAATCTTGAGGTAATATATAAATTTTCATGTTTTTAACTTCAAAAATTACGAAGTTGTGTACTATTCCAGCCTCTAAATTAGCCATTGTAGGGATTTGATTTTCCAAAAAATGTGTTAAAATTAATTTTTGTTAATAATTATAAACTTACATAACATGTTTATAACTCTAAAACTGACGAAGTTGATTTGCATGAGTAACTTCAAACCCCTATATTAACCCCTTAGGGGATGAATTTTCAAATTCCTATAGCCTTCCTGGATAAATGGACTATCAAACACAAAAATAATTTTTCAATTCGAACCAGTAGTTCCTGAGATTAGCGCGTTCAACCAAACAAACTCTTCAGCTTTGTAATATTAGTACAGATAAGGGGTAGGTATAATGAGAATCGATATCATATCATCAAGAGATTTATCACAACAGTAAAACTGGGCTAATGTGAGCATTCGCAGTTACATAGTTCTGTTGTGTTGTGAAGACATTAATCGCAGAATCATATTAGAGCAACTTTACGAGTGGTATCAATACGCAAGCATTCAATTAGGCTAAATAATGTCGCACAGCGCTAGCTGCTTAGTGCATAAATTCCTCTTAATTATGTATACTGTAGTGTCTTAAATTAATATAAGTTTGATGGGGTATTCAGAAAAAACAACACATTTTTATTATCAGACATAATTCTTTATTAATTATCTTCTCTTACATAAAGTTGATTAAAATGACGTATTTAAATACTTTGATTATAATATTTTGATTCGCAAAGATTCTAAAATCACATTTTAATTACTTACACATAGCATTCATAAAATCTTAGTGTTCGTCCTCGACGCCAAGATATATCAAAGATTAAATTGTCACCTTTCACCAACTTAATATATAAAACGCACCTAAAGGTATATAGCGAAGTGCCGATAACATGTTGCGAATTAACTGGCATTGATTATTTAAATGAAATGTATGATACTAAAAATTTCTGACGGAAAATATTTAATTTAATTATTATTGTAGGATGATTCTATGCCAGATCGTGTAGATAACATTAACTTAAGATAATTAAGCAGGAGAAAGATTTATTTAACTTTACGGAAATTTTTTGCTTTCGAAATCGACGATAAAAAAATTTTAATCGTCAATAATAATCGTTTTTCACACCTAGAAACCATTCCAAGAGTTTTTAAAAATAAACTTAAATAAAATAAATACCAAATACATTTCATTTAAGTTTACACATTTTTTTGGCAAATTTTGGCAACATTATTCACTTCGCCATATACATACGCCTTCCCGCCTTCAAGGTATTTAAAAAGTAACACTAAATTATAATATATTTCTTGTTTTATTTGATACATAAATATTCAAGTCTTAGGTAAACTTCAAGTTATAAATACAACCCTTTCATAAGTATTATAATCTCTATTTCATTGGGGGATAATTAATATTCGAACGCCAGCAAAATATATGTATGTTTAACAATAAGATATAAAACAATTTATAGAATCGCATTAGCAAAAAGGAGAAGCTACGTACACATTTGTCATTATATTGAGTAAAATGGATAAAAATTCTCAAAAAAAAAAACATATTACTAATTTTCTTATCACTACTTGAGCTTAACAATTAATACTTAATCAAACATGCTATTCTATTCAATATCACAATAAACAAGTCGAATAGTTCGCTTATCGCCGACATTTGGTTTAAAGAATACGCGTCGGATACAAAAGTGTGACTTATCTTTTATACCATATTTTCGAAATTGCATTGAAATTTCTTCAACAAAACTATAGGTTCTGGAAATTGGGTAAACTTTTCAAATATCGACAATTTATTTTGAACTTTATGTCACATATTATATAAATTTTTCACCATTACAGTGACATTTTATTGTTGCTTAATGTAAAGTACTAAACTACAATTACAAATTCGCATAGAACCATGATTTAATATGCATAAATAAAAAGAGTTTATACATATAATCATTAGGCTTTCACACACATTTCGCAACATTTGTTTATGTCAAGCTCAGGGAATGCAATTCGAATATAAAATTTAAATATCAGTATTTGGCTCCCCAAAATCTTCAAGTTATTTGCTGGATCATCAGATTGTCCTAACTAGAACAGAACTAAGGAGGTAGAACCACGAACGAAAGTACGAACAATTGTCATTGAGGCGTTACAGAAGAATTGCATTTGAAGGTATTTGAAGAGATTATCGGAATTGTTCCAGCAAATTTTCAATTAGTCAAGGAGAGTTTTTTTATGGAAATAGCCGGCAAACGAGCTGACGATCCACCTGATGGCTATCGTCGCCCATGGACATCAGCAACACCAAAGGCATCACTGATGCGTTGCCGGGTAAAAAAGAAAGAAGAAAAAGAAAGAAAGAGAGTTCGAGTATTTGGGGAAATTTTCAAGTTATTTGCTGGATCATCAAGATCGTCCTAACTATAAAGAACTGAGGAAGTAGAACCGGGAGAAGTACGAACAATTGTCATCAAGGCGTTAGAGACGAATTGCACTTGAAGGTATTTGAGGAAATTATCGGAATTGTTCCAGCAGATTTTCAATTAGTCAAGGAAAGTTCGAGTTTATTTTGAGATGACTTGGACAAATATTAATTTAAATGAATTGTTGATCAGAATTAATCCCGTCATTGCATTCCCTAGTAAATATATGCGAAAACAAATGTGTCTGCACAAAGATGTGTGAAATTAACACAGACTGTTAATTATAAGTAGAAATCCAACCGCTGGTATGTAAATAACATCCAACTACAGCCTCTGTATTTGTAGTCACGTTATTGGTGTGTGTGAGTCTGTTAGTGTAGATAATTATATGCAATTAATAGTCTGTGTCATCCCCTCTCACTTCAATTCGGTTGCATAGCGATGGTACTTGTGATACGCATGCTAGTTTCTAGAAGACGAGCTTTCACAATATAGTCCGCTATCTGAGGAGGATGCAAGGGGCAAAATCTGAGCGTGTGTGCTTGTGTGTGTATTAAAAAATTTATGCACGTCTTCATGCTAGTTTCTAGCATGTATACCAGGTCTAATATACAAGTTGTCATCGCGGATGTCAACAGGCGTAAGCCACAGATATATTTTATTTGATGAACTACTTGTTCACTAAAAATTACTATCAAATGCCTAAGATTTACGAAATAAAGGGTGTCCATCCATCCATCCATCCATCAGCCCAAGGGTGTACCTCTTTAAAACTTTAAATTACACCTGATCCCTGAGAAGATTCTTGGAATAAAGAATGAGGGTAGAAGAAATGTATATTAGAGTATTATTTTTGGTTTAAAATGCTATTTACACTATTTGATACTTGACCTTAACGAAACATACAGTAATATTATAATATAAGCTATATTAAGATCGATATCGTAAATCGCTTTTATTTATTTGTATACTCCCGAATACTTGAACCGGGTGACATTGTTTTTTTATATAAAGTTTTGAATGTTTTTAACTATCGATATGACTTCATATTGTGGCTTACTCCTTACGACGCACGCACGCACGCACTCACGTACCGTCAGCAAAAGAGATCTGCAGGGCATGATATTAAAATGATCTATAGTGTTTTATCTGTATTACAGAACGTTTGTGTCAGTGTCAACTGCTACCCATATTCAGTGTCAACTGCTACCCATATACGTAAGGTATGATTAAACACATGGATCATATTTATGTCATGCCCTGCACACCTAACTAACAGTGTTGCCAAGTTAGCCACTTTTTGGCTAGATCTGGCTACATATTTAGCCACAATTTTAGCAACTCATGACTTGACAAGCTAATAATTACTTGTTATTAGCTAATAATTACTTGTTATTAGCTAATAATTACTTGTTATTAGCTTGTCAAGTCATGAGTTGCTAAAATTGTGGCTAAATATGTAGCCAGATCTAGCCAAAATGTGGCTAACTTGGCAACACTACTATTTTGCTTTGTGTACGTACGCATTCGCACTACTCGTCGGGCATGTCCGCATCAACGTGTATGACGTGTGCGATGGGATTCTGGTCGGCGTCCCGCGTCGGTTCTGCCCTCACACGGCGACACTCCGGCAACAGACCGTTGTACTGACACATCCCCAGGATCAGCACGGAGAACCCGATCAGATGCGGCCAGTGGAACGCTTGCCACCTCACGCCCAGAGACACCATCCAGATTACTAGTGTTCTGCAATTTAATATTGTTCGTATGTAGCGTATAGTGCATCAACTCGAATTAAATCGGAATCGGAATTCGAATTAATTCTTTTACCTAATTATAACTGACTAATGTGCTTTTTTATAGTTCCAGCATTTTTATAGATATGTGCGTATTAGAAACAAATAATCTGAAACGCTTACATCCCGTCTTGTGCCGATCCTAAAGTCCGATTTACACGTATTAAGTAGTTAAATAGATTAACTAAATTAAATTTAACTAAATTTTAAGTAAATTAATACGTGTAAACGGACAATTTAGTAACTTTTTAGTTAAAATTTAGTTATCTACTTAACTACTTAATACGTGTAAACCGGACTTTAGTGACAAAATTAAGCAACAGCGGGCGCGGTCGGTAGTTGGATGGGTGACCGCTAGTGGCAAAAAATCCTTGAGCGTTTCCGTGCTTCGGAGGGCACGTAAAGCCATTGTTATTGTAATAGTTCTAAGGCCATGTCAAAGACCATCGGGCGGCATAAAAACTTTCGATACCTGGGTTGGCCACTAGCCCTCCATAAGGGTGCTTTTGCACCAGAGATGTGCTATGCAGTTATGCTGCGAAGATGTGAAATCCAATAAATATGATTGGTTCAATAAATTGATTGATGTGTCTACCAATAAATATGATTGGTGGATATCAAACGCATCCATAGCACATCTCTGGTGGAAAAGCAGCCTAAATCGGTGATGAAGTATGCTCTAGGCTTCCTCAAGAGGACAGACCCGTGCTCAGTAGAGGTCCATTAATGGGTTAAAGCCAAGCTATGAAATAAATAAAATCACGCTTCCGAGAAAGTGGATATCTTTAGAAGTGTGCCGTTCCGTAATTTGCCAGCTTGGTAGTTTATGGTACTTGTCCTTGCTTATAAAATGAGACCTGGGGCCTTATCATACTGGCGGTTAGCGAGTGTTTTGAAAGCGGAACGGGCGCGCACGAACTCGCCGCGTGTGCGCAGCGAAGACGTCGCGGACGTGAAGCGAATTCGCCGCGGACACCATTTTGTTTTGTGCATTCAGAGAGACGACGTATACGGGACACGTCGTTAATATTTTGTGTTGTTTGCGCAGCGGTATTTCCACGTAGGAACTCATATTCCAAAATTGAACGAATTTTCAATTTATCCATGGCATCGAAAACTACCACAATTTTACAAAAAAGAAACACTATCTAAAAAAAGACTGAATTTAAAATTTATAAAACACGGCTATATAAGATTTATTTGAATTTCGAATTGCGCGCCAATCCACAGATAATTAAATCTGAAAATGCTGCTTACAAAATCTCCAATTTCATAAGTAACTATTACAATCTAATAAATAATTTAATTAACCAAAACATTGGCATGCTCACAGCCGCTAATTCATTGTTGTCGACACGGTAATTCAAAAATGACGTGGCTTCCTAAAAATTTCATAGGTAAAGAACTATTATTTAAAATGAGTGATACCTTATAGAGTCCAAGACCATCCTGGTCGTAGCAGACATCTCCTTGGTGACGCTGATCCCGGCGAAGTTGAAGAACGCGATCGATACTATTGTGCCGAGGATAGACACGAGCAGAGCTGGGCTGTTACCTGAAATATTATTGTATTGTTCATAGCATAACCATGAGTTAAATAAATATAGTCGGTCGGTCGGGGTGTCAGTATTTACAACCTTTTTTAACCCGCGATGGAAATACTTAGGAAGGTGTTACAGCTTTAACACGTGTACTCGTATTTATGTCTTTGTGTGTCTATCTAGCATCATAGCTATCGAACGGATGAACCGGTTTGAGTGTGGCTCTTTTAATCGAAAGCATCGTCTGTCTAGAATGTCTAGATGGTTCTTAGCAGTTTGGTGGAAATACGAGTATAAGTGGTCTCCAAGACACTGTATTTGTATTTAAGTAATGCTTCGGTGTCGGGACTTTTTCATATTTTTTTATAAATTACAAGCGCTCTGCCCGTGGCTTTCCTCGCGTTTGCCGGTATAGTCAGTAGGTACCCTACATCATATTACAGACCATGGCCTACGTTGGCTAATGGCTAATTTTCATGAAAACCCGTTCAGTACTTTTAGCCTGAAAGAGTAACAAACCTTCACACTCGTAATATTAGTAGGATAAAATACAATATTATAGACGACGCAGTGCCGGATTTATATTTTTTATGAGTGTAGGCCAATTAAGTTTCGCCGCCCCATGTACCTTTCTAAAATAATAATTTTCCATTCATAGTAAGGAAGGCTCTGAATTAGTCACTAAGAAAGTGCGTAAAAAAACAATTACAATTTATTGCGACACTATTTAATACCAGAATCATCTATAATAAATCATCTTCTGAAATCTGCCGCCCCTAGGACGCTGCCGGCCATACGCCGCGGCCTATACGGCCTACTGATAAATCCAGGAGTGAGACGACGACTTACCGATCTGTACCAATCCATCAATGACATCTTCGACAGTTCCGCGCGGGTTGTGTCCGAAGTGGGGCGGAGCGGGCACCCAGTAGAAGATTAACAGCAACACCGACAGCACTGAGAACCCGAACACTCCCTCCCAGCCCACCGCTTGCATTGGCGGGATGTTCAAACCTGACGACAAACACCAAATATACTCTTTTTCTTCTCTCTTTCTTGCCCGGAAACACATCAGAGATGGACGATGATGTCGCTGACGTCTATGGCGAAGATAGCCACTTACCATCAGGTAAGAGATCGTCAGCTCGTTTGCCGACTATTTCCATTAAAAAAGGAAACAAAAATCTATTGAGCTTTATTAAGTATATTAGTAAAAAGTCTATTTTTAAAACGTATCACCACTAGTTTATGCTGAGAATAAGCAGATGGATAACTTTTTGTGAGTATGTATGTCACGACAATTGAATGTTCGCACAACCAAAGACATCCCCCACGCATTGTCGGCAAAGAAAGCGGGAGATCTGTTCAACTAATAAAAAAACCGACCAAGTGCGAGTCAGGCCACGCGCAAAGTACGGTTCTGAAGGCGTAAGTTTATCAACTATTGTATTGCATAAAATATATCTTTCCTGAAATTTATGGTAAAATAAGGTATTGCAAAATCTTTTGATATTTCACAGAATATTGATTTATTACAACTAGGAATCAATATTTTTTGAAATGGTACCTATTGTCATTTAATAAATTTGTGAGTTCTAAATCTTTGCTTTGTTCTAATACTGACTAGCTTCTCGTAATCAATTTCAGTACGGCCGACGTATCTTGGCACGTCTGAATAGACTTTGTGAACTTTAGCGCATGTAAGACAGACGTCGGCCGAAGTGTACGCTTGAGGTGCATTCTATTGTCTCTATGTCCGATATGGCGACTGCAACAATGTTATCTTGCCCACACACGTGGCGTATATCCCTTGTAAATTCGCTTATAAAAATTAATTGCCTCATACGTCTTGGACTTTCTTTATTATTATTTTTACAGATCTTTGAAAATGCATATAGGTACTAAGGGTTTATGGTCTGTAAAAGTATTGTAAATTGCCTTCAAATAGACTTCTAAAATATTCTACAGCTAAATATATTGCTTGTAATTCTATGTCATACGTACTATAGTTTTGTGTGTCTCAGTTAATTTTCTGGAGATGTACCCTACCTGGAGATGATCCATTTATACAAAGATTCTACAAAATCACGGTTGCCGTCACGCAACCGCCCGCACCTCTTCGCAGCCACTTGTAAACAATAGCATAATATACATTCATAGTGTACATTTATGAATTATATATCAAATTAAAGCTATTTTTTTATTTATTATCATATATGGTTGCCTAATTAATTCCGGCCGCAAATAAGGGTTGCCGGCTGTTAAAGATATCCGGTTGCAAGATTAGTGCGCTCATCTGTTTTTGCTAAAACCAAATTTTTATGCATATTTATAATTAGGAGAATATACAATTACCAGGTTGCCTATCAAAATTTGGCCGCTAGTATTTTTAATTAAACTATTTTTAATTTGTTTTTGGGAAAAAATTTCGTTCACTTGTTTTTTAAATAAAATTTCATCTACATGACGGCCATTTATATAAATATTCTAAAATTTTGATAGGCAACCTGGTAATTATATATTCTCCTAATTATAAATATGCATAAAAATTTGGTTTTTAGCAAAAAACAGATGAGTGCACTAATTTGCGGTGGGCTCTTAGGCTATAAGGGTTGCTAATCACTGTTAACATATTGTTATAACAAGCTCCTACACAATTATTCGATGCATCGGCGAAAAAGTAAGTATGGCACGGTAGTTACGGGGAACGACAACGTGAACTCGTTCATGAGGTTGTGTTTACATTGCGAGAATGCTTGTTTAGCATCCGATGACCATTGTGTAGATGTTTGGGCATTCTTTTAACCTCTTTACATGAGTGAGGTTGATGTAGTCAGAATAGCCAAGCAAGATACTGTTGAGACTGTTTTTACAGAATTCTGACTATCAACACGAGGTCGTGTGGATCGTCAGCGATGGCCGCGTGAGTGAATACAAAAACAACTAGTTTCAGACCCAGCAGTTAGAGCGGACCACATGTTTTGATCCAGTGACGACGTACCAAGATAAGAACCAAAGTCACCGACACATTTCAAAGAATAATCAAGCTGAAGTGGCAGTGTGCTGATCACATATGTCGAATCAAAGAATCGATAGCCGTTGGAGCAGACGGTTTTAGAATGAAAACACAAACTGGCAGGCGCAGCGCGGGCCGTCATCGAGACCGATACACCGACTCCCTTAAGAGAGCTGCTGGTATTGCTGGATGAAATCAGCAGAGGACCATGTGGCATGCCTTGTGGAGCAATAGACAGAAGAAGTCTAATGATGATATACCAAGATAAATGAAAACGCGCACGAGAGGATAGCCGTGTCTGAGAGGCAATACAATCATTGAAGTATAATGACATAGAACAGACATCTCGAACAAAATGTGTGTCCCGAAACCGCGTTGACGCGTTCTTTTTTCAAACTCTAGAAGGCGATTTACACACTTGCCATAGAGTAACTTTGTATAAGACACTTGCCGAACCACGACAAACAGTCAACGACTCTAAATCTTTAGCTCTTCCAAATGTTTGATTTAATGTTTAATTGAATTCACTGAGTAATGTAATACACATAATTTATTATTTACCAAAGAGTAGGTACTATATTCATTCTTATCGGGCTTATTTATTTGTCCATTAACACGCTTACGGCTTGCCAAGTGTGTAAGCCCACCTCATAATTTTTTCAATTCAATTCAAGTCAATTTATTTGCATTTCATTCAAAAATTCGGGGTGTCTGTTCTATACGAAGTAATAGTACTTCAATGGTTACAATCGATAAAATTCATGTAAATGTTAACTTTGAGGGCATTTCATCTTATCATGTTATTACGCCATTGTAATTTTAACGCCATTGCAATAGGAACACAATATCGTAAAAAATAGTCACCTATTTTTGATAACTATGTTGCTTATCGAAGTTTAAAGCACGCAATATTAAACGGCGCTGTAGATTTCAATATGAAAACCTTATCGTGTATAGTTATATGTATACACCTGTGTTTAGCGCGTCATACTGGAACTAATAAAAATGGGTTGCGGATAAAAGGCGGGAGAAATGCAACCGAAGATGAATTTCCTTACGTCGTGAAGTTAATGTTGCAGTCATTGACGACCCGCAAGCCAGGTAACAAGTACTTCTGTTCGGGCGTCGTCGTGGCATCCAAATGGACGCTGACTGCGGGACACTGTGTCCGTCGCATCGAAGAAGAACTTCAGCAGCAGCTGAGCGCTGACGTGACAAAAACCAAACCGGTGATCGAGTACAAGGCGTCGCCAAAGGCGGAAGTCGCCTACAGCGAGGTCACGTCCACGAGTAGGCCGCCCAACGCGGGCGCGAGGTCTCGATCTCGAACCCTGAGGAACGACATCGGGCTGCTTCACACGCAGCCAGTGCTCTTCGCCAAGTACGGAAAGTTGAGTGCGATCGATTACGCCGCATTGACGGGTCAGGAGGTTTCGATCGTCGGGTACGGGATATTTAAAAAAATATGGAAGAAGCCCCCGTTCGTTGCTCAGGTAATAGATGTGATCGTTAAGGAGTGTCCCGCTAATGTTATTTATCCGCAAATGTGTTTCGCTCCCTCGTGCTCGGCACGCGGGTTTACCTGTCCGGGCGACTCGGGTGGGGCCGTCGTGCACGCGTCGGGCGTGGTCGCCGTCGTGTCCGGGGGCAATATCGACAACTGCTTCCCGGACATGGTCCCGAGGCGGAACCGATACGACATTGGATACGAAGTCGGCGAGAGCACTCCGATTAGTCCCTTCGTGCATTGGTTATCGAGCGTTATGAGAACAGAGATTCATACTAAGTTTTGATTGTTTATATTTGTTATAATCTAATTAAAAGTGTGTGCATTAAAAGTTTCGCTATTCCTCATAGTTTCGGATTTGGCCATACAAGGTGAATTTTCAAGTGTGCGTGGGTGGCCAAACGTGGCGTTCAACTAGGTATGAGGGAAAGCGTAAAATGGTCAAAGGAGTCTCTCTCGGGGCCGATTTTAATGAAAACTAAAACTGCATCACTGGACTTTGTAAAATTAATATTCCTGGCCAGGAATAGAACTCAATGACTTTGAAAAAAAGGTGTGTGTGCGATTCACACACGATAGAAGTGAAACTAAACAAGATATAAAAAACCCCTCGACAACAACACGTAAATTATTAAGTGCCATCTAGCAGCCGTCTTACACAAAATTACTGTAGCGCGCCATCTAGCGACTAACTAAGAAACAACAATCGGTCGGTCGATCGACAGATATTAAATAAGCAAGCTTGACAACGAAAATGAAATTCTTATTTTTTGTTGATAAATTCTTTGAAAATATTTAAAAGAGCATTTGAAAGTATTTAAAAACAGTATAAAAATAAAACTAAAAAAAAAGAAATACTGAGAGACGCGAACCTGCGCATCAGGTATTGAGTATCTACGTCCTGACCATTGAGCTACGGAGAAGTTAGATTCAACGACGAAACTAGCAGTTATATTATATGCATGCTTGCCGAGTATATTTCTGTCTCATTCTTTCCTACACATTTTTGTATTTGTGTCTCTTACCTGTCGTTTTTTCCGTTGCATCCGGTTAGAAATCACAACGATTCTAAAGAAGTTTCACTTCAAAAAAACCTCATCCTGTATTGCACCATTCGATAGTGCTGCTAACAAGGATCACATTCTAGAAACTGACATACGAAAAACTTAAGGAAAATGTTGAATTTAGTTAGTTTATTAATTTAGTATTTTATTTAGTATTCGCGTGGGTGCGACCGACAGCACACGCTGCCGCTGCATGATGATAATATTATAGTACGAATACTATGAATGAAGTGATGAATTCACTTCGCATTTCACGAAATTTCGCAACCAAATAACAAAGCCCAACTGCCATACATCGTTTTATTTCATTTTCAACTTTAGTGTCTTAAAAAAAAAATCTAAAAATCGCCGCTTTAATTTCTGAGCTTAGATATAAAAGAATTTTCAGCAGACACACCCCAGAACCAAAGTATTTTGAGATTGAATTCTTATAACCATTGAGTCATAGAGTAGGGGAGACTTACGGCTGCCTGTAATTTTTACCAATAATGATATTTTAATTAAATTATTCTGACTTTTTTTTGATTGACAACCGGAAATGGAAATTTGACATCATTACATTTGTTATACCATTTTGTTTACCATTTGTTACATTTGTTATTACATTTGTTATTTGTTTGTTTGTTTGTTTATTTATAACGAAATTCTGTTTGTAATATTGGCTAGAAGCCTCCCTATATCTTGCTTGATACGAGCTATGTATCGAAGTGATTGCCCGAATGAAAATGGACATTGTTCACATCATTGCTATGATAGTCAATTCATCACTTATTAATAAAATTATTTTACGCTGGGTAATACGGGTACAGGTATTAATTTTAAAATGCGTAAAAAATAATTAAATTGCTTCGGTATAACTGACGTTTTAAGACGCTAACAAAAATGAAAAATAATTTTTGGGCATTGTTCTTTAATTTGCTAAGTGCTAATGAACCATTCACTTGTTAAAAATGAATGCGAATGCTAATTAATCCATCACTAAGCTCTATTAATCATTTCATATTTCTAGGTATTCAACTGCTCTATGTAGGTAAATTATTTCTATAAAAGTTTAGCAGGCCTAAAATAAATAAATATTCTTAACTGACTTAAAATAAATTTTCTTAACTGACATATCGTTTGAGGTTAAGGATAATCAACAATTGCTTGAACTTTACTATCAAAAGGTTTGATACCGTTTATAGTAATTTCGTAACCTAAGAATTCTAAGTTAGTAACTTTAAAAGTACATTTTTCTAAATCAATGGTAATACCGAATTCATTTAGCCGTTGAAATACAAGTTCTAAATGTCCGTAGTGTTGTTTAAAGTTTGAAGAGCTAATCTAATACCCTTAAACGAGCAATTCTTGTATATATATATATATATATATAATTGGAATCTTGGAATCGGCTCCAACGATTTTCATGAAATTTAATATATATGGCGTTTCGGGGACGATAAATCGATCTAGCTAGGATTCATTTTTAGAAAATGTCGTTTTATCGGTGTTTTCAGGCAATGATAAACTTCTACAATATACTCTTCCTGACATCTATTGGCAAGTAGCAATACTAAAGCTACTTCAGTAAATGGCGTTGTTAAGCAACACTAAACCGAGCAAAGCTTGGTCATCCGGGTACTTAAAATATCATCAGAATAACAGTATAAGAAATCTAAGCTAGATAACTGTGGTTGTCATGAAGCATTGAAAGGTTTGGGCAGCGTTTCTCAATCCTAAAGTCATACGCTCAAACTCATACATATAAGCCAAAAGGTGTAGTGATCGCAGTTTTACAAAAATATAATCAGGATTTATAAAAATATTATGATACGCTTTCTTAATATCAATTTTTAAAAACATTGTATTATCAGAGCCTAATAAATATGTAAAATTTTTTCGAGGTATGGGATACCTGTTCGGTGTGGTTACTATGTTATTCTCCGCAAGGACGAATTTGTCCATCCGTTTTACGTATAAGATGTAAAGGGCTTGCCCATCCTGACTTGGATGGTCGACATATACCTGTTTCTAACATGTGTTCAAATTCTTCCTTAGCCAATTTATATAGATTTTGGTGCTAGAGGTCTAGTTAAATTACTAATTACGATTAAGTACTGCAAGATTGTTTACTTAGAGACAGGTATGAAATAACAGATAATAAGCTTAGGTGAATTACATTCTTTCTCTTACTATAAGGATGAAGATACTATTGATAAAGAAGGATTTAAGTGTTCGGACCTCACAAGTTTGAATCGATGATAAACGTTATAACTTACCAGCGACATATTTTTCCTCGTACACCATTTGACAGGCGGCTATCACCTGCGCCAGAATGATGAGCAGGTCACCGGTGATCAGACTGTTCCTGCCCTTAGCCTGCCCAGTGGTGGGGTACATGGCGTCCGTACCGCCCACTATCAGTAGACCGATGATGATGCTCACTGCAAGTTATTACCATAGATTATAAGGTGTAGGTTATCCCAAAAATTACACAAGATTTGAACTGATCAAAATTAAAATCAACTAACACGTATCTTAACTTAACAGCTCTGTCAAATAAATCAAGATGAAATGATAAAATGATTTGATGTGGAGTTTGGTATACATAATACAGTTATGTTGAATCTATCTGATCAATAGATAAATGTGGAATAAAAGCCATGTTCAAAAAAAAAAAAAAGAATTGAGATCTAGAGAGAATAAGTGGGTGCCAAGTTCTGTGTAGAAAAGCCTAAAATTTTAGTCACAAGAACATGTAATTAAAGCTCTACATATGTCTTGGTTAGTTTTCACGTAAATGTAGGCTATATTATTATATATTTGTATAATTATTATCTTTGTTATGTATGTTAGGTTGAAGTAATTATGGATATAATTATGTTACTTGTCTAAAATTTGGTTCGTTGGTTGCTAACTAAAGAAAACTAGCTATAGATTTGTACTTTATTTTTATTTGTAAATCAATTTATCAATCTGTAAAGGTTTAAGATCGGTTAAATGCAAGTTTGTTAATACCTAGACACGGTGTTGTTGATTATATGGTAAAATAATTTATTTTAGGAATTACGATAAGTTTTCCGCGACCCCAAATCAATAATAGATGTTTGTAACAAAAATATGGTTACCAAATACCTTTCATTCAATGGCTTATCAAACACTGTCTGCAGAGTGAATCACTCTTATGTATAATAATAATGCCATATTCGTTTTCAATATCATGACTCATTGAAGTGTATGGATTACATTACTCGTACATTTATTTAAAACGTTCTCATGTCCATGACTTTTTCCGCGTAAATGTCGTCTTTATAAACATACAAACTGCCCTTCATTTTACCCTTTGAGGGGATGAATTTTCACAAATCCTTTCTTAGTGTTGCCCTACGTAAATAAAAGAAACGTTTGAATTCGCCGATTAGATTCATGCAAGTGTATTAAAATATCGGAGTATACTACTAATATTACAAATATGAAAGTCGGTGAGTACGTAGATATGTTTGTTACTCTGTCACGTAAAAACTACAAAACAGATTTTCATGAAATTTTGCACAAAGATAAACCATGATCTGGAATATGATGTAGGGTACTAACTATACTGGAAAATGCGAGTAAAGCCATGGGCATAACGATAATAATTGGTGAGTTGGTACATACTAAGATGTGTAAAAGAATCAGGTTCAATTAAAATAATTTTATCAAACTAGTAGCGCTCTAATAAACTACTTTGTATAATATTCATTGTGGTGATATCTTCCATGAATATTGTTTGTCATTTGGCATCGGAGGTTCTTGAATAGGTCAGTATCTTATCACCGAGTGTTGCACGCGGCCCTTATCGATATCACAACTGTTTCTAATGAGCGTTCGATCGCTTTGTTTTCAACACGCTTTGTCTCCGAAACCCAAAACATACAATGTAAACATTTACGTCCAGCACTACACGTTTGTTCGGAGGTCATTGTTCTTACCAAATAACAATGTTATTTTGCAACAACAGTTTATACTGCGCGTGAAATATTACATCTACTATACTAATATTATAAAGAGGAAAAATTTGATTGTTTGTTTGCACTGAATAGGCTTCGAAACCACCGAACCGATTTGAGGAATTCATTCACTGTTGGGAAGCTACACTATCCCCGGGTGACAGGCTATATGATATGTATATATTTTTTACTATTTTTCCCGAAGCGAAGCGAGGGCGATTTCCTATTTAGTTATAAATTAGTGATGTTGTAAAATTATGTATTTAACATTTTCTGATGACATTATAGTTTTCTCATGTTTTGCGATGTGTATAATAATTAATTATAGGCTTCTCTAGGAGTCAAACATTTTTACTTGTTATGTAATAGGTAAAGTAAAATATAACAATATTAATCACAATCAAAAATAGCCTATGTCACTCAGGAATAATGTAATCTATACATATTATATTATAGCAGTGATAGCCTAGTGGTTAGAACGTTGGTCTCCCGAACGCGGGGGCCCGGGTTCAAATCCTGGCACGCACCTCTAATTTTCAAAAAATATTATATGCGTATTACAAGTTAATTATCACTTGCTTCGGTGAAGGAAAACATCGTGAGGAAACCTGCACACCGGAGAGTTCTCCATAATGTTCTCAAAGGTGTGTGAAGTCTACCAATCCGCACTTGGCCAGCGTGGTAGACTATGGCCTGTACCCCTCACATTGTGAGAGGAGACCCCGAGCCCAGCAGTGGGACAATTATGGGTTGTTGCTTTGCTTTTTTTTGCTTTGTATACATATTATAAAGTTAAGTCCCTCAATTGCGTCTGTCTGTCTGTATGAACGCGATAAACTTAAAAACTAGCGAACGGATTTTTCACGGTTTTCACCACTAGATATTGTGATTTCTGAGGAAGGTTCAGGTGTATAATAGGGATGTTGACTAATTTTAGGATACAGTTTTATTTTATAGATAGAACCTTAATATTCACGAAAAAAATATTATCTTTAATTTACAAACAATTATTGATAAATAAAAATCATTATCAAATTTCCCACCAAAAACGTCACGTGACGTCAATATCCGATGTTCAGTACTATCTGTCTACTGAATTTTGTTGAATTTCCATATAAAATAGTAACAATGACGTCATATTCTCAAAATGGCGTTTGAGGTCACGTGACAGTGAGTACAATTTTTAATATTTTAAATTAATGATATTTAATTTATTGTGATTGATTTCAATAAAAGAATCATATTTAGGCCTTTAAATGTTACCACTAATACTTTAGACATAAATTTATATTAATTTATAATTATTGTCAACATTCCTATTCATTAGTTTTATGTAAATTGACCGAAATACACGCGGGCGAAGCTGCGGGCGGAACCTAGTAATGGAATTGTGTAATAATGTTGGTGAAAGAATTTTTGAAATCGGTCCAGTAGTTTTTTTTGTTTATTACTTATTTGTTACAAACATACAAAAATACAAATCTTTACTCTTTATTATATTAGTACAGATGTAACACTATTAAAGAATAAAGATTAGTACAATAACGAAGGGAGGGTTTCATTACAGGAAAGTATTAAATTATTAGAAATATACTTATGTTAAATGTGACGTCACAAAATTTAGGACCCCCCACCTCTTGTCACACAATTTCACAATACATCGAACCCCCTCCTCCCCACTAACGTGTGACGTAATTTATGGATGGCCCCTTATGACAGTATTTATTGATTAATAACATGAATGAAAATATTATATTAAGTTACCTCTGTCTATACAGATATTGTTATTGTGGCACTGTAAAAAAAAAAAACAAATTTCTAGTACGCTATTTACAATAGGTACTAAGAATTTGCATGTAACATAATATGGTACATCCGCATAAGGCTTATCACATTTCGTTCATCGCGTACCGTCGTCACCGGACGAACCTACTATCGACGCAGCAGAAAGTGCGATACGATCCCGTTCCCACGAAGCAGCCTTCCACGTAGTTTTATAAAAATTGTTCCAACTTCGAACATAGATTGTATATTAACCGCATTTTGACTATCCTGTATCCCCCGCAGCTTACATAACTTGCACATAACTGGGTCATGGCAAGACAAACAAATAAATTGGGACGTGCGACCTGTTAAATAAAATAAATGATGCAGTTTTCCAATCACTGCGACGCAATCATGCAATAAACTGCATGCGGGTGCGAATTGAATGATTGCACCAGCGAAGGAAGAGTGTCAAAACATTCTGGGAACATTATCATCCTAACACCTATGGCTGATTGATGTCTATTCAATCTTCCAATTTATATGATAGAACGTAATTTGCAGCATTGACACAGTTTCGTTGTGTGAACTGGGAATCTTTTGACGTATTGGGATCATGTCCTTATTAAATTTTGCATAGACCAATTTAGAAAGATTATTCGTAATAACAGATTGTGGATTCCATATCCTGTGGTAGTAGGCATAAGGCACGATCACACGGTGAATTTGAGTCTTTTGAGTCAATGAATAATGAGAAACATAGTCAAATCTATATATCTATACTAATATTATAAAGAGGAAAGATTTGATTGTTTGCATTGAAATTGAATAGGCTCCGAAACTACCGAACCGATTTGAAAAATTCTTTCACTGTTGGGAAGCTACACTATCCCCGGGTGACATAGGCTATATAAAATTTTTTGTTACTATTTTTCCCGAAGCGAAGCGAGGGCAATTTCCTAGTATATTATATAATAAAACACAATTTTTTTTGTACGGATGTCCTATAAACTGAAACCATACAACCGACATGCCCCAAAATGGAGTAATTTGAAAGGCAATAACGCGAAAATGGTTTGAGACCATTAAAACAATGCATTAGGCACATTTTTGATTCTCGCACGCCGGGTATCCAATAGTTATAATTAAAACCAGATTTAGGGTTGTGAGAGTCGTAACTTTCGGACTGAGTATCTATGCTGCGCCCGAAGGACCATCCACTAATTTTGTAATAAAATAATAGGGCGTTATGTGTTTATTCTGAAAAATTACAACTACAACCAACCCACATACAAGTAACAATACGAAAAAACCCGTACACATGGACAGATAGACATAGAGCAAAAAAGTGTACTAACCTTGTTTAAATAATTAAAAAGTAAACTCTATGATTAAAAATTATATACTCACATATTCCCAGCCATTCTCTTTTTACGATGATTCGTTCTAGGAAGGTAGTGGACAGTACCGCGACGAAGATAATTACTGATCCCCGAAACATTTGGAAGCTGCTTGGGTATGTCAGGGTCAGGCCTATATACATGATGGATGTGGCGATCTGAAATTAGAACAATATACTCTATTAATTTTAAATTTTAGTTAAATGATAATTATTACTGTAGTTACACTTATATAGTTTCACACCCTACACACTTTATCTTGGTTACATTGACGACCCGCGTGGTGCAATGGTTACCATGCCGGATCGCCAAGGGTCCTTGGTTCGATTCCCAGCGAGGCGGAAATTTGAATGATGAGTTTGAATTTCTGTTCTCGGTCTGGGTGTGAATGTCCTTGTCTTGTGTGTTGTCCATGGCACCCACGACACAGGGAATCCTAGTGTGGGGCTATGAGTGTGAAGCGTTAAGCGTTATTTTAGAGAGCTAAGTGGGATGGTTTGTTAAATAAGTTTTTCATATATGGTTTTAGTGTCATGATGGAGAAGTAAAAATTTATGAAAGTCGCTCAAATCATTGTGTCTGATTTTAGCAGTTTATTGCGAAGGGGGAAAACTTGCAAGTTCAAGCTCTACCATTTTGCTGGTTTGCTAACAGAGTATTTTTTATACATTTTGGATAATATAATGTGAAGGTAAAGTTTGTTTTTTCTTAAGCAGCCCTGTAAAATTTAAATCGGTCAGTATTACTTTTAACAACATCTAAACTGCTAGGCTTGTTTTTTCTTCTTATTTCTATTTTTTACGCAGTTGGGTATTTTTTTATTTTTTTTATTTTACAGTTTTTAGTTAGGATTCATTAGAATAGAATAGAATAGAATTCATTTATTGTGAGACTGTTTACATTTTACATGTTGGTGTTAAAATCAGATATAAGTATTAACAGTCTACCCTTAACGGGCATACAATTTGTCAGATTTTTTTATTGACTTCTTTATTAGGATTATAAGACGATAAAATTGATAATGTTGTCATTTTAGTAAATGAGTTAGTAAATTAGCGAAAATGTTTGTTTAAACAACTTTATATATCATTATATATCCTAAACTGTTACTTAAAATGAAAAATAATCAAAGGAACCTAAAACTCATTTAAATACCTATTCAACAATACCCCACTTGACGATCAACAATTTTTTTTTCATTTTGATAATATGACGTCTGGTTGTTGCTGTAATGAAATTAGATTATTGTCATGTCTTTAATAGGACTTGCAAGATTAGGATGAATCAACTGTATGTCAGTTGATATCAAAATTTGATATCGAATCATCAAAATCCATCAACGAGACTTGAGAGTTGAGACCAAACGCTCAACAATACCACATAGGAACAAAATATTCATAGACTTATAAACACATTACCCTTCTTTGTGTTGCGCAATCGGGTAAAAACAACATTAGAGTTTTGAAAACATTTCAGACAAAATGGGGGTTAATAGTTATATTGCTTACCAAGTCAAACATTGCAGCTGGCATGAGTATAAAAGGGTTGAAATCCTGGTTTCCCTGAGTAAGGGAATGGCCTCCAGTGTTTCTGGTCTTGAAGTAAATTATCTTGAAAGTGAAAAGGCAAAGCATCTCTCCGAGAAACATCGCTGATGACTGTAGAAAAAAAATCCATATTATTGTATAAGGTTTTAAATATAAATATAATAGGTAAAATTACACTCCCTCTGAATGGATATAACATTGTTTAATTAGGTACTATTAGTTGTATGGACACCAGGTGAAAGTCCTTCAGGAGGGTGTAACTTTTGCGATGAAGTTAAAAGTGTCTCCAGGATACAGTATGGCTAAATGGTAGCTTTGACTACCATGTACATACAGCAAAATACCTCTAACTACATAACACACTTATCACAGAAAAATATCTTAAACTAAATTATTATGAAAATAAGAATATTTACAAGAAATATATATCACCCAAAATCAATATCTTAAACTAAATTATGATAAAAATAAGAATATTTACAAGAAATATATATCACCCAAATTCTATGTACATAATGATAATAAATATTTTATTTACCTGTAAGAATGGATGATCAAATTCCGTCACTTGTCCTTCAGAATTCTCAGATTTGATATAATCAGCCCATTTGGTGCTCAATGTATTAATGGAACCAGTTACAACCATCATGATGGCTAGAAACTTTTGATATCCTGTCCAGGCCATTCTGTATATAAATATAGTAATATTTAATAATCACATCAGTAATGATCTTAATAATCATATTACATTGTAATAAATAAAAGGAAAATTGTATTAATGATGATAAGTAGCAGTAAGTTAACAATGTCGTTAAAATCAAGTTATATTCTTTGATAATGTAAGTACTATTGGCAAAAACACTAACTTTTATATTCCCAGGTGTTATTATAAAATATGTTACAGTATTTGCTGATGAACTTGAATATTGGTGAAAATATGAGACAAAGACTGTTTAGCGTAGATAAGTTGACGGACTAATCTGCATCTGCACAATGAACGCAGATAGAAGAAAACTGAATGTGAGAATCATTGTATAAAATTACTGCTTACTAATGTTTTATAAACTTATGCCAAGTACGTGCAAGTCGCACGATCACGATAGAACAGTTAAACAAACACTAGCAAGCTAGCAAACACTATGCAACTCTGATATTATTAACGGATACAGTAACTCAAAGTTCCTTTAAATCGTCTTCTTTAATCGAATTAAATTCACTAGTAAACTTTTCTCGAAGGTACTTTTAAGATTTTTGTTTTCATAATCCTAACTTTATTATGTCCTTATTTTTCGTTTTAGTTTAGTAGGTTTAAACTTTTACGAAAGGAAATGTTAAAATCTCTAACATTATAAGTATATAATTGATTTATACCTTTTACCTTATTCGTTCACAAAATGAACTCTCCACTCAGCAAATAAAAACTAAAATAAATATTTTAGATGTTTTTATTAATTTCTAGTTTTATTTTGGGTATTATCTTGACACTTGTTGAATAAATTCGTTAATCACTTTAATAAAATTATTACTCAAATCACTCTCACAAAACAAAAGTCACAATTAGTCACAAAGTACAATTTAATTTATTGTACAGAGTACTTAATAATTTATTGTATAGATACTCTGTGACCTAGTCACAGACTGGATAGAGGACCATGGATGTATTACTCTAACTGGATGAGTAATTTTGTAGAGGTACCTGAGGATGAATGACGTCATAACCGAAGGACCATTTTTCTATTGTGTCCATGTTATATAAAGTCCCAGGATATCTCATTCGATTATGATTTTATATAATGATATAAAAACATCTAAGATGAAAATTATAAGTAACGTAATTGTGTGGTAGTTTGCAACACTGCGCCAAAAAGTTTAGAGTGGCGAGTGGCGATTACTACGGTCATCTGGGATTTGTGAAGACTGTGATTAGGGTTCGAAGTATCGGCCTCTGGTATCGATACCGAGTACTCGTGTGGTATCGACGGGTATGGCATCGATACCAAAAAAGTATCGGTCCTGAAGTATCGATACTACTCAGTATCGAATATCGAGTACTCGCGAGGACCACAGTCAGATCACAGCTAAAAAAAAGGTCGTCGACAGTGAATTTCTGTTTAGTCCGAGCGCTAAAACGGGCCGCAGTTGATCTTTTTCCATATGAAAATACTGAAAAGTACTCAGTATTTTAAAAGTACTCGATACCGACGTTTCATATGAGTATCGAGTACTCAGTATCGAGTATCGCGATCAAAAGTATCGATACCTACTCAGTATCGAAAGTATCGTTCGAACCCTAACTGTGATCATCGTTTGACATAATATTCGCATATCAAAACTTGTAACGAAACACAATATTATCGCAAATTGCGACGCAACATTAAAATCATTTGAAATATTTGCGACCTATGAATTTTGAAATTCAGTGATTCATGCGAGACCCTTGGAGTAGGCACCCCATTTAATTTATTTTATATTATGTCAACAATGTTGATTAATCTACAGAAAATCTGTAAGCATCTTTTTTTAATGCTTATTGCAGACGGGTCACCTGATGGTAAGTGATCACCGCCGCCAATGGACATTAGCAACACCAGGAGCGTCACCAACGCGTTGCCGGCCAAGAAGATGACGATAGACCCGCTTCTTGAAGGACCCCATGTCATAGCTTAGAGGGAACACCGATGCAGGTATTTTGTTCCACAGTTTACACGTGCGAGGTAGAAAATAACATGAGAACCGAACTGTGGACGAATGCCATGTATCCAGGTATAAGTGTTGGTAGAACCTGGTACGTGATGTGCGGTGACGAAAATTAACTGCATGTATTAAGCCAAACAGTTCTTCAGAACATTCCCCATTATACCTACAGACGGTAGAATATATAGAGAGAGCCTACATCTCTCCTCAACTCAAGCGATTCTAATCCGTCTGTAAGCTTGGGATCGTCGACAAGACGAATAGCTCGCCGTGAATCTCAGAGTGATTTCTATTTAGTCTGTTTTATTTATATTTATAATGACTTTTCAATACGATAAGAGATGGCGCTACGAGTTGCATTTATCATACATTCGAACTTTGAACATTCTAACGTGGGCTAATAAAATTGTAGACTATTGATGCTCGTAATATAATTTTATGTACGCAAGCCTACCAAAGAATCGGGTCTACTTACATCCAGTGCCAGATTTACATTTTTTATCAGTGTAGGTAGGCCAATTCATTTCCGCCGCCACATGTACCTTTCTAAAATAATAATAGTAAGGAAGACACTGAATTAGTCACTAAGAAAGTGCGTAAAAAAACAAGAATTACAAGATTTTACCGCACTTTTTAATAGCAAAATCATCTTTAATATCATCTTCTGAAATCTGCCGCCCCTAGGACGCTGCCGCCCCTAGGCCGCGGCCTATAGGTACGGCCTATTGACAAATTCGGGTCTGCTTACATCTATAAACTAGATAAATAACTTTGGTCACTTCCCATACATTTACAATCTTGTTAATGAAAGTTTATAACAGTTATAAGGTAAGGTCAACTCGGCGAAGACCGTCTGGAGGGTAGGACCGTACAGTAAGAAATACAACGAATTCTGAATAACTACAGCAATTACAACCCACCGTACAAACACTTTAAACTGTTTTAGTTTCAATAAATTGACATAGATGGCGCTATTTATAACACAAAGAGAAAAAAATACGTATAAAATTTAGTCGGGCTATCAACTTGCAACACGACCTAGCAACACTTTGGCAAAAAAATATTTTGAGTGGTTTTTCATCATATTTATCAAGGTTTGTGTAGCTAATTTAATTAATTATCAATATTATTATCTAAATATTATATTAGAATAGAATTAAACATATTTTTTACGAAGTTACATCTAGTGAAAAAAACCAATCCTCAAATTGCAATAGTGGAGAAGTCCGTCTAGTTCTTGGAGGGAAAGATCGGCATGTGCCGGTCTTCGTCGTTTCCAGATGTAATAAACCTTTTACGCCCAAGCAAATTTTATAAAATTAATCCTTATACATATGATTCGTATATTTAAGCTTCCTGCGTAGTGAGTCTCTCTTAAAACCTCTTAAGGTCTACTCTTAAAATCGATAATCGATATTTCATTTCAATTGCCATGTTATTTTATTATTTTTCTTTGACTCATACATTTATTTTATTATAATATTCTATTTTATACTTTCGACGAATTTATTAGCACTAGCGCTGAAAAAAAAAACAATTATAATATGAATATAGAAGAAGGTGTATTTTAGTACCTACTTCGATTAAGTAAGTTATTTTTTGATCTCTTAAATGGTAGACTAAAGAAGGCGATTCCTTTTAATAAAACTGATATACAAAAAAAACCGATTTTTTAATTTGATTTAATTGTTTTTTACCCCTGAGTTTCGATCTATACCGGACTTACCCGACATACGTATTTTTTTGCGATTTATGACGATAAGAGCGTTTAATATGAAAAACAATAGCACACATTTAAATGGCGTTGAAATACATACGCGTATATAATGTCTATATTCACGTAAACCGACTATTTGTAGGTTTTTTTTCCACAAGACGGTCTTATCCGACGTGGTAGAAAAGTCCGTCTATTTCACCATTGTTTCAAAATTAATTTTTATTTCATTAATTGATAACCTTAAAGTAATTTTTAGAGTTTTTTTTAATTGTCAACTAAATATTTGATTACCTAATTCAATAAAATTTGCCTAAAATGTTATAGAAATGGCAAAATTTGCCTAATGAATTAAATTTTTAATGAACTATGCCGGTCTTCGACGAGTTGACCTTATGGCAGAAATGGGCGTTAGCGCCAAAAAATGTCTCTCACAAATTATTGACATATTTTTTATTAAAATTTTGCCAATTTTTGGATTTATACTGAAATACCTACTACGTTATTTTCTTGACGAAATATATATTAAGATAGTAAAATACTTATTTACAGGATCAGTCAGTCTTTAATTCGTTTCGGTCTCTAAGGCTAAAGGAATAAATTAATTCGGTCTTGGTACGTAAACTGGAAGTGATAGGTAGGTACATGGAGAATGGAGATCTACTGCGCTGGATAACATCTTACCTGCGCCAACGAAGTCAAGCAGTTGCAGTTCTTCGTTCCTCCCGGTTACTTCAGGCTTGTCCCACGGATGGCATCTCGCTCCCCTACTTTTTAATTTATTTATGAACGACAGTCTCCATTTTTGATCAATATATATGCTTGGTATCTATGCAGATGATATGAACATTTTTAGGATAGTAAAATCAGACTCGGACTGCGTGGAATTACAAAAAAACGTATTGCAACAACAATTATTTAGACCTTAACATTAAAAAAAATTACGTTAGGTAGTTATTACGTTTCTAGGAGCGCTAAGTAGGTATGTTAAGTTTGATTGATGACTGCTCTATTTACAGGCGTAACTGAAATTAGGGATCTAGGCCTGTTTTTAGATAGTAAAAAAATAAAATAAATAACTAAATAAAATAAATTAACATTTAGTAATCACCTGAATCACAATAATCTCAAAAGCTTATCTCGTGCTAGGTTTCATTCTTAGAGTCAGTAGAGATTTTAAAAATATTTCGACCCTCACGCTTATTATATGTACCTAAGGCCGGTTTAAAATCAATAATTAAACCAATCCGTTTAAAACGAAAAAAACCCGTTTAAAACTGAATTACTTAAACCATTTTTTTCGATTTATAACGGTTTGTGTTGATGACTCTGTATTATTTTAACTACATTTTCTTGATTTTACGGAATACTAATATAATGTGTAAAGATTCTTAAAATGTATGATATTATAGTGATATTGATATAAGAAGTGAATTATTATGTTTTACTTTCTTAACTTTCTTTGACACTTAGGTAGGTAGGGTGGGTGTACCAGTCCCAAACCAGTTAAGGACCAAATTTACTTTGAAATGTTCTGAACTGGTTTATTATAAGTTTCAACATAAAAATTTATATAAAAAGTTGTCTATTATTTACTAAAGCTGCAATATATTAAAATAAATGCAATCTAAATATTAAAGTTTTTTATATATTTTAAGAATAATACCAAAAACGGGAATGTGCCTATGTTTGACCAGTGCGCTCTATTAAATGACCACTTTTGCACCAATAGTTGACCACTAAAAAATTAACAAAGAAAAGGTAGCAATTGAAAATAAAACATTATATTATATGTATTTTTATACAAACTGATTTTCATATATTAACTAAAATATAAAAATATCTTGACTTACAAGTAATTTTTAATGGCACAGTCAAAGGTAGGTAGTAAATTAGAACATTAACAATACTTATTTCAAGCTACCATAAAAAGCTTTACATTTAAATTATTATAGCGTTAGCGTTAATCCACCTAGTTAATAGCAACTGTTCTTGTGGGGTCAAGATAGTTGTTGGTCCCATTTTTCGCTGAACAGGATGTCTCATTTTTAGTTTGGGTATAACAGTCGAGTGGGGTATATGATATTTTCGGCATGTTGGCCTTATTTTAGCGCGTTTACTAATTTCGTCGAGACACTTCATCAGATATTCCTCTGTCATATTTAAAAAATGTCTTTTTGGGGGGCATCTTTAATCTAAAACAACGAGAAATAAAGTTAAAACTGTAATCTGGTCATCCATAGGAACAACTTTTTGACTACTGTGTACCAATAGCAAACCGGTGGTCAATTACTAGGGCACATGACTTAAAACGATTTTAATGATAGACTAACAGCTCTAAATTGTCAAACAAAAGCATCACTTTAAAAAAAATGAAAAAAGAGAAAACAGTATATAGAACCAGTTGCAAACCAGTTGGTCAATAATAGGAACCCAGTACAATGTGTGTTCCAGTAGGTAACCACCATTAAAAATACTTGAAATTGACATTTTTTATTAAAAATAATAGTATTTAGCTCATAAGTAGACACTATGTATCCAAAATTATACAACTTGGTGACAGTAATTGAGAAATAATGGGTGATTTTAAAAGATTTAATTTACCATGTCGATGTGCACTTCTAACTGTAATGGCGGCCAGAAGGCAAGTGATCGAGACACTGGTCCGACAAAAAGAGCAATGTAGCGATATTTTGTCTTTTACTCTTGCGAAAGTATGCTCGAAAGCTTGGTAACAGACTAGGCATCATAACAAAACAATTGAATTATTCAAAAATGCCCGCCATTTCTTATTTTATTAAATTGAACGTGCGAGTGGTCAACCATTGGTACCTGGTTTGGGACCGGTACACCCATCCTACGTTGGAATTTTGATTCCGGAGCGGTTGGTAAAATAGGCATGGCATCATGACATACAGTAAAAAATAATAAATGCACTGAAGCTATTGAACTAAGTATAATTAGGTAGGTAGTTGGCTGAAGCTGAGGTGAACACATTTTTCCAGTGGATTACATTGTAGCCAGTCCTGGATTTGTCAATAGGCCGTATAGGCCGCGGTCTAGGGGCGCGCGGGCGGCAGCGTCCTAGGGCGGCAGATTTCAGATGAGGCTCATTAGATTTCAGAGGATAAAATTCAAAAAAGTTCAGTGATTTTGTCATGTTTTTTATACTAATGCATTGAATCCCAATAGAAACTCATTCCTATCAGAAATTATCAATGCTAGGTACCTATTACCTGTTAATGTACCTATTTTATCAATATTACTATTTAATTATTATATTAGAAAGATTCATGGGGCGGCGGAAAATAAAGTGTATTACACTTTTAAAAAATATAAATCCGGTATTGATTGTAGCTGATAGCAATATAGTCAAGTAGGTATAAACACTTCGCATTTTAAAGACAGCAAATCCTCTAAGGATTTCAAAAGATCAATAGGTGATCTGTGGATTGAACATTGAGTTTTAATTTAGGAGGTACCTTTATGTAAGGCAGATTTTATAATGTACACGTTTTAGGTAGGAAAATGAATAAAAGATGTAGGTGATTGTTATAAAACCATTCATTTATTAATATGATTAAATATAATATTTTCACTCTTATTACATTACACGATGAAAGTAAAGTAGGTATAAACATATAAAAAAGTTATTTTATATATGTTTGTAAATTATTCCATTATACATTTGAAATATTATATCTTAAATAAACCATTGCACATTTATTAAAATGTTTCAGGCAGTAGGCTGTGGAGCCTAGTTGAGGGCAACTAAGGAGAAAAGTCTCCTGCTAGGGGACCAGTAGCACTACATCTACAGTGAAATACCAATGAAAAATAAATACACATTCATGGTTTTGTATGGAACACAACGGGATATAAAATAATACAATTGCGCGCGCAGCATTTCATCAAAAATTTATATTTAGTTATTTAGCTTGGTCTTGTTTTATTGGACGTAGGCCCGTATTAATATACCGACCGCGGCAAAAAATTATATTTTTACATATGATTTGACATAATTATTATCTAAATCGAATTTTAAGATCGCAGAGATTTAAGATTGGTTTATTAATACGGGCCGTAGATTACGCAAAATTACTTCATTTAATTTTGGCAGTAAGTAATTATGAAACAGACAGTATGGTACATGTTGACATTGTTGTTTAATTATGTAGTAGGTCACAGACTTAAAAAAAAGAACCAAGTGACGTCTGGTTCTTTTTTCAAGTCTGTAGAATAGGTACAATAATGTAGTTTCTGAAAAACGTTCCAATCCACATTTATGTCGAAATTGAGTTAATACTTGCAAGTCTTAAATAAGGTTAACTAAAAACTTTAAAACGCTTAATATCTACAGGTTATCAAAACTTGAAGATTAAACTCAAGTAATATGATGAAGTAAATACAGGGTTGAACTTAAAACTCGATTTCCTCAAAATGTTATGATTGTGGATTGGAACGTTTTTCTGAAACTACGTCCAATTAATAATTGGAAATGGAAGAATTAGAGGCAATAATACGAGTGCACCAGCCGGCACAGTTGTATTTTCCCGTTACCTGAAACAAAAACATAATTAAGTAAGAATGTATCAAGTCTCGGTAAACAATGTTGACACTATTTTTTAGGGTTCCGTACTCAAAACGGAACCCTTACAGTTTCCTCATGTCTGTCCGTCCGTCCGTTCGCGGCATAGTGCCGAGATCTTTTTAGTGCGAGAAAGCTGTATTTGGTAGGTATAGATTATACTTCAAAGTTGTAGAATAAAATATTTACAAATATTTTTTCCCCTATAGGTAAACCGAGATTTTTTTGTCACATAATGGTATTGTTGAAAAGGTCTATTAAAAATATTATGGGTTCAGGGGCCCGTTTGTTGAATATTTAGCTTTGAAGTGCTAGTAAGCTAATTTTGGTCAAAGTCAAGTTTCCCTGCTCCTGCGAGCTCAACGGTTGAAGTTGGAGACGTGAAAAATTCACAAAAATTGGTTAAATGATGAATTTACAAGGAAAACTATCACGGCTATGTTAGCATAAGTAGTTAATGAGTAATAATCGATAAACTTGCTACTTCGGAACCCTACATTGCGCGTGACCTGACGAGCATTTGCCCGGTTTTGTTTGTTTATATAAATATTTTATTATTTAAATATTAAATATTACAGGTCCATAAAATTATTTTTAAAATTGTCTTTTTAAAAACTTTCAACTCTTTTTTTAAATTATGTATCTGTATTATTTTTATCATGAATTACAGAAACGCCCTGTAAAAATGTTTGTTATACATTCCTGCAAGCGTCTATTGACGGTAGTGTGCGTACGAACGACGTCGTCTACGCTGAGTCGTGGACATTATACAATATCTTTCAATAAACCTAATTACCAAAAGTCTTACACTATCATTAAAAAAGCTAAAAAAACATTTCTCACCCTCAGTGGAAAAAAGGCATAAGATAAATATTGCAATTTTACAGGAGAGCAAAAAAACTGTCAAAATATCAGTAAGAAGTCAAAGGAATCAACATTACGATTTCTTGCACAAAATCGTCAAGATTACTGATAGGTATACAAATTAGAATAAAATTGAGAATAAGCAGCTTTTGTCCCTCTTTCAGATGATAACAATAACTAAAATTCAAAGTAACACGATTTATGTTTTTTTTTCACCGAGGGTGCGATTTAATGCAAGTAATGAATATACCTTCTTCACTGTGTCCGGCTTCATAGTCTCCGTGCTTGGTAGCGCCCTCACAATTGTGCAAAGTTTAGATATTAGTCCGCCAGAAACGTGACAGACGCTTGCAGATGACTTCTCTACTGCCTGGGGATATTATAATAAAATAACATGTAAATTATTATCTTAAGATGGCATTATGATGGTTTCAACTGTATAGGCTGATAAAATAATGTTTTGCTGGATTGTTCAAAACTTAAAACTTATGCCGTCTTCGATTAACATCGAGGCGCAGGTAAGCTTTTTGAGTGCAAGAAATTTTATACAAGCGTATAGTTACCTTTTTATCGTACCTTAGTACCTTATTTGCGTAGATCATTATTTTGTGTCCTATGTCCCTTGACGACAAATACTTGATTTTAAAGGTAGGATGGTATACCTACAGGTAGGATTTTACGTGGTAAAATATCTCTAGTTTAAGAGCCAAAAATGAGGGTTTCCTAAAATCTTTGATAAATGCGATACTTCTTAAACCTTTAGGTAGATACATGATGAGATTCACTAGCTATTAGCGATTCTTCACGACTCTCCCTTGTCTCTCCTTTACTAACTCAACTGATTGGTGCCTGCTGTCATACATATTTAAACTACATGTATTATGTATATGTAGCAGAAGGAGGTATTCTATGATGTTGGTTATGAAATGATATTCCTTTTACTTTGCACCATGATATATTTCCAGTTCTCCTAACATTCACATCAATATTCCAAAGTACTTCAATACTACGTGATCAATAATAATCTGTTCTACATTCTTGACAATTCCCTAATCTAAATATGACATGACATTTCTTATATGCCAGCCTCTGCATCAGGCAAGCGCTGTAGAATAAAGAGGTCCGTCCCTGGACCTTCACTGGAGATTCATGGCCTCACCGATACGGCTATCCTGACGTGCGCTCGTCCTCGTGCGCGGATTAATTTATCTTGGTACGTCATCACTGGATCAAAGCATGTGGTCTGCTCTAACTGCTGGGTCCGAAACACGTTGTTTTTGTGTTCACTCACGCGGCCATCGCTGACGACCCGCACGGCCTCGTGCGATCATAAGAATTCTGTAAAAATAGTCTCAACAGTATCTTGCTCGGCTATTCTGACTACATTAACCTCACTCATATTCATTTTTATCATTCATCATTATTAATTTATAGTCAAGAATAATTCGCTCATTAAGTCTGATATCTTTTAAATGTGGACACTTAAAACATAGTGGAGAGAACTATGGTCTGGCCATTTGGTTACAAATCTGGTTCATAAAACTCTACGAAACGTCGCAATTATGTCATTGTCGTCTGGTCCGGTTCAAACCCTGCAGACTCCTGGCCCAGTCTCTCCAAGACTCTTCAGGTACATCGCCCCTTCAGTTCTATGCTGGCCCGGACTCTATTCACACTTCTTTCCTTTTTTTTCATTTTTTTTGACACCTTTTTTTACATCCTTTTTTTACTCAATTTTTTTTGTAATTCCATTTTGTTACTAGGTACTCTTTTTTTTACCTTTCATTTTCACTTTTCTCTTTTTTCACTCTTTTTTACACTTTTTTTTAGGTACTATTTTTTTACCTTTCATTTTCACTTTTCTCTTTTTTTTCACTCTTTTTTACACTTTTTTTTAGGTACTATTTTTTTTACCTCTGTTTTTACTTTCCTCTTTATTTTTTCTCACTTTTTTTTACAATAGCCATTGTTGCGACACATTAAATCGATATCATCATATCATCATCATTAAACCTTCTTTTACTATACTACCAGACCGACCATAGTTTCTCTACGTGACTTACACCTGCAGCAGACATGTCTCCAAGCAAACCATCGGTTTCAGTGTTAGCTCCTGGGTCTCTTGGTTTCACGTGGTAGATCATTATTTCATGTCTTATCGATTTTCCGCAACTGAAAAATAAAAAGAGTTAATTTGACTCGTATGATATCAGGTTACTCGTATGATAACACATTTGATGCTAGACTAAGGCTACTTATCTGCGATCCATACTCCTTAAGTCATCATGACACATTGGATGGCTTGGTTTATATGAACTCTAGCTCCACTGAGTCGCATCACTACGTTTTGCATTGTCCACGTCGATTATATTATGAACTTCCACATTCTCATTTCATCGCGTTTTGTATTGTTTCATTTCTCATTGCAAAATTTTCTTCAAATGTCATCCGAACTAGTGTCATTCCTCATTTATTTTCCGATTTGTGGGCATGTTTCGTCAATCACTTCTGATGTAGCAGAAGGAGGTATTCTATGATGTTGGTTATGAAATGATATTCCTTTTACTTTGCACCATGATATATTTCCAGTTCTCCTAACATTCACATCAATATTCCAAAGTACTTCAATACTACGTGATCAATAATAATCTGTTCTACATTCTTGACAATTCCCTAATCTAAATATGACATGACATTTCTTATATGCCAGCCTCTGCATCAGGCAAGCGCTGTAGAATAAAGAGGTCCGTCCCTGGACCTTCACTGGAGATTCATGGCCTCACCGATATATATGTATAATATTAAGAAAAGAAAAATTTTAAACAATTGCTGGATATATCTAGTTATACATAGATAATAATTTACTTTAACAAGTTAAATACAACAACAAAAATTTTATAAGTACACGCTTTTAAACTGTAAATCTATGATTATTTTATTAGCAGCTAAAAGGTGTTATAGTCCTGTACTAATTAAGTAATCATATTAAATTAAAAACACTGTATGCTTTCCGAAAAAAAAAAAAAATAATAATTCTATGGTTATAATAAGGTAAGTAAGTCTAGTAAGGTATATTAGAAATTTGCTGACTTGTATGACTGAATTCATGCAAAGAATGAAATAGTAGGAATAACTGGTAGAAGTAACAAGAGACATGAGTATGCATGAACCTACTAAACACAACAACAATAATAAAAGCTCAGATTTATGTCTAACCAATTTTGTATTATAATAAGTAGGTACCGAGTCTTTCTAGGTAAGTCATAATAAAGTCTATTTCTCAGACGGAAGGACTGCCGTAGGATAAATAAGGGTAATAAAATTTTACAATATTAGATTTTTACCTAGAAAAATTAATCCAGTCATTCCAGTCCCGTGAACCCTGAAGATTTCCATTCCTTGAATATTCATTTTCATCTTTCAAATTATTTATGTTACGAATGATTAAAAACGATCATAAAAATACATTTAAAGAAAAATATTTTATTTCAATGTGAATATAACATAACATAAACAATATCTAAGCGATTCACTTCATATACCTACTAAAGTTAATAATTAAGTAGTCGAATTACAAGTTTGTTGTTAATTCAAATTGTTTTAGAGTTCAAATTACGATACATTCATGTGGGTAGACCAACCCACGCATCAGAACAGTGGGGCAAGCTGAAACAAATGGAATACTGTCAGTAAAATATGCTCGAGTAATTCGAGTAGCTTATGTCTAGGTTCAATGTTATCCCAATAAAAAATTAAGAATATTTTGTAAATCATCGTGTAAGTATTGTTTTAAATATCGCCAGCTTCATATAAAGCATTTAAATCATTACTTTGACTTTTTAGTCATGAATTAATGACTACTCTTTAACTCGCACATCATTATTATTCCGTCATAGATCCTTAAATATCACACATTTGGTGATGTTTATTGTGAAGTTACTGAAGTAGGTACTCTTATTATCTGTCATATATCTCTGAAATGATTCTGCGTTTTCAAGATGCTGTATGAATGTCAGAAACGCACAGATAGACGAAAATATTACTGGCAAGGAGTTCGTCATTCATCAAGGAGAAAATAAAATTGAAAATGACAAGAAAACTGTTCACGAATACTAGTTAATCACAAAGTATTGAAAAGAGAAAATGTGTATGGAGTATACCCAAAGTTAGTACTTACCTTTTTCACATCTAGTCCCAAAGAATCCGGTACCCTCACATTTGCAAGTGAAACCAGGCTCCTGCACAGTTTGGATGCAAGTCCCCCGGAGACACGGCAGACGGTGGCAAAGGTTTGCGCTCCTTCCTAGACAAATGACGCTATGATAACAATTTTATACGCACACTTGTTGTCTTGTAGCCCGATAATTCTAACTTAATTCTAACTCATTACCTTTTCGAAGCTTGCCGTCAAGATGAATATGTATATAACTCTATGTATGTATAAGCGAAACATGCAACTGCTATCGTCGTTACCAATTTATTTCATCATTTCCCTAACACAGCTTAGTGATTATAAAAAAGTCGAGTCATCTCTACAGGAGAGCGACGCCGGCGTTGGAACTAGAAGCCTAATTCAGTTTCAGAGTAATGGATCCAAAGGTCAATTACCTCTGAGAGCGCTGAGGCAGGCGCGTCTTGATCTGTACATAAACTCCGATTTACATCCGTGGCCGCAAGTACACGCAGCTCCGTAAATCTTGCATCCATTCTGGCTGTCTTCGGGCTCACATGCTCTTGCAACTGGAATTAAATTATGGATAAGCTAGTCCTCCGCCCGCGGTTTTGCCTGCGTTTTCCGGGATTATAATCCCGCTTTATGTTAGGGATCATACCAAAACCACGTGACCCGTTATTACGCTCAACTGAAGATTAATTGAAATGCACTATAGTGAACAACTCTTTCACTGCACTACAAACTATTAGTTTTCAATCAGCTGACGTCCCGGCATATGCGTCAGTGTTCTCACCTGTGAACTCGAAAAAGCACGTTTTCCTAGAGGATATTGACTACGTGATGAAAACCTAAGCCCCTTCCCTCCCCTCAGTGACCAAGCGTGGTGTTTTGAAGACCCCCCCTCTCCCCCTAAATGGGTTACGTGGTTTTGGTATGTTCCCTATTCCAGATCATGTTATAACTATACTTTGTGCAATTCTCACTGTCTTAAGTAAAAACAAAGTAAGCTAGTTACCTACTACAAATTGCTTTTTAAGTTGCGTATTTTTTGTCAAACCATTTTACCCCCGTTATACAGTAAACGTTCCGCCAGAAACAAACAAATGAACCTTTTATAGAAACTACGAGAAAAACTAAGCAAATGTTCTATGAAAAATAGAAGACTAAGAAATATAGCTATTCCCATAGACATGTTTCAAGAAGTCTGTGGCTATACCTTTAATAAAAACCAGCGAAATAAAAAAATAATAATTGCTAGATTTTTTCATTTAGCACTCCTGTTTTTAATCTAAGTATTACGGTGCGGTCTACAGAGGTGTTCGCAATATATTTTCTTTTGTTTTTAAAGGTCATGCTGTTGCCCGCAGCTTTGCGCACGGAAATTATATTTTACCTTATTTGTACCTCTTGCACAAGAAAATTGAAAAAACAGTTAATTAATATTGAAGTTCTTTTCAGTAATTTATATATCTACTGAATCCCACGATACAATCACAAAGGATTCCTTCAGGAGCGGGTTTTGAGAAATAAGCAATATTTGCATTAATTTGTATTTGTTTTCTTTTTCTTGCAAAATTTTGAAAATCTGAAAAATATGTATTCCATCAATTTAAGCAAGTAACATTTGTTGCAAAGAAGCAAATCGGTTAATGTTTTAAAAATATTTCATATAAACTTTCATCTCGTTACTCAGGAAAAACCTTTTAATTTTCAGGGATAAAATGTTTCTTGATTTGACCGGTTTCCTAAATTGAGTATGACCCGGTGTATTAGTAACAATTTTACCAATTTTCATCGAAATGCATTCAAGGGTTTTCATGTGATGCCCAGACAGACAAACAGACAGACAGACAGTCAGACAGACAGACAGTCAGACAGACAGACATACAGACAAACAATAATTCTAAAAAATATATTTTTGTGCTCTAACATGTTATTGAAGTACCTACCCTCTAATCGAAATTTTGAAAATGTAATGTGAATTTGTCCTTTGAGTTTTATTATAGTATGAGTTTTATTATAGTATAGAAAATAATTTGCTGATTCTACATAAAAAATATATTGTCATTTAAACTGCTTAAGCCCCATAAATGAAGACGCGACATATTCAGATAAGGTAGTATCACGGTAAAGATGTACTGTGGTAGTATCTTATAGCTATGTATTTTCATAAGGGGATCCTGCGATCATCATTACGATTCACTAAAGTACAGTTTTCTCTAGAAATAGTGTGGTGCATGACTCAATGGGTCAAAGCTTTTTTTTTATAAAAAGGCTGCTATATGAAAATATCAGAATTTATGCTACCTGGGAGCTTCAATGGAGGAGTGCGATGCGTGAATACTTAGGTAGTTCAAGTTCCACCAAAAAATCGAAAAATGTAGTAATAAAATTAGTAAGGCTAAATGGTTCCTCATGTAGAGTTCTGAATATTTAATAAGTTAAATAATGACAATCTAACTATGGGGAGTTCACAGTCTTACTGGGTGTCACTTAAGAAATTTTGAATCTAAAATTTAATGGGGCACCCATACCTACCTATATCGGTTCTCAGGGTAAAAGATTAACTTAGGTTAGACCGATTTGTATGGGTATGCCATCAGAAAGATAAATAAATAAATAAATATATAATGCTTCACACTCATAGCCCCATTAGTGATCGAAGTTTTATACTAACAAACCCAAGCTAATTCGTGTTCTACATATTGATATTCAAGTGGCATTAGAAAGCACAGCTTGTAAGTAAAGGGTAGGTTCAACAGTATAGACGAATATAATTATACGAATTTATACAGTAGGTCAGATGTTTTTTGTAACACTTTGTATTAATTTAAAAGATGTGTTGAGGAATTTTTTTCGCTATTGTTTCTCCTCAATGACAAAGCTTCTAAAAATGATGGTAGATTAAAAAATAACGTCCATAACTGTATTGCAAATACACCTACATGATTAAATGAGTTTGTGTTTGAATTTGCAATGTTATTATGATTGTAATTTGTAGCGTAACATAACACTCGGTACACTTGGGAATTTCGAGTTGGTCGTTAGCTCCGGGTAGTACCCAGTTCCGACTATCCCCTACTTAATATTATAAATATGAATGTTCGTGAGGATGTATAGATAAACGGATAATTTTAACTCTTTCATGCAAAAATTACCGAACGGATTTTCATAAAAGCACACAGCTAGACATGATCTGGAATAAGACATGGTGTAGTACATAATATTCCTAAAAACGCGTGAAAAGACGCGGGCAAAATGTATTTATGTTTTTGGAGTCTGCAATCATTATTTGGTCATTGTGGACGAGTGTCGAACTATCATTACGACGATTGAAGATTATTTAAATACGATTATTGACGCAAAAACGCAACCCCCAACATATTTTGATGGTTTTTTTTGTTTGAAAGCTGATGTGGCAAAGATAAAACTTTCGAGGCTTTTAAATAAATTATATGGGCACTATCGACCAATGTGAATTGTCATAGCCGTGTTTTTCACCCAATTTTTGCCGATAAATTGTTAGAATCTTTGACAAATTCGTCATCTCAGCGTGCGTGAAATTTTTAATTTTAACTGCTTTTGTCAGTAAAATACAAATTATTGATAAAGGTGTGTCTAAATTGACCTATATTTAGGTTCAAATGACGCTTCTATTACGCATTCAATCTCAGTGCACTTGGTCGACGAACTGTAATGTGCAACAAGGTGTATCCGTTGATACGTCACTAAGTCGAATATAAGTAGGTCATGGTGGAATAGAAAAAAATAAAAGTAAAATAAAATGGTATTAGCCTTATCTGGTCACAAAAAAAGAGAATTTTAACGCTTAGCCCGATACGTAAAAAATGAAATAATTGCAATTGTGAAAATTACGAAATGTATATAAAAGAAAAACAATCAAAAACCGCAGGGGCTGTAAATAAAGAGAGCACGGGTGATTCCTAAAATAAAAAAATAAAAAAAGATGAATGATGAATTTAAAATAACGAGGCCTACTCACAATACACGCAGGCCAGGCCAGTGAGGACCAGAAGCACGAAACTTAGACGCATTGTCGCTGCAGTGTTTGGGCTTCGACTAACTGATATGAAACTTCCTCCGAAAGAAGTGAACGCCCGTCCTATCAAGCCGTATCTGTAACTACACACTGCGACCTATAGACCTAAGTGCGTGCTTTGTGCCCTCACCGGATAATGCTTCAGTTATTCCTATCATTATCATTAAAGTGTACTTCAGATGTTGGCCTTGATAAACGGTATTCTTAATTACTTCATTAGTTCATCGATTGGTTCGAACTGAATCAGGTACGTAATGAATATCAACAGGTTAACGCTGAGTCGGTTGCTAAGCATTGAATTAAATTAAAAACATAACTCGGATATACCTAAGCACAACCAACGGTTGTATCCCACTCATCACATCAATAGATTGATAACAATATTTGAGAAAATATGTTTAAATTTAAGATAAAAATAAAAAAGTAAGCTTGAAAACTATCTAATAAACAAAAAGTTATAAGGTGAATACTTCAAAGATGTTTCAAAATCATACAAATAAAACTCACGTATATACTCGTATACCTAGTCCGGCCATAAATACTGTTACATAAAAACTTTTCTTTTTTTCAGCTTTTTAATTATTTTGAATTTGGAACACGTATATTATTTTAAAAACTTCTTTCGATTTCGCGCCATTTCACATACTTTTTCGTGTTCATTATCAAATTACAATATGGAATGGGGTGTTAAAGAAAGAAAATAGGATTGCAGTGATCGCCTTGCACAAAGTGGGTATGGAGCCGTCGGTCATATTCCAGACACTTCAAAAGCTTGGTATCAGCCGTATATTCGTATATCGTACAATCAACAGATACAACAACACTTCGTCTGTCGAAGACCAGAAAAGATCGGGGCGGCCGCGTGCTGTTAGAACTACAAAGGCTGTTAATGCTGTTAAAGCCAGAATTCGTCGAAACCCATTAGGAAGCAAAAAATCTTATCGCGAGAAATGAAGATTCCCGCTAGGACTCTGTCGCGTATTATAAAACAAGACCTGAAGCTCGGTGCTTATCGTCGATATACAGGACATGCCCTAAATCAATCTTTACAATTATAGAGAGTGGATCGATCAAAACGCCTTCTGTCGCGATACGCAGGTGAAAGGCACAGAAATATCTTCTTTACCAATGAAAAAATTTTCACGATTGAAGAACACTTCAATAAGCAAAATGATAAAGTGTACGCTCACAGTTCTAAAAAAGCTGCTCAAGTGGTCGGGAAGGTACAACGTGGTCATCATCCTGCGTCAATGATGGTTTGGTGGGGCGTGTCTTATCAAGGAGTCACAAAACTGCATTTTTGTGAAAAAGGAGTGAAAACTTCAGCCAAAGTGTATCAAGATACAGTCTTGGACCATGTTGTGAAACCTCTCAGCAATACTCTTTTTAAAAATATACCGTGGACTTTCCAACAGGACTCTGCACCTGGTCACAAGGCACGAACTACCCAAGCCTGTCTTGAAACCAATGTTCCGGACTTTATAAGAGCTGAAGACTGGCCCTCATCTAGCCCAGACCTCAACCCTTTAGACTCAAATTATGGTCAGTTTTAGAGGACATGGCCTGCTCTAAACGACAAGGCGACATTAAGTCTCTTAAAAAATCTTTGGAGCAAGCAGTGGCGAAATTTCCCTTGGAAACAGTGCGTAAATCCATAGATTCGTGGCCAAACAGATTAAAGGCCTGTATAAAAGCCAAAGGTGGCCATATCGAAAAGAATATTTTTTTTATTTTTTGCTGAGACTTTAATAAATATGTAGGTATAAATTTTATTAATATTACATTACTTCATCTAAAAATAAAAGCATTTTCATTTGTATGGCTGGACTAGTTATATACAAGAATTGCTCGTTTAAAGGTATTAGATAGATTACTAGCATAAAGGACCGACACCACGAATAGGATATAATATAATTATGTCCCTATGAATTGGCGCCACTGGGTTTCAATCTTCAATGGATTCGTTCGATTTTGAAAGGAGAACGGGGGCTCGATTTTGAAAATGGAACCTTCCGGCTGGACACATGTTGTTCGAGATGTCTTTTCTATGACATTATACTTCAATGCTACTTATTTGTTTTTTTTTGTAATTAGATTTAGTACATCTACGAGTAACGTTCATATTTAGGTATTTATTATCTTTACGCAGTAATGAAAACGGTGTCCAAATCAGTGGGTCGTTGTCCTCGCTCGCGATGTGTACAGATTTATCTGTGTTTTGTTAATAATCTGTTTTTATTCACATCATATCTATAATAACAATATTATTTATAATTTTTATTAATTGTCGACCCACATAGGACTCATAGGAGATATCTATACTGGCAATGAGTAGGTGTTTATTTATGCTACTACGAAGTTTTTCTTAGCTACTTATTAAAGGTATATCAATTAAATTAAATTAAATAGGTAATTAATTATTAATTAATTAGGTATTAAATTAAATTAAATTGTATTCTACTAACATAGTTTATAAGTAATTTGTTACTAACTTTTATGGGCTACAAATGCTACAATAATTGCCTGAAATATTTTTTTTATATGTCTAGATATTTCAAGTTCGCGCCAATAGTGGCATAACTCTGTGAAAGCATTTGCCATTCCCGTTAAAATTATAATTTATAATTTTATTTATATACATATCTGTTTTCTATTAAAGCGCGCCAAACCATTCCTTCGCTTTCACCGAAAAGAAGACACATGATCAAACTTGCGGAGACAAAATATGAAGCAGACACAGTTATTAACGAGACCATCCAATTGTCAGTACATCTTCATTAAGATCAGTTGCACACATCACAATAAGGCTTCCCGCCCACGTCCGATAATCGGTGACCGGTTTTTTGTAGGAGAAAAATAGAACGTACTGATAGCAATGGTGCAACGCACACGTCCTACAAAAAGTCGGTCAGAAATAAAATCGGTGCATTCCAACCGATATCGGTGAAAAATGGAACGTTCGGAAATGAACCTATGCGTTCTCGCCAACTCACCGACAGTCGGCCACAAAATCGGTCATAAGAATCGGAGGAAAATCGGCCCGATTATCGGTCCTACAAAAAGTCTGACGTGGGCGGGAAGCCTAATCGATAATGGAGAAAATACGAGCTTACACCCATTGAAGTATAATGTCATAGAACACACATGTCATTTCGAAAAAAATGTGTGTCCCACCCGGCAGGTTCGATTTTCAAAATTGAGACCCGGTTCTCCTTCCAAAATCGAACGAATCCATTGAAGATTGAAGCCACGTGGCGCCAATTCATTGGGATTGGGACATACATGGTGTTCCCGGTGTCGGTTCTATACGCTAGTAATAATATTTCAATGCTTACACCAGATTTATCTTAGTCTGAATTGGCAAGAAGTTTCTTAATTTGTTAAGTGTGCACAGCTTAGTAATTACAGACCGACAAATCTCACGAGTTTGAGTAGTCCAACTTAAATTATTGTTCAGATATGTACCTATTTAGCTGCAGGAGAGAAAGGAATAAAAGAACCTTCAAACCTGAATAAAAATCAAATCTAATCTAATCTAAATAGAACCTTCAAATATATTATTATACATTCTAAGATATAACAACTACTATTGTTATCTCTCCAGGGTTTCGCCTGAATAGCTACGACCCTTGAGCATGAGTCAGCCGCCAAACGACTCGTCGTGTTCCGGCTGGGGGCTCAACAGGCAGTGCTTTTTTTTTCTTCTCTTTTCCTTGGCCGGTCTGAGAATAGGACATATTTTTCATACCCTTAAGTGATAAGGGTGGTCTACCCCAAAAATTATTTTTTGGACAATTTTTTATGATTTATTAAAGTTTATAGTGTTTACCTAATAGTTTTTACCCTTCTACCACTTTTTAATCATTTTCTACTTTCGGCAGAACTTAGAAATGTGAAAATAACATGGGAGAAGAGGCTAAGAACGGCTGTACCGTTATTAATGATCTCTGATTTGTTTAACCAACTAAAACTATAAAAGTTTAATTAAAAATATCACTTCATTCATTAAATTGTTAGGCGATGGGCGATACGAAGTTCGCCCGGTCAGCTAATAAATACGTATAAAATATAAGCCGCCCGCAAAACCAGTGCCTAGCCTTCAAAGACTGCCCCGCATTTCCAACAATAATGTTGATGGTTGCAAAAGTTTTAGCAATAATAATATAACTTAAATGTTTCTAGTACCGTTAGTTTCAGCTGACTTTGGATGAACTTCAGAAAATTAGATTAGATATATATACTTACGCCGTTAAGCTAGGAAAGGCATTTTATTTTTATAAAGGGGGCCTTGATACAGTTGACACATCAGTAGCTACGCCAGTGCTGCAAATGATTTCGTTATCTATACTAATATTATAAAGAGGAAAGATTTGATTGTTTGTTTACATTGATAGGCTCCGAAACTACCGAACCGATTTGAAAAATTCTTTCACTGTTGGGAAGCTACACTATCCTCGGGTGACATAAGCATTATAATACATTTTTTTTACTATTTTTCCCGAAGCGAATCGAGGGTGATTTCCTAGTACTAAGTATTATAAAATATTATATATCAAAAGCTTTACAAACACAAAGAAAAAGTATTTTAGAATATGAATGAACTCAGCAAATACACGCGTCCTGAATTTCTGAAACGGATTGGACAGGTGGCCTCGATAACTACTTTTCAACCCGAGACCGGACGATCCCTTGACTCTTCACTAACTTTTATATTGTTTGAGTAACTACTCCTTGTCTAATTTCACGCGGAATGGGCACCCACGAACGAGCCCACGTCACATGGAATCCTAGTGTGGTAGCTTTATTTATGTAGTGGGTTTTATAATACTATTTTACAGTATTTTCTAGTGAAAACCGGCCAAGTGAGTGTCAGCCCACGCGCAATGTAGGGTTCCGAAGTAGTAAGTTTATCGACTATTACTCATTAACTACTTATGCTAACATAGCCGTAATAGTTTTCATTGTAAATTTATCATATCACCAATATTTGAGAATTTTTTCACTTGTCCAACTCCAACGGTTTAGCCAGCAGGGGCGGAGAATCTTGACTCTAACCAAAATAATGGGTAAAATAATCACTTTAAAGCCAAATGGTCTTAGAAGACCCATAATATTTTTAAACGACGTTTTCAACGATACGCCACACTATAGGGTACGCGACATATAAAAAAATCATCCTCACGTTACATGTAGGGGAGGTACACCGAAAAAAAATGTTTTTCAATATTTTATTCTATGAATATGGGGTCCTAATAAATATGTATAATATCCATGCCAAATAACAGCTTTCTAGCATTTAGGGCCTTATCACACTGACGGATTCCGAGCGGATTCAAAGCGGAGCGGAGGCGCGACGGATTCGCCGCGGTGGCGCGACGGATTCGCCACGGAAGCGCGACACGTCCGCGACGGATTCGCTGCGCCTCCGCTCCGCTTTGAATCCACTCGAAATCCGTCAGTGTGATAAGGCCTTTAGGGTCTCGGCGCTTTGCTTCGGACAGACCGTGTCTGTGTGTGTGTGTGTGTGTGTGTGTGTGTGTGTGTGTGTGTGTGTGTGTGTGTGTGCGCGTGCGCGTGTGTGTGTGTGTGTGTGTGAAGGTAATTTGTCTATAATTTCTATTATGCATAATAATTATACTGTATTCTATTACGAATCGCGTGGGAAACGTCACGAAATATTCTTGAAAATCACAAAGTTTAATTTTAAAATTTTTAAAGCTTTATTACTTTTCCATATCTAAGGTAAGGCGTACCTTTAAGGTATGCCTTATACCTTACCTTAGAAACCTCATAAGGTATTCTCCATCCTTCGTTGCAAAGTCTACTTTGATGTATTTGCTTTTAACTCCAGAACAACAAAACTAGTCATGTACTCTACAACATATAACAATCAACGGAATCTGTGATTCCCAAGTTTGGTACCCCCATTGTTAGTCGAAATATTGGTATAAAATACTCACGTTTGCATTTAAAATGTAGCGTCCGTGATGACGTAGGTAAGTTAAAAATCAAAATATCGAGGCAATTGTGCCTGGTCTCGTCTGTTCTGGTTCTTTTCTACCAAGATAGGCCTAGCATACCAACCTCCTCTTTAAATGTTTAAGTGTGGCGAGTATCTGGTTCCTCATCTCTTTAAGGTTCGGATGTCTCCTTTGGTGGTACCATTCACCATCAGATGACCCTGTTCTGAAGGTTTTAATTTAGACTTAGGAAAATAAGTGTTTAAAACCTTTTAAATTGCGTCAGATCTATCAAAAGGTTCTTTACAAGATTGATTTCTTGACTTCATCAAAGTTTATACTAATTTCATCCACGCCTTTCATTTTTTACGCCTTTACGCCTCTAGTAATTGAAAGTGATAAACGAGGCAAATTGTTTCTTTTAAGTATTTCATAAAGTTATTTTATTTTATTTTTTAAATACGTACCTACTTAGGTAGTATAAAAACAATAAAACAACAAAAAGAACTTAGTTTAGTTAGACGAATGATTGTGTATAAGTAGTGTTTAAAAAAACAATAATATACGATACCGGAAAGAAGAATGCCCATAGCATTAAGGCATAGCATTTAAGAGTACTGACTCTTAAAAAAATAATTGTGTCACAATGATTTTTGGACAAAAAATTTAATTAAAATATTTTAAGTATTTTACCCTATTTCCTAAAAAATCCTTATTGGGAATAATTTTCTGAAATTAATAAGTAACTTTACTTCCGTTTTACAAAAGAAAACCATTGGGCCATTAATGTTTGGATAAGGACCAATCAGGAATCTTTTAAGATCCTTCGGGCCAATAGGTAGCATTGATTCGATTATAATTATGATACAACAGTTATAGTATAATATATCCATGACAACAAACTAGATGACGTAAGGGGACTGTCAAATGAATTTGAAACTTAAAAGATCGACATTACATACGCAATCGACTTTAATACGCCCGCATAGAGTCCATATACAAATTAGTTTTGTTTAAAATCTCTTATTTCCTAATATTATCATTGACTAAAGTTAGTATGTATAATTTATTAAGATAACATAATCAAATAAAGGTATTTTTATCAAGACACAAAAATGTTAAAGTCAGTACATTTCTCCATACTAAATGGGCATTCTCCTTTCAACTGTCCTAAAGGAAAAAACAAGAATTTTCTGGAGAGCCAAAAACAAAAATTTTTTTCACACAATGTATTTAATTCAAGACGTCAAAAGTAACCCCAACTATTTATGAAGTTAAAATTCAAATATTTTTATTCAAAATCGGTTTGGTTTACAAACACTTTTTGAAAGTCATGCAAGCTACGCTATCAAAATAGTCTTAAACTCAATAATAAAATTAAAAAAAAAAACAAAATAATAACAAATTTTTCACATCTGAAATCAAAATTCAAACAATTTGACAATGACATTCTAAAGAATGTACATATCTATACTAATAATAAAGAGGAAAGATTTGATTGTTTGCATTGAATAGGCTCCGAAACTACTGAACCGATTTGAAAAATTCTTACACTGTTGGAAAGCTACACTATCCCCGAGTAACATAGGCTATATTACATTTTCAAAAAAATTAGGGATCCTTAATAAAACTCCAATAATGTAACCCAAGGTGTAAAAAATAAAGAAAACCGAAGCAAAGCGAGGGCGGTTACTCGTAAATAATAATGTTAATTATAAAAATAACCGACTTCAAATGAAGTACATTGTACTCTTGACATGGATACCATTGTCAGATCTCGCTTAAAGAACATTGCCCAAAAATTATTTTTCATTTTTTGTAGCGTCTTAAAACGTCAGGTATACCGAAGCAATTCAATTATTTTTTTACGTATTTTAAAATTAATACCTGTTCCCGTATTACCCAGCGTAAAATAATTTTATTAATAAGTGATGAATTGACTATAGTAACAATGATGTCAACAATGTCCACTTTCATTCGGGCACTCACTTCGATACATAGCTTGTATCAAGCAAGATATAGGGAGACTTCTGGCCAATATTACAGACAGAATTTCGTTATAAATGTTGGTAACAAATGAAATGATGTCAAATTTCCATTTCCGGTTGTCAATCAAAAAAAAGTCAGAATAAAAAATAATGGTAAAAATTACATTCTCCCCTACTCTATGACTCAATGGTTATAAGAATTCAATCTCAAAATACTTTGGTTCTGGGGTGTGTCGGCTGAAAATTCTTATATATCTAAGCTCAGAAATTAAAGCGGCGATTTTTAGATTTTTTTTTATTTTAAGACGCTAAAGTTGAAAATGAAATAAAACGATGTATGGCAGTTGGGCATTGTTCTTTATGTGGGACTACACGACAAGCACCAGCTTTCAATTAAAAAAAGAATCATTGAAATCGGTTGGCGCGATATTGAGTTATTCGTCCATTTATCGCGCACATACTTAATGCATATTTAAGACTTATATGATTTTGACATGGATGCCATTGTCAGATCTCGTTCAAATTTTTGTGGAACCACACGACAAGCACCAACTTTCGATTAAAAAAAGAAACATCCAAATCGGTTCACCCAGTCCAAAGTTCTGAGGTAACAAACATAAAAAAAAAATACAGTCGAATTGAGAACCTCCTCCTTTTTTTGAAGTCGGTTAAAAAGGATGGTACGGCGGTGCCGCACTGCCGTGCCTCCAGATGGGAAATAACTTCACTCTTTTTAAATTAGTAATTAAACTTATACATTGAATATTTTCGTGTCGATAATATTATAATGACTAATGACTAATAAATTGTTTTTTTTACTATTGAATTCGTGTGGAATAAAACAAATTAGTTTTAATGAAATCTTTATTATAAAAAAGAAATTATCACAATGAACGTCACTACCCGCGACTCATCACAATGTTATTGAAGGTACGAATACAAATATTTGGTACACGTTAATGCCACTGAGTCAATGACAAATTGCCTTAAAATAAGTAAAAGCACCGTAAATAATGTGGCTTAAAGTATTTTACCGGATAGCATTTACTTTTGGCGGCTTGTAAACTTGTACTGATCCTATTTCACTAGAATATGGTCGACCCACTTATCATTTATGTCAATAAAAATACATGCTCTAGAAGCTCGCTTTTAAAAAATATAAAATATATTGAGCAACACGGCAATAATCTAGTGCAAGTGTTGTCGTTTTAAATTATCTATTAAACTTTAGTAAGCCTTAGTAAAAATATCGTGTAAGCTATTAAACTATTTGTGGCGTTGTATACACGTTGAGAAAAGGCGCATTTTCTCCTTCCTGCAGCCAGTTTTCAGGAGAAAATGTATTGTCTTTTTTCTCGATGACGTGGAAGGTGTATGCATGGCGACTTTTGTCGGATTTGTTCGGAGCGCTTTTGTGTACTACGTTCCCGTGTATTAAAATGCAGGTACCTGTAAAGAATATTATGGAAATAAAAAATTGTGTTGTGGGATGTTAAGAACGGTAAATTAGCTTCATTTTGTTGATAAAGAGATTATATTATGCTACACGTAAACTGCTTTAGACGGTTCGCTTAGAAAATTAATTACTAAAGTACAAAGAAAAGAAAAACTACTAAAGTACAAAGTGGAAGGAAAAATTCCCTGCGGTATACGAGCTTAATAAAGTGTCTTAAAATTACGCAACATTAAGACTTTCATATTTTATTTCTATATTATACTAGTGGATACCCGTGTGTTCCACTACTCTAAAAAGATTGTGATGTCAATGACATATCAGTGTTTTTATGTTGACTGTATTATGCGCCATAACTTATTATCTTCAAATTGTTAAGATATGGGAAAAGTGAAAAATCGACTTTATCAATGTACTGAATGTTCTAATGCATTGTGTTATCGAACCACCTCCGTATTATTGCCTTTCAAATTAAACCATTTTGAGGCATTTCAGTTGGATGGTTTCAGAGTTTATAAAGGACTTTATAAAAATTTTTTGTGTTTTATATAAATAGATTCTTAACTCACCTTTGGTGACTGGAACAGGTGTGAAGCACGAGGATGGATACACGGGGGCAGATCTGTCGAATATTAGCGTCTGCTTGGACTCCACGTCGGGGTTTCGGATAAGTCGCCTGTGTACTCCTGAATTGTGAGACCCGCGGGACATCCAGAGGCAACCGTTCTGCACTGTAGCGTCTTCTAGAGCGATCCAGAAACCCACCGGAGGAATGGGCTCGGTGTGTAAGAATGTAGAATCTTGATGGGCTACCACTGAAAGCAAGGTTTGAAAAGTTAAGTTAAAAGATTAAAAATCTTGACGACCCTTTGATAGTACGAGAGCGAGATTGTACTGTTGGTAATGATCCTGGGGGTTCCGAGTTCTACACCCGGTTGGGGCTGACGTTTATGTGATAGATAAATGTTTGTGTTTTCTCATTTCTGTATACCCATGCATTAATATCATATGGGCTCTTTGTGCGAATGTGTGAGTTTGTAGGCGTTAATATTGGAACGAAGTTCCTTATCGCGCGTTGTGAATGAGGGCTAGACGGAAAATTTCGACACTTTTTGATTTTAAGAATGACCACACCTCTTTTTGAAGTGATTCAGACAGTTTTACAGAGATGGCGCTGTATCGTACAACTTTCTGAATCACGCTTGCGTGATTCAGAAAGTTTTACAGAGATGGCTGAATAAACCCGAACCGAACCGACATTCATGTCATTAGGTCGATTACTTATATGTTTTACAAAGAATCTCAACAGCGTGATTCAGAGTACATTTTTGTAGCGACATCTATTATTATTTGTTAAAATGATATATTATGTTCTATTTACAAAGTATTCTTTATTATTTGAATTCAAATCATATTTGACATTCCAAGTTTCTACAATGGCGCTGTACAACAAAACAATACTTAAGAGGCCGTGCCGAAAATTTATTTGACAGAGTTATGTCATATTCATTGCGAAGCTATGTCTGTGTGCATCGTTCACGCACACCTGGCTGAAGTTCGAGCTTAAACAATTTTGATCCTTTAGTTGATAATAATTTTAGGATGCATAGTATGAACAAATTTAGAAATAAAAGTCTGGAATGTTTTTGTATATTAGTTTAGTATATTTATTACAATCAAAATGAAAAAGTTTTAGATAAACACACACTAGGTACATGTACATGTTATTTAGTGTTTTCCTTCAGAGATGTCATTTATGTTTGCGATAAGCTTAGAGTGTGCAGACAAATTTAACATGTTTCATTGGTACCTACCCGAAAATCAAACGAGTCTTGATTTCATAAAAAAATGTTTTTGAAAATGCAAAACATTAAAATTTTAGGCCATAAAAATTTTTTGTGAGCTCTGGGACTAAATAATTATGTTGTCATATTTATAACCTATTAAACTTAAATTGAAAATTTATAAAACCCGGACTCAAAAAAACAAAAAAGTTTGAATAGGTAAAAAGTAAAAAAACCATAAAATAAATCTAGACACGCGGCAGCGTGTCAAGCCAAGTTCAAGCAAAGGAACTGGCTAGCCAGCGCCGAGTGTAATATTACATGAACCACTTGGTACCACTTTTGACCCTTCTATAACTCAAAACCTTTACAACAAAAACCTAAACACATAAAACTACGTGTGTTTAATTACATCCATAAGGACATGTAGAAGCCCAAATTTCATGAAGCTAGCTCAAACGGTTATAAAGATATGAAGGTCAAAAAGTCGTAAATTTTAGCACTGACTGACTGACTGACATATAGTACCTAAATCTAACCTACTTCCAGATGACCTAGAGGGATGAAATTTGGAATTCAGCTCGGTAATTGTGTGTAAGCGTAGGAAAAAATCAAAAAATAAAAAAGTCGAAAAATAAGTGGTGTCCCCATCACAGAAAAAACTTGTAATATGCGCTAAACAACCGGCCAACGGTGTGTCGACGGCGGCGCGTAGCATTGCCTAGTTTTCTTTACAAAAAGTAATGATATCCCACCAAAAACATAAATGTAAAAAAGGAGAGCCAAGTTCAATACAAAAATTAAGCTTGGCTGTGGGCTTCGCCGCAAAAAGAGCGGAGATCTAAATGAGTGCAAAGTTCTATGCAAAATCGAAATATGTATTTATAGGAACAAAATAACATTATGAACAAGTATTAAACTCTATTTCTTTGCTTTATTGGATACCTATAACAATTGCTGTTATTTAAAAATGTGTCAAAGTCAAAGTCAAAATATTTTATTCATATAGGTATCACTGATACACTTATGCACGTCATTTTTTGGCTTTTCGGAAGGTGCTTTGTCGTGGAGGAGAAGAAAAGCCTATTGGTACAATGCTCGGAAACTTGAACAGCGCCTCACAACGGGTGGGTCTTAAGATGAACATGGACAAGACGAAAATCATGTCAAATGTCCATGTCACACCCATACCGGTTGTTGTTGACGGCGCTGCTCTCGAAGTTGTAGACGAATACATTTACCTGGGACAATTGATCCAGATGGGTAAGCCCAAATTCGAGAAAGAAGTCACTCGTAGAATACAACTCGGATGGGCTGCGTTCGGGAAACTGCGTCATATCTTGTCGTCCAAAACACTACCTCAGTGCCTGAAGTCGAAGGTGTTCGAGCAGTGTGTGTTGCCAGCGATGACATACGGATCCGATACGTGGTGCTTCACTATTGGCCTAATCCACAAGCTCAGAGTAGCGCAGCGGGCTATGGAGAGGGCTATGCTCGGTATTTCTCTGCGTGATCGAATTAAAAATGAAGAAATCCGCAGACGAACAAAAGTAACCCATATAGCTCAAAGAATTAGCCGGCTGACGTGGCAATGGGCTGGCCACACAGTTCGAAGATAACCTTTGGGGAAGAAAGGTAATCGATTGGCGCCCACGTCTCGGAAAAATGTCGTCTATATCCAGCAGTGGACCTATCAAGACTGATGGATGGGTGGATGGAGTTTAATATGGAGCCGTCCCCCAACACGACAAAGTTGGAACGAAGTTCCTTATCGCGCGTTATGAAAGGGGGCTGGCTAGACGGAAAATTTTCTTACGAAAATTTGCCACGATACTTTTTGAAGTGATTCAGAGAGTTTTACAGAGATGGCGCTGTACAACTTTCTGAATCACGCTACTAGCGTAAAACTCTCTGAATCACTTCAAAAAACAATACTTAAATCGAAAGGAACTTCGTTCCATCCGGGTGTCCCTTGACACCTATCAATTTTTTTTATTTAGTTAACTTAAATAATCTATGTATAAAAATCAATAGCTGTTCGTTTGTCTTGCTAAAACTCGAGAATGGCTGGACCGATTTGGCTAATTTTGATCTTGAAATATTTGTGAAACTTCAGGGAAGGTGTAAACGGTGAGAAATATGAATAATAAGTAATGAAAAATACTAAAAACAAACAAATTGTTCCCAGCTGTGAAACATTTGATATCTTTTGTCAAATTGTCATTTGGTTGTCAGATGTTTATAGGTGCGTTCAGAAAATTGTCTGTTTCATAGCTGTAGTATGAGGTCCGATTTCTTTGAAAACTTAACGACCATATTATCTTTCTAATGTAACATCAGCGACATATCTAACTTTTTTATTTTATAACTGACAGTCGAGAGAGAGGGAGAGGGGAAAGAGAAGGGAGATGGGGCTCGAGGGAGACCTCGAGAGGGGTGAGTTTTTAGGCAGTACAGAGTTTGCCGGGTCAGCTAGTACATTTGTAATATTCATGTTATTTATGACTTCTTAAAAATTTATTTTATGACTTTTTACTTTTTACATATTCAGACTTTTTTGTTTTATTTTGAGTGGGGGTTTTTTAAATTTTTAATTTAAGTTTTTAGGGTTTTAAACTTAGATTTAGGCAGGACGTATTTTCTTGTTTCAAAATGAAATATAGGTACAAATCGTGTTTTACCATTGGGGGCCATCCATTAATTATGTCACACGTTAGGAGGAAGGGGGAGGGGGTCGATGTAGTGTGACAAGGGGTGGGAGGGGTGCCTCTATTTCGTGACGTCATATTTCAAAATCTAATAATATGTATAATGGTTAGTATTAAAACACGAAATTTGAAGTGCCTAATAAAGAAATATTTAAAAATATTTCCAACACTACCTATATTATGATCATAAGGTTTAATTTGTTGATTTTATTGAAAAAAAAATTAAAATGTGTGCAATTCACACGTGGTAGAAGTGAAACCTTCAAAAATTTTGTTTTCAGAATTTCAGAATGTAAAATTTCGGGAAGATGATAATTTTACGTTTTAGTAATGATCATAGTGATGCAAAGTTAGATAATTATTTTACGTTTCATTCGTATACATATATGTATTTATTCAGACTCAGAGCTTAAACCTTGTATACACTGCCCATCTTGCTGTACGTCCCGCCAAGGCCATGCACGATGCACGATGCAAAAGTACCATGAATAGGCTTGACGTACGTCAATAATATTATTAATTGTTTGCTGGATTTGCACGACCAATTTTCGTCCTGTTTTTCACGCCTTAGGAAAATTTCCCTGCTCGAGACAGGCATTCAGGAGCCCCCTTAGTTGCTACTCCAGGGACTCTGCGGCGTCTAGGGCGGAAACCAGCACTCGACCCGGAACACCATCGGGACCCGGAGTGATATTTTTGGAGCGCAACCTTGCCACAGCGACGCCAACTCAACTCCCTCCCCTCCCCCTCCCCCTCCCCTCCCCTTCCCCCTCCCCTCCCCTGTACAATGCTTCCTATCTCGCTTTAGAATTTATGTGTCTGTCTCTTTTTACTGGACAGTTTCGTTTCATCGAATTTCAAATCACCCCCGTACTAAAGAAGTTTTCACTTCAAAAAGGTAAGTTGAAACACTTGAAGTACTACTAAGTGAATTACTAAGTTGAAAAACAAAAATGGAACTTAATAATTTCTAGGAGTAAAATTTATAATATGTGACGTCACACAACGATGGGGGACGGATCAAAAAGTCATGAAATTAGTGTGACGTAATTTATGGATGGCCCCTTGATAATTAACTAAATTCACCCCCTTCCTCGTAACTACCACTAAACAGCCAGTTTAGTACTACACAAATCAAACCCTTTCATTTCATACCCCACTCGGGTATGTTCGCTGAATTCAGTATATTCATCTCCTATATGAACTACTATAACTACCATACTAGTATAACTACCCCACCCCCACCCCTCCAAACAGCCAATTTTGTAATTCATAGAAACATGATGATTCGTGGTGTTATTAAAATAAAAAATAATTAATTTAATAATTGGATCAAAATGTGGTAGTCGGCGTACAATTTGTGTATATTTTTACGTAAAACACGTGAGCATTACGTCGTACAGAGCAATACGTCCTCACGCTGAGATAGCCTCGGCGGTACTGGTTTAATATATTTAATGCGGTCCATAATATAGTTCAGTTTGCAACTATTATTAACAAACGAAATCATTATTTTTTCATAAAATAAAATTTTGATTCTATTAAAGGATTAACTTAAGATTAATGTGTATTTTTTAAAATTTCCTTAAAATGTTTCTAATTAATAGAAAAAAATACTTACTTCGAACGAAATTACGTTATTTCAAAAAAAATTTCTGCTATATTTGGATAGGAATTTAAAAAACTGGCTAGGCTACTTAATAATAGACCGTATACTTATGTTATTTATATTTTTTAATGTTTGGAATATTTAGTATTTTCGTTGTAAAATGAAGACAAAAATCACTTGCTCGTTACTTTTCGGAAAAGAAGGGTTTTAAATAGTGGTGATTTGCCATTATTATAAATAAAATGTTAAATTCGTCTGCGCTATCAGCAAGAACAAGAATTATACTCTTATAGTTACAAAAAACAAAGCTTAATCTCTTTATCCTGTTCACACAAACAGTGATTAAAATTGACCGAAATTGTTGATATCGCGGCACGGAGCCTTAAATCGAAAGGAACTTCGTTCCATCCAGGTGTCCGTTGACACCTCTCATGTTTTTTATTTATACTTTATCGCAATTTTTAATCCTATTAATATTATAAAATGTGAAAGTTTGTGAAAATATTTGGATGTTTGTTCCTCAACTACGCCATAACTACTTAACCAATTTGGCTGAAATTTGGAATGGAGATAGCCTACTATACATAATATATCGGTGAGGCCATGAATCTCCAGTGAAGGTCCAGGGACGGACCTCTTTATTCTACAGCGCTTGTTTGATGCAGAGGCTGGCACATAAGAAATGTCATGTCATATTTAGATTGGGGAAATGTCAATAATGTAGGACAGATTGATCGCGTAGTGTTGAAGTACTTTGGAATATTGATGTGAACGTTAGGAGAACTGGAAATATAACTATCATATATCAATGGAATATCATTTCATAACCAACACCATAGAATACCCCCCTTCTGCTAAACATATATACCTTGGATTAACACATAAGCTACTTTTTAACTCGAAAAAGTTCAAGGTTCCTGCGGGATTTGTAAAAAAATCGTTATTCACGACCGCGAAGCCACGGGCATCATCTAATAACTTATTAAAATATTTCGTTTCGAAACCACTACCGCAGACGAAACCGCGAGCAAAATCTAGTATGAAATAGTAAAAAATAGATATCCGCGCGCGCGAAGCCACGGGCATAATCTAATATTAACTATATATCCTAATTAATCCATCATTCTACTTATAGGTGCACTTTATTTTATGTGGTTCTATAAATCTAAATTTAATTTTCGTTTCATAACCAAGATTGTTTATTAATTAAACTCATCTAATAAAAATGGAGTAGGTACTTAACTTTATGTCAATCAAAGCCCTTCCTAGCAGTCCGAGCTAGAAAGCTAATTAAATTTTGCGCTTTACTTTTTTCATATTTAATGCATAGCTACCGTAACTTAGATTGAGTCGTTATTGCTTTCGCAAAGAAACCTGCTTTCTAGGAAGCTATCCATAATAGTAACTTTACTACGTCAGAAGAAATTATACGATATCTCCTGACGCGCACGGTAAGGTAAAATTAATATTGCAATCACAATAATATATTGTTGCCTTCGCTATAGGTAGTTGTGTAATAAATAAGCGCATAATCCTAAGATTAATTACTAAAGTGAGAGCAAGATTATAACCTAATTCCCACACGCGACACACAAGTTCAAGCTAAAAGCATTAGGCTTAACACTGCTATCATTACTAATAAGTAGGTATAATAAATCTGTAACTAATAGATGTCTATACATATATGGAAGATGAGAGATTGAAGAAGAAATATTACTAGGGATATTTATTAACGTAATAGATCCGATAACAATAAGTAGGTTAGAATTTTTGCCTGTTTGTCTGTGTGTTTGTTCCGGCTTATTTCAGAAACGGCTAAACCGATTTGGACTCTGGATGTATTGTAGTCAATGATATTTTAAAAACATAGATACGCCATGCCCTTACAAATCAACCAAAAAATCTGTTCCGAAAAGAGCAACAACGCCAACAACACACACGCGTTTATCTTTTGTTTCACTACACCAATCACACTACAATAATGGTCATAGCACACATATCAACTCGTAAACGGAACGTAAACGTATCAACTCTTGCATGTCAGTATTCTTTGTATGAAACTCCCTACTGTAAAGCACACTTATCGGATTCGTAACGTAATCGCCTCGCCTCGAGACAAGCTCACGAACCGCGGTACGGTGCGTGGACGACTTGCCGTACCCGCGCTTACGTCTCACCGTACGCTATCCGTCGACTTTCCGTTTCCTCGTGCACGCCCCGCGCCGCGGCGCCGCGGCTACCGTTGCGTCGGCGAACTGCTGTCATTCATTCCGTCAACCAGCGGCCGGCGAGCCGTAAGCGCGGCGTCGCCTAGCCGTAAGCGCGGCGTCGCCTAGCCGTAGCCGAGCTTACGTTAGGTTGACGGCGAGGCGATCCGGTGCCGATCCCTTTCCGAGTTGATATGTGCGCTACGACCATAATACACGAAGGCATTATAACGATGTATGTCAAATCTCAAGTACTTCTACAACAACAAAAGCGTGCGTATCGTCTTGTATTGGCAGAGCGACCAAGAGCAGACGAGGTCAATTGACTGCTCTTACGATATTCATCTTCGGCGCGCTAGTGACATATCTACCTACCTCTTTTTTACTTATAATATCATTAATTGTAGTGAACTGGGACGATTGAATTGAAATTAACGTATTTAGTTTATTTTAATCGGCACTGTTAAAAAGTTATGTCAGTCAAAAAGCATATCGTCCATGATTTTTTTGTTTACAGAAGCGAAGCGAGGGAGTTACTAGTACATAAGAACGAAATATACATTTTCCTATAAGAACATTTTCCTATACGCGCGAAGGCTCACAGAGTTATATTAAAATGCGGCTGCACGGAGAAGATGGAATGATAACCGTCCCTAGCCGATAGTTCTGGAAATTGCCCTGGCATTAAATAAAATTGAATTTATTGCTGAGGTTGACATATGGAAATTAATGAGAATTTTATTGGATTTCGGCTCGAATAGCTAGTTTAAATATTACGAGTTTCCCAACTAGGGGAAAGAATTTTACTGGCGGGGTATTATAAAATGTGTGTCAAGTTGGCCTGCTAACGCATCTTTCTACTGACAGCACAAGTCTGGTTGAGATAGGACATTGGATAGGACAATGAACTAATATACTAACGTACATCGTTCGCTGAGATAGGATCATTAAAGTACCAGTAAGTGGTACTATAATATTATTATCAATCCGAAGCAATATCTATCTATCAACTAAGAAGGTTCTTCAAAATAGCTTGTTTGCGAGAGAATTATCAGAAGTGGTACTTACGTAGTAGTATGTAACGATCAATATGGATTCTACTTCACTGTTTTATTGGATAGATGCAGCTCAGGTGGATTTTCCGTAGTAGGAAATCTAGGTCACTCGAGACTAAATCTACATACCCAATTTAAAGTCTTTTAATTACTTAGCTGGACCCGTACTATTTTGTTTCAAATCTTGAAAAAGCTTCTCGAAATGAACCGATTATTATGAAATTTTTAGTGTAATAGAGAGCTAATAAAATCAGTAAGATCTGTCGTGAATGTGATAAACCAATTATGATACTTTCAACTTGACTACGACAAGGAATCATGACGCGAACAGTAGAACCTGAATGGTAATTACAAATCTCCTCGAGCTTGGGCTTACAAATAAATAGCCGTATTGGGGCGGATTAGAATACTAACTCCAATCCCACGCTGAATGAGTGTCGTAAGAGGCGACTAAATCCGGCGCGCTGGTGGTGGGGTTCTTGATTATGTCGTTACGTTCTTTACATTCTTGCTCAGTATTTTAAGCAATTCTTATTTTGACATGCTGTCGTTGCTTTATTATTCTAGCACTTACCATGGTCTTTAATGTAATGTTATGGTGAATAAATTATGTAATGGTGTATAGAATGTTGGTGCCCTAATATGAAGCGGACTTATCTACACCATTGTGTATAAAATGTTGGTAGATAAGTCCTGCATGTTGGTCGTTCTAAATGTTGGTAGTGTTGGTAGGATGACCTTTATCTAAACTAACATATAAAGAGGAAAGATTTGATTGTTTGCATTGAATAGGCTCCGAAACTACCGAACCGATTTGAAAAATTCTTTCACTGTTGGGAAGCTACACTATCCCCGGGTGACATAGGCTATATTATATTTTTTTACTATTTTGCCGAAGCGAAGCGAGGGCGATTTCCTAGTACTTAATATAATTAATGACAACTACATGGTATTTAAATTTCTTCGGTTGCAACATCTCGTATAATCCCGGTTGAAATTCACTTACAGGTAAGTTGTTTCAACCATACATTAATAATGTAAGTGGTACCTTCGCCGCCTAGTCCAGGGTTCTTGTAGATGTACATACTCTGCACCACCGCGGGCTCCCTGAAGCCCAGCTCGCGGCACACCGCCTTGACCCGGTCGCTGTACGTGTAGCACCGGAAGATAGGATGCAGGAGGTGCAGCGCATGGCCGACCTGGAAACGACGAAGAGCGAATAACTATATAACCGATTCATTGCTGATGGCACTACAGGCGTGTCATCAAATTTTTTTACTTGTGGCTTATGACACGATAGGCGTGTCATTTTTTCATCGATTGTAACACCCTCAAATTAGGTAAGTTTTAGAAGGGTCTGTCTAGAACAAAACTATCAAGATTTTCCACGTAGACCAAGCCTGTTATATTAGTCATAGAAAATTTGTTCAAAGCCATAGCGAAATGTTTTCAAAAATGGGTGCCGCAACGAATCGGTTAAAATGTGGTTTTAGTTAAATTACATATTATTATGAGACGATTTATTCGGGCTGTTACAAAATTTTACAAAGCTGTGTATCTAGGAAAAGGGTAAGGTTTCCCCTAGTATATAGATTTAACAATTGAAATGAATCGAGTAAAAAACTAAACTCACTATCTATAAATCTATAACTACTAATATTCTAAAGAGGAAAGATTTGTATTTTTGTGTGCTTGTAATGTATAAACTCAAAAACTACTCGACTGATTTCAAAAATTCTTTCACTGATCGAAAGCTACATTATTCCTGTTCAGATTATCATTATATTTTACTTCATCACAACACAAGTAAAAATGTTTGACGCCCAGCGAAGTGGTACACACAAGTCATGTAGTCTAAATTATAAACATTTAAAATTAATAAAATATTTACAATATTCAAAGAACTTTATAATTTTTTTATTGATAATTGGACGCATATAAAATAATCAGATATACGGCTCATAAATATTCTTCCATCCATCCATCCTTTCCATCAGCCCTTGGAGGTCCACATGACTGCTGGACATAGGCCTCCCCTAATAAATATGACAGCCATAAATATGCTTGTTAGTTGTTAAATACCTCTTAGTTGGATCTTTAAATCTTTGTAATTAGGTTACGCCTTAATTCATTAAAATTTGCTAGTAACATCGTAAGCTCATCATTTTTTCTAATTAATTATCAAACTAAGGCAAGGAATGAACATAGCATACGATTTCCTTTACTTTTTACTAAAATATTTATGAAGTAAATGTTATTGTGCTATTGCCTACAAGATTTATTCTTTAATTTGTGGAAGAATAATGTGCAAGAAAATGAAAATACTAGTTAATAACTTTGAATCCAAGGAAAGATTACAAAAGATTCAGATAAATGGATTAAGCTGAACAATATTATGTTTCACACGTGATTCCTGTTCTTTTTACAGGCTTACAACTGCAAACAATTGGAGTGAGTGGTCACAAAACTTTTATCGGATTACTACGCCTACCTACGCTTTTAAGTGCATCAGATTGATGTCATCCCATGGATTGTATAGCTAGCTCGATTCATCTGAATCTTTGTAATTCGTTATTCAATTAAAATGTAAATATTTATCGGCGTTATGGAGACTTCAAAAAGGAGGAGGTTCTATGTTCCACTGTTCATCGATTTTTCTGCCAACCGTGGATTGATTTCAACATTTTTTATTTTGTTCCGTAGAGTCGCCGTCTTACAATATTTCAATAAATAGCGTGTAAAACAATACTTTAATACATGAATAAGTAGGAAGTTCAGTTTTTCATGAAATTATTTTCGCTGATGTACGCGCAGCGAGGTAGCTATTATAATTGTTTTGAAGAAATGATTTATATTATTAAAACTTCACTGACCTTGTTCAAGGACACGCTAGGGTCTACTTTCAGGTTCCCTTCGGCGTCGAGCGCATCCAGTTCGAAGAAGTAGCTGATCTTATCGTTGCTCTCGATGAAGTTTTTGTCATGTAATTGCTGTAATCAATTAAGTAAGCATTTATTAGCATTGATTGCATTAATTGGCAAATAATGTTACCTAGATTACATGTATTCCCATCATTTTGCTGGATTTTTTTATTTTATTGTTTGCATGGTGCTTCGCGTAGGTAAGGTTTTATTGTCAATTTCTGTGAAGCCTGGCTGCCTACTTACTACTTGTTTGAATCAGTCAGTTAACTGAATTGGCGACAGTGAGTTACCATCTTTCTCCTGGCCCTAAAGGTGGCCACTTGTTATACAGTAATCATTTTCGTCTAATTATTTGAAATTTTATAAGCGAAGAGAAAGTACGTTATTTAATTTCGTTTGATATCTGCACTACATCGTGCAATTAACAGTAATTCCATTGCTTTGAGTTTTCACTTCTATCGGCCGTGACTATAACTGCACATTTCTTTTTTTAATTTAGGGGGCTTACCGAATCACGTAAAAAAGTTAATAAGTTCAATTTTTACTCAGCACTTCAGCCATTCCGGCAGGGTACATAGGAACGTCTTTAAGACAAGAATTACGTGCCTCATCTATCTCTTTGAGAGTATTATCTTGGAAATGAATATAGCAAGACAAGTATTCCATAATAATACGTGTTGATGACGACAACATGAGCATGCATAAATAAACAATGACAAACCCACGAAGAAACGATAAAACCTAATAATGTCTACCTCGGCCGATAATCGAACCGGAATCCCTCATACGTATTGGATTTTACAGGAATAACTTTGTATTGCGTAAGCATTTTGTGTACCTTTGATTCGGATTCTACAGTGGAGAAAAAAGTCTTCTGTTCCAATTGAGATACATTTTTAGTTAGTTCAAGCCCCGCAGTCAGCAGCTCATCACATTCCGCCGGCCTCAGAAAGTCTTCGAGCACTACATAGCCGTCTTGCTCCAACTGTAACATAATCAAAACATTAAACTAGTGAGTAAAATAGTTTCCGTATGATTTTTTGGAACGAAGTTCTTTATCGCGCGTTGCGAATGGGGCTAGACGGAAAAAACTAAGACTAAAAGTTGTAACGAAATTAATACCAAAAGTTGTAACGAAATTAAGACCAAAAGTTGTAACGACACAAAAACACACAAATTTTGGTCTTATATAATATATGTACATATATATAAGTACTCTCAAGTGTTTTTTTAATAAAATATAGCCCCTTTTACTGTAAAACAATAGAGCATCCTAATGGTGAAATAATTTTTGAAATTAGTCCAGTAATTTTTGAATTTATCTATTACAAACAGACAACCAAAAAGTAAAATTTTTCCTCTTTATAATAACTTAATCAAACACAACCTCTGTTACCGAAAAAATTTAACAATTTCAAAGGTTCGTCATGTTTTTCATTCAAAATATTTTCTTTGTACCTACCTTAAGAGACAAATAAAATGTGTACAAAAATTTGTCTATTTTTTAATGGAAATAGGAATGGAAATGGGAATGGTGGACATCAGTAACACCAAAGGCAGCACTGATGCGTTGTCGGCCAGGAAAGAGAGAAGAAAAAGAAAGAAAGAACTGGCTCTCAAGCCCCCAGCCGGAACACGACGAATCGTTTGGCGGCTGACTCATGCTCAAAGGTGGTAGCTATCCAGGCGAATCCCATGGAGAAATAATAATAGCAATAATGGTATTAATTTACAATTAAAATCAATAATACCAATATAATCCCTCGATCGGCCCTACCAACAGCGAGCCGGATTTAGTCGCCTCTTACGACACCCATCCGGCGTGGGATTGAGGTTAGTAATCTAAGCCGCCCCACTACGGCTAAACTGGTAAACTGTCTGACTTTTAACGCACTACATTCTAAAAACACCCTATGTTAAGTCATTAGCGAACAACCATTATTGTAATTAATCGCCACGCCGTCGCAATGTAAACCATAATTATAATTTCCCTTCATTTGTGAAGGTTAGATGTTAGGGCAAGGCTCGGGCAGTTTTAAAGGGTCAAGCCCTTGTCAGTAGGATTTTATGTGAAATATTGCTGTAGTTACAGGCGTAGCTTATGGGTTTATTTCGAGATAGTTCGGAATGGGTTTATAGTTTGAAAAATATTTAACCCAATTTCATTTCACCTGAAAATTTTCAACTAAGTATTATTATTTAGTTTTTTTTCCTTCATCGAAATCACGTCTGCCACTGTATCAGTTGACCCATTGTCAATTCGATTTTTTTCATTACCGCCGTTTCATTTGGTCGAAAAACTGTTTACTGAAGTTACAATTAGCCGAAATTTCATTGTACCACTGTTTCAATTACCATATTTTCAGCATGCAAGCAGGCATGCAACATGCAGCAAGCATCGTTTCTGTCTCCGGCGGTCCCACGCCAGCTTATCGTCGGAGATGGAAAAATAATACGGTTCGGTCAAATAATACCTACGACACATACTTAATACTTCGATGATCTACAAAAATATATCAAATAATGCATTTATAGCAAAAAAGACGTCGGTCAATTAGTTTTCGGTAAAATTAAATTCGAACAAAAGAATTTCGGAAAAGTGAGGGTGCCCCCAAATACAACATACATGCAATTATTTTTGTTTTGCTTTATTTGTTTAGCCATACAAAATTAATGATTTATCAGCCTTTGGGTCAGGGGGGCCCCTGCCCGCGATATCGTACCTTCAGTGGAAAAAAGGCATAAGATGAAAATTGCAATTTTACAAGAGAGCAAAAAAACAGTTAAAATATCAGTAGGTAAGTAGTCAAAGGAATTTACATTACGATTTCTTGCACAAAACCGTCAAGATTAAGATAAACATAAAAAAATTGAGCATATGCAGCATGTCCCTCTTTCCAATCATAGATAGGTATTAATAACTGAAATTCAAAGTAACACGACTTATGCTTTTTTCCACTGAGGGTGCGATATTATTATCGTAGTATCATAATCCACATTGTGGTCTCTACGTTTGTGCTAAATTTCATAAAACTCCGTTCCGTAGTTTTTGGATGAAAGACTAACAAACATCCATGCAAACTATATGTTTATATTATATACTATACATTTATAACATCAGTAGCAATATTATATAATACGAGTAACTGCCCTTGCTTTGCTTCGGTTTTCTTTATTTTTTACACCTTGGGTTACATTATTGGAGTTTTATTAAGGATCCCAAATTTTTTTGTAAATATAATATAGCCTATGTTACTCGGGGATAGTGTAGCTTTCCAACAGTGTAAGAATTTTTCAAATCGGTTCAGTAGTTTCGGAGCCTATTCAATGCAAACAATCAAATCTTTCCTCTTTATTATTAGTATAGATATAGATTAATTATGCTTCGCTGCTCAATTCTCGCGATTAATATTTACATGTAGTACTATTTCCAATCCACGGCCTTTAACACGATAAGTTTGAAGAAAAACAAAAATATTATCAATCTGAAACATAAAATAGTTGTTAATCTGGCTTATTTCCTCGTTCACTCAGTGTTGTTTAACACTCAAGCTTCCGGTCATCACTCTTCCTTACCGCTCGGTTGCCATTTTTGCTTCATTATCTATTTTCGTGTCGCGGCCTCAACACGTCTCGACTGTCCTTAGACTCATTACTAGAGATTCCCTAACGGACAGTCTACGTTAACGAAACGGTGTGAAGAAAAGAAGAAAATTTTAAAATAACTATAATATTTGGAGGAAATACAGGATAAAAGTGTTATTCAGATGTGAATCAACCAATTTTTACGTATAATATCAGTGGATCAAAGGATACCTTTACCAGTAAGTGTTTTACGATTTATTATTATCTTCAATTCTATTTTTAGGAAGATACCCACTTTATTTATGAATTCAAGTGGCAGCTACTTTTTATTGGCATGATAAAAACAATTATGATACGAGCGTCAGAATATTCACCAAAATAATTATGTGAACAAAGAATTTAATATTTTGATTCTTTTAATGTGCATTCACATTTGTGATGCGAGTAGTACAATGGGACTGCTACCTTCACATACTACCCCTTTGCGTTTCAACTGTTGATATTACACAGAGTGATTCCAATATTCGCCGAGGATGAACCTCGACCACCTTCACTGTGTTGAAATATAACTAAATAATTGAGACAATTATCGATGGCATAATTAAAGCAATGACGCAAACGTTTATATGTGTTTTAGTTTAATTACCTGAAGAGATAATTTGATATCCTGGTTCTTTTAATGTAAATCAACGTTAGTGATGCGAGCACTACAATGGGACTGCTACCTTCACAGAACGACCTTTTGTGGTTAATTTGTTGATCTTACATAAAGTGATGCGAATGCTTCTTTTGGGTTCATTTCCTTCACAAATAATGCACTTTTTCTGAGTGTCAAATAAGAACCAGAACTATTGATATAATTACATCAAAAGCACTAGTAGTTACAATCTTTTATCATACATAATCTTTAATCAAAATAAAGAAATTCAAATGAAGTTTTATTCCTAAACTTTATAAGGAAATTGACTTGGAATCCTGTGCACTTTGATGTCCTCATTTCTACCACATACTTGCAGTACCTACCTGATATGATTGGTCCTCTTCTGAAATATAAAATCCAGTACTCGGCAATTGTGCCCTTTTTTGTGCCCTTTTTTTAAGGACACTTTTAGTACTGAATGCCATAACTATGGCAACCATTTCGGACATCCTACAATTATATTTCTTTGCTGCGCGTCTGTACCAAATAGATACGCATGGTTTATAACTGCTCCCTCTAGTAGGGCTATAAAGTTATAATAGAGGACTCTGAGACTATCTAAATTGTCGATTGATCGATACAATCACTATAACGTCAATAATACTTGACGCCTCTTCTTGATAACTATAACTAAGGAGTTGAAGAATAGATACATCAAAGAAGATGAAAATTTACTTCTCTCTTTGTGGTTAGACTGGAAAATTAAAAGCTACGAAAGCCATTATCATGTCAAGACAGGATGAAAAAGGATTCAAACTAGTGATTTCTAAAACATAAGTCTTTATTGAACCATTCGGGATAAGTTTTTTCGAAGACGACTTTACACTCTCGGGAAATTCTACGCAAACCGCCGTTGTGCTGCCGTCGCCATCGCCGCCGCGCCCTGTCGCGAGCGCACTCTAATGGAAGTTGCTGTTGGCTTTATAGGTCTTACAGCATGATGTAGGACAGTCGTGAAAATGCCCACTATATGACTCGGAGAGTAAAACGACTGTCCATCTAAATGGCATCCTAGGAATGTTCTTAGAATGTTTCACTAAAAGCGTCATTCCAACCTCAATTTGCAAACAAAACCTTGCAAATTATATCGCTACAGTTCGTGCTTGATGTCGTGGCCTTTTATGGTCAAAAGCTTGTTAGACTTAATGTCAGTTGACAAATTTTAATTTTTGACGCAGCGTGAATCATTTTAAGCTTTGCGGCTAATGGCCTCGCGTAAATATTGTATACCTACAATGTAAGTAAATCCATACTGCAGATTACAATATTATTACTGTAACCCATGGTGTAATTATTACAAAAAGTGTGTAATCACTAAGAAAGTTATCCACTATTGAATTAGTGATAAACGGTTCAGCCTACTCAGCAGACCGCCAGCCGAAGAACACCCGCATAATAATCCTGATACATTTCAGGGTTGAAATAAGCAGGTTATTTGATACATGATTTGTCATTGTCTAGTCGTATCTAAATATGATACATAATAAAATTTAGATTTTGTTTACAACAATAATCTCTCCTTTTACTTTCATAGCTTAATCAGCCTGATGACAAGTTTAAGATTCATTTTAAGCAGAACAGCTCGCACCCATTATAAGATGGATGCCTTATGTAAGTACTGCATTCTGCTTTAACACAGGGGTAATTAATTATACCTACAATTTTTATAAAAATTGCTAATATTATTTAGCATTACCGGTTTCTTTTTTAAAAGATACTTTTTTTTCTAATTTCAAGATAATGTTTATTTACGACTTTATGTGATTCGAATACTACAGTTACTGCACCGCTGGATTTTAACCTACTATTGAAATCCATTATCAACCGAATCATTCAACATTATTTTTTTAAAGAGATGGTTTACCAGTTGGCAGGTCAATAGATACATGGAATGTAAGAGTTTACAATTGATAGCACTAATGTTGCCCTATAAATTTGGCTCTATACCTATCTATTATGATAATAGTTGTGTAATCTATGGTAGAAATATAATATTTAGTCTTTTACACGTAAAGTGATATTTCTTAGAAAAATTCCAAAGGAAAAATGAGATGAGTTAAACTCACATCCAAAATGCATATAGCAAGACCTCCAAGGTTTAGAATATAGTTGGTTGCAATTTTTCAATTTTTATCCATGAGCGTTAAACTTATGAAAAAATTACAAAATCAGACATAAATGCAATAAATTATAATTTTTCATTCAGCACATAACATTCGTTTGAACTTCATGTTTTGTTGCATTAACATGAGCAAAGTGCTTACGATTTATAGAAAACTCTTACTATATAAACATATAACTATATAACATTGCAATTACTGACAGCCATATAAATCCTTACTGAAAGGGCTATGAACTACGGGAGATATAATATGTGATATATAAATATTATTTTCGTGTTCTTTTCACTAATTTTTCCAAGGGTTATGGAAAAAAAAACAAAGTATCTAACTGTCTTTTTGTGTTCAACAAAGAGTAGTATTTACTGAAATATTATATAATCTAATTATGGACATACCCTGTGGGCCTACCATATATGCAACATAATTATTTATCATTACAGGATATCCTGGGCAGAATATTATTTTTTGTGCATTACCACAATTGCTATTATTAAAAATATATATATAATAAAATGTTAATAAATAAAGTAATCAAAGTCACAGATGGCTATCTCAGCCCTTTCTAGTATACTACATAATACAACGATAAATTATAAAAATTATCAAGAATAATTTATTGACAGCCCAATTATAAATTGTTGATTTCGTATTCCAGATCCTCTCTAAATTTACGATAACAATTGTATTAATATAATACCAAAACAAGAATTAGTGTTCCACTTCTTTCGATCAATTACTTATTATTTAAATTAATATTGTATGCCCATCTGTGGCAGGGATATGGCGGATATTATAATTATATAACATGAGAACTTTATTTACCTATGTACCTATATATTTCACAATAAATTGATTTGAATTTGAATGGATTATAAATTCCCTATCTTGTATGCGAAACATTATATAGACATAATTGTTCTGGAGTAATGCCAGACAATTTTTTTAATAATTGTTTTTTGTACGTAACATAGCTATAGGTATACCTCTATAGGTATATTATATACCTCTCGGGATGAATATAATATATCGATTGATATAATGTATTTAAGGTTCGGATTTCTAAATGTGAAGTATTTATTTATACGAATACTGTAATTTAAAATAGTAAAATATTTAACTTCTCTACACTATTAATATAATATATGCTGATGGAGAGAGAGTTAATACTCATGTTACATATAAAATAATTATTTATATTACATAATAATAATAATAAACAAATAAACCAGAATATACATTTTGATTACATCATAATCAAATCTATTCATAAAAACCTGAAGTGTGACTAGATACGTTTTATATGAGAAATTATGCTATTTGACTAGCTGAGATCTACATGTTCTTATAAAAATAAAAACTGATTGTCTTCGTAATATAATTTTTGATTTATTGGTTCCAGAGAAGCACACCCACCCACAAGAGTGGTGTGTTTTTGCTTCTACCTTGAAAGGCAGAAAGCGTGCATGTAATAAGGAAGACAGCCACATGGAGCGCATTTTTCAGTTTTTATAAAGTTTTAGAATAATAGTATTCTATCTTAACAGAATTTCATATTCGTTAGACCCATTCTTGATTTTCAATCATATTTGTTATTTTCCCTTCTTTCTTTCGAATAGTCCTTATATTTAATCTTATATTAAGCTTACTAATGTAAGCAAAACCCCTACGCATAAATTAAAAGTAATTGGGACATTAATCAATACTATTTATTTATTTATGTACACTTCATTGACCACAATATAACAGTATTCACGGATAAATGGCGAACTTAATGCTAGTGCAATCTGTATTTGTTATTGATTATTGATAAAAAAAAATATATTGTATCATAGGTATACTTAATTATTTCCATATTATATTAAAGGATACATCCTATATCTACTTTAAACATCTACATGTAAATATTAATCGCGAGAATTGAGCAGCGAAGCATAATTATTGATAAAACGAACTTACCTGTACGTGAAGTTCTATCAAAATTATGCGAGCTGCTCAATTCGAAGCGATTAATAGGTCCCCCCCATAAAATGAAAGGACCCACCCTAGCAGTCTGTATCCTTTAATTTATCTTTAAACTAAATGAAGCAAAAATGGCAACCGAGCGGTAAGGAAGAGTGATGACCGGAAGCTTGAGTGTTAAACAACACTGAGTGAACGAGGAAATAAGCCAGATTAACAACTATTTTATGTTTCAGATTGATAATATTTTTGTTTTTCTTTAAACTTATCGTGTTAAAGGCCGTGGATTGGAAATAGTACTACATGTAAATATTAATCGCTTCGAATTGAGCAGCTCGCATAATTTTGATAGAACTTCACGTACAGGTAAGTTCGTTTTATCAATAATTATGCGAGTAGTGTATCCGCGTTTGCTAACATCATCTCATTGAGAGTTACTCCAGCCCAGTGCTAGTAATGGCTTACGGAATGTGATGTGATGGTAATGAATAGCAGTCCTATACTGGGTTCTATACAACACTTCAGTCTTCATGACAATCTGTTACTGCGCTGATGCCGACGCGCCCACCCCACGGGTGCTGCTATTTTCGGTCGACGATTACGGGTATTTTTAAAATATTTATAATAATTCCAACGTTTTTGGTTCGTCGCGATGGTCAAACAAACAACATTTTCAAAGAATTAGAGTAAGGAAATGTAATTGAATTTGGTATCGATTATATTTTGCAACATCCTTATGATCTTTGCACAAGTAACTATTTTATTTATACATGCAAATAAAATTGTTCAAGGTATCACCTAAACCATTAGGTATAGTCATAATGGTTCCCCTACTAGTGAATTCTTGTTTGCACAAATATTATGCATGTTTCTATTATGCTATGACGTTTATTTATTTAATCTTTATAAACACAATTAACCTCTAACACCTAACCATGAGTGAAGACAGAAACACAGGATGACTTAATATGTGGGATTAAAATCAATTAAAACCACCTCGCTAGTCTCATTAGTTATTTTAGGGGACTAGTTTATTTTAGGGCCCTAGTTTATTTTAGGGTCCTAGTTTATTTTAGACCTAGTTTTTTGCACCCGAGCCTTTGGTTACCTAGCTACGCCTCTGCTTCGGGGTTTGAAGGTATGGGAGTTTGAGAGCATTACGCCAAGTAGAAAAAAAAATTTAAAAACTCGCATCATTTGCTACGTATTTGTTTCTTACGTTTACATAGAGATAATGTTAGCTACATTGTACTGTAAGACAAATAATAAGTTACTATTTGTCCTTTTTAAACGCAGATAATAAAGGTTAAAGTTCAGTTTGTTTATTTACTGAGTACGAACAGGCGCCGCACCATATATGGTGAAACCATTGAACCAAGATACAAGGATTTTGACAAGCAATAATCATGTTATTTAAAGAGTTGGCTTTATAAATGGCATGTTGGCTTCCGAGTATTACGACTCTACATTCCTGATAAGGTTGTCGTGTGAGAGAAAACAGATTTTAATAATAAGTAGTTAATTAAATAAATATTTTTACAGCGCAACAGTAAAATTGATTAGTTATCATTTAAATTTTATTGTGTACTAACTGTGCTCGCGACTTTATTCATGTGGGAGATTTTCCTGCGTAAATAATTGACGAGACCTACAGAAAGCTTACGCTCCAATTTTTAGGGTTCCAAAGTAAAATCAGAACCCTTATATAATAGTTTCGTCATGTCCGTCCGTCCATCCGTCTGTCTGTTCGAAGCTTAGCGCTAGAAAGCTGTAATTTAGCATGGATATACTAATAATCGGATCCGGTCATTTCAAATAGAGTCATCATGTCTACAGTTCAATTTCATAAAATTCGGTCTAGCCGTTTCGGAGGAGTTTTGTTACTAACACTGTGACACGAGATTTTTTAAATTAGATGATTTCAAAAATTGGGAACTAAATTATGTAGCTCTGCTCCCGCTTACGTAGTAATTTAAATAATCCAGACGGGCGTAAATGTATAGAAATGTAAATTCACGATAAACTTGTGTAGTTCTTTTTGCAAAATTACGCTCAAAGTAATTTAGCTCAAACAACGTTAAAAGGTTGCTATAATCACGTAATTTAAATTCCCACTTTTGGCTTGTTTCAAGCCCTTTATTAACAGAAAATATGATTGTGAAACACAAACAGTTTCGAATTAATGTTTTTCACACTTCACTTCACCATATTTAGTTAGGGAACATACCAAAACCACGTAACCCATTTTTTCCAACTTTTTACCCCCCTCCCCCCCCTTCGTGACCATCCGTAGTATATGAGAAGACCCCCCCCTCCCCCCTAGTTTTCACGTGGTAATTGATAAATACGGTTTTCAATACTTTTTTGCAAAAAATAAGTTAAAAAATAATAGTTTTGCTTTTATATGACGACTTTGTGGCGCAATGGTTGCTAAAATATTGACTACGTGACAAAAACCTAACCCCCTCCCCTCCCCTCTGTGACCAATCGTGGTGTTTTGAAGACCCCCCTCCCCCCCCTAAATGAGGCACGTGGTTTTGGTATGTTCCCTTACCTGACTGCCAGGAAGGGTTATATTTTTCACGCCTATCTTGTGTTCATGTAATATTGTGATAAGTGAAATTAAAAAAAAACAAATATGGTGACTGTGAGATGACATTGTTTGAAGTATCAAAAAATAAATCGAATAATGCAATATGGGTATCAAATTAAAGAGTTCACCATAAGGATTTCAAAAATATAAAAAATATAAAAATAAGGTATATCATGATAGTTTTTTGGAAAGCAGGCGGGTTTTTTATTTATTTTTCATTATAAAAGTTCATTAGAGTAACAAAAGAGTGAACCAACATTGAGATATCTGCTAGTCTGCTACTGTTGCTCATTCTCATGAGTCGGTCCGCGATTAATAAAACAATAATGCTGTTAAAACAAAACAATGGGATGGTAAAGAACAGATATTGGCATGGGTAATACTGATAAAACAAAAAAGAAAACGCATTGCTAGTAATCTGATGATACATTCTTCTGAAGATTTCTTAAAAAAAATCAATTTCATAGTAAAATGAAAAAAGGACAATAAAATGATGTTTAAATGTAATGAGTTTGGTTTAATTTCGAACTCTAGGCGGACACTAATATTAATAAATATGCGATCTATAAATGTATTGCTTATAAAGTATGGAAAGGTGGCCTGAGGCCAAAGTATTGCAATGACTCGTAGTGACACATCTTCATACTCGTACCTAATCAAACGCTATGGAGACTATCAGACAACATCAACAACAACATTTACAACACATAACTGTCCCGTTGCTGTGCTCTCGTCTCATCTTAGTGTTAGGGGCCATAGTCAACCACCCTATCCAAATACTTGAAGACTTCACATACCTTTGAGAACATTATAAAGAACCATGCTCTTGCGATTTTTCCCTTTTTGTTTTCACATAACTTTTTGAAGACGAAAGGGGCTTAAAGCAATCGACCTCATGCATATAATACGAGTATTATAATTAAGCTTCTTTCCGAGAAGCTGGTAACTAGATTAAAAAAATGACAGTATCAGTGATATCTAATGTTGTTGAAGCCAAGCCCTATTTATTATAAGTTCGCAATATAAACTTGGCCATGTAGTGAAGCGTGGGCCCGAAACGTGGGATCTAGATGTGTATCGATGAGATCGAAAATTCAACCGTAAGAAACAGACTTAGAATATATTTTTCAATTAATATGTGAGGTGATTCGGAGTGAACATGACGTTGAGACGGTCTAATGAGCGAAGAACCTCAGTAGCAGCTGTCGTTACATTCCTGTGTTTTGTTATTTATTTGTTTACTTTTATTAAAATCAATGTTATTTCATCTAAAAAAACGCTACACACTCAACGCCCACACTAGGATTCCCTGAATCGTGGGTGCCATGGACAACACCAAGCACACACCAGACCGAGAACAGAAATTCAAACTCATCATTAAAATTTCCGTGTCGTCTTTTGCTTCAATGCGTTTTCAACACAGCTAATTTAGCTTTATTACCAACTAGGAAATCGCCCCCCCCTTTGCTTCGGGAAAAATAGTAGAAAAAATAATAATATAGCCTATGTCACCCGGGGATAGTGTAGCTTCCCAACAGTGAAAGAATTTTTCAAATCGGTTCGGTTCGGTAGTTTCGGAGCCTATTCAATGCAAACAAACAATCAAATCTTTCCTTTTTATAATATTAGTATAGACTAGCTGTATACTACTTCGTTCATTTCGTAGTTCCCCGCGTTAATTCCGAGCCCGTGTAAATATTGGGATGAAATTCCTAGCCTATATGTTGCTCCATAACGTCATCCATCTTTCAGTGAAATTCCCATTAAAATCTTTTCAGCCGTTCCAGAGATTAGTCCGGACAAACAGAAAGATTTACAAACATTTTAAAGTTTGTGTTTTAATATCGTGTAAAAATCTATAAGCCCTTGAGAAAACAGACAGAATCTTCAATTTTTTTTATCTTGCCTTAGAGAATGAAGGATACGAAATGAAAAAGGGCTGATTGACGGATGCAAGACGAATTTAAAATAAAAAAGTAAACTGAAAAGAAGTAACAGAAATCACTTAAGTATTCACAGTTTTATTGTAATAATTCTTCTGTCATGTAGAATAATGCCTTTTCGTAGCCGAAGAGCACGACTGGGAAATAGTCATACATAAATGTTCAAACAACTCTCGCTATGCGGGGAGCCGGGAGAGCAATGCTCGGTATTTTATTTATTACATGCTCGTACTCATAACGATGAAATCCGAAGACAAACAAGCTTCGAAGATATAGCTAGCTGCAATTATTTAGCTGAAATAAAGGCATTCAAGTTTAGTGAAGAAAGTGAAATGGTAAGGGTTCATAAACGTCATTTATCTCAAAACTTCACAGAAAACAGTATGAATGCGATGGACTTTGGGTGAAATCTTTAAAGCATAAGGCTTCGTTCAGATTTCAAATTATCCGAACAAAATAATGGCTCTAAACGTTAGTATATTAGTTCATTGCCCTAAGATTTAACGTTTGCGGTTTTATGTGGCTTTTTAATTTTCTTGTATTAACAAAGTGTCAATCGAGTTTACATTTGAGTTTTGTCTGAGCAAAGAGTAAAATACGCTTTACCCATCTCTCCCTTAAAGTACTTTGAACATGGGATCAGAAGTATGTATATGCATTTGTATGTACGATATTTATATCTCTAGCCCCAGTTGCAGTCCTTTAACAGTTAGTTCATTAATATCCGAACATATTTTGTAAATGGCCAAATGCAAATGCAAATGAAAACTTATTCAAACAATCTTCCTACGTAAATATTCAGTTCAGACAAAGACATACGACATAAAGTGAAATGAGGCGCAAGTATAAAAATAATAAGTGGTTGAGTGAGCATCGCCTTTGAAACATCTTTGAAATATCAAGAGTAAACAAACCCAATGTCTTTTAAGAGTCAACAGAGAACTTACAAGTTATACTTAATAGTTACCAAGATTCATTCAGAGAATTTGAGTTTAAAACTGTTTTGATACTAAAAGGTCTTCTGCAACCATCACAGCCACATCACAGCCCACATCCCACTTCGAAGAACGATACAGTCATGATACTGCCATTATGGAAAAGGGTAAAAGTATGGGAAAAATACCATCCCCGCACAATTTAAATGGCTGGCAGTTTGCACACATCTTCGAGAACACTATAATATTGTGCACTTGTAAGCAGATTTTCTCACGAAGTTTTCTTATATCTAATCAAGTTATAAGCAATTTCTTAACTGCTCACGCGAAACGGGTAAATATTCACACGGGTCAATAGCACGCCGAAGACGAAGATCGAAAGAGAGGTCAATTGACCTCTGTTTGCTCGTAGTCGCCCTGTCAATATAAGCATCGTCTCGCTCAAGCACTGATCAAGCTCTTCTGACAACAAAAGCTTGCATATCGATGCAAGGGACTAACCTGGAGCCAAATATGCCAGAAAGTCTTTATTTTATTTTTTCTTATTTTTTTTGAGTTCTATTTCATATTTTCTTTATACTTCAAAATTCCAACAAATGAAATTCATGGCTAATTAAATATTTTAAACTAATTATTTTTATTCACAACAGCCCATATTTTAGAAAAAAACACAAAAAAGTTCGTGTGGCATGACAAAGCTCAAATGGTAAATGTTTGATGGCAGTTTGTTGATCCCTTTCCTGTAGAAATCTGCCAGAGTGAAAGCGTTTTGTACTGCCTCTTGGGTGTTGAACTTTTTCCCACTCAAAAAACTGTCTAAATTTTGTTAAAAGTAGAAATCTGTTGGGGCAAGGTCCGATGAGTACGGTGGGTGATAGAGAGCTTCCAGCTGTAACTCCTGTAGCTTTGCGATGGTCTGTCGTGAAGTGTGAGCTCGCGCGTTGTCGTGGAGATGTGTTGACTATTCTTGGTTGTTGAATTGCGAGCTTCTCTATCATTGTTTGCAATTCTTGGCAATAGACATCTGACGTCACAGTTGTGCCATTCAGTAATAAGCTGTGATGTACAAGTCCGGAACTGGTCCACCAGACAGTCACCATTATCTTCCTGTGAGTGATCTTTTTTTTAGCGCACTGATTAGGTGATGTACCCAGGTCCACGCACTGAGACGAAAACTTACGGTTGTCGTACAAGATCCACTTTTTATCACAGGTAACAATTCGATTTAGAATTCCTTCGTTTCAATGCCGATTCAGTAGTGCTATGTATGCCACAACGTGCAAGTCTCCCTGTTGGTCGCTTAGTTCGTGTGGCACCAATTTTCTATTTTATTTTAGATTTGAGACAAGTGCTTCAATGTTGTTTTGACACTAACTCCAAAGCCCGCAGCAAGCTCAGCCGTAGATTGCGTTGGATCCGCTTCTACTGCCACCTTCAATTCATCGTTGTCGACAATGGTTACTGGCTGACCGAAGGTTCGTTCTTCAAATCAAAATTACCAGATTTAAAACGATTGAACCAATAATGGACCGTGTTTATGCAAGCAATGTTAGGCCCGTACACGTCGATAATGTCTCGTATTGTTTGCGCAGCGGTTTATTCACGTACAAATTTTCACTTTATCCATGGCGCCAAAAACTACCACAATTTCACAAAAACAAAACACTCTAAAAACAAATGACTGCATTTGAAATTAACATAACACGGCTTTAGAATAAAATTTATTTGATTTTCGGATTGCGCGCCACAAATGCCACAATACACAGATGATTAAATCTGAAAATGCTGCTTATAAAATCTCCAATTTCATAAGTAACTATTACAATCTAATAAATAATTTAATTAACCAAAACATTGGCATGCTCACAGCCGCTAATTCATTGTTGTCGACACGGTAATTCAAAAATGACGTGGTTTCCTAAAAATGAGTGTGCGTTATTTTTAGGAAATTTTCTGTATGGACAGTATGGACACGGAAAGTTTCACATAGCGTAAAGTGGCTCAAACACAATAGAAGATAGAGACGACAGTTCTGGAGACACTTGTATCATATGGAAAATGTTTACATTGCTGTTGGGCCTAGCTACGGTGCTGTGAGCTAATTGTTAGGCAAAAGTTTTCCCGTACCGAGATGGAACAAAGGGAGACTTACTGCAGACGTTTTGGATACAACCTAAAATGATAGATGTATCATCATCATTTTGGTAAAATAGTTTTGATAAATAAGTACCCAGTTTTAATTTTCAATTAACACTTCAAAATATGTGTACTATCATGAGCACTAGTAGGTTATCGATAACCTAAAAATAATAATATCTCTATTATCGTAATAATATACCTACGCGTATATTTTAGAGTAGCGATAACATTACGCACTAACTTACAAAATATGTGCTTATTCATATACAGAAAATACATTGAAGGTGACTAAACACACACCTACTTCCTACTAATATTATAAATGCTGAAAGTTTGTAAGGATATATAGATGTATGTTACTCTTTCACACAAAAACTACTCAACGGATTTTTATAAAATTCAGCATACAGGTAGATCTGGAAAAACATATAGTTTCATTTTGGAAAACGCGGGTAAAGTCGCGTGCACACATCTTTAATATAATGGCAATCGCTTTTCAGAAGTTCAGCGCATATTGTAAAAGGAAGTCTTGATAAGCCAAGGTTAAGTTCAAGGCGCGTTCGCTTATATTTTAACACAATCGCAATTTTTGGCTTTCATTACTTTCATTAAAGGTTAGTAATTGAGTTATATTTACCTGGTTACGCAGCGTGTCACGCATGGCACCGATTATGGCGGATAGTGTAAATATAAAATTAATCAAGCGTTCGGAACAAGAATCAACACTCGACTGACTGAGCTCAATAGTCAGTTCGGAATGCCCGAGAATGAAGTCTGGATCCAGCACTCGCTCGCTCCTCTCCCGCAGCGAAGATTATACACAAAACAGCTCGTCCACTGACTGTTATATTAATAAACGGAAAATAAATAATGCGACGAGACGAGCGTTGGATGCCGCACAGTGAAATATGCGAGTGACGCAAGCGATGCGTCAGCCGCTGCGCCCGCGCATCTCGTTCAATGATGGCGAACGGGCCGGGGGCGCGTTTGACACCATCTGTAGTACGTGTTTGGTGATACATCATCTCGTTAAGGCAAAATGTTCTTAATAATTAGCTTGGTTAAGCATACATTGGCTTGTTAGTTATTTTTTTCAACGGAGAAATGAGTAATCGACGAAATCTTGACCATTTCTGAATCAACTCTGGAATTATATTTTTCTCTTGCGCTTACTCACTGATTTTACTAAATTAATGTTTCATAATCTCGCACCCTCTGTGGAAAAAAGGCATAAGATGAAAATTGCAATTTTACAGGAGAGCAGAAAAACTGTTAAAATATCAGTAAGTATGTAGTCAAATGAATTTACTTAACGATTTCTTGCATAAAACCGTCAACATTTTATGATAAATATTGATAAATAATTAATTATAGAAGATAAATATTCCGTAAATAACCGTCAAGATTAAAAAAATAAATGTATTCTTGAAAGAACAATGCCAAACTGTCATACATTGTTTTATTTCATTTTCAACTTTAGCGTCTTAAAATAAAAAAAAAATCTAAAAATCGCCGCTTTAATTTCTGATCTTAGAGATATATATAGCTATAAGAATTTTCAGCAGACACACCCCAGAACCAAAGTATTTTGAGATTGAATTCTTATAACCATACAGTCATAGAGTAGGGGAGACTTACGGCTGCCTGTAATTTTTACCATTATTTTATTCTGACTTTTTTTAATTGACAACCGGAAATGGAAATTTGATATCATTACATTTGTCATACCAACATTTATAACGAAATTGTGTCTGTAATATTGGCCAGAAGTCTCCCTATATCTTGCTTGATACAAGCTATGTATCGAAGTGAGTGCCCGAATGAAAATGGACATTGTTGACATCATTGTTATTATAGTCAATTCATCACTTATTAATAAAATTATTAACGTGATAACGTTTATAAAGACGATGAGCCTGAGAGGCATTCACGAAAACCGAGTAACGTCACGGAAGCGCGCGCAGCATTAGAGAGAGAGGCACGCTAGACCGGCCGTCTCTCTCCCACTCAAGCATAATCGGTCCGCTTGGAAGAAAATCTACAATAGCGTCATCTCTGTTTATAGGTATGAACTACTTGAAAGAACTTTACACAGTACATCGACTCGGACTTTAGTTGTAGTCAAGAAAATCACAGATGTCGCGCAGCTCCTGATATTTAAAACGATTTAAACCAAATTTTCAACTCAAATATGTTTAAAATCGTATAGTTAGTATGAAATTTAATATTATAATCTAGCTAGATACGCGGGTCGCGGTGGCGCGTCAAGCCATGTTCAAGCTGACACAACTGGCGAGTAGCACCGCGGCTCCGTGCGTAGGGCTTCCATTACGTTCTTACATTACATTATTCATATCATAAATTATTCTTCTACGAAATAGACGTTATCACGTAAAACCATTGTCCGTAAACCGACTTTATAGACAACCAATTTTTTTTACGTTGGGTAATACGGGTACAGGTATTAATTTTAAAATACTTAAAAAAATAATTGAATTGCTTCGGTATAACTGACGTTTTAAGACGCTAACAAAAACAAAAAATAATTTATTGGCCTTGTTCTTTATAATTCCAAATACAATCATATTTCTTTAATACCTAAATTAGCAATTCGACATCAATATCGTCACTAAAACTGATTTTAAAAACCCGCAACGCTAGCGCCCTCTTGTACTACTTATTTCAGTCGGTCGACTGACAAAACCTACAACTACGAGTATAAACGTTGCCATAGGTCGACGGCTGCAGTTACTTCTGCCGCCGATGACGTACTGCTCATGTGTGAGTGTGTGTGTGTGTGTGAGAGAGCTCTTATTCGAGTCGCATAATAATCTGATCCGAGTCGTTTGACAAGTGAAAATGAAAGGTAAAAAAAGAGTACCTATAATTGCAAAAAAAATAGTAAAAAAAGGTTTTAAAAAAAGGGGTAAAAAAAATTAAAAAAGGGAAAGAAGTGAGAGTAGAGTCCGGGCCAGCATAGAACTGAAGGGACGATGTACCTGAAGAGTCTTAGAGAGACTGGGCCTGGTGTCTGCAGGGTTTGAACCGGACCAGACGACAATGACATAATTGCGACGTTTCGTTGAGTTTTATGAACCAGATTGGTAACCAAATGGCCAGACCATAGTTTTCTCCACTATGTTTTAAGTGTCCACATTTAAAAATATCAGACTTAATGAGCGAATTATTCTTGAATATAAATTAATAATGATGAATGATAAAAATGAACATGAGTGAGGTTGATGTAGTCAGAATAGCCGAGCAAGATACTGTTGAGACTGTTTTCACAGAATTCTGATTATCCACACGAGGCCGTGTGGATCATCAGCGATGGCCGCGTGAGTGAATACAAAAACAACGAGTTTCAGACCCAGCAGTTAGAGCGGACCACATGTTTTGATCTAGTGACGACGTACGAAGATAAGAACCAAGGTCACCGACACATTTCAAAGAATAATCAAGCTGAAGTGGCAGTGTGCTGATCACGTATGTCGAATCAAAGAATCGATAGCCGTTGAAGCAGACGGTTTTAGAATGAAAACACAAACTGGCAGGCGCAGCGCGGGCCGTCATCGAGACGGATACACCGACTCCCTTAAGAGAGCGGCTGGTATTGCTGGATGAAATCAGCAGAGGACCATGTGGCATGCCTTGTGGAGCAGTAGACAGAAGAAGTCTAATTTTGATATACCAAGATAAAGTAATTTCAATAACATTAATTTTCATCATTCATCATTATTATTTTATAGTCAAGAATAATTCCCTCATTAAGTCTGATATTTTTAAATGTGGACACTTAAAACACAGTGAAGAGAACTATGGTCTGGCCATTTGGTTACCAATCTGGTTCATAAGACTCTACGAAACGTCGAAATTATGAGATTGCCGTCTGGTCCGGTTAAAAACCCTGCAGACACCTCGTCCAGTCTGTCCAAGACTCTTCAGGTTCATCGGCTATTCAGTTTTATGCTGGCCCGGACACTATTCACATTTCTTTCCCTTTTTTCATTTTTTTTGACACCTTTTTTTACAACTTTTTTTTACTCAGTTTTTTTTGCAATTCCATATTGTTACTAGGTACTCTTTTTTAACTTTTATTTGCACTTCTCTCTTTTTTTACTCTTTTTTACACTCTTTTTTTAGTAAGTACTGATTTTTTACCTTTGTTTTTACTTTCCTTTTTTAATCTTTAATTTTTTCCTCACTTTTTTACAATAGCCAATAGGTTTAGTATCTTTCAACCATTTATTGAATTTAGAAAAAGGGAAGGTCACTGTCATTCACGGAATAACTGTTACAATCGATAATTCAAATGTTAAATCTGGCAATAGGGATGTTGACACTAATTGTAAATTAATATAAATTTATGTCTAAAATATTAGTGGTAACAATTATAGGCCTAAAATAATGATTCTTTTATTGAAATCAATCACAATAAATTAAATATCATTAATTTAAAATGTTAAAAATTGTACTCACTGTCACGTGACCTCAAACGTCATTTTGAGAATATGACGTCATTGGAACAATTTTTTATGGAAATTCAGCAAACTTAGTAGACAGATAGTATTGAATATAGTTTAGTGACGTCACGTGACGTTTTTGGTGAGAAATTTGATGATGATTTTTATTTATCAATTTTTGTTTTGAAATTGAAGATTATTATTTTTATAATATTTTTTTCGTGAATATTGAGGTTCTATCTATAAAATAAAATTGAATCCTAAAATTAGTCAACATCCCTATTCATCTTATCATGTTATTACGCCATTGTAATTTTAACGCCATTGCAATAGGAACACAATATCGTAAAAATAGTCACCTATTTTTGATAACTATGTTGCTTATCGAAGTTTAAAGCAAGCAATATTAAACGGCGCTGTAGATTTCAATATGAAAACCTTATCGTGTATAGTTATATGTATACACCTGTGTTTAGCGCGTCATACTGGAACTAATAAAAATGGGTTGCGGATAAAAGGCGGGAGAAATGCAACCGAAGATGAATTTCCTTACGTCGTGAAGTTAATGTTGCAGTCATTGACGACCCGCAAGCCAGGTAACAAGTACTTCTGTTCGGGCGTCGTCGTGGCATCCAAATGGACGCTGACTGCGGGACACTGCGTCAGTGGCATCGAAGAAGAACTTCAGCAGCAGCTGAGCGCTGGCATGACAAAAACCAAGCCGGTGATCGAGTACCAGGCGTCGCCAAAGGCGGAAGTCGCCTACAGCGAGGTCACGTCCACGAGTAGGCCGCCCGGCGCGGTCGCGAGGTCTCGAACCCTGAGGAACGACATCGGGCTGCTTCACACGCAGCCAGTGCTCTTCGCCAAGTACGGAAAGTTGAGTCCGATCGATTACGCCGCATTGACGGGTCAGGAGGTTTCGATCGTCGGGTACGGGATATTTAAGAAAATATGGAAGGAGCTCCCGTTCGTTGCTCAGGTAATAGATGTGGTCGTTAAGGAGTGTCCCGCTGATGTTTATTATTATCCTCAAATGTGTTTCGCTCCCTCGTGCTCGGCACGCGGGTTTACCTGCCCGGGAGACTCGGGTGGGCCCGTCGTGCACGCGTCGGGCGTGGTCGCCGTCTTGTCCGGGGGCATTCTCGGCAACTGCTTCCCGGACGTGATCCCAAGGCGACACCGATACAGCATGGGATACGAAGCCGGCGTGGGCACTCCGATCAGTCCCTTCGTGGACTGGATATCGAGCGTTATGAGAACAGAGATTCATACTAAGTTTTGATTGTTTTTATTTGTTATAATCTAATTTAAATTTATCTCAATGTATGAATGTCGAGACGTGACTAACACGTTAACAGTTGAAAAATACCTAGTCTGGCCATAAATACTGTTACATAAAAACTTTTCTTTTTTTCAGCTTTTTAATTATTTTGAATTTGGAACACGTATATTATTTTAAAAACTTCTTTCGATTTCGCGCCATTTCACATACTTTTTCGTGTTCATTATCAAATTACAATATGGAATGGGGTGTTAAAGAAAATAGGATTGCAGTGATCGCCTTGCAGTGCCGGCCCAAGCATTTCTGGCGCCCTAGGCGAAAAACTAAAACGGCGCCCCCTTAAGAAAAATTTTGAAACAAAACAATAAAGTAAACAAATAAAGTGTGTAATTTTTTATCAAAATTTATTACCATAAACAAGATAATTCGCCTAATAATGTGTTAACCGTTTTTTAACTAGAATGTGTTTTCACCAGTTAAGGCTAGGTTATGATGACTGCGTGCCTTTTTAGAACTAGAACAAATCTGTGGAATTCTCATTCTGACCATTTTAAATAAAATAAAACTTTTTAAATAAAATAATTAAAAAATTAAGATATTTTGTCAAACGCGTTTCATCTAGTGCAAACTAGTTTTAAGTTAAAAAATATTAATAATTAAATAAATATTCATTTTTAAATAGAAGGAAATTCTAGGTCTTCAAAGGTATGTGTGGCATTAAAAATAATATTATTGAAATACTACTGAAAATGAATGAAATGAACTAGCTATCTGTTACCAATGAACTAATATACTACTGGCTGTTACATATTTAAGTATACCTTTTTTCCTTACTGTATAGACCACGCCAGAAGCCTTTGAAAACGGTAAAATGTGAAAAAAATAATAGTAGGATGAAACTCATTGGGAAAGGAAGATAATATAACAAAAATGAAATTAAAAGTAATTTACGGGCGAGGTCGGGAAGTGGAGGGGGTGAGTGCGTAAAAAACGGTTTATCTCGATTTCCGGCAAAACTACAAGTCCTATGGAATAAGTTAAATGACAAAGTTGTAGGTAATAAAAAGATCTACAACTTTTGTAATTACACTTTTTTCACGTACCTACCTTAAAAATGTATGTGAAAAATACAAATAACCAAGTTTTCGGTTTTTTACAATTTTTTTTGTCACGGATAAAAACATATTATCTTTGTTTTTCCCAAATACATTGTAATTTTTTTGATTTCTTTTTTCACCTTATTTTGAATTAATATCGAAAAAGCACCCTAATTTTCAATCGAAAATTCTCACGTCAAAATATCTGTTTTTTTTTTAAAAAGTCGGTACGCTTTTTGTTCGTTGAAATGTCTACTTTCTGATGGTATAAAAATATATAACTACATTATTTGGTTTCAAAAATTATCGACTCTTTGATGAAGTTGAGATCTTCACTAGACTTTCTTGTAGAATATTGTCATAATTTTATTTATAATAGAAAAATTACGGTCACAAGACAGTAAGCTAATTGTAATTAGGTACAAAATTAGGTATTTTCACAGATGTATTTAATTTTTATGCGGTATTATTCTTTTTCTTATAGGCAATAGTCGGTAGTTTGTAATTTTCCATATACTCTGTTGCATTAAATTATAAATTCTCTATGACAAAAAACTATTTCAGCTAGGTATATACAGGGTTCTGGAGCAGCTTTGGTAGTTTTATTCTGCATGTCATCCACGTTATAAAGATATAACATTATATATTTAATATTTTTGTCTGTGTAAATAATAATAATAATAATAATTTATTTATTAGCATTAAAAGTACAAACATTTTTTACAGGACACGTATCTTTCATCGATTAAAATAAAAATAAAAATTTCTTATTAACGGTCCCGCCGATTTGCGCCCCCCGAATCCCAGCGCCCTAGGCGGTCGCCTAGTTCGCCTATATGGACGGGCCGGCCCTGTCGCCTTGCACAAAGTAGGTATGGAGCCGTCGGTCATATTCCAGACACTTCAAAAGCTTGGTATCAGCCGTATGTTCGTATATCGTACAATCAACAGATACAACAACACTTCGTCTGTCGAAGACTAGAAAAGATCGGGGCGGCCGCGTGCTGTTAGAACTACAAAGGCTGTTAATGCTCATTAGGAAGCAAAAAATCTTATCGCGAGAAATGAAGATTCCCGCTAGGACTCTGTCGCGTATTATAAAACAAAACCTGAAGCTCGGTGCTTATCGTCGATATACAGGACATGCCCTAAATCAATCTTTACAATTAAAGAGAGTGGATCGATCAAAACGCCTTCTGTCGCGATACGCAGGTGAAAGGCACAGAAATATCCTCTTTACCGATGAAAAAGTTTTCACGATTGAAGAACACTACAATAAGCAAAATGATAAAGTGTACGCTCACAGTTCTAAAGAAGCTGCTCAAGTGGTCGGGAAGGTACAACGTGGTCATCATCCTGCGTCAGTGATGGTTTGGTGGGGCATGTCTTATCAAGGAGTCACAAAACTGCATTTTTGTGAAAAAGGAGTGAAAACTTCAGCCAAAGTGTATCAAGATACAGTCTTGGATCATGTTGTGAAACCTCTCAGCAATACTCTTTTTAAAAATATACCGTGGACTTTCCAACAGGACTCTGCACCTGGTCACAAGGCACGAACTACCCAAGCCTGGCTTGAAACCAATGTTCCGGACTTTATAAGAGCTGAAGACTGGCCCGCATCTAGCCCAGACCTTAACCATTTAGACTTCAAATTATGGTCAGTTTTAGAGGACATGGCCTGCTCTAAACGACACGGCGACATTGAGTCTCTTAAAAAATCTTTGGAGCAAGCAGTGGCGAAAGGAGATCCCCAATTTTCGGCCCCGAACCATATGTAATCTGTGTTAGAACATCGGACTAGACAAGAGTAAACTATATACCAAAAAATTCGTCTTATTTATAAGATAAACATATTTAAATCTTAGCTTCAGCTGCTCTTGCCAAATGAACAAAATAATGCAAAAAAGTTTTCACAGTATTTACCTCATTACATACGATTTTATAATCGATTGAATCAATTGATAATTATCGATTGATGGAACATAATAATATATTTTATGTATTATTTAGTGATTATAATTATAATATTAATTTATTTTTTACATATTTTCGTATTCCATATAAATCAAAACTATGTAATATATTATAATTACCATTCAATCGTTACGGTAATTTTATTAAATTACATTTCGAATATTTTGACATCGATTAATCGATTGACAACAATGATGATGTAATCCCTAATAATGTCATTTTGGTAACCATAGTATTTATAAATAACACCACTGTATTGTCATATTTGTCATCGATCTTTCATCTTTCTACGCGTGTTCTTGTATATTTTTACTATCAAATATTTTCAGCGTATTTGGAGTCCTATTTACTATTGAAACTCATCGACACGTACACAGTGATTTTAATTTTCTATTGTATTCGCTTTCGTACTTGTGTTTTGGTGAATGTGTTTCGCAGTTTCGCTACAATTTCTTGCAAACCAATACTATATGAATATGGACTCCTTAATCGCTTGTTTTGTGACTGACAAAGGTTCAGAATAAGTCCTGAACACTGGATAACGTACCCTATACATCTTTAGAAGATCAGGAAGTTGCTGTGGCCATACTTACAATGAATATATTATGGTATCTTGATTGGGCAAGGTACTAACGAAATATAACGCCTCCTGCACAACTACACGAAATATTAATATATTATAATGATAACTAATAAAATCTCTTGAAATATGCAATAACTTTTATTATACAACCTTTTTATGACATTCGTTTTGGGTGAAAACCATTGAAGTAGTAGATATTATAATAGACACCCGCCAACGTAAGTGTAACATACATATTAAATAGCACTGTGACACGAGCATAATCATAACCTATAATTAAGGTGATTCATTCTAGGATTTCCTTAGTTGGCCATTGCTGGCAGCCGTGAAAATTGGAGAAATTGAACTTTTTGCAATAATCTAATTAACAGCCAATTTCCAGTCTTGTCTACTTAGGCCTGAGTTTCTATGGAAACTGGGGTTCTCCTTTCCCTTGGAAACAGTGCGTAAATCCATAGATTCGTGGCGAAACAGATTAAAGGCCTGTATAAAAGCCAAAGGTGGCCATTTCGAATAGAATATTTTTTATTTTTTGCTGAGACTTTAATAAATATGTAGGTATAAATGTTATTAATATTACATTACTTCATTTAAAAAAAAAGCATTTTCATTTGTAACAGAACTTATGGCTGGACTAGTTATATAAATAAACGTTGGCTCGCGTGTAACCCATCATCCTCCGTGTGTGTGTGTGTGTATGTGTGTGTGTCAGTGTGCGTGTGTGCGTGCGTGTGCGATACCTCAGCCATGTCGAGCAGCAGCTTGGAGACGAGGTGCGAGTGCTGCTTGAGCGTCTCGCCACGCATGAACCAGGCGGCGGGCGGCGCGGGCGTGACGCTGTCGCCCAGCGTGAAGCAGCCGCCAGTTGCAAAAATCAAGACGTCGTAAGTTATCTTCTGGATGTAAGTTTTAGATATCCACAAGTAACTGGAATGATACTGCCTCCATTGAGCTACTTAAGTTACTTTACCATACCTATACGCTCAATAATTATGTATTTACGACTATAATAAAATATTTTTTTCCTAAAAAACTCACTGTTAATTCGTCCGCGCCGCATCCAGCGTATGAAATTTGGGTTTCGGTTGAATAATGAATATTCTAACCGTATTTTAATCAGTTCAAATGGCTGCGGTTAGAGATTATCGTAATAAACACTTTTGGTCATGTTCTTATAGAAGAGAAGAAATTAAATTGTTTAATTGTTAAACACCAAGAAAGAAATAAAATAAATTCATTTTTATTTTAAGTTTCGATTATAGTAATGTATCGATTATTATGGTTTTATAAGTGGCTTAATGCCGTCGCATCACTTAACGTCAGTGTAGATTTTGTCATCTTCATATAACATTTATTCGACGCCTTATTTTTTTATTCAATTTTGCATAAATTATGATGTGATGGGATTTTTACTAGATTATAACGTTTAATATGATTTATAAATAACGTCAATACGAATACGATACAATACGAATAGGGATTTTTAACAAATTTTGGCAAAATCCTTTGTTCGTAAGTAACCAACTATTCATGTCAATTAAATAATTATTCCATTTTGCTCAAAGACGTACGTACAAGGTTGGTTCATATTAATAAATGGCAGCTGTCATTAATGCGTTCTTAGATAATTTTGAGTATACATAGTTTTGATTTATATAGAATACGAAAATATGTAAAAAAATAAATGAATATTATAATTATAATCAATAAATAATACATAAAATATATTATTATGTTCCATCAATCGATCATTATCAATTGATTCAATCGATTATAAAATCGTATGTAATGAGGTAAATACTGTGAAAACTTTTTTGCATTATTTTGTTCATTTGGCAACAGCAGCTGAAGCTTAGATTTAAATATGTTTATCTTAGACGAATTTTTTGGTATATAGTTTACTCTTGTCTAGTCCGATGTTCTAGCACAGATTACATATGGTTCGAGGCTGAAAATTGGGGTTCTCCTTTGATCTTTGTTAGCAACAATATCGAATGGTGTAATAATACAGGACGAGTTTATTTTTTCAAAATCAACGGGTTCCATTCCCGGCCTGAAATATTGTACCGGTGTGGGTTCAATGGTTTTTTCCCATCTTAAAAATGTCCAACGCGTCTAAGGAAGTTTTCACTTCAAAAAACGAAATTGTTCACAATAATTTGGTCACAAGGGCGAATTTTACTTAATTTAGGAAAAAGTTGAGTCAGAGATGCGTAATGATGGGAAATGTTGTTTTGTTTCAAAACTCCTAAGCGACATCAATCAAAATATGAACCGGTACCAGCGGTGAACCATCAGTGTGCTCGTTAGGTAACTTTTGAACTCTGTCAATTTGCACTTCGAACTACAGTGACGTCAGATGTCTATTGCCAAGAATTGCAAAAAATGCTGGAGAAGCTCGCAATTCAACAACCAAGACTGGTCAATCGCTCTACGCCATTGCTTCTCCACGACAACGCGCGAGCTCACACTTCACGACAGACTCTATCACCCACCGTACTCACTGGACCTTGCCCCAACAAATTTCTACTTTTTTCAAAATTTAGACAATTTTTTAAGCTGGAAAAGTTTAACACCCAAAAGACAGTACAAAACGCTTTCGCTAACTTCATCGCCTTCATCCCGTCCGGCAGACTTCTACAGTAAAGGGATGTCATCAAAATAGCAAAATTTTACAGATAATATGGGCCAGTACTTTGATTAGCTAAAATAAAAAATACCAAAATTTTTATATTTTATAATATTCATACAAATCTCCAATTTCATAGGATTATTCATTCAGAATAAAAATAGTGAAAAAGAGAAAAATTAAAACAAAAATGTTAGCCATAGAACAATTTGACGAAAGGCCACCGGATGGATTCGAACCACCAACCGAGCGCGCTACCATTACGCCACGGCGACTTGTATAGGATGGACGAATCGTCCCTTCACTACGCGCTCTATCTAACTGTTTGACTATAATTATTAACGGAACTAGTGATTTTGGTGCCGTCGATTTTATTCACCTGAGTTAATTCACCCAGGTGTCTTAAGTCTACTTTTAGTGTACTTTATTCACCTATGCACCCAGGTGATTTGAATCTACTGATCGAGGTGAATTAAGTATACTAAACCGGTAGACCTAAAGAACAATGCCCAAAAATTATTTTTTAATTTTTGTTAGCGTCTTAAAACGTCAGTTACACCGAAGCAATTTAATTATTTTTTTACGTATTTTAAAATTAATACCTGTACCTGTATTACCCAGTGTAAAATAATTTTATTAATAAGTGATGAATTGACTATAATAACAATGATGTCAACAATGTCCATTTTCATTCGGGCACTCACTTTGATACATAGCTTGTATCAAGCAAGATATAGGGAGACTTCTGGCCAATATTACAGACAGAATTTCGTTATAAATGTTGGTATGACAAATGTAATGATGTCAAATTTTCATTTCCGGTTGTCAATAAAAAAAAAACAGAATAAAATAATGGTAAAAATTACAGGCAGCCGTAAGTCTCCCCTATTCTATGACTCAATGATTATAAGAATTCAATCTCAAAATACTTTGGTTCTGGGGTGTGTCTGCTGAAAATTTTTATATATCTAAGCTCCGAAATTAAAGCGGCGATTTTTAGAATTTTTTTTACTTTAAGACGCTAAAGTTGAAAGTGAAATAAAACGATGTATGGCAGTTGGGCATTGTTCTTTACCTAGGTGATTAAGGCAAGCTATACACGAGCCTACTGCCGAGGTGTATTCGAGCTAACTGGTAACCGCGACTTTGTACGCTGAAAATAAAGATCCCTTTATTATAAAACATGTTTTTCGTAAATTGACAGTAAACTGTCCGTCCGTACCTACTATGAGGAGAGGAGACCCGTGCCTTGTAGTATCCCAATATGGGTTGAAGCTAAATTTACACCTACACTTAGTATAACGTATTATGCAAATGAGTGAAATATTAAACAAATCTTTAGTGTTGCATCATGCACTCTAAAATTGCTAAAACAATTAAATGATAACTACGATCTGGTATTACCTACAATACCAGATGTAGATCTGGTCTGATCAGATCTGTAGAGATCTGATTGGTAGTCAGCAAGATACCAAACTCTTCACTAAAATTACAGCATAAGTGACACGTTAGAATCCATTAATTACTCATTGGGAGAAATGTTCATAGCCCGGGCGCCGCGGCTTGTGTCAGTCCTAATAGTAATCGATGAAGTTAAGTTAATTAAGCAATAACGAGCGTGGTCGGTAGTTTAGTTGGATAGGTGACCTCTAGTGGCAAAAAATTCTTGAGCTCTTCGTGCTTCGGAGGTTACGTAAAGCTGTCGGTCTCGGTTGTTGTCGTAATATAGCAGTTGTTATGACATGTCCGAAGCCCTCGCCCGGCGTAATAACTTCCGACACTTGGGTTGGTCTCTAACTCTCTAACCCTCCACCAATCCAGATGAGACAGATCGATAGAACCAGTATATTCTGTTCTGTGCCGTCGACTTTATAAGTTTATAAGTACATGACAGTGATGAAATATAGAGGGTTCTTTGTTATTTCGCTGTGTAGCAAATACGGTGTAAGTACCACAAGTTTATTTATACAAACAATTTAGGTATGTAAAATATCCCGCGCACATGTGCCCTATTCTGATATCGAATATTGCTCGGTACTTATTGGAGCTTCTATTGATTTTATCACTACACAGAGAAATAGTAGATTATTCTTAACGACACAGTACAAAGATTAATGAGTTTGCTATCTTAACTTCAACTAATAACCATTACACGTTAATAACCTAGCTATTATTATATTATAACTTTGACTAACAATGAGCATTAGTTACTATGCCATCCGAACACAAAACCAGAGTAAAGTAGAGAGTAGAAAACGTATTTAAATTTTATTATAAAGATACGGACGGAGATAGGTAGGTACAGCCCAGCGGCAAACCAATCCGCGTTGGAGTAGTGTAGTTAAGAATGCTCTAGGCCTCCTCATTATGTAATGCCCATGCTTAGTAGTGGACCATTGATAGGTTGAAGCTAAGCCCAACCAAGCCAAGGGGCTGCATATTATTATTTTAATGACACGCTACGGTACGGAACCATTATCCAGATGTAACTGTTGTCACAAGCAAACGTCGGCTTAGACTAAGATGTTTCAACCCCCTTACACGCCAAAATCAAAGACATCGTTACACAAGAAAGTAATTAAAACACAAAGTTTCACAGAAACTTGTGTTAGTAAATCAAAAGTAAGTAGTACAGGTACCTAAATGTAAAATTAGGTAAATTTCCCCTTTCCATAATTCATACTTAATTCACAAAACACTGCAACAACTTAAATTGTCTCACTCAATCACGGTACGGAACTTCAGTGAAATTGTAATTTAACTAAAGTTAATTTGTTTTGTTAATAACATAATACATTGCGTATGTTTTTGTTGTACTGAACGGATTTCGATGAAATTATGCACACAGGTAGACTGCCGGTAATAACACAAAGTACTTATTCGGGTAAAGCCGCGGAATAGAGCGCTAGTATAAAAGTGAAAGCTTGTGAGGATGTACGTTTGTTACACTTCCACACAAATACTTCTGAACGGATTTTTATGTAATAACAAGTAATCCATGATCTGGAATTAGTATCCTGGAAAACGTCGGCAAGGCCGAGGGCGGAGCGCTAGAGAATATACATAATCCGCACCCTCAGTGGAAAAAAGGCATAAGTTGAAAATTGCAATTTTACAGGAGAGCAAAAAAACCGTTAAAATATCAGTAAGTAGTCACGGGAATTTACATTACGATTTCTTGCACAAAACCGTCAAGATTAATGATAAAAATTTGAAAAAAAATTAAGCATATGCAGCTTTGTAACGAGGTATTATTACACCTCATTAATAATACCTCGTTACAGCTTTTGTCCCTCTTTCCAATAATATTAATAACTAAAATTCAACGTAAGATGACTTATGCTTTTATTCCACTGAGGGTGCGATATGTGTATGTTGAAGTTGAGGAGGCATTTGCCGGACAAGTGTAAATTAACTTCATACATAATTCCAGATTAATAACCAATACTATGCATGATTTATGCATGATGTTGTAATTAACAGTTATGATTGATGATGAATTTATACAAATCTCATTCAGGTTTCGAATCTGCAAACTGCTGCAGTCTCCCACAATGTATGCATTAAGTTCGCACGCTTTATTAATGACGATTTTATTTTTTGTTTCCCCTCACGGGAGGGAGGCAGAGAATGCTGTTTACGGATACCAGCGGAGCCGTCTCCGCTGGTTATGTGTGGGTCGGTCCAAAGTGGAGAATACACACTAAACTCTGCCTCAATGGTTTTGGTCCTACGACCTTAAAACCTTCATCTAAAGCGACTCCGCTTGAGGAGGCGGAGCGCTATTAATGACGATTTTCATATATTGAATTTATAGTTCTTTGCTGCACTGTTACAAACTATCGATAACTGTTATCAAAAATATTGTTGAAATTTGTTAAAATTTGTGAATTGTATTCACATTGCATTTAACTGTAATTACCATAAGGTATTATTATGTATTCTGTGCCGTAACATACCCAATATAGTAGAGATATCGATATTTATTCGTATCGGTGCAGTTGTGCGTTATGTTTGTCATGAATATTATATGAATATTCATAGGACAGAGTGTGCCTTTAGATGTGTAGGCGATGGACTTTAATATTGTGTTACTTTAATAATAAAGTTACTGCATGTTGTTTTTGTACTATAATTGTGAAATAAAATAAAGTAGAGCGCGTCCGATGGACCTCTTTTGTCATACAAAGTACTAGCTGGCAGTAGACGTCATGTTTATTTTAAATTCAATAGCTTGACAACAGAAAACGTCAAGGCGCTCAGTCGCATTGTAAATAAAATTTTCTCTGCTTTTTACTTCCATCGCCTATAAATCTGGTCCTTCGAGCCGGATCTTACTAGTAATATGTTTAATACATCACCATCTAATAGATTGATGCCTCGTAAAGCCCGAGAATAACTTAGGGAACGGCTAGAAAGTGCGACCGGCCAAAAACTCGCCGGGGACCGTTGCGAACGAAGTGCAGTGAGTAGTTCACAAATATTGCAAACCAGTCCCGAAAAACTCGCCTCAGTGTCGGTAGTGGCGTCTTCATTGTCGACATCATCGTCACACGTCAGGCGTAAGAAGCTCGAACTGGCCGCTGCCGAATCCAGGGCGAAAATCGATTTCATGGATTTTCATCTTTTCCCATACGAAAATTATCCTCAAATGAAATTTATTTCTTTATTTTAGCGTAATAACACAGCGTAATAACATGCCGGGTATTCACTAGTTTATAATAATAGTAAGTAGTTAACCTGTTGGGAAATTATCCTGAAAAAAAATTGTAATTTTTTATTTTACGAATTCGTAGCTTTAATAAATATCCATACCAAATTACAGCTTTCTGGCACTGAGGATCTTGGCGCTTTGCAGACAGACCTACGGGCATGATGAAACTATAAGATTTTCTATCTGACTACGGAACCCAAAAACTTAAGCTGTGTTCTTAAATCAAGGTGCTTTTCGTTGGATATCAGATAATCCGATTACGTTCTATTTATATTTTATTTATTTCAAAGAGTAAATCAGTTTTTTTAATCGATGAAAGGTAGATAGGGTTCTCATATTAGTTATGTTGCTACGGAAAATATTTTGCTTAATAATAGAAGAGTTCTGTGGATATGGTTCGATATCTCCAATGGTGACCAACTGAAGTGGGAAACTAAGTTGAAAAGGCGCGTAGGCGGTCTGAAATCGCTGTTGTCGATACAGGGCTTTTTTGAGATTGATCTTGACAGTTACCGTTTGAAGAGTAAATGGCCACTACTGGGCACGGGTCTCTCCCCATGAGTAGGCCTAGAGCATACTCCACCACGCTGCTCCAGTGCGGATTGGCGGAAGAGTACATAAGCTTTGCTTTTTAGGGTTCCTTAGTCAGCCGGAACCCTTATAAGGTTAGTTTCGTCACATTATGATGAATCTAAAAGGATAACTATCGCGGCCACGATAACTTATCTAGTTAATGAAAAATAGTCGATGAACACCCTACATTTTTCGTGACCTGACTTCCGTTCTGAAGTTAAATCGAAACCCTTATACTTAGTTTCATGTCCGTCCGTCCGTCTGTCCAAGGCATAGCGCCGAAACCTACTCGTATAGTGCTAGAAAGCTGTAATTTGGCATGGATATATACATTTTATGAATACTCCAAAATCGTAGAAAAAAATATTTTTCAATATTGAAAAAGCCTACCTCCCCTACGTGACTATGATTTTTTTTTTGTTGCGTACCCCATAGTGTGGGGCATCGTTGAAAAAGTTCTTTCAAAAATATTATGGGTCTCCTAAGACCATTTTCGATTTAGGGGTTCGATTGCGAAACAGCTTGACTGTTGCGGCTAAACGGTTGGAGCTGGACAAGTAAAAAAAATCTCAAAAATAGGTTATGATGAATTTACAAGCAAAACTATCACGGCTATATTAGCATAAGTAGTCAATGAGTAAGAGTCGATAAACTTATTACTTCGGAACCCTACATTGCGTGTGGCCTAACACGAACTTGCCTGGTTTTTTCAATAAAGTCTTCATGGTTGATATAATATACTAGGAAATCGCCCTCACTTCGCTTCGGGATAAATAGTAATAAGTTGAATCCAAAAAAAATTTTTTTTTTAAACGCTTTTATTTCAATTTTTTTTTGATTTTCGTGTATTGTCATCGGAAATACACATGTCTGCCAAATTTCATCAATTTTCATTAAAGGGAAGTCATTCAAATTAACGTTACAAGATTTGATCCTCCGAAGTGAAGCTAAATATAAACCTTATTGCCGTGTAAATAGAGTAGCATTTTGATCGATTTGATGCGTTGATGCTCCGAAGTGAAGCTAAATAAAAGCGTTTAAAAAAAATATAATATAATATAGCCTATGTCACCCGGGGATAGTGTAGCTTCCCAACAGTGAAATAATTTTTCATATCGGTTCGGTAGTTTCGGAGCCTATTCAATGCAAACAATCAAATCTTTCCTCTTTATAATTGATATAATATATAATATAATATATTATTATTTTTCAGCCCCTATATGTAATATCATCCCCTATTTTTGGTCATCATAGCTGCCGTAGATACATGGAAGTACTGACATTATCAATAAGGTTCTTGGTATTAACAATAAAGCTATAATTCCTTCATCATGCCTTCATGTACTTACCTAATATCTGGAGCTTTGCGGCTTTGAGCATTAACCCAGTAAATACCATACCTAACACATACTAATGTTTACGCTTGCCAGAGTGAACGCATTCGGTATTCAGTCTTGGCGAGATTAGTGTAAGAAGTTGTTGTATCCAAGCGTCAGAACTTTAACGTCTTTCAAAGACCTCGGAGAGGACTTAATGGCTTCAACCCATTAATGGCCCACTAATGGGCACGGGTCTCTCCTCTTGAGGAGGCCTAGAGCATACTCCACCACGCTGCTCCAGTACGGATTGGTTAAGCCACTAACCCCTCCAGGTTAATGGCCACCCCGAGTATCGGAAGTTTTCAAATCACCCGAGGGCCTCCGACATGGCTTAACGACTGTTATCTTATAATAATAACCGGGACCGATGACTTTACGTGCCCTCCGAAGCGTAGAAACACTCAAGAATTTTTTGCCACTAGCGGTCACTCATCCAACTACCGGCTGGCATATGTGAAACATCGAAATTATTTTATACAACTAATAGGCATAAAATTGCAGAAAATGACATGAACTAAATATGGCATGATGAAAAAATACAATATTACGAATTGTCTCCAGAAAATGATGACAGTTTTGTCCTACTGTATGTTACAGCCTATCATACTAAGTTTATTTATGATATAATTATTTATATAGGATAATATTGAAAAGCCACTGCATTTCTGTGGAACAGTGTATTCTATGAGAGTTTCCACATATTTGATAAAAGCTGTTCAGTTGGTGGAAGGATTAATTATGTTCCAGTGTGGGTAGCTCTTAGGCTGTACTGTAATAATGCGGGCATTATCACAGTGCAGCCTAAGAGCAATTCGTTAAGCCGCTTCGGGATGCGCCTTAACGATGTCATTGCTCATTAGTGCTTTAACAACCAGAGCTAACCTTTACGCCTTTACGGTTGAATAAGCTTTTGTTACGGAGTAATTTTATACCTCACTGCTTTCATACCTGTGTCTTATACCTGTATTGTTTTATACCTCAAATAAAGGCGACAGAGGATCAGAATTGTGGGAATGTGAGCAGAGCTCTAAATAGAGCTGTAGTTAGAGCAATAAGCAGTAAGCAGAAATCACAAAGCAGCAGCAGTGCAGAGCAGTGCGTGCGTATTGCTAACTAAGCAGTAAGCAGAGCAGTGTGTACTGGCAGAGCAGAAAACAGATTACGCAGAGCTTGTTGGCATATAAAAATAAATTGGTTTTTGAAAAAGGAACTAAATAAAATATTGGGTGTTGTCAATAAACGTCATTGAATTGAGTGGTGGGAGCAACCCAAAATACTGCGGTCCATGCCGCGAAGCCGAGAACATTTCTGCGAATACTGTCTGGCTAGATACCATCCTCACTCTCTTGCTCAGCCACCAAACAAAAACGACATCTTATTTTCTGGCTGCGGTCTTGAGTGAGAGTATTTTCTTTGGTGTTGCTAGACATCATTTGCACTTCTGTTTGCCAAAAATATGTATATAAACTTTTAGGCCAGTTTCATCTTCTTCAAATTCAATCTTAGAAACAGGGAGGTATTGATTTACTAACGTAGATACAAATTATTACTATACCATGAAAAACGGTACAATATACAGAACTTTAGCCGTAGGAACTGCGTCGAAAATTAAGACAATAAAAATATCTGAAAAGTTATATTACGTCACGCACAATCACTCTACACAGTCCGCTACAAGTACATAAACTTTTGTGTTATCCCGAATTTTAATTTCAGGATTGTTCCGGTGAGATGAGCCGGCAGCGGTATGGCGCGGGGCTAGGGGCTCAGGCGGGGGTTCGCGGGGGTTAGCCAGGCTCCGAGAGCCCGCTCAGCCCGCCCTTCGTCACTCCAGCGGCAGCCGTCGACTCGACCGGCGGTGCCCCAAGTTTCGACTCGATCTGCCCGGAGTAACTTCATCCGAACTAGGAGTAACGCGTGGCTCGCGGGCCGTACGGCCGCACCGCTTCCGCGGGATGCCCCTAACGCTTTTAAACTACCGCGGCGGCTAACCGGGAATTTTCTTAGCTACCTAAATTATATCTCTATACCACCAAAATGTCTCTCTCCGTTTATCTCAAACGATTTAAGATCTTAAAATGCAAGTACGAGAAGTACGCGCGCCTGGAGTTCAGAGGTAAATTTTAATAAATTAGCTTTATCGGCTTTCCATTGGTTTCAAAATTGCTATTACTGTTTTATTATTTGCTTCAATTAAATTTACTTTTGTAATTTATTTACCTAATTTATGCCTGATGTTGTTTTGGTTATTGCTTATTTTTGTTGTCTAAATTATTTCCACGTATTTTTACATTTGTTTTGTAAGAAATTTTTTTCAATTTCGAATTTTCAATTTATATAAATTAGAGAGTTTAGTGTCTAATTATTTTTTTCTTATTTTTGAAGTCAATAATAAGTCATTAAAATTAATTAATAAAAATTTTATGTTGTTTTATTTTTGCCTTTAGGTACTTCATTCAAAATAAAAAATATTTTTATCGAAGTAAAACTTCTTTAGGCGCAACTTGAGATTATTTTTCGGACGGAAGTATTCGAACGGAAGTATTACGGAGGCGGTTAGTTATAGGGAAGGGGATGAATTTCCTGAATTCAGCGAACATACCCAAGTGGGGTATCAAATGAAAGAATTTGATTTGTGTATTACAAAATTGGCTGTTTGAAAGGGGGGAGGGGGGTAGTTATGGGGAAGGAGATGAATTTACTGAATAGGGATGTTGACTAATTTTAGGATTCAATTTTATTTTATAGATATGACCTTAATATTCACGAAAAAAATATTATAAAAATAATAATCTTCAATTTAAAAACAAAAATTGATAAATAAAAATCATTATCAAATTTCCCACCAAAAACGTCACGTGACGTCACTAAACGATATTCAATACTATCTGTCTGCTAAGTTTGTTGAATTTCCATATAAAATTGTTCCAATGACGTCATATTCTCAAAATGGCGTTTGAGGTCACGTGTCAGTGAGTACAATTTTTAACATTTTAAATTAATGATATTTAATTTATAGTGATTGATTTCAATAAAAGAATCATATTTTAGGCCTTTAAATGTTACCACTAATATTTTAGACATACATTTATGTTAATTTATAATTAGTGTCAACATCCCAATTCCGCCAATATACCCGAGTGCGGTATCAAATAAAAGGGTTTGATTTGTGTATTACAAAATTGGCTGTTTGAAGAGGGGGGAGTAGTTATGGGGAAGGGGATGAAACACTGAATTCCGCGAACATACCCGAATGGGGTGTGAAATGAAAGGGTTTGGTTTATAATATGTATTACAAAACTGGCGGTTCGAAGTGGCAATGAATTTTCTGAATTCAGCGAAGATACCCGAGTGGAGTATCAAAAAGTTTATTTTTTTAGTAATAAATGTCACCAACGTCAAAGAAGTTTTACTTCAATTGTAAAAATTGCACGCACACACTTTTATAATTTTTGAAGTTGTATCTAAGTTCAAGGAAGTAAAGTTTAACAGAGATTATAATTTCCAATAATGAAATGATGAATGAATGAAAAAAACGTATATTAAGGGTTTAAAATTATAAAAGTTGGCATGCTAATCGTTATATTTTGCGTTTATTGGCCCAGCCGTTGTTTATACTCTATAGGTGCCAATGAATCAAATTTAAGTATAGTGATACAAATGAACAAAATACAAATGTATAAAATTTAACTATAATGATGTGCTGTACAGCACTTTCATAGCAGACTTCACGTAGTCTGCCCATAGAGTGACTAAATCCGTAGCGCCGGATCCATGACAAAACAATGCTTGCTGCCCATTGCATGCCTGCTTGTATTTTGCATGTTTGTTTACGTGCTTGTTTCCAAGCTGCATGCCTGCTTGCATGCTTGCTTGTTGCATGCCTGCTTTTATGCAAATAAGAGATGAAATAATGTACACAAACAACACAAAAAATGACGTGCATAAGTGTATCAGTGATACCTATATGAATAAAATATTTTGACTTTGACTTTGAATAATTATGTTATTATTAGGTCTGATTATGAGACTTAAGTAATGTTACTGTAGTACTCTATGTCATTAATGGAAACTATGTAAATGTACATCATACATCATGAAATGTCGATATTCATACATCAATAAATTTTCCGAGATATTTTGGTACAAAATATTGGCATAGGTAAAAGTATCTCATGATTAGCATGGACAATTATCTAGTTGCTGCTTCAAATCGCTGAGTAAAGGTAGGTAGGTTTTTGTTAGTTTTACTAGCTGAGAAGTTTAATAACTGCCAGTTACGTTTGATAGTTTTATAAACACAGAAAAATATGAATACTTTTTTCATGCCTCGCAAACCAATACAAATTTTAATAAATGGATTTGAAATCGAAGGGCCAATTACATTATACAGAGGTCAGAATTATTACTGCTTACCCTACTCATCTGAGTAAATGTTACTCGATTCATAGGAGTCTACGTAAATTCAACCATCTTTGTGGATTATAATTACGAACGTGAATAAGAAAATATTGTATGAAAATATAGAAGACGGTCCGTCAGTTCTTGTTCAATACGCGATATACGGAAATAAATTATACATTATTTCCGCTAATAAGCACTAGAGACGCACTCTGCGGTCTAAATATTATCGTATGTGTACGTGTCAATAGTTACTTCACATCGTCACTAATTAATGTTTATTTATGTGATGATGGAATATACACAATGCAATTTTTTATTCCTACGCTGGGCTCTCTTCTCTCAAGGTCCAGGTCAATAGGTAAGGGTCAATTAGTCTTGAATCGTAATCAAATTGTTATTGAATAGGGACGACTGAGCAATTTGCTCGTCATTATCGTAATCGGAATCCTACTGGATCGAATATCGCTAAACCTAATAATTTGTCTGCATGCAAGTTCCCGCACACCTATTATGTGGCAGTCTTCTAGAGAAGAGAATAGGCTTGTACTAAACTAGTGCGTTTTAACACCCTACCTTTGACGTCATCTTCTTTTGTTCTTATGGTAGCCTATATGGTAAAAAATAAGCCGAAATGAAACGGAACATAACGGAACGGAACAGAACGGAACGGAGCGGAACGGAATGGAACGGAGCGGAACGAAACGAAACGAAACGAAACGACATGACAATATCACCCCCTTTTAAAGTCGGGTCGCTTCCATTTCGATCGTCATACAATGTCTCCCAACTCAAGCAGCACTACTACCACAAGATGGTTAAATAGTTATTCATTTAATTTAAAATTAAAACCCGTCGAGAACTTAATCACGCATTAAATCGGCCCAATGGTAGGGAGACCTAGGAGATAATAGCTATTATAGTTTATTTGAAAAAAATATGTAATATAAATAGCAAAAATATATAATAATAATATATAATACGAGGAAATCGCCCTCGCTTCGCTTCGGTAAAATAGTAAAAAAATATATGATATAGCCTATGTCACCTGGGGATAGTGTAGCTTCCCAACAGTGAAAGAATTTTTCAAATCGGTTCTGTAGCTTCGGAGCCTATTCAATGCAAACAATCAAATCTTTCCTCTTTATAATATTAGTATAGTTAACAAGGGAACATGAGTAAACCGAAAACATCTATTAAAAAACTATTACCCCTGTCACAACCCTCCTATTGCCGAGGTAAGTTGTGACATCGGGAAAATAAAATAAAATGGAAACATTGTTTTAGATGACTAAAGAATTTTTATTTACATAAGTATGTAACATCCGAGTCGTTTTTACAAAACCCGAATTATGGCCGTAACACACATATCAACTCGTAAACGGAACGTAAACGTATCAACTCTTGCATGTCAGTATTATTTGTATGAAACTCCTTACTGTAAAGCACACTTATCGGATTCGTAACGTAATCACCTCGCCTCGAGACAAGCTCACGAACCGCGGTACGGTGCGTGGACGACTTGCCGTACCCGCGCTTACGTCTCACCGTACGCTATCCTTCGACTTTCCGTTTCCTCGTGCACGCCCCGCGCCGCGTCGGCGAACTGCTGTCATTCGAGCCGTAAGCGCGGCGTCGCCTAGCCGTAGCCGAGTTGATTTGGAGCTGTTGGTCGGTTGGTAATGCGCTTACGTTAGGTTGACGGCGAGGCGATCCGGTGACGATCCCTTTCCGAGTTGATATGTGCGCTACGACCATTATAGACAAGATGACATTGTCAGTATTGTCATATTCGTTTGTTTACTCAGGCGTGACGTGATGATATCATGGCGGCTTGCCGTATTTTATAGTTTCATTTATAATAATACACATCCATACAATAAATGTGTATTTGGTAATCCACTACTAGGGTTTCATTAAATAAATACATAATTTTAGTGATTTTCAATTACTGTCATAGTGCCTATTGTTCCCTGGTCATCTCATATTTGTAATAGTTACCAGATTTTTTCGGACAAGCTATTTTGACTGAGGCTATATTTGGAAATGGAAAAAATGGAATTGGAATAGGGAATACACCAATAATTTACAGCTGAATTCCTTACAATTGAGTAGGCTGAGGAAAATGTTCGTGCACAAACACAATAAGGGGAATCTTTTTGTCGTGCGAATTCTGTCCGAACCTATTGGGCTTTGTCATCACATCTTTGTAAAAATCATTATATTGAGATCTTCACATGGTAAACATATAATACGACATACCTACATGGCAAACAAATATCAGAAGACGGTACAAATATTATATTGTGTGACCATAGTAAAGTTAATTTATATTCTATTAGCAAAAAGTACAGGACACAAAGTGTAACACAATATTAACTTTATTTGTGAACACTTGTATTTAGTTTAACGGAACATTTTTAATTAAAATGCTGTGAAAGCTTTTTCAACGTTTTTATTAATTTTTTACGCATGTTTGCGAACGACACTTCTAATGAAAATCTGTGCGATATATCTCGAATGTTGTCAGGTTATTATAGTTTGTATTATAATTATAATAATTTACTAATTATCTATACAAATAAATAAATTGGAGTGTCTGTTTGTAACATGAAAATAACCGCTTTTAACTAAGTGCATTTGGATGTATACACGGTACATATAACAAAACAACATTTTTACAATTTTTGTCTGTCTGTCTGTTTGTTTCGGCTAATCTCTGAAATGGCTGGACTGATTTTGACGGGACTTTCACTGGCAGATAGCTGATGTAACAATGAGTAACTTATTAGTTACGTCTTCGTTCCGCCTATGTAAAGTGTAAAAACACAATTGTTAAACACAAAAACACAATTTTAGTGTAGATGAATATTTAAATGCCAAAGACGCATGAAAATCACCAGCCCTGCAACCAGTTCCGCTCAGGTTAGTACATATTTTTGTAATATAAAAAAAAGATGTGCTAAGGAGTTTCTTTACGGCTTTCCTTCTTCTTCATGACAAAGCACCTTTCCCTCACTGATACCCATATGAATAAATTACTATGTCTTTGTCTTTATGATGATTACATGACGTGAATATTATTCTTTATTGCAGGTAACACTCACATTAAAAAAATATTATTAATCAGTAAATTCGAGTCACAAACAAATTCTTTAGTAAATTTTGTTGTTAAAAGTTTTCTAATTGGCGGACCCGCTGAAGTACTGAGCCACGGTTTCCACTCTACTAAATTTTCCACAGCAAGCATAAATAAAACCGTAGGTAATATTGACTGAACAATTTGTAAAAGAACAAAGGGAGCCTTTAATCACATTGTTTTCTCAGTAGGTATCAAGTGTTATTGTCGATATTATCTTCAATTACGATGCCAATTAAGGGAAAATAATATGTGTTGTTGAAATACAAGTTTTCACATAAATAAATAAAATATCAATGATAATGTATCCTACTAATTGCGTGGAAGATGGGATCTAAAACCGTCATCGTCTAATTTTACCTGGCCTTGTCTAACACAAACGTATCCAATTCCCGTAGGTATATAGAATTGATAATATAATGAATAAAGTAAAGCTCAGAATTCTCAGAAACCTCTAATTTGTTATATGAGTATTAGCTCAAGGCTTTCTTCAATCATGAATTAGGTCCTTAATCACTTGCCGACATACTTTGGGAAGATCAAGGAGGAAAATTAGGCAATTATTATTATTATTTCATGAATTCAAATACAAAATCTTTTCTACAGCCGGCTTAAGGCAAAGGCCTGATGAATTACTGTCGAGCTATATATTTTTCCCACAACGAAGCGAGAGCGGGTTTCTTAGTCATGAAATAAAACAAAACATATTAAGCATGTGTTGTTTTAGTATGATAACTTGCGCTGGTCCTTGCATATTGTACCGGTATGGAACCCATTTCGATACATGTTATAGTTTAGCGTACTAGGCATAAGTTCTTACCTATTTCCTGTTTCTTAAGTAATTCAGCTGATAATTTTACAGCATCATAAAAAATTTGTAAGTAATTTTACAATTTAAAATAGTGAAAATTGAAATACAAAGAAAATATTTATACTTTTTGTTGTTACGTACCTGAACAAATTCATTCCGTCAATCTATTATACACGGAGTCACGGATGCGGGAAAATGCCTCTCGAAAATTCCTTTCAAATGGAAAATGGTTGCCTACGCTCGGTCAACGTAGCTTCAGGCCTAGCGTGAACAAAGCGACCAATCTGAAATAATATAATAACATTTTAAAGACCTTTTATATAAAGTTCCATAAAGGCAAAACAACTAACGCTCTTTGCTTTACACGCGTTTTTCGTGATAAGTACCTATCCAATATGTTATTTCAGATCATTGTTTATCCGGGTCGTGTGCTAAACATTAAAATCCGTTTAGTAGTTTTTATTCCATAATTTTTTTCATTAGTGTCCTCCATATTTTTAAACTAGCTGTGCCTTGTTTTCACCCGCGTTAATTTGTGGAAAAAACTAACTACTTAAATATATGGTGATGTAGCTGTAAGAGACCGATTTGTTTTTCGATGTGAATAGGGTATGCGCCGGGCCTGCGGGGGAGACGCGGGGTGCAAGGGGGGTTGATGCGGAAGCGCGCGATGACCGCTAGCCAGGCGGACGAACAGTCAGTGGCAAATGAGCAATGCGAGCCCCCACACGCCCGTCGCACGCCCTACCTTTCTAACGAAATTTTGTAAAATCACTATCCTTGAAGCAATAGACTCTTTTCTCAAACTTCCTTCTTTCATTTGCTCGCCATCTACGTATCTACATCTTACACAGTGGTCACTTCGAGCCGGATCAAAAGCAACGTGATGTTCTGCCGCTCACCGCCCGCGACGGACAAGATGGCGACCAGCGCACGTTCCGAACGGTTAGAAAGAAGAAAAATTATGGCATCGAGTGGAGTTATGTCGCTGCAAGGAACAAAAAGCAAGACGCAAGTTTGTGAAAGTGATGAAACAGTGAAGAAAGAAGTGCAAAGAAAATCCGTGGACCATCGTTCAGTTAAATCATCATCCACGTCTTCAGTCACAGCACGAAAGAAGAAGTTAGAATTGGAAGCGGCCCAAGAAAAGGCTCGTATTGAAATGGAGTTGATCGACAAACGGCTAGCTGCGGATCTAGCAGCACTAGATGATCAACGATACAGTCCAGCCCCGTCAAGGAGTGATGATAATAGCAGAGAAGACGTCAAGAAGTGGCTGGAGCAAAGCCAGCAGCATCTGGAGACACAAAGAGACACCGATGGACTCACAAGAGGCTCTTTGCGTCAACCGCCGCCGGATCCCGACGGCACTGATGGCCCAGTGCAGCTGCTGGTGAGCGCTATGAAGGAACTGGTCAGCGCTTCTACGTCTGCAAACAACAATACTCACCTGCTTAGTCGTATGAGTACGCCAAGAGACCTCCCCACGTTCTACGGGGACCCGATGGAATGGTTGGCGTTTAAACAGGCATACGATGAGTCTACCACGCTGTGCCACTTCACGGAGAAGGAAAATATTTGGCGGCTAAGAAGATGCTTACGTGGACCCGCGAAGGAGGCGGTGTCAGCCCTCATCATTACCGCCACATCCCCGGCAGTGGTAATGGCCACGCTGGAATTACAGTTTGGTAACCCGGAAGTAATTGTCTCTAAAATAATAACTGATATGAAGAAGGTGACACCGTTACCCCACGATTACTACAAAGAAATTGTAACATTCTCCATAAAAGTCAAGAATTGTGTTGCAGCAGTACGTGCACTGAACCGCGAAGAATATCTACAGGGAGTGAGTGTGGCGAATATAATACTCTCGAAATTACCTACCGTACTACTGTCTAAATGGACAGACTACAGTTATCCACACATCATCGCCGGCGGTAAAACAAGGATGGAAATATTATCAGAATTTCTCAGTGACGAAGCCTTAAAAATATCGACATGTAATGCTCAATTACTTAACATTAAAACAGACAGAAGGAAATACATCGAAAATAATCATCCGCTACCACAGACCGTTCTACTACAAACGCATGAAAAAGCAACAGATGATAAGTGTCGGTTCTGTCGTGTATCTAAGCACAAGTTACCCGATTGCAAGAAATTTAAAAAATCATTAAGAAAAGATCGCTGGAACTACGTGAAGCGCGCCGGTATCTGCTACAAATGCTTATCGTCCCGGCACGACCGCAAGACGTGCCCCGCCGCCGCCTGTGACGTCGACTCGTGCGGCGAGTCGCACCATCGCCTGTTACACTATGTACCTAGCTCGCGACGCGACGGATCAGCTGATGTGCAAGTGATAGACTGTGTACGCGATAACAATTCAAGTTCTAACTCGCAAACTAACGGGGACACTGAACTAATTACGCATATAAAATCTAACGACTGTTGTGTATTGTTACAAGTGGTGAAAGTGAACATTCACGGACCAAACGGTTTAATCAGTGCAATCGCCCTCCTAGACAGCGGTTCTACAGTGACGTTGATAAGCGCTACGCTCGCCGCGCGGGCGCAGCTGCGCGGGCGCAAACGAACATTACACGTCCACGGGGCGTGGGACAATACGGGTCTAACGTGTGAAACCGAGCAAGTGAACATTACATTATCTAATAAATACGGAACCACATATACTATCTGTGCGCGAAGTATTGATGAACTAAACTTACCTGTGCAGAACTTACCTGACGTTAACTATAATAATTATACTTACCTGAGTGATCTACGAAATGAACTCTGTACTGGGCGGCTAAAACCTGAAATACTAATAGGACAAGACAATTATCATTTAATGTTACCGTTGGAGACGGTGGCCGGCAACCCTAACGAGCCGGTCGCGACCCGCACGCCACTTGGGTGGTGCCTGCATGGACGAGTGATGTCATCGTCAATCACCCATCACTCTACGCTGTTCATCACTGATGATGATGATGTCTCTGCTAAGAAATTAAATGACCTTCACGAAGAAGTACACCGCTGGTTCTCAATTGATTCGATGGGCATCTCTGCTTCTAAGCCACGCCAGAACTCTGAAGATCAACGGGCCTGGGAACACCTGGAAAAAACCTCCACGCTCGTTGACGGCAAGTGGCACGTCGGCTTACCCTGGAAGGATGAAAATTGTGTAATGCCGGATACCTACGCCCACGCACTGGCCAGGTTAAAGGGAGTAGAATTAAAAATGAAAAGGAACGAATCCTACGCGCAGAAGTATAAAGAACGAGTACAACACCTGTTAATAAATGATTACGCAGAAGAATTAAAAGACAATCGAGTTACTAAAAAGACTTGGTACCTACCACATTTTGGTTTGGAAAATCCAAATAAAAAAAATCTGAGACTGATTTTCGATGCTGCATTTAAAGTTGATGGGTTATCTCTTAACGATACTTATTAAAGGGACCGGACCTACTGATGTCACTATTTGGAATAATGTTGCGGTTCCGTGAGAACAAAATAGCAGTGGCGGCAGATATAAAAGATATGTTTTTGAGAGTAAAAATCCGTCCAGAAGACCGAGATTCGTTGCGATTTATTTTTAGAGGCAACCCTAATAATACAACCTATGACACAAAAGATAACACCGAATTAAAAACCTATGTTATGACGTCATTAATTTTTGGAGCAAATTGTTCACCATTTATAGCGCAATTCATAAAAAATAAAAACGCGCAACGATTTGAATCGACCATGCCAGCCGCGGCCGAGGCTATATATACCCAACACTATATGGACGATTATATAGAAAGCCTGCCGGACGAAGAAACCGCTATAAAACTCATACGAGAAATTATGTACATTCATTCACAAGGAAACTTTGAATTACGAAACTGGAATAGTAACAGCTTAGCGGTACTTGACAGCGTGCCAAAAGCGACCCTCGGTGATTCGGCTGTAAAGTTCAAAGTTGGACAGCAATATGAAGGTGAACGCACGCTAGGCCTGCTATGGTACCCGAACGATGATACATTGGGCTTTGAGACTTCATTCAAAAAAATTCCTGAAAATATAATAAACGGGAAACAAAGGCCCACAAAGAGGGAAATTTTACGAGTCGTAATGTCCATTTTTGATGTTTATGGATTTTTGGCCCCGTTCACTATCATTGGAAAGATAATATTACAAGATACATGGAGATTAAAAATTACTTGGGACGAATGTATTCCTGACGAAATCTACGAAAAATGGCAAAAGTGGATTTATTTATTAAAATCAGTGAGAGATGTACGGCTGCCGAGATATTATTATAATACGTCCGTATCGGCTACGAAAAGAGCGAGCGAGATGGAAAGCCAACCGACCGGTTCGCACTCACACGCTCACTATACCCAAGCTACGCCGTGCGCTACGAAACAGCTACGAGTCGTAGCATCACCGCCTGCTATTTCATCGGCTACGCAGCGTTCTATAGAAACTGGATCGGCGCCTGCGCATAGTAACAACAACTACAATGTGAATGTACATGGTGTGAATGCGATGCAGACTTTGAA